>OX392539.1:44523612-45773612 GCA_947623455.1 Mimachlamys varia
TGATATTTTTCCATTGACTGGCCAGGATGATGGCGTTTCAGATTTTTTCAAATAACTTTGTAACCTTGACCTTTGAGGTCACAAGGTTCAATTATGAAAATATGAGCTGAACAATTTTGTGTTGTGGAAATGTTCACGCTGTGATCAGTCGTGCTGTTTTGCACGGTGAACCTTTGATACTATTATACACTGTAGAGTTTGAACAGTGTGAATATATTCGCAGAGATTTGATGTCAGCGAAATAAGCGAAAATTTCCACACTGCAAAGAGTTCCACTTTTAATGTAATCAAATGACCTTAGCTGTTAATTACAAAATAAAACCATACCATATCTTACTAGATTGTGGCCATGTGAACAAATCCTTGGGATATTTTTGACAAAGTTATATTGAGATTTTTCCATTGCCATTGATTTTAAGTTCAGACAACAAGCGATGGCCATTTTTTAACATAAGACTTCTTGTTTTACAGGTCTGGTCAAACTTGGTGTCCATTGTATCTCTGGGAAGAGGGTGGCCATTAAAATTGTCAACCGGGAGAAGCTGAGTGAGTCAGTTCTAATGAAGGTAAGTAAGTAGTGATTTGGGCCCTGTGATGAAGTCTGGGACTATTTTAATTGCTGTTCGTATGGTCCAAACCTGTCAGCTATTTAGAGAAATACAAGAGTAGTGATGCTTTAATGTCCTTCACTGGGGAATCTGTCTGGGGGGTTTAGATGTGAACTTGACCCAAAGGAAACAGTCTGATGAGACAGATAAAAAGGTTTTTAGTTGAATTAACAGTGTTCTCTTTAAATGATGATGGTTTGGTAGGAGGGATTACTTTATACCCTGTTGGACATTTATACTTGAAGTTCAATGTTCAAACCCTAGCTCCCTTGGTCTAACAGTATTCAATCTTTAGGTATAGGTTGCTGAAATGAAACTGTTTATGAAGTCGAATCATCAGATGCATTGGATTGCTTGATATGTCATACCTGTTAGGGTGGAAGACTCCCTCAATCTGACCAAGTTTTACTCCTCGAAAACTCCCTCATTGAAGTCCAAACTCCCACATGCTCATAATCTACATCATGCGGTCAATACTGCGAGTTAATCCCCTAGTTACACCAGGGTGTGTGTAATGATTATGCCACGTTCGTCTGGATCAAGTTTATAGTTTTATAAGTTATTTTGATACATAAAAAGGAAAGGGCAAACTGAGCAAAGCAGTTTCAGTCCCATTTCATGCATTTTCTCCCTCGTTGAAAATGTGGAATGAGGGAGATCTCCTTCATTGTTGGTTTCAGAGACTCACTCCTATGATATGCCAGAATTTCAAATAAGGATTAATTGGAGAAGGGCAACATTTTAATGTTCACATCACATAAGTGTCAACTTCAGAAACATCCAGTGAGAGTTATTTCCCTCATTCTAGATTGCCAATGAGGAAGAAAGTGTTTGAAACACTACTGAAACGGCTTTGTTTAATATAAGCTTTCTTTTTGATGTATGTCATAACTGAATTACTCCAAAAAGGGTCCATTTGATTCAGACACATCTGATGTGATCATACACCTTGCATGCAGTATCATTTGACCTCAGGATTTTGAGATGGTTAAGTTTGAAACTTCAATGAGGGACTTACAAGGCATATAAGTAAATGTTGGGCAAAATGAAGGAGTCTCTCTCCTTAAATGTGGGTTTGACAGCTAAGCATAAGAATACAATTTAAGCAGATATTCTGAAAAATTCAAATAAACTTTCTGAACGATATCAAAAGCTAAGGGACAAATTTACCTAATAGAATACTGGTTTCAAGAGATGTATGTTGATGAAAATCAATCGTAAGTTGTTCGATCACAATCATTACTTATCATTTTATTTCCCTTGCGATACAAATACTGTTACTTCCCCAGTATTTTGTCGTAACTTTTTGGCCCAAGTTTGGCAACACTTGTATGACTAAATGTTTCAGAACATTAGGACTTATGAAAAGGATTTCCAGATTTAGATCTGAAACCCTTAAAATTGCATCAAAGTCCCCATATATACATTATCATGCAGATACACATAGATGAATATATTCATGCTACATGGATTTGTCTCGTGCTCAGCCCAGCTACATCTGGGATTTTAGTCTCAGAGTCGTTATAACACAATACAGTGGACTCCACTTAATATCACCCCTGTTAATATCACATTCCTCTTTATATCATGTTTTCCCCAAGCACCGTTTTTCTCTCTATAAAATCTATGTAATTTTATTTGGTTAATATCATGTATTTGAGGTGAATTCCTCTTAATTTCATGTTTTTTTTAACCAATCGCAAAACAATTCCAGAAAATGATGTCATTTCCATTGATTTCAGATACAACTTGTACAAAAAGTTGCATAGAAAATAAAAAAATAACCCACAAAATGATTTTTAATTGAAATAATGTTATCTATACATTGAAACATCTTCATATGTACATTGAATAGATTACTTTTAGTTATGGATATTGGAAATGCACTAGATTTAGTGGAAAAACATGTTTTTCTTATGTTTCATTCCTGTTAATATAATGTTTTTGTCTGACAAATGCAACATGATATAAAGAGGAATGCACTGAAGTTGAAATTGCCACCTTCAAACCATATATGTACAGTGTAATTACTAAGCTTTAGTGTCTTTCCTAAAACCTTAGCCCCTTGGATATAACTAAATGGATCATGCTGTACCAGGATAAAAGTCCAGGTGTCTGGCCTCACCCTTGGGAACTTCATCCTAGTATGAGTGTGAGCATAACAAGCCCACTTTGCCTCTTGTTTCTTCTTACCAAGATTAAATTAGGATAAATAATGGATGACCATTGAATTAATACGAACATTGGACTTGAATAGTATATTGCATTGATTTATACATGTATACTAAATGGATTGTGGTTTTATATAATATTAAAAGTAAAGTGTGTCAGACATCATTCTGCTTTTTGTAAAAACCAATATTTTATTTATGTAGCAGAGGGAGATTTCAGTTAGAATGTAAAATAATATTTTATATCGAAGTTATATTTCAGACATTAGATATTGACAGCTTATTCGCCAACTTCATGAATCTTCTCTCATAACATTCAATTGATGAATATGCGTACATAAGTCTTTTTTCGTCAATAAAATAATTTTTAATAGCTGCATAATAAAAACCACAAGCATTTCCAATAAATATTTTCAATTCATCACCAATAGCTTTAACAGAACATATGAAGTTATTCTTTTAATACAACTGGTCGACTGAAGAGAAAACCAACTTCTCATCCTGTGATTTAGATAAAAACATATCAGATGGTGGGCTAAAAATCAAGCTTTACAACAGTTTTGCATTCCAAACTCATCACCAATAGCTTTAACAGAACATATGAACTTATTCTTTTAATACGACTGGTCGACTGGTTAACCTGAAAAACTTTAACACTTCACTCAAGACATGGCTTTATCGGCGTTCGTTGTTAATCTTAATTTGTCATTCAAACATTTGATCAATTCTGCATGGAAACGTAACAGCCTCGCCTGTTCACTGGGCTATATGTGTTTAATCAATATCATTGTCTCTACAACTATCTATAGCATTGATAAGGACCATACAGCGATTATTCATAGGTCCGTCTTTATATTGGTAATTTTGCTGAAAAAGAAATGCAAAGCTGTTGTAAAGCTTGATTTTTAGCCCACTATCTGATTTGTGTTTATCTAAATCTCTGGATGAGAAGTTGATTTTCTCTTCAGTATTGATACAAAATCAAGCACTAGATATATCCATGTTTCATCAAATAGTTACACCTGCTTTTAACATGCAATAGATATGTACTGGGTCAGGCAACAGAAAACACAAAGCATACCTGTAACGGTCCAGCACTAGCAATATAATATAATGTACAAGTTTACTGAAAGATCAGTATGGTCCTTCACTTGAACTACTAAAATTCTTCATAGCTGTTGATAACGTATTGGGTCCTGTGCAAGGTCAAACTAAATCATTTTACGGAGTGACGTGGATAAGGTATTGGGTCCTGTGCAAGGTCAAACTAAATCATTTTACGGAGTGACGTGGATAAGGTATTGGGTCCTAAGCAAGGTCAAACTAAATCATTTTACGGAGTGACGTGGATAAGGTATTGGGTATAAGCAAGGTCAAACTTAAATCATTTTACGGAGTGACGTGGATAAGGTATTGGGTCCTGTGCAAGGTCAAACTAAATCATGTTACTGAGTGACGTGGAGGATATATTTTTGTGAAACCCACTCACTTTGTTTTTATTTCACAATTGTTATTTGATAGTAATATACAAGATCGGGTGGGCTGAGCTTTTAATGGTACATGTAGATTATACGGGTTTGAGAACCATGCCATCTAAATTCTACATTTGATAAATTCAGTATATATCTTATATACTTATGTAGTGCACATTCTTATTGGCATATTTGAATAAGCCCATTATGAATTTTATGCCATTTTTATCAGGCTTTATAAATACAGAAATTCAATTTTTTCAAAAACAAAATCGTAAATCTTTTATATTACTGATGCCTTCCAACATACATTTTAACACATTTGTCGAGCCTTAAACATAGTCTTGATAAGAGTTATATTACTTAAAGATATCAAATGCAGAAAACATTGATTTGATAAGAAATCTTAGAGTACAGGGTGAACCCCATTATATCACATAGACCTTAAAGATAAGATATCAGAGTTCCTAGAAGGAATTTGTAAAACGCTTAACAATTAAGTAAGTAAGGTAATGGCTGTAGATTGTCGCTAATCAATAACTACAGTTAGTATCTGAAGAAAAGCAGAATATAGGATTTTATTCAGCAATATAAAGGCACATTAATGATTGATTTTTTTTTTTATTCCATTACTTAATCTTTAACATTTTAGCATGATATTTTTATGTTATTTTTGTTACTTTTCCATCAATGTAATGATCAACTAACCACTGTTGTGGATATATTGTATAGTAAATCTTGTAGAATACTGGAAACATTTTTTATGGTTTTAAACTTAGACAGGGAGAAAACTGGCTTCATTACCCAGTGATGTATGCGTAGTAAGACAAGATTCCAGAATACAATCAAATAGTGTTGTTAAGTATCAAAATTATCTTAAGCAGCTCTGCTGAAAAAAATTGAATACTTCTTCAAAATGCTTCAAAAGTGATCTTAAAACAAGTTCTGCTAAGTATTTTCAGCACATTATACCATCCCATTGGCCTCCATCAGAGGAATTTTTGCGAGCTCAATGATTGGCCCATCAGTCAGTCTAATGGTTCATTGGTCAATTGGTCAGGGCAACTTGGCCCGTACGCGTAGCTCATTGGCCTATGAGTCAGATTATCGTAACTCCATGATACATTGGTCAGGGTATCCTGTAACTCAAAGGCCAATTGGTCAGGGCATGTTCTCAGAAGCTTATTGGTCCATTGGTCAGAACATCTTCTCAAGTAGCACATCTTCTCAGTAGCTCATGGCCCATATTGGTCAGGGCATTTCTCAGTAGCGTATTGGTCCATTGTCATGGCATCTTCTCAGTGGCTCATTTGCCCAGTGGTCAGGGTATCTGTTCAGTAGCTTATTGATCCATTGGTCAGAATATCTTCTCAGTAGCTCATGGCCCATTGGTCAGGGCATTTCTCAGTAGCGTATTGGTCCATTGGTCAGGGCATTTTCTCAGTAGCTCATTTGCCCAGTGGTCAGGGTATCTGCTCAGTAGCTTATTGATCCATTGGTCAGAATATCTTCTCAGTAGCTCATGGCCCATTGGTCAGGGCATTTCTCAGTAGCGTATTGGTCCATTAAAATTGTCATGGTATCTTCTCAGAGGCTCATTTGCCCTGTGGTCAGGGTATCTGTTCAGTAGCTTATTGGTCCATTGGTCAGGGCATTTTCTCAGTAGCTTATTGGTCCATTGGTCAGAATATCATCTCAGTAATATATCTTCTCAGTGGCTCATTTGCCCAGTGGTCAGGGCATCTTCTCAGTAGCTTATTTGCACATTCGTCAGAACATCTTCTCAGTAGCTCATTTGCCCAGTGGTCAGGGTATCTGCTCAGTAGCTTATTGATCTATTGGTCAGGGCATTTTCGCTGTAGCTCATGGATACATTGGTCAGAACATCTTCTTAGTAGCACATCTTCTCATTAGCTCATGGCCCGTCGGTCAGGGCATTTCTCAGTAGCTTATTTGCCCATTGTCATGGCATCTTCTCAGTAGCTTATTTTCACATTGTCATGGCATCTTCTCAGTAGTGTATTTGCCCATTGTCATGGCATCTTCTCAGTAGCTTATTTGCTCATTGTCAGGGCATGCGCATTTCTCAGTAGCTTATTGGCCCATTGGTCAGGGCATCTTCTTAGTAGCTTATTGGCCCAGTGGTTAGAACATCTTCTCAGTAGCTCATTTGCCCAGTGGTCAGGGCATCTTCTTAGTAGCTTATTGGTCCATTGGTCAGAACATCTTTTCAGTAGCACATCTTCTCATTAGCTCATGGCCCGTCGGTCAGGGCATTTCTCAGTAGCTTATTGATCTATTGGTCAGGGCATTTTCGCTGTAGCTCATGGATACATTGGTCAGAACATCTTCTTAGTAGCACATCTTCTCATTAGCTCATGGCCCGTCGGTCAGGGCATTTCTCAGTAGCTTATTTGCCCATTGTCATGGCATCTTCTCAGTAGCTTATTTTCACATTGTCATGGCATCTTCTCAGTAGTGTATTTGCCCATTGTCATGGCATCTTCTCAGTAGCTTATTTGCTCATTGTCAGGGCATGCACATTTCTCAGTAGCTTATTGGCCCATTGGTCAGGGCATCTTCTTAGTAGCTTATTGGCCCAGTGGTTAGAACATCTTCTCAGTAGCTCATTTGCCCAGTGGTCAGGGCATCTTCTTAGTAGCTTATTGGTCCATTGGTCAGAACATCTTTTCAGTAGCACATCTTCTCATTAGCTCATGGCCCGTCGGTCAGGGCATTTCTCAGTAGCTTATTTGCCCAATGTCATGGCATCTTCTCAGTAGCTTATTTTCACATTGTCATGGCATCTTCTCAGTAGTGTATTTGCCCATTGTCATGGCATCTTCTCAGTAGCTTATTTGCTCATTGTCAGGGCATGTGCATTTCTCAGTAGCTTATTGGCCCATTGTCATGGCATCTTCTCAGTAGCTTATTTGCACATTGGTCAGGGCATCTTCTCTGTAGCTCATTGGCCCAGTGGTTAGAACATCTTCTCAGTAGCTCATTTGCCCAGTGGTCAGGGAATCTTCTCAGTAGCTTATTTGCACATTGGTCAGAACATCTTCTTAGTAGCTCATCTTCTCAGTAGCTCATGGCCCATATTGGTCAGGGCATTTCTCAGTAGCTTATTGGCCCTTTGTCATGGCATCTTCTCAGTGGCTCATTTGCCCAGTGGTCAGGGTATATGCTGAGTATAGCTTATTGATATATTGGTCAGGGCATCTTGTTGCTCAAAAGCCAGTTGATCAGGGTAACTTTTTGCTCATAGCCCCTTGTCTGAACATCTGTACATGCAGCTCATTGACCAAGTATTCGAGGCAACTAGATCAATGATCCCAGTAGATAAAGGCATTTTGTAACTAAATTGCCCACTGATCATGATCAGTACATCCTGGATCTCATTGGTCGATCCTATAACCAATTTTAAAGTGTACATACCATTACTAAATAGGGCCAAAGAAGTAGCTCTATGGTTATCTTCAACTGTTTTTATACTGCATCCTAATCCTCCGTTGAACTTGGTATCAAAGCAATGTTTCTGGTTTTCAATTATTTTTTTCAGTTTACAAGCACTGCATTTAGATTTTTAGCATTAATGCATACATTAGACTTCATTTAAACATGACTGAGATCAATTGGTGTTGGAGATCAAGGTCAAGGTTATCATTCTATAATTAGAATTCCGGGTATTATGCTTTGATGTTGGAAGAAATGATGTTACTGGTATTATAAATATGCACTTTAAATATTGATCTATATTTCCTCATCGATAGAAGATGATTTCTTTAATGTTATTTTTCTTACTAGTCAATATAATATCATTGTGTATTATTTAACTTCAAAGACAATTTCTCTTTTTATCTGTTGTGTACGTTTTTACGAAGAATATTGATAATCTGTGATTTCATAAGCAATGAAATTCAGAATCAGACAGGGTAAACCTGAATTGTATAGTTTTACTACAAAACTTGGCTAGGTCGTGAAACCTCTGCCTTGGTAATACGTAGTCAAACAGGCTTCCCGAAGGATTAAGACTGAGGCCATACTGCCTGTTTACAATTCTCTCTTCCACTCGCGAGGTCTAGTTTCATGTAATATTCATGCAATTCAAGCTTAAGTATGATAAAACTTAAAGTATCTTGTACAATGATCTATAAAAAACATTGTCGGCTTAGAATTTATAGTGGTGGTATTCCTGGTAAGGGGCACTTGTTTTATAGAACGTGAAGTATCTAAGACAAAGATCTGCTAGAAACTATTTTATATTGCTGTTAACGTACTAGTTACATTGTATATTTGTGTAATGTTAGCACAGTATGACCGACAGTTTGTAATTTACTGATCCCTAAGCAGCACTAACATGATACTTGTGTTTCTGGTAAATCTATATGCAATTTGAACAAGCTTGGCAGTGATGAAAATCTGATCCTATGACAAACACACCAACTCGCATTCCATTCTAGCTAGGCTGATCAAATTTTAGCGATACAAAACAAATCAATTCTGTTTCTTGAATTAAGAAGTAGTTGAGATTTTTTTTTCTATGATTTTCTGTAAACATGGAAAACATGTAATGTCAACCTTAAGAATGGATATATTTCAAATAATTGATTTGACTACAGAATCAAATGCACTGTTATACAGTCAACAAGCAATATTTTCTTGAAAAACAAATCTATTTAAGACTTTCAACTGGCTGTAGGAAAGATTTCTTAAATGATGACACATTCAGAGCCAGTTCATACAATTAAGATTTATTACATCTAAGAGGAAAGAAAAGAAGGGAAAAGATCCAACTTTAAAAGATTGAATGAAAATCATCAATGGTGGACATAAAGATCTCATCCTCTGGAATCTATTGTTATTTATGCTATTGTTAAAAATGATTTGATTATAATTGCCAAGCCTTGACTAAAAATTAAAAAATAAATCACAAGAATTTGAAGAATTGTTATCAAGAGTAATTATACGCTCGCCCTGTCTTTGTATTACTCTAATATATAGGCCGTAACTCCAAATGATTATGTTGCATGTTAACGCCACATTAACTCAAAGAAGTGAAGCAATACAGACTTGTGAAATCTCAGGGAATATCTTCATCATGTGTTGCCATCCAGGAGCATATTTTTTAGATAAAAGTGAAGGTCGTGACTTACAGGGTAACCCTGCCCCGAGGTAGCAATTCTCCCTGTACAAGAATCTCCCTATATCTCCCGAGGTAGGAGTAACTCTCCCTGTACAAGTATCTCCCTATATCTCCCGGGGTGTATCGGTGCAGTCATTTTATGGACTTTTGATATCACTAACTTGATGATTAAGATAGGTCTTGGAAATGAATTATCCAAAGGGAAAGGCTAGACTAGAGCACCTGGAGGGATGTGCCCCATTGGCAGGGAAGCACCAGATGTCTTGTGGGTTTATTACCCCTTCTCCAGCCGCACTTCTGCTTCTTCGTAACTTCTGGTGCAGCCTACTACGACCCAGCTAATACAGATACAGATAGCATGCCGTGGCATAAGGAAATCTGGAGTAAATAGAGATGTGTATTGAAGTAAACGTTGCATGGGTGAATACCTCGTAATGAATGATATCATCACATGTTATCAGACAGGGCTACGTTTACAGCCAACCTTTCACCTTCAAACCTGAACACTTTATACAATCTCAAGTCCTGATACATTCACTATATAATGAAATATGCTCTATTCCTTGTAAAACAGATTTTTTTGTTTATCGTAAAGGCAAAAAAGATAAGATAATAAATAAATCAAAGAAATTAATTTTATGTAAATATTGATGTTTTTGTGAGACTTAATAATTTTTGTGTTGATTGCGAAGATTCTTTCATATTTTTTTTCAGCTCCATAAATAATTCTTTAAGATTATTTACATGTATATAGATAGCAGACCTTTTATGGTCAAAATAATTCACTCTTCTGTGTTGATGGGTCTTTAAGAATGTAATAAAATTATTTAGTATCCTCTCAATCTGTGGTTTAGGTATTTTAGAATAAATATGATTGTGAATTAAACTGATTAAGAAATTATCTGTCTGAACCACCCTTGAAGCTTCACAATAAAATATTCCATCCTTTGAATTGGAAGAGTTCAAATGTGTCTTCAGGGGTAAATAAGTTAAGAGAATTTACTGAGACTCTTTTGGACGTCTTTTTCTTAATACAGTTTTAAGTATATTTGAAGAAAGAAATTTGATTTCTATGCCTAACATAAAGCGATCTGAATGTTTTATGTCAGATACAGAGGCTGGGTACTTTGAACAGAGATAGTACTGACTGACACTGTTAAGGATTGGTTCTATCTATAATGACCGCAATGTGCCCATAAAAAATTGCTGTTAGTGACATAACTCTGATATTTAGCCTAATAAGGAATTCTATTTTTCAGTAGAGAGGTTTCTATGGCAACTGCCTTCAGATCTATATATATATATCTTAATATACACATTTAAAATCTTGATGGTTTAAATAAGGCAATATACATGTATATACTTGAAGTTTGTCTATATACAGGTACTGACATCATTTAATTGACAGGAATTCATCAGTTATTTATAGTTCAACTGCAGATTAAAACCTTTGCCCTTTCTCAAATATCAAATAACATTTTATTTATTTCAAAAGTATCATTTTTTAAAACATGATCATGAATAGAAAATATTTAATGCCCTTGAATTTGTTCTGATTGGAATAACCGAAAAATGATACTAGCCATGTGAAAACCAGCAGAAACACAATTGTACAAATAAAAAAGAAATTCAGGAAAATTTCATGTAGTAAAATTAAAATTTTAGGACAATTGTCAAGTCTTCGTTAATCAATATCTGACCCTAGGTTTTATGAAAGGATATGACTATCTGTGAGATTGATCCCCTATACAAATGGAATATTTAATACTGATCAAAGATCTGTTGTAAATTGTGTAGGGTTTGTAATCACAATAAAACTGCAGCCATATTGCTTGTGACCTGTAGGGCTACGAGTAAATGTTTGAATCTGTTACACCAGACCAATATGTACCTAATGTCCTTATAGGCATACCAT
Source organism: Mimachlamys varia (assembly GCA_947623455.1). NCBI lineage: Eukaryota > Metazoa > Mollusca > Bivalvia > Pectinida > Pectinidae > Mimachlamys > Mimachlamys varia. The sequence goes on from OX392539.1 coordinate 44,534,925, forward strand.
CACTGCTATGTACCTGGAGTCCAGGTATAAAATGTGTACTCCATTGATGAGGTCACAGACAATATTGTGGATGGTGCCAGATTTCTAAGCTCACCAGACACCACATCTGTCATTTTATTCTTAAAGTGACTTCTTCTTAAAAGCCAGGACATAGGGCCATGAAATTTGGCCAGTCTGTGCCTGAAACAGAGTGCTTTAAAGTTTCCTCATACAAATGACCTTGACCCACTTTCAAGGTCACAGGGTTCAAGCATGTAAAAACATTTTAAAAACTTAATCTCAATTGTCAAAAGTCTCAGAGTATTGATAATTGACCTTTAGGGTCCTGGCATGAAGGAGTGTTAAGTTTCCTCAAACAATTGACCTTATAGCCTACTTTCAAAGTCACAGGGGTCAAATATATATAAAAATCTTTTTCTCAATAACCAGAAAGTATAGATTATTGATACTTGGGTAGTAGGTGCCTGGCATGAAGCACTATAAAGTCACCCCAAACAAATGCCCTTGATTTGCTCTCAAGGTCATAGGGGTCAAATATGTAAAATCATTATAAATAACCAACAGGCTCATAGTATTTATACTTGGCCAGTAGGTACCTAGCATGAAGTATTATAAAGTTTCCTCAAACAGTTGACCGTGACCTACTTTTAAGGGTCAAACATATGTAAACGAGTCTTATCTAATTTATCTGTCTTGATTTTCAACTAAAGTCTGCAGGAGTTACTCCCCTTACATCACTGTTTCTGTATTTTATACCCAATGAAATAATGCTGTCTTCATTTATTTTTCTATAATATATGTTAAGTGTGTTTCTTATTTCTGGCTGGAACATGATTAATATAGGCAAAGCCTTTTGTCCAATCCATTTGACTCTTCAATAAAATTTACTGAAATGAAATGAAACTTAAAAACATCAAATAATCTTCTTTTCATAATTAGAAGGCCTGTGACCAGGAAGTACCTGCAGGGACATAAAGTGCTATTAAGTGTCCTGAAACAAGTGACCTTGACCAACATTCAAGGCCACAGGGGTCAAATATGTAAAACTTTTAAAAGTCATATTCTGAAATTGAATAACCAAAAGGACCAGAGAAGTAATACTTGGCCAGAAGGTACTTGACATGAAATACTATAACTGAAATGGCTTTGGTTACTTTCAAAGTCACATGGGTCAAAATCATACAAATTTTCCTGTGAAAACCCTTTCTATGCATTGCTATTTGAAATCTTAATTAAAGATTTGTATTAAGCAGATAATGGGCATAGATATCATGGTCCATCAAGGATTAGAGAAGAAATCAATGAGCAATACAAACCTAACCACATGAACCTCTTGCTTAGAACTAATTCTTTGCTTTTATCATAAGTGTTAACCTCTGAAACCTCCAATGACGAAGATCTCCCTCATTCCATATTTCCAATGAGGGAGAAAGTATGTGAAATGTGACTGAAACTGCATTGCTCAATTTGTTGCTCCCATTATATGTATCAAAATACATGTAACTTCAAAAAGTACTCATTTGATGCAGACACACCTGTTATGGTCATTACATATATAGCCTGCGGTAACTGGGAGATCATTTGACCACAGGATGTAGATTTTGAGTTTGTGTGAGTTTGGACTTGGACGAGGGAGATTGGTAAATTTTAGTCAAAATGAGGGAGTCTCCCTTGTAATGAGGGAGGGTTAACGGGTATTTATAATCTGCTACTAACCCTTACATTATCAGGTGTATTAAAGTCTCAACTCAACTTGACTATAAGATATTTATTTTGTACAAACTTTAAGGAATTTCACCACTGGCAATATAGGAACGTGTACCACTCATATACATTGTGGTTTTAGATCGCAAAAATGCATCTCGATATTAAGTGAAAATTTTATTTTGTATTTTTATCTTTCCAATTTTAATTCAAATTTTATTTTATTTTCAGGTGGAAAGGGAGATTGCAATAATGAAACTTATAGAACATCCGCATGTTTTGGGCCTATACAATGTGTATGAAAACAAGAAATACTTGTAAGTATAATGGCAATGGCAATAAATGCATGTACTTTTGTACCTGAAAACAGTTAATGTGAAAATTTGGGATGGGTTAGATACTACCGGTACTAGGTTTAACCCTGGATAACAGATTTTTTAAAGGGAAAAGGTGGCTGGTATTACTCTTAAGTTACATAAATGTTTTTTTTTTTAAATTACTCGTAAATGGTAATTATGAGTCATTTCGCTACAGATATTGCAATTGTGAAATCACATCGGGTGAAATATAAATGAGTTTAGATGCCAAAGCATGGCATCCTTTTTTCATGCATCAGATGCTTTAACGCCTATGTGTCTAGAACAGCTGAAGCAATTTAAACCAAATTTAGCATGAACATGATAGGGTTAGATTCCTCAAATTGAGGAGTAGTGCTTCCCTCAGGGTAGGAGGCTGAAAGAAAACAGGGTTAAACATTTAAATGATTTTTTTCAGTCTGCATCACTGACGTCCCACCTAAAATTGAAAATTTTGTCTGCAGACACCTCTTGGGATGCCGAAATGCCAAGTGCTAAAATTGGGTCTCATATTTACAGAGTTACTGCCCTTATTTATACCAAATGTGGCTAATGCTTTCAAAGGCTACACCAGTCATCCAGTCAGTCAGACTATGCATTTTCAAGTTCATTTCTGGTCTTCTTTGTCACTTACATTGTCATCGCCACTTTCTACATGTCAATTGTTTGGGGAAGTGTGGTTTGAATATGTAGAAATAAAGTGCCTTATGTCATACTATTTACAGAGTTATATCCCTTTGCACAGATTGAAACTGTAATTTCGCTATAAGTATAATCATAAAAGCACACAATTTAAAAAAATTACAACTTTCAAAAGTTAAGAATGTATGTATTCTTGAAATCTTTATTTGCAATACATGTACTATATGCAGAGTTACTCCCCTTTGTTTTGACATACTATCAATGAAAAGCAGAGTTAAAGTCACATTAACTCACCATTATACCACTGTGTCTGAATTAGTCCTGTTAAAACAACATTTGTGAAGTGTGAGATGTTTGTATCCTTGTGATAGGAGAGAGGTTGTATTACATGTAGATTGTCGGCTGTGGTGTAGGTAGTGGCCCTAATAGTGACCCGATGATGGCGGTAGGGAGGGGGACTCCCACAGATACAGTTCTGTCAGCAACATGCTCCTCAATTTAAAGTTTTGCTTTTAAAATGCCATTCATCAACAAAGCTGAAGGCAAACTCACACCAAAGTAAGAATTGCTTTCAGTTGCTTACAGATAATGAAATTGATGAGTGAAACACAGACAGGCATTTATTTTTACTTTCTTTCTGGAATATGTGTATACATGTATGTTAACAGTAAATGTTACAAAATAACCGACACCAGTCAGACTTCAGGGTGTAGAGTTGTTGATAGCAAGTTTACTGGTTAAAGGGGTGGTTTGTGATATTTGGTGAGGAGCTAAGCTATGTTGTTTGTTCAAATGTGAATGACCTTGACACAATTTCAGTCACTTACAGCAAATATATATAATACCTATAAAAAATACCCTGCAAGGTATATTCTCAATTAACTAAAAGTTTTAAGATAGTAAGATTTGTGAAGTTAATGATGCAGAGATGGGCTAAACGTTTTTTGTTTGGCTTATAAAAAGTAGTGTCCTTTGACTTACAAGGTCTTTTTACAAGTTTTTTTTTTAAAATTATTTAAAGTCACAGATATTATACTGATGTTTTGCCTGTAGCTTAATTTTAGTCCACTTTTAAGATTACAAGTGTAAGATGTATACCAGGTGAGTGATGCAGGCCTATTGGGCATATCACTTTTTAACTGGTTAGATTTAAAATGGACTTAATTTGTTACATATAGTCATTGATAAATCAAGTTAAAAAATTGGCAGGTACACAATACAGAACAGGATCCTGACTTGTAAATAATGACCAAGATTACAGAACCCAGTGTATATTAGTGTTAGGTATGTGGTTTAGTCCAGCTATTCCTTATCATTACTGGGTTAAGTGATTTGTCTTCCTTGTGTTCCCTTTATCGCATTGCTCTCACATTGTGAAAGAAATGTGGAAGAGTTCTCAGTGTGGATTTCTGTTTTCCTCAGATTTATCAGAGTTCTTACTCAATAATAAATGCTGTACTCACTAAGAACTGGTTTCACCAAATTACCACTGTACCAACATAAGTACGTAAGATAATGAAAGTACAGTAAAATTTAATTATAGAAATTTTAGTTTTAGAAGTTACTGTTATCAGAAAAGATAAAGTCATAAATGAGCCATTGGTGTTCAACAGAGAAAATAATTTGTTTAACTTGTGTTTTATATTAAGAAAATAGGATATTTATCTGAAAAAACTTTCGCTCTCTGTTTTTTTTAGCGATGATTCACACTGCTTGTTATCCTGTATCTAAAGTTATTTTTACCCCTCCCAAACCCCCTCCCATTTTTTTTCAAGCCTGGGAACCATTTTTCCTATGATATTTCAGAGCTTTCTACTGCTAGCCTATCTTTATGTCTTATAAGATGATTCACCTCATGTGGAAACGCCTCCCTGTCTGCAGTTTAACAGGATATATTTCGCAGGATATACTTTAAACTAAAGACATTTACTTGAAGGGGTGGTATCACTTTTAAGTGTAAAATTTTTAATAGCATATTTTTAATCATCTTAAAGGTCTTCTTAAATTATTTTTTCTTTTAATCATGATAAACAAGTTAAATGAGACCAACATTTGCTTGACAATTATTTTACTTCTCAGCTAAATAACTGCATGCCAACACTTTCATTTCTGTGTTAATAACAGAGAATATTTCCACATGAGATACTTTAAGGTTTTGTGTTTTAACACAAATGTGTGTTTTGCGATGATATTCACAGTTTGAACATTTCTACTTTCGTTTCACATATATCTTACACTAAATCATGATTTTACTTTCGTTTTACAGATATCTAATATTGGAACATGTATCTGGAGGAGAGCTGTTTGACTACCTCGTGAAGAAGGGCCGCCTCACACCCAAAGAGGCGCGGCGATTCTTCAGACAAATAATCTCAGCCCTTGACTTTTGCCATAGTCATAACATTTGGTAATAATATCCATTCTGAAACTTCACAAATGTCTGTTATTCCTAAATCATTGTTAACGTCTGATGACAGTTCTAGTTATTGACTTGTAATTCCAAGGATTAGCTAAGGTTTTCCATTAAAAGATAAGTTTGTCTTGGGGTAATTCAAACATATGCCCAATAATTCCAATGATGTTCATTTAGAATTAATTTTTGTCCTCCAATCAGTACATATAACTACTGTTGTCAAAAAATTGCTCTATTTGGAAATGATAGAAATAGACAGAAGTTAACCTACAGTGAAATTGTTTTGTCATACACTGATGTTTTTTCTGATTCATTTGAACAGATTTTTTTCAAAGATAAATGGCCAAAAATAGAAAAATAATGATAAATATGTATAGGGAACCCAGTGTAGGTACTATGGCACTGTCTAATATGACATCCACTGTTTAAACTGAATCTACATTGAGCTGGAAAGTACTTCGATCATGACCAGCATTTTAGAAAGATAATTTGATTTGAAAATCACTTAACCCTTCATTTATAGGGGAAAATACCAAAAATCACAAAATATTGATTTGCAAGCCTCGTCGCTCATCATTTTCTGCTGTGAAAACAAGCTTGAAAACTATGTCAAACAAAAAATGATCACTGGAATAGAAATTGTTGAACAAATGTAAAGAAACTGTACATAGCTGTCATAGCTAGGTCAGTCAGGAAAAATTATTTAGTAACCAACCTGAAATGTCCTAATGCACCGCATTGTGTACGAGGACATGGAAGTTGTGGTCTGAGGCCTATATCATAGAGAACAAACTGGTAGCCTTACGTGACATTATGTAGCTTAGGGACATCAATGTATTGTGTGTGGGTTGGAGAGTGTTAACCATATTTGGTGTGGGTGGCAACTGTCAGAACTGTGTGACAAGGTCAAATCAAGGTCATCTCTAGGGACCAGAAAAATTAGATACTGTTAAAAGTAAATGGCCAGGGGGAGGTACATTGTATGCTAGGCAAATATTGAATATAATTGGAAGGAACAAAAACAATTCTGATGGGGAGTTACTTTTGAGACAAGATTGCTGAGGAGAACATTTTTTCCTGGAGAATATTAACACTTTTTGATCTGAAATTTATCATTTATGCTTACTTTTTATCCTGGGTTATTTACCTCTATGAAGACTAGGTGGCTTTGTGTGTCAGAAATGAGGATAACTCATTCACCCCTGAGGGCACATTTGAACTCTTCCAATTCAAAGGTTGGAACAGTTCACTATGAAGTTTCAGTGGTGAATGATATTAAGGTAGAGATTATCATTATGCTTTTTGTATCAATAACATAGGAAGAGTTGTACTTTATAGTTGCTTTTATGCAAGGGGGATTTAATTTTGCTATGTTCACGGTCAAGTAAAATTCTGTAAAATAAAATATCTGTGAAAAATAACATCTTATGAAGACTAATTACCATGAGAAAACAAATCATTCCGACAGAGCGCAAAATTTTTTACCGGTTAAATTAAACAACAATACAGTAATCTGTTCGGCTCTCTTTTGTTTTGCAGTCACAGAGACCTGAAGCCGGAGAACCTGCTGTTAGACGATAAGAACAATATACGGGTAGCAGACTTCGGCATGGCCTCGCTTCAGGTGGAGGGTTCCATGCTGGAAACGAGTTGTGGGTAGGTGTTCAAGATCGTAGAGATCTATGTCAAGGTCCCTGTTTGAATATGCCAAGGTCGGGTAGTAGTTCAAAGTCGTAGGGATCAGGGTCAAGGTCACTGTGTGAATATGTCAAGGTTGGGTAGTCGTTCAAAGTCGTAGGGATCTGGGTCAAGGTCACTGTGTTAATATGTCAAGGTCACAGTTGTCTTTGTAAATGTTTCTGTACGAAGTGAATCAAATCTAATCTGGTGAATATGGATAGATCTTGGATACATTTCAGGCGTCAAGGAATAACTTTGATCATATTTATAAATATCAAAAAATTATAAATGTCAAACAAGGTCAAAGGTCACCTTTAGTTTATTTCTAAAAAGATAGTATTACTATTTGAAGTTAAAGAATATAATCTTAAACTTGATCAGGATCATCAAATCAAAAAACTAAAATCACTGCATGTAATACAGACACAGTGGTTGTGACATTTAAAATGTAATGAAGTGCTAGCTAGAGCTATTTTAAGATTAAAGGAAAGATTTTTTCCTAACCAGTAGGAAGTGGCTAGGAATCAAACTATAAAACATGTACATTTGTAGTAGAACCTAATCAATACAATCAGCAGCATTGTGGGAACTCTGATGGGTGCTGAAGGCATGACAGTAAATCAATACCGTAGTTCACTATGTAAGTGCACCTTGCACAGACAAACATGCGATGGGGAGGGGGTAAAAATGAATGTGAATCCCCAAACTTGTTAAAATCTGGAAGAAACTTAAAAAAATAACTAGACACTCAAAACCTGTCTTATGATGTGATAAATCAAGTTGGTTATATAATTACCTGTATTTATAAATTATCAATATTCGGGTGCATGTAGTAATTATATTAAGCCCATCCACAAATATTTTGGCCATAGAAATATGACATGAGACATATTCTTTTTTGCTTAAACCCCAAGTTTGTACATAATATTCTTTAATCCAGGTTTATGATAATAATGAGGAAATCATTTGCAATTGTCTATAAATAAAAAAGGTACTTAAAGAAGGTCTGGTTTATTGACATTTGTGCTCATGATGATTACAATGATTGGAAACAGTCGAGAATCACATCATTTTTATCGAGGATGTAATTCTCCCTAACGAAATTAGCCTTTGAAACTATTTCCCTGTTGGAAAGAAATAGAGGGAAAAATATGAAAAAACTCCAGAATTAATTTAACTGTATTTATGATTTGAAAAATTGGCATAAAAATCAAATTAATGACAAACAACAATAAAAACTAGGGGTGGGCTTATTACTGGTACATGTGTATATATTATGATAATAAAGATGGGTGCCTGTATTAGGTTGGCTATGATATAAAGATCTCAGTGAAGCCGTAGAAACTAGGGGTGGGCTTATTACTGGTACATGTGTATATATTATGATAATAAAGATGGGTGCCTATATTAGGTTGGCTTTGATATAAAGATCTCAGTGAAGCCGTAGAAACTAGGGGTGGGCTTATTACTTGTACATGTGTATATAATTTGGCAATAAGGACAGGTGTGTATTAGGTTGGCTATGATATAAAAAATTTCAGTGAGACAGTAGAAACTAAGGGTGGGCTTATTACTGATACATGTGCTTATAATATGGTAAAAAAGACAGGTGTGTGTATTAGGTTGGCTGTGGTATACAGATTTCAGTGAAGCAGTAGAAACTAAGGGTGGGCTTATTACTGGTACATGTGTATATAATATGGTAAAGACAGGTGTGTGTATTAGGTTGGCTATGGTATGAAGATTTCAGTGAAGCACTTGATTAGGCAAAGACGAATTCTACTGACACAATCAAATTACCTCTAAGAATCTCATTGTCTGGATGACTTTCTGTGTTCATTTTGACATGTTATGATCTAGATTGAAAAACTCTTTCCAGTTACAATTAATTTTGAGAAGGAACTCTTTGAATAAACAAATTATGATCATTTTGTTACCAAGATAACTTTATTTTTTAACTGAGTGAATTGAAACTTGGGTATTAAAAGAATAACTTTGCCTTCTTTTTGGCAAAAACAACGAAAAGATATACAAGATAGCAAGGAGCTGCTGATGTGTTCTTGGCAAGGGATATTGAACTTGAGATAGGTTTGATTCAAACTTGGAACAATGTCAGACAGCAGTAATAAACACATTGTGATAAATTCTCAAACTACTTACCTGATATTTGAATTACATTGGGAAAAAAAACTATTGAGGTTCTATAGGGGGTTAGTTTTCAGGCCCTAAAGATGCATGCACTGCTACAGACAAAACACAGGAGAGTTCCACTGGAGTTTTCCATACAAACAGTTACCTCCCCTAACATTATTTCTACTTGCTAAGTAACTTTCTTTCATCTTGTGAAATTATATTTTGATAACGTTAGGATATTTTGACAACCTATGATCTGAAGAGTTCTGATTCAGTAACGAAATTGTTCAGATGGCATTGTGGACAGTTCAGGATCCCACACAATTCCTGAGAACAAGGAAGTGTTCTCTGTCTCAGACATTTCTGTATATTTTGATAAGAAGTCAAGGGTTCAATTTTGGGTCAAGTCTTATAATATTGTGTTACAGTCAAACCTTGCTATCTCGAAGCTGGTGAAATCAGGGCCAAACTTTTTTACACAGGTCAAGGATGTATAAATTTTAAAACTCGTGACGTGCTTTCATATGCCGATTGTTCACACAGAGGTCAAGGTCACATGTTTTACACATGGTTGTGGTTATGTACTTTGTATTGGATAAAGTCTGTGTGTAGGTTTACTAGGATTTAACAGGTATTCTGTCAGTGTATGATATAATTGTGTTGATGAAATGTTATTGTATGATTATATTATATATAATTTGTAAACTTCCACATATCAGTTACATAGCTGCATTGTACCTAATTATACCATATTGTAATCTATAATAGTAGTTGTACATAATCACTAGTGTTTCTGATATACAATACTACATACTTACCTACAATTACACGTTTAATCTTTCCTTATAGAGGAGTACTTGGAGACTGTTAGTCTTTCTTATAGAGGAGTACCCGGGACCTGTATATATGTATACATTATTACTTACATACAATTACACATTTAATCTTTCCTTATAGAGGAGTAGACCTGTATATGTAAACATTATTATACTTACATACAATTACACGTTTAATCTTTCCTTATAGAGGAGTACCTGGAGACTGTTAGTCTTTCTTATAGAGGAGTACCCGGAGACCTGTATATATCTTTACTTTATAGAATGTAATTTAATACTTTTGCGATACGCAGGTCTCCTCATTATGCATGTCCCGAAGTCATAAGGGTAAGAATAACCAATCAGAAAGCATGTTGTAGATGTGTTGTGTTGTCCGTTCTGTAAAACATAATTATTTTTTCCTACATCCGATCATTTCGCACCTTCCTAGATTAGTATCATAAACTGGCCGCTGTTATTGGGTGAGATGTTCTGATGGACAGTGTGTGGATTAAGCTTTACATGTCGTGAACTGACCGCTGGTCACTGTGGTCACTAAGATGTTGTTGTGTGCACATTCTGGTGTTTGCACCTTATGCATGTTTTCTGAGCAACAGAAGGGAACAGGCTTATTTGATTTTTTGTACTTTTTAATGTGTGGATAAAATTAAAATCAGTTCTAAATACATAGCAGGGTCAATGTCACAGAAGGTCAAGAGATCAAAAGCTAAAGGTCAAGGATCAGTAGCAAGAAAAGGTCAAATGAAACTGTAAAGCAGAAGCGAAGATTTATAGCAAAATTGAAAGGTCAAAGTTCAAGATGTAAAGGTGAATATATAGCAAGGCAAGCTCCAGTATTGATGAAGAGATGTGTGTTTCCTGCTATTATGTCAATGGTTTTGTGATGTTGCATGATAAATGTTGTTTGTGGATAGACGGTTGGATCAAAATCATGAACACTGCATGAGGTCGTGGTCCCTACAAGACATTATCATACAGTGTATAGAGAGGGCTGAGTGTTATCACAGGCTCACAATATAATACAACTGGTGGACACAATCCATTTGTGGTGGAGTGGAAATGACCTGGGTTTAACAGTCACTATAGAGCATTAGTGTAGCTTCTGTAGGTCTAAGGTCTAAGTCCCAGTCAAGTCGTACATATTCCTGGTCCTGTTACACAGATGCTGATTGGTTGTACATATCTGGTCCGGTTACACAGATGCTGATTGATCCTACATACTTCAAGTTCTGTTACACTGGTGCTGATTGGTCGTACAGATCTCTGGTCCGGTTAAACAGATGCTGATTAGTCCAACATACCTCCAGTTATGTTACACTATAGTGCTGATTGGTTGTACATATCTCCAGTCCGGTTAAACGGATGCTGATTGGTCCTACATACTTCCAGTTTTGTTACACTGGTGCTGATTGGTCGTACATATCTCAGGTCCGGTTAAACAGATGCTGATTGGTCATACATACCTCCAGTTCTGTTACACTAGTACTGATTAGTCATACATATCTCCAGTTCAGTTTCACAGATGTTGATTGGTCAACCCATCACAACTGATGGATGAAAGCTAGCGTATCATTGAGCCTAGAGGGAATTGGCTTAGAAGAAGAAGGGAGGTGTAGGTGGAACTAATACTGTGTTGTTTGCCAGTCAGGCAGCTCATTTGATTAAAGGGTGTGTCTAGAGTTTGGAAGTTCCAGGTACAAACCCCAGACAGGGCTTGTTTGTTGTTGAAAATAAATCTCAACACAATTATACAGAATAGTTTCAAATGAATCCATGAACTTTAAATAGAAAAAAACATTTACCAAACAGATTCAACTGTCTATTAGTGATCTGTTTACTTGAAAGTGCAATCCTGTTAATGAAGAAGTACATTGATATTTTTCAGATAATGAACACATTAGGATTAATATGCTTGTAATATGACATTGTTCTGGCGTAAGTTCGGGATTTATTTGTAATTAAATGTATGGATGCTTTCCACGAGATTGTAGACTGATAGCAAACAAAGACAATATAAGCTTTCATTTCCTATTAGTCTTAAGTGTAATGTATCATGAAATATGCATAAAGCAATTTATTTACATAGCTCAGTTACCATGGCAACCAATTTAATGTCAAAATTTATAATTCATATGATCACTATTCATATTTACACAGAGTGCAGTCATCAAAGAACGTTATATTGTTTAATACTTTATTTTGCAGTGATGTTATGACAATTTAATTTTTACTGAAAAGATAATTATTGCGTGATACAAAAATTAATTCAAGCCATATTTTTTTGTATGATTGATGCAGCCCCATGTAATAACATTACTGTGCCTGATTTTGAACATTTACGCCTTGCTTTAAGTCATTCAACGCTGAAATTTTGTAATGAACTATGCCAAACTTTGCATTGGAGGAGTTCAAATGTGTCTGCAGGGGTGAATGGGTTAAAGGCACAAGACATTCCAAGCTTTCAAGAGTTTGAGTAAACATGATCTGTACCTGACGGCACTGCCACGTACAGCTGCTTCTGGGACCAATTATAACTCCCAAACCTGTCCGGGATTGGATTTATCACCATTATTTATGGACATTTGAAAAATTTAAATAACCACCTTTTTTAATTTCAATCTCATATCTTGATCCAATTGGAAATAATGAACCAAAACAAGCTTAACAAATGTTGCATCATCTTTTCAAATTGTGAACGTGAGGATTAAATCATATATTCTAACTGTTATGGTTAGAGATGTGAAATAAATCAAGTTCTCCCAAATTAACATTTAAGAACACTATAGCATTAGCTGACATGCTACAATGTTCAACTGTCATCGCTCAATACATGTCTCAAAACATTGGCTTGCATTCTAGGCCTGTTAACACGTTAACATTGCTAAACTGGGTAATTATATATATATAACTACAGTTTGACAGGTGTAACTGTTGTGTGATATAACTAGAGGTTGTGTATATTATTTTATTTACATTATCTGGCCCCGGTTTCATCAACATTCCTTAACTTAAGGAAACTCCTTAACTTAAAAATCTCCATAGGAAAGCATTACAGAATTTAAGGAGAAAATCCTTAGTTAAGGAACTTTCCTTAAGTTAAGGAACGTTGATAAAACCGGAGCCAGGGGTATTTACCATACTTATGTCATTCCTATTGTAAAAGGAGCGCCAGTGTGTGTGGCTAGAACACAGTGGTAAAATATATGGTTCCTGTCACTCAGCTGACAGAGCATGCTTCTTTAGCTCAGTTGGTATAGAGCCATATAGATTGTCACGCCAGAGACCTTTGTTCGATTCCTGGTCCAAGCACTCGACAGGAATGTGTTTTTCCCTGTTCTATCTTACTATCAACTTTGAAAACAGGGCATTTCAAACTTGTACCGTACTTCTCCGGCAATAAGCCCATGCTCTGTAATAAGCCCACCCCCCACTTCTGACCTCCCCCTATGCACTGGGGGGATGTCTGGTAATAAGCCCACCCCATACTTTTGGGCCTTTGTCATCACTTCAGTTACTATATATTCATGTTTATTGTATATTTAGATTGTGAATCAATCTTTCTGGTCTGGATGTTAGTGCATGAGGGCTCTGAATGTGGGAGGTACATATGTATGTTTTCATGATCAGCGAATCACCTTGGAGAAGTCATGTAGACTCACTCACCTGTGTGCCACCTGACCACGTGCACCCACAATTTGATTGTGACGTCATTGCAATCGAGATGTCGTAATCATAGCATTGAAGATCAAACCTGTATCATAATAAAACCTTCCTTGGGAGATCCCTATAATGGTGTCACGTTTCAATTGTTAACAGATTTTTTTTTCAGGAGAATGTGACAGAAAAATCTCAAGCCTAAGGCAAATAATTTTGGTTCGCTTAGATGAGATTATGCCAAATAACTTAATCTTAATGTTCTGTCTAATAATATAATTACATTTGTGCAGCTGTGATTGTCTTATGGTTTTATTGTATCGGTGCACATGTATACTATATTGTTCCTAAACAGTACACAGGTGTATGGCCGATATACTTCAAATGTAAAAAGTATTTTAGTAAGGCTTGCTGCACAAATGAGAATCCTCTCCCCACAGAAGTAATTTCTCAGTCCAGTTTGGGTACAAATTGTCTGCTTGTGCCGGAGGGTCTACTTTATTGATTGGCTCTTGTACTCTGTGTCGCTTCTGATTGGCTGGGCTTGTCCGTTCTTTTAGTGGTCTGGTCTGCGTTTGTTTTGTATGAAGATGCACTTCACTGACTGCATGGCAGCTTCTGGAGTCAAAAGTAGAAAGTCGTAATTGCATCAGCCGTCTGTTGTTGGCATGGTGTGGTGAAACTGTTGACAGCAATTCAAAACAAACCTTGAAAAGGGAAATTGGGAAGCAGTTTTTCTATGCCTTCCTGAAGCCAGAACTTGTTGTGTAGTATACCCGATGTAATCAATATTTTGTGATCATTATATTTGGTTCATCATTGTTGTAACACTGTTGTAAATGTGTAATGTAAATGCACCATATAAGATTGAATCAAAGAAATATTTTTCTTGCATAATTTATAATTAATACTTATTTTGGATGTGCTTTTTTTGTTGGTAGTCGATTGTGGTGTTTAGTTTCTTGGTTATGAAAGAAATTCATAAGTATTTTCCTTTTCATTGAGTATTTAATCAGTATTTTAAAGCTATTTGTTTCTTATAATTTGAAAAAATTTCAAAACAGAAAAGTTTTGAGATGACCAGAGTTTGGAAAATCTACCAACGATAAGATCTGTCACATTATATGCACTACACGGATAAGTGGTGGCAATTATTATGATCCCCTTACTTGTGTTTTTACATAGTCAGGATTTTTGTTTTTCTGCAAACATATTACTTATGAAATTTAAATCAAAAGTGCCAACCTTTGTTCTTTTGAAAATAAAAGCCTTTCAACAAATGAATTTACCAGGAACCTAGCTTTTAAAGATGTGAATAAGTCAATATGTTATATGTTGCAATAGCTGATAGAATCAGGTCTTTTGTTTCACATTCTATAATGTTAATCTTCCATTTTTTGAGTTATTACCACATCCATATATATATATTTTTTTATTACAAGGTTAATAAAGAGAATTATCACCATTTATTATTGCTACATACTTCCTGGTAATAAATATTTAACGACTCGCCTAAGTGGATAAAGCTTTTCTGTGGGTAATAAATCCTTGTTTGAACCTCATAGAAAGTCAATAATTGTATAATATTTCCTGTCATTGACAGGCAGTGTACGCATTTAATGTCATGTCTACGACAGAGACCGAAGGAAAATAAATAACTCTTTGTACGTTTTATGAATGCGTTGTCTGTAACAGGGCGAGAAGTACGACAGTAGGAAAATAAATAAATCTTTGTACGTTTTATTAATCGTTGTCTGTAACAGGGCGAGAAGTACGACGGTAGGAAAGCTGATGTGTGGAGCTGTGGAGTGATACTTTATGCATTATTAGTTGTAAGTATGCATCACTTTGTCAAAGAATGGAATTACTCAAAGTTGAGATTTGTAATCAGATACTTGTTACAAAGTAGAAGATGAAACCTTGTTGATCAACCACCTGTTTGGGGAGTTTTGGGGTTTTATAGCAAGAGTGGCGGAGTATACCAAAAGTGGCGATACAGAGAAGGTGTAGGTTTAAAGAGGTAGTCGCAGTACGGCACCATCTCAACTACTAGACCAATTTTATTGAAACTTTACTTAAATGATCAGGATATTATGTAGTTGTGCAAAGGCATTTTAATTCAGACTTCAGCCTTTTTTTAATGAACTTTCTTTATGCAAAAGTAAACAACCAAAATATCTTGAATGAATGAGTTTCCTTTGAAGTAAATTGACCCCAAGGTCAAGGTCACCAAATTATTATAAACTACCAGGTTCTGTAGGACGTACTGGTTATCCTATGGGTGAGAGTTCAAGTTATAAGAGTAAATAAACCATTGAGAATGAGACCAATTGTAAAATTTCTCTTCAGACCAACAAATCATAGGGATTTTAATGCCTAAGTGCTTAAAATGCAAAACTGTAGTTTCAAAACATTCGTTTTTGTTTTCAAGAGGATAAATTTATAACTTTTCAGTATGATAATGTTTTTTGATAAAATGAGACAATTCAAAATTCAATTTCTTATTTGATATTTCAAATTTTGCAAAGTTGAAAACGTAAGTAATGAGGATAATTGTGACATTTTGTCTTTTTTCCCCCCAAGCAAACCCAATAACTATATAATAATATATAATAATCACAGAAACCTACTTCAAGGTCATATTTGACCTGACAAAATTTCTCCAACAGTTTGTGATAATAAAACAATCCTTTTCTTTCCCAGGGTGCACTTCCATTTGATGATGACAATCTTAGGCAGCTTTTAGAAAAAGTTAAAAAAGGTGTGTTTCACATTCCACATTTTGTCCCGCCTGACTGTCAAAACTTACTACGGGGTATGATAGAGGTGGACCCCCATAGAAGACTTACAGTAAGTATGAATGTGTCTCTTCTGTCTCATACAGTCAAACTTCGATGTTTCGAACTTTGTGGGACCGAGGTGAAAACTTCTAAACATCGGGACTTCGACTCATGAATATTGAACAACGAACATTGACATGTGTATATGTACTTTACATAAGAAAAACTGATGCGGTGTTAGTGTAACGTAACACAGGCTAAGAAATTATAAATTCACATTTATAAAGAATAGTATACTAAAATACACACTGTAATTTTTGTAACCTGATAATCTTGTCAGATTGTTTTGTTTGTCAACTTAATTTTTAAGGCAGGTAAAATGTTCACTGCGATTTATTAGTTGTACTTTTCAATGAGTTCAGAAAGAACGGGTCAGATTAAAACTTTGATACAGCGAAAAGTTCGATTCATAGATGTTTGATTCATGAAAAGTAGATTAATAGTGTTATATAATGAAACAAATCGGACTTGGTCAAAAGTTTGACACATTGAGAAATTTGAATCATTGAAGTTGGATTAATCGAGGTTTGACTGTATGTGTCAGCCACTGAATTCTTCAATGAAGGAGATGTCCATTCTGCATTTCCAATGAGGATACATGACTCAAACTGCTCTGCTAAATATGTCTTTCCCTTCCAATGTTTCAAAAAATACCCCGAAATGCAGTATTGGATTCCGACACGCCTGTTGTCATCATTAAACACACTCTACAGTTATCAGGATATCTTTTAACCACATGATGTACATTTTTAGTTTGTGTAAGTTTGAAAATAAATGATGACCTTGGTTGTTGCTAAGAAGTTAAATAAAAAACATCAACATTTGATAATATCTTGCTGTATTACTTCTGTAACCATTATCTGACAGTGTCTTGAACCTCTGCCGTTCCTGATCTAAAGATTAGCTGAAAAATATCGCAGAAAAAACAATGCTCTCCCTGAAAATTTTACAACATTTTAATTGCCTTTCCTTGGAAACATTTTGTTTTTAAGTGTAGTGTATCCATGGAGCCAAGCTTTAGCTCCCAGCAAAGAATCTAACGATCAGAGACAGATATCAGCAATTTAATCCAGAGGGTTTTAGATATTCTTTTTATTGTGTTACTGCATCCACTAAAATATCCCAAAGGCGGTTTATAGTGTCTGAAAATTAGCGGTTATCCAGTTCAACTAATATACTTTGTACCTAGTGATCCACAATTGGGCCTTGATTTAAGATTACATTAGCCTAGCTGTTTTATATACATACAATTTTATACCAGTCCTATAATCCATAAAGTGTCTGCTGGCTAAATGACAAGTAGAATCTCAAAATTGATCAATTTCCTGTATTAAGTAATAGTGAAGACACTTTTGAACTCTTCTGATTCAGAGGTTGGAACAGTTCATCATGGAATTTCAGGGTGATAAGTTAAGGATCCCTTTACCGCTACATGTACCAAATACAGTAGCTGTGAATTGGAAACTAATTTTGTCCAACATGACAAAGGTTTTGATAAAACATTCCGAAAAAGAATTACATGTTTGTCTTGCAGAATGAATAAAATGATTAAGACAAAATGGGGGGAAAAACCAGTGCTCTGAGAAGAAAATGCTACAAAGCTCAATAAACTCCCTTATCCTTGTACATTTAATTTGGACTTGTCTGGTTTTTGTTAAATTTGATAAGATTCAGATGTGACTTTTGGTGTAAATGGGTTATGATTTCTCAATAACTGTAGCTCTGACAAATTGATCTACACAATGTAGTTACATACCTGATCAAGGTAGGTCCCTATAAACATCTTTTCATTTCAGTAATAATTACCATAACTTTAGTATGCAATATATAGTACCTACACCCATCTTTGTAGCCCAAAACAAAAGATTCAAATCTCCCGCCTTCCCCCAACTATGACAGAGCCATAGAGTGATCTCCCTTCCTCTTCCTTTTATGGCTCCTGCTGTGTAGACATCTCTGCTGCATGCTCCATTTGGAAAACGTCTATTTTGACGTTGTGGTTTGAATTTGTGGCTGAAATTTCACAGTTTGCGCTGTTAAACCCATCTGCCCTTATTGTTAACTTGTTTCATTGTTGAAAAGTTATTTTTGTGCTGTTTAGGTTGAATTTGTGTACTCCACTTGTCTTGGCCATGTGTCCCAGGTGGTGTGCCATTTTCTGTCCTCATTTGTTGGCGGCTTGTAATTAGCCGTCCTTAATTTATTTCAGTGTTGTTGTGAATATTGTTAATGATTATTTCCAACATTACTGTTCATTTCTGTTTTTATTCATTCTACTGTTGTAGTTTGTATTTGCTTCATTTTATTTATACTTGTATAATTTTGCCGTTTGGTTGTGAACGGCGTTTGGAAGCATGTCTCTTTTGAGTCAGCGACGGGCGTCAGCATATGGGTGCTCGCATTTCTGTACAGATAACGATCTCCATGATGCTCGTCCACTTTGTCACCCCTGTTCTGAGGATTCTCCATGTGAACTCTGTTCACAGGTGTCTCCTCAGGACAAGGTCTTCCATGTTTTGAAGCACCCGGGTGCTTCCCGTAAGAAGGCTGCCGGGAAGCAGGGAAAACAGAAAGGTAAGAGTCCTACTGTATCTTCGGATTTAAGTAGTTTTGTCTCTGTTCCTGTTTCAGGGGGTCTCGTCTCGGCGAGTTCCTCTTGTGAACAGGGGTGGCCCTTCCTTTCCAGGAGCCTCCTGGAGCTGTGGTTGGGCAGCCAGACCCTGGTTTGGCACGGCCAAGGGTCGAATTGACCGGGAATGCCCGTAAGCGTCCGAGCTTGCCTCCGGGTAGGGACTACCGGTCGCCGGTCATTGACTCTGTCAATGATCCCGGCATTCCAAGTGGTATTGTTGGTAGGGACGGCATTGATGCTGGTCCTGTTCCTTCGGGTTCATGTCCTAGTGGTACAGACTTTCTTTCGGGATTTTCCGTATCCTCCGGGATTAGTGATGCGCAGCTCACTAATTCCAGCATCTATGCTGGTATGGCTTTCCCTCCCGGTCAATTGCTTGGTCCCGGTCCTATTAGGCCTGGTCCACCTTTGCCAGGGAACCCGGTGGTTAATCCCTCCAGGTTTGGGTTTGCTGGTCAGTCGGATGGTTTTCGGCCGCCGATTTCCCAGGGCTTATGGTTATAAGGGTGCCTGCGGTCATCCATCCCTTAGCCACCCTAACCAGCCTGCGACTGGTTATGGGTTCCAACAATTTTCCGGCAGTTATGGGCTGGGCCCATACATGTCCGGGTTTCCGCTTGGAGGGAGTGGTGGTCCACCCTCGCCTTTCGGGCAGGATGGCCAGCCTCAGGCTCAGGCAGGCCAGTTTGGCCAGTTCTGGGGTCACTCCCATCCCACGGGACCTGCCCCTTTCCCTCCGGGATATGGGTTTGACCCCATGCGTTTTCCTTTTTGGAATCCATGGGGCTTGGTCTTTCCCTCGCGGAGACGGGTTAGCAGCAGTAACATTGTGCCCCCCCCCCCCCCCCCCCCTAAACGTTCTGCTGCCTCGGGGGCCGTTATGGCCGGTCCTAGTAAGGTTTGCCGGACCTTCAGGACTTCTGCCTCCAGGGCAGTCCCTACCGTCTCTGGTGCCTAGGGTAGGGTTTTGGCTTCTAAGCCTAAGCCCACGGCCACGGTGGTTACGCGCTCTGCGCTGAAGTTCCGTTTTGTGGAGCCCCTGCTAGAGCTTGCTCTAGAGCTGGCTCCATTGGCCGACCCTTATCTCCCACTACCGGTCTCCACTGTCGGTGGTGACGGAGTGGAGGATATGGAGTGCGAGGGCGTGGGTATGGCAGAGGATGAGGACGTTGTTCGTCACTCCCCTGGGTGCTCTGACATTTGACGCTAGTCGGTCTGAGTCGTCTTAGGACGATCTTCCTGAGGTTCTGGCCTCTGAGGAAGATACACTTGGGAGGGTGACTCCGAGGCTGTTGAGGTTAAAGCCCAACAGGTTCTTTCCAGGATGCGAGGTCTTAGGACCCATGTTTCCCGGATTCTCGGAGAGGAGGTTTGCCCACCACCCACTGCGTCCTCTGTTCCCGAGTCCACTACCCTTTTGGGATCCCTAGTGGCTCCTCGGGCATCCGCTCAGGCGGATTGATCTCTGCCCGAAGGCACAATCGTGTCTTCAGCACTGTTCACCATCCAGGCCCGAGTTCTGGGGAAGAATGCTTCTGCAACTCGCGCGCCTGGGTTTACTGGGTTGCAGCTATGTGTCAGCAATTTGTCAGAGGTTCGTGCCACTGACTCTGCCACACATGAGGGTTTGCTTGCCCCTCAACCAGTCAAACTGGAGTCGAGAGAGCTTGCTGCCTGGCCCGGTAAATTGGTGGATCAGGTGGTGTTCGGTTCCATGGAACATCACAAGATGGAAAGACTGCTGCGGCTTTTCATCCAAAATCTGTCTTATATAGACTACTTTACTGTATGTCTATATAGGGTGTCCGATTTGCCTGAGGGTCGGACATTAGAGACAGAATAGGCCGACATTCAGGACAGACTTACCTCTGCTCTGAACGGGGCTTTGCGAGCTTTGGCCACCTTACGGGTGTCCTCGCTCGTTAACCTCGTGTTGGCTAGGCGTTTTTCAGTTTGAAAATCGCCCGGTCGATGAACCTTATCGTTCCCTTCTGTTGACTGCCCCCTTCTCCGGGACTACTCTTTTCGGAGGGTCCCTTCCTTCTGTAGAAGGATTTGAAGGAGGACTTGGTCGCCTCTGCACTTCGGTGAAGAGGATTCAGACTGAGAGAGCCAGCACCTCGCAGGGGTCAGCACTTCCCAAGAAGAAGGCTAAGACTTCGGTTTCGCAGGTACATGCTCAATCTAAGCCTAAGCCTCCCTTCAAGGGCAACAAGGGGAAAGGTAAGAAGGGCAAAAACCCTCCTGGGGGTAAGAAGAAGGGTTCCTGACTCCCTTCTTCCCTCCTTGAGCGCAGACGATGGACTTGGCCGAGAGGAGTGTAGTCCTCTCGGCTCAAACTCTTGTCCTTCTCCCGCAGTATCAGACTAAGGGTCAGCAGATGATTCGCTTGCCTGGCAAGGGCTCAATCTTCCTCGACCAGATCTTCCTGTGGGAGAGCGTCTCCTTTTTTCCTTCTAGAATAGAAGGAAATCACGGAGGACGCATGGGCATTGTCTGTGGTCTTTGAGGGATTAGGTATCCCTCTCTTACGGGATCCCCCTTGTTGACAGAGCCAATTTTCTTTCCTCAACGGGGGATTGGGAAAAGGCTCTTGCTCTCCAGGAGGAAGTAAGGACCATGCTAGTCAGAGGCACGGTTGAGGAGCTGTCAGTGGTGGGATACACCCCCAGATTCTACTCCAGAATGTTTCTGGTGAGGAAGAAGTCCGGGGCGTGGCGTCCCATCATCGATCTAAGTGCCTTCAACAGGCACGTAGATTCTCCTCACTTCAAGATGGAGACTCCTCGGGGCATCATTACCTCTGAG
Organism: Mimachlamys varia; assembly: GCA_947623455.1. Taxonomy (NCBI): domain Eukaryota; kingdom Metazoa; phylum Mollusca; class Bivalvia; order Pectinida; family Pectinidae; genus Mimachlamys; species Mimachlamys varia. The sequence goes on from OX392539.1 coordinate 44,556,623, forward strand.
AGAGACGGAATGTGAGCAACTTCAGTAGATCTGAAGGATGCTTACTTCCACATCCCCATCAGGAAGTCGGCACGGAAGTATATTCGGTTCACATCCAATGGAAAGGTCTTCCAGTTCCGGGCCATGCCGTTCGGGCTCACGACTTCTCCTTTGGTTTTTACCAAGCTGCTGCAGGAAGTCTTGGGATTCCTGCTCTCTAGGGGAATAGATGTGCACATCTATTTCGACGATTCTCTCCTACTCCACCTTGTGAGGGAATCTTTGGTGCAGGATGCCCGTCTGGTCCTGAAACTTTTGCTCAGAGTCGGCTTCATTCCGTCCAGAGAAAAGTCGGAGGTTTCCCCTACTCAGGATTTCATCTTCCTGGGGAACTGTTTCAATACAGTTCAGGGTATCGCCCTTTCACCACTAGAGAAGTTCGAGAAAGCCAGGGATATGTCCCTGACCTTCATCGGCAGGTCTCACATCCAGGTGCGTTGGTTCCTCAGTTTTTTGGGGTTATCTCAACGCCCTGGCAGATGTGGTCCCCTTAGGGAGACTTCACATCAGGCCTCGTTAGATGTTTCTCCTTTCCAACTGGTTCCCATTGAGGGATTGAGAAGCCTGGCTTCCTCTGACCCAGTCTGTCAAGGAGTTCGCTCGGTGGTGGACCATTCAGGAAAATGTCCTCCAAGGGGTTCCTCTGTCCAAGCCAGCCCCCACTATGACTCTGTATACGGATGTTTCCTGGACAGGGTGGCGGGCTTACCTCGACTGTCATTGCCAGTTGGGGGAGTGGTCTGAGGAACAGCTCTCGGAGCATATCAATGTGCTCGAGATGAGAGCTGTTCTGTAAGCTCTGCAGTCTTTTCTATGAGAGATCCTGCAGTCCAAGGTGGTTTGTGTGGCTACGAACAACTCTACAGTTGTTGCGTATCTGGAGAGAGAGGGAGGGACCAGGTCTTTCATCCTGTGTGCCCTTGCTATTTGTGTTCTTCTTCGGTGTCAAGAGATGCAGCTGACCATATGGGTCAAGCATCTTCCTGGCAACTTGAATGTTCTGGCAGATTCTCTTTCCAGGCGCCGCCAGCCGGTGTTGACAGAGGGGCAACTGAACTCCTCAATTTTTGAGGGGGTGTGTCAGGTGTGGGACAGGCCTCACGTAGACCTTTTCGCCACCTCCCTGAACAATCAACTGCCAACCTTTGTCTCTCCGGTTCCAGATCCGAGGGCTTGGGCCGTGGACGCTCTGTCTCTGGACTGGGAGGGAATGCATGCTTATGCCTTTCCTCCCTTCAACCTGGTGGGCAGGGTCCTACAGAGTTTCCGGGAGCATCAATGCTCCTTCATTCTGATAGCACCCATGTGACCGAGGCAGCCTTGGTTTCCAGGGTTGTTGTCGCTCCTGTTAGAAGAGCCACTGGCTCTTTCTGTCAGGTCAAACCTCCTTCAGCAGAGGAAGGTTGATCTGGTCAAGGCCTCTATCCAGTTGATTGCAGACTTCCTGCTATGGTTGTTCAAGGGTCGCAATCTTGCCCCTGGTACTTTAGCTGGCTATTGTACAGCTATTTCTGTCCTTTCATGGCAGATCAGAGATGGGCTTACCCCCGTCCCTTTCTGCCTTGATCAGAGGGTTTGGTCTGGATAGGCCTAGGGTTCGGCAGTTGGCTCCGTAATGGAACCTTGTGCTGGTGCTCGAGGCGTTGATGCGTTGATGCGTGCACCATACAAGCCATTAGACTTCGCTTCCTTGAAGTTTGTCACTTTCTAGGTAGTGTTTCTAATAGCCCTGGCCTCAGTTCGTAGGAGGAGTGAGATTCAAGTGTTGTCCTCTCACCCTTCATGTCTACGATGGTCTAGGAATTACGCTGCTGTAACTCTTCTCACCGATCCAGCCTTTATGGCTAAGAATCAGGTGCCCGACTTTTCGCCCGAACCTATCATAATCCCATCATTGACCTCCTTTGTTGGCTCAGAAGAGAGAGAGATAGGTTACTTGGTCCCTGTAGGGCTCTTAGGTTTTATCGCGATAAAACCAAGGGGGGGCGGGGTCCTCGATCTCGACTGTTTGTGCCCATTAAGCAGGGTCAGCAGGATATCTCCTCTCAGTCAGTGTCAAGGTGGATTTGTCAGGTAATTAGGTATGCCTATGATCACTCTGATGATCAGGTTCGGGCGCTGTATAAGGTTAGAGCTCAAGAGGTAAGGGCCCTTGCTGCATCATGGGCCCTCCTCAATGGCTGCTCCTTTCAGGAAGTCATGTCTGCGGCTTTTTGGCGGGGACAGACTGCCTTTATGGACTTTTACCTGCGGTCTTTATCATCCCATTCTGATGGGGTGTATTCCTTGGGGCCGGTTGTGGTGGCACAGTCTGGTGCGGTGCCTCCACAGTAATTAGGTGATTGTCCTTTGTAATCAGTATGCTATCAGGCATCACGGTGGTTCACCTCTCCGTTTCACGTTGAGGTACCATTTTACCACTTTTTAGTGATTGGGTGTTTTGGGGGTTGTCCTTTTGGCCTTCCCTCTCCTTGAGCATGTCTCGAGTTCCTCCATCAGCCTGGTTTTCTGGATTCGTAGTCACCACTGCGGTAAGACGAATTCGCATACTAAAGTTATGGTAATTATTACTGAAATGAAATTGAGGTTTTTTAGGTAAAACCAATTTTCATGATGTAATACTTACCATAACTTTATGGAGTCCCACCCTATATTCCTCCCCTTGCCTCCTCATCCTTGGTTGTCTTTTGGCACCATAAAAGGTTTTTGAGGAAAGAGATCACTCTATGGCTCTGTCATAGTTGGGGGAAGGCGGGAGATTTGAATCTTTTGTTTTGGGCTACAAAGATGGGTGTAGGTACTATATATTGCATACTAAAGTTATGGTAAGTATTACATCATGAAAATTGGTTTTACCTAAAAAACCTCAATTTTCAATTATATAACAGTTTTAAGTAATTGACATACATGTGCAAGGTTTCTAACTGAATTTAATATCTTTTATTTATATTGTGGTCCATTTAAGGACCAAGATTAATTACCTGGACTGAATCTAAAATCAAGAAATATTTCTGATATCTGTTGTAGCTTGAAGATATCCACCGCCATCCATGGGTCCTGGCGTAAGTTACCACTGGCTGCTTGGCCTACTTTCATTTTACTATCATATTACATTATCAACTTTCATTTTACTATCATATTACATTATCAAAACAGAAAGTAAATGTAACAGAATGAGACCAGTATTATCACAACATTTGCTGTTGAGATGTCTGCAAGTGTTTGTTTATAAAAAATTGAAGAGTTTTGTATTATTTGTGAATATTGCCAATGCAAAACTTCTTACCGTACAAAGAATTATCATATCAATAAGGAAATAGATAAGAAATGAAAAAAAAAAACCTTTTATTAAATTTGGACTGTATTGGAAACAATTGTGATTTGACATAAAGTATAATTCGGTTTGTTTGAGTGATGATGGTTTAAGTGATGATGGTTTATTTTTTTTCGTATTATACCATTTATGTTAATTTTCAAGATATGTAAGTTTCAATTTTGGCAAAGACACTGGTATCATAACTGAATGTGACTTGATTTCATCGTTTCTCATTATACATTTCTATATAAATGAAATAATTGAAAAAAGATTAAAAATGAAGAAGGCATGTCGAAAGAAACACAAGGGAAAGGGAGATAATCTCAAATTGATATTGGGGTTATATCCCTTGCATTATGCAGTCACTTAATTCCTCCATAAGATTATAAAAACCGAGACTTTGCTGCAAGGCTTTTCTGCCTTTCTTAAATAATATATATTGTGTCTGCTATATTTAGATTTTGTCACAGGTTTGCCAAAAAGACTTTCCAATATGTGTTGAAATAAAAATATTTTGAATTGAAATGATGCACTGATGATTGATATTTTAGGGGCACTAAACATGATTATGAACTAGAATTACCTGTGATGCAAGTTGTACAGGTAATCTATGAGTATGTGTTTTGGTATCCATACCTATGGGTGCTGTCCATCACTTCAGTTCCTACATATTCATGTATATTGTCAGGCCGCTGGAAAAAATCATTTAAAAATACTGTCTTCATCTTGAGAAAGAAAAAGAAGAAAAATATGCGATAATTTTTTTATGATATACTAATTGATAGCAAACAGTTTAGAACAATATGTCTGAATTTCTCCTTTGGAAACAAAAAAGGATGACCCTCATTGATTGATAATTCAGCAGATGAAACAAGTTTTTCCAGTGGCTGTCTGACAGACTAGTAGTAAAAGGACTCCATCATGGCTACTGGCAGCCATGTTGGATTCTTGTTTGGTATTTCCGTACAATTTATTTGTTGGATTACTGTAATTATGTCCATTTATTTGACTGTTGGAATGGTTTTTAACTACAATTTGCATGACCTAGTCTCACACATTGGAATAAATTATATTGTAATCTTGATGTTAAAGACAATTATTCTTTGACTGTATTAATATTTGCTTTCAAAATAAGATGTTATACATGAAATCTTACAAATGAAGTGAATTCATCACATTAATTCAATAGAAAAAAATAGTCTTACAACAATTCATTCAAAAATGCAGATTGAAGTCATGGGTAAATTTGACCTCAACCTCTGACCTTCACCTTTGACCCGACTATTTTTAGATATGAACCATTCCAGCAGAGAGCCCTCCCCCATGTGTTCACAGCTGTGTGGTACTTAGTCTGTGACTATACAATCAATTCTTATTTGTATTATTTTCTTTTTTTATTGATATTTTAGGGATAGTCAGGGCCATTTAGAGTTAGAATTACCTGTTGCCCAAATTGTACAGGTATGGCTATACAACATTGTCTATATTGCATTTATTAATGTAAACCTGCATTTGGAATGTTTCAACATTTTCTGCCAACTCGCTCTGTGCCTCCTCTGCTGAGATGCTTTACGAAAGTTGAGATTCAATTTTTCAAAAAAAAATTAACATAATGCAGTTTTTTTTTATTATAGGCAGATGTAGTTAAAATAATTGGTAGCCATTATAACTACAGCAAACCATCATGTGTAATGTTTGCTTTTTACATTTTATTTCATCAACATTAATAAAGGGTTCATATTTCACTTGACTTGCATTTAGCATCAAGATTAAAACAAATAAGTAAAAAAAATAATAGAAATAATTACAAAAAAAAAAGAAATAATTACTTCCTTTCATTGTTTTTTAAACATGGTCAGTTTTAATGCAAGATTCGCCTAGAAAACTACAATTTGAATCTCAGCTGCTGAAGTTGATCCTCTATTTTAAACTTGACTGGTCCATTGCACTTCTAGGAACTACTGAAGGAAGGGAAACAACTCTAATTTGGCAAAAGAATTGTTAAATTTCACTAAATTTCATGATTTCCACTTCTTTCTGGCAATATTAAATTTGCTTTTCTTGAAAATAAAGAAATTCTTTTTACATATTGTCCTGTTATATGTATGTATCAATCTTTCCTACTAATTCTTTTTGGCGTTATATACTTTAAACAAACCAACTTTCTTATTAGTGGGAGTGAGTTGTAAAAGATTTATTGCACATGAAGTCACCAATAAATACACCCTTCAAAAAAGAGCATGTCTACGTTTTCTGTTACATTGTGCTTGTTTTGTTATTTCATAAGTATTCATGTTTGCATGTTATCACATATCAGTATTCATCACTATAGATCAATTAACTTGGTTTACGTATCTGCACATACCAGTGTAAAAGCCATATCAGTAATCACATACACATCTCTATACTGCCGTCCTATTCTTTTCCAAGATCTGTGTCCTGGCCAAACATCACTAACTATGTGTGTGCTCAAGCTATAAGCCTTCCCATTATCATACTGATTGCTGCTCGATACTACCCCTGATAGCTCTCTGCTCCACACTTTTGATTGTTCTCTGTGTTCTCCCTCTCGTAACATCCAAGTTTGCTGAGAGCTTTTTCCAGCCAGAGTACCATCACCTTGACTACCATCTCCACACTATAAATTCCCTGACAGTTCTCTACACCAGATCTACAATCACCCTACTCCTCCCTCCTCCAGCCTACTCCTCCTTCATCTAGACTACCAACTCCTTGACTCCTCCCTCATCTAGACTACCAACTCCCTGACTCCTCCTTCATCTAGACTACCAACTCCCTGACTCCTCCCTCATCTAGACTACCAACTCCCTGACTCCTCCTTCATCTAGACTACCATCACCCTTCTCCTCCCTCCTCCAGCCTACTCCTCCTTCATCTAGACTACCAACTCCCTGACTCCTCCTTCATCTAGACTACATCACCCTTCTGCTCCCTCCTCCAGCCTACTCCTCCTTCATCTAGACTACCAACTCCTTGACTCCTCCCTCATCTAGACTACCAACTCCCTGACTCCTCCCTCATCTAGACTACCAACTCCCTGACTCCTCCCTCATCTAGACTACCAACTCCCTGACTCCTCCCTCATCTAGACTACCAACTCCCTGACTCCTCCCTCATCTAGACTACCAACTCCCTGACTCCTCCCTCATCTAGACTACCAACTCCCTGACTCCTCCCTCATCTAGACTACCAACTCCCTGACTCCTACCTCATCTGGACTACCAAGTCCCTGACTCCTCCCTCATCTAGACTACCATCACCCTTCTCCTTCCTCCTCCAGCCTACTTACTCCCTGACTCCTCCCTCCTCCAGCCTACTAACTCCCTAACTCCTCCCTCCTCCAGCCAAGTCTACTTAATTACTCCCTGACAGTACCCAATTCCAGCTTACCAGCTCCTTGACTCCTCCCTTAATTCTCGGCCTACCAGCTCCCTTAGTCCTTCTTCATCTAGACTACCAACTCCCTGACTCCTCCCTCCTCCAGCCTTCTAATTCCTTTGCTCATCCCTCTTCCAGCCTACCAATTCATTGACTCCTCCTTCCTCCAGTCTACCAACTCCCTGGCTCCTCCCTCCTTCAGCCTACTAACTCCCTAACTCAACCCTTCCAGGACTTCCAACTCCCTGACTCCTCCTTCTTCCAGTCAACCAACTCCCCAACTCCTCCTTCTTCCAGCCTACCAACTCATTGACTCCTCCCTCTTCCAGTCTATCAACTCCCTGACTCCTCCCTTATCGAGCCTACCAACTCCCTGCCTCCAAACTACTCATGCCTTCCAACTCTTTGACTCCTCTCTCCTCCAGTGTACCAAACTCCCTGGCTCATCCCTCTTCCAGCCTACCAACTAATTGACTCCTCCAGTCTACAAACTCCCTTCTTCAGTCTACTAACTCCCTAACCCCACCCTTCTGAGGTCTTCCAACTCCCTGACTCCCCCTTCCTTCAGCCTACTAACTCCCTGACTCCTCCCTCCTCCAGCCTACTAACTCCCTGGCTCCTTCCTCCTCCAGCCTACCAGCTTCCGACTCCATCCTTCTTCAAGCCTACTAACTCCCTGGCTCCTCCCTCCTCCAGCCTACCAGCTTCCTGACTCCATCCTTCTTCCAGCCTACTAACTCCCTGACTCCTCCCTCCTCCAGCTTACTAACTCCCTGACTCCACCCTCCTCCAGCCTACCAACTCACTGGCTCCTCCCTCCTCTAGCCTACTAACTCCCTGACTCCACCCTCCTCACAAGTCGACCAACTCAATCTTTACTCCACGTTGCATCTTTCCATAATAGCACATGCTCTACTGATATCACATATAACTGTTTCCTGAAATGTAATCGGAATTGGAAGTAAAACCATGAATTTAGTTGAAGCAATATATTTGTATGCTCCTAATTTCCCCAACCTGTTACACTTAGCTGGCACTTTCAGCTAGTGTTTTCAATGTATAAATCACTATAAGTAACAATTAACATTTCTAGTGAGTGTCACCTAATTCATGTGTCTTATCAGCATTATGATATTTACATTGACTTTGGAAATAAATTTTCTGAAAAGGTAGAAAAACAACTTTGGAAATATGTTTGTAGAAAATGCTAGAAAACAATTTTGCCTTGTAAGAAATATAAGAATATGCTACAAAAAGAAGATTAAAAATTAAAAAGATACAAATACAATTTTTTGATGTAATATTTATTCTGATTTGATGTAATTTGATCTTAAAGTTACACTTTGACTGTGGCGTACTATCAGATGTAAATTGTATGTGACTCTCATATAGGCCATAACCCTGTTGACCTTTGACCTTTGTTCCTTGGTTACAGACCTCAATTATCCCCACAATAGCTGACCTAGACCCTGATGTCCTTTCAACCATGAACTCACTGCAATGTTTTAAAGATAAAGACAAATTAGTGGAAGAATTGCTGAACTCAAAGTAAGTAACTGCGACATTTCCAGTGAAGCAACAAAATTAAATCCAGCCTAGCTACATAGTATTGCCAATTGCCGATTATACGTTCTTTCATCATTGGCAGGTTTCTTTCCCCTGAACGCACATTTGAATACTTCCAATTCAAGTGTTGGAATAGTTCGTTAAAAACAAATCCCTGCCTTAAAGCTGTATTAGCTAGTTTACAAATGTCAGTTAATTTATGTTCATTGTATTTGTTACTGGTCATAACTAATACATAAATTAAAAAATAACAACTTTACATACCTATTAGATATGTTGGTTGATGCTTTGAATGAGTAGTATAAAGAGAAGTGTATATATATATATGATTACTTTAAGATATTTTTGAACAGAGATTTTTACCATTATAGCGCCTTTAATCTGCACCATTTATAAAGTTTCCTCTAGAATTTAGGTGTAACAATAGGCCTATCTCATAGGTGTTGTTAACTCCCTTGTTTGCCGGATCTTTACGTCATCCTATTGTCACATGGCGCCAAATCATCACAAAAACACTTCCTGGGCGTCCATCCTGTCTCCACCATTGTGGTCTTTCAAGGGGAATAACACTTTCGGGGAAAGGCCTGTACTGGAGTAGAAACAATCCTTTCATAATACAGTGTAACTTGTCTTATCCGGATGTCATTGTCCGGTTTACACAGGTGTCTGGTTTGTAGAGGTATGATATAAGTTCAGAGGGAATATTGAACTGTAAGGCCGGAATAGACGTCGATTCTGATTAGACAGTGGCTGGTTTAAACAAGTTATACTGTATACCAATATAAAACAAAATTAAGATTTTATATTTCTCACTGTTCAATATAATGATTGGTTTATGTTCTTTTCTTCATTTTCAGACATAATACAGAAAAGGTTGTGTATTTTTTGCTATTAGATAGAAAATTACGGAACCCTAGTGTAGAGGATGAATTGGATATACGAACACGGTCCGAGTCCGGTAAGTTAGCTGGTAAGTCGCCGACGGTTTTAATATCTCTGTTAGTTATTACTGAGTCATCAAGGTAAGACAATACAAAAAGTCTATATCGATAAAACAGGAGTTGAGTATTATCTCATTTATACCCCTGCAGACACAATTAAAAGCCCAATATACGTAACTTTTGGCAAAACTTGAAGCGAAAATCAAGCCTTATAACTTATCATATTTATAGATTTAGTTAAGATTATCTGATATCAGCAATATTCAAGATTAATTCTTACATGGTTACCGGTACTGCAGCAGTTGAAACACTGTTTTTGTAAACACCCGTCCATTTTGAACTGTCTTTTAACTTTGGCTTGTTGAATTGGGCCCCACCTGAATTATTATCAATTCTTTGGATTGTCAAGAGTTGCTTGTTAGTTACCGCTCAGGTTTACTTCGTTTAAGGCTTATTTTTGCATGGTTATCAGCTGGATTTTTTTCCATAATTTTTCAGATTCCTGAAAAAAATCCTGAAGTTACGTATATTGGGCCTTTAAGCACTTACATTTCAGAGGTTGGACGAGTTCATTATGCAATAACAGGGGTAAATGACTTAAATAACAAAAGTCCTGCTCCATTACATCAATTTAGCCAAAAACTCCATTGAGGATCTGTTGCAAAATTGCATTTAAATTTCTGCAAATGACTTTAATCTAGGATATTCAGTTATAAGCGATTACTCTTAGTTATTGGCCTCTCACGGTTGTATGCTACCAAAGAAATTATACTTCTATGTGTGAATTATCTCCCTTTGACCATGTAATCTGTGTTATCTAAGAAATCTGTCTTATATTAACTCATTCTCCCCTGTAAATTTATAATGAATTGTTCCAACCTTTGAACTGGAATAGTTCAAATGTGGTGTTAGGGATGAAGGAATTCACAAATTCATTTACTTGACATTTTACATATCCCTGTCTCACCCAATGAGCTACACCTGTCCAATTTTACAGCGGATCCCCCAAGGAAGAGAGTGGACGCTGTCCAGCTTAACGGTCAGCCGAGGTAGGTGTACTTCATATGGTCATTACAAAACAAGTTGTGCATCCTCAATGTCCAGGGGTTACACTCATTGAGGCTCTCTACCCCCCTGGAATATGTCGTGGCAAAACTGGAGGCACAAAGAGATCAGTTTGATTGGTCTTTGGTAAAAATACCTGACCAATTGCTAGGTTGATTCCTGTCCTTAATGGAGCGACAACTGACATCAGAGTCTGTCAATTTTACCGTTAAGTGACGGAAAAGTTGTTTTAATGTACATCAAAGAATCGAAAAAGCCTTCTTGTTTCATTAACAATTGGCACACACACAGCCTTAAGTTTTGCTATGATTTTCAAGGAGTGTTGAGAACGTAGGTGAGTGTAATTAAGCCCTGAATATTGTGGAGGTTATTTAGAGTTCCTGTCTTTTTCACTAATGTAGTGTACATTGACCCAGATAAATGATATGCTTAAATTTAACAAATGAGTAATTAAAGACTTATATTTTTAATAATAGCCAACTTTAACAACGTAACTAACATATACTAATTACAAAATATGGTGTGAAGGTTTTGAAACATACATTAGGTAATATAGTTTTAAGGAGGGAGTCTTAAGGGGAAGTAACTGTTTATCAGGAGAACTAGAATGTAGTGTGACAGAGAGTCTTTAAGGGGAGGTAACTGTTTATCAGGAGAAGCAGATGTAGTGTGACAGGTAGTCTTAAGGGGAGGTAACTGTTTATCAGAAGAACCAGAAATCAGTGTGACATAAAGTCTTAAGGGGAGGTAACTGTTTATCAGAAGAATGAGAAAACTGTAATGTGACCGAAAGTCTTAAGGGGAGGTAAATGTTTATCAGGAGAACCAGAAATCAGTGTGACAGGGATACGTAAGGGGAGGTAACTGTTTATTAGGAGAATCAGAAATCAGTGTGACAGGAAGTCTTAAGGGGAAGTAACTGTTCATCAGAAGAACCAGAAAATGCTGTGTGATAGGAAGTCTGAAGGGGAGGTAACTGTTCATAAGAAGAACAAGAAATCAGTGTGGCATGGAGTCTTAAGGGGAGGAAACTGTTTATCAGTGTGACAGGGATACTTAAGGGGAGGTAATTATGTATAGGGAAAACCAAAATGCAGTGTAACAGGGATACTTAATTGATTACTAACATACTAACCTGACTAACCATGCTTGCTTCAGCAGGTTATCCCTAGGAAGTATTAGTGAAGGCTCGCCAGTAGCGTCACGTAGAGCCCTGGCCGTTCAGCAAGTGTAAGTTACCGTGGCAACCTATCCACAACAAATAAGTCATGGCTGAAGTTATTATTTAACTACATTTTGTTTATTTTCTCATTATATTTAAGTTGTCATACATTAGTTGTGTTTGTTTTGTTTTTCAGAATAGCATTAAGATATGTATATGTAGCACATTTCACCAAAAGAAGCATACTCCTATTTTACACATTTTCTTTGCGAGCACACTTTCCTTTTGTCAGAGTCACATAAGGCTCTTTTTATTTTAAATTCTTGAGAGCTATCGCAGTGTTTTCTTATTTTTTCCATATCGCTATTTTCCTTCGTTTGTTAGATTCATTACAGTAATTGTGATTTATAGCTATTTTTGAAGGAAGACAAAAAATATTCCATATTCATTAATACTTTACTTTACTTGAATATTGATATAATGGAAAAAAGGAAGTTTATGTTATACATATAATATTATTATTTATATATCGAAAAGTTTTAATAAAGACTGCTACACTAGATCAACATTAAGGTATGGGAGGTAACTCTTTTAAAAACCATTAAATAAGAACTGTTCTTTCTTCTTAACAATTGGTTAAAGAAAGCATACCAAACAGATGACCTGAAAACTGTGGCCATTTCTTCCAGAATTTCCATATATTCGTGAATAACTGACAATGTTATCCCACTTTAACTCTGTTAGAATCTGAGCTTGAAGTGATTACCTACATTTGTGAAGTTCTTTAGATATACATTACACTCTGATGCATGAATTTTCTCACTTAATGTAACCTGTTATAGTTTGTTCACCATGAATTATTTTTCTTCATTTCAGACGGAAGGCGAGTCTGACAGGCAGTCCTAGCTCCTCCCCCATCCTGAGCCCGCGCCTCCCCGTGAGGGGTACCCCCTCCCACAGTCCCTCAGCCACACCCCCTGGATCTCCTAGTATACAGTCGACAGCTTGGAAGTCTCGCCTACATACCATCAAAAACAGCTTTCTCGGCTCACCGCGCTTTCACAGGCGAAAATTACAAGGTATAGCCTACACCAATGGCATTATTCTGGAGATGGATTACTTAGCAGGTGACTTTTATGAATATCCGCACAGCCTGCAGTCACATGGTGTTGTGTGCATTGGCTGATTGGTTAGTTTGCTGGCTGGCATGGCAACCATTTTGGTTTGGAGCGGTAGACATCTTGATTCCCTTACCTACAAACCAGTCGCAGTTGACTTGTTAACTCATATCGGTATTGCATAATCAGAGTTATCATCCCACTATATCATATATTGAAGTGTGTAACTTGTAACTTTTCTATTTTTCTACTAAAATTGTTGGAAATGAAATTTTCTCTTACCTAATATGTACAATATACCTAGTCCTGTTCTGCTACAGTTCTATGACAACAATATTTCCTTCCTTACTTGTCACAGTTTCATTTTGTTGGTATGTTCTCTAATATTCTGTATCCTTAAGTGATATGAAGATGGACGTTTTTGAGTATGCTCATTAGTGTGTGTACTTGTTGTGATTGACAATGATACTTGGTTCTCATTTTGAGAACTTGATGTTTACTTGGATGTGACAAAGATTTACATGGCAGGTGTCGTCGATGAAGCAGAAGACGCTTACTCTTTTGGAACACATGGTCTTATTCTCTTGTACTTTTACAAGGGTCTCCATGTCAATCTTTCCTTTGTTCATATTATGCCCCTGGTTTAATCAATTTTGAGTTTGGATTATGATTTTGTTAACGCTTTGGTATTCTCTTATTTATTTTCCACTAAAGCAAACTGAAGACCTATTAAAACTCATAAAAGTCCACTCTGAAAAATATCTCATGCTTTGCATTGAGTATTCAAGTTTCATTTTGGAAATCTGTGGGAGATTTTTACATATTTCTGTAACAGATATAATAATTCAATAGAAATCATAGGTTGATAGTGTTTCAATAAATATGAAATGACTGTATCATATAGGCCTTTCCCAAAAGTGTTGTTATTCCCCTTGATAAAAAACGCAATGGAGGATACAAGATTAACTTCCTGGAAGTGTTTTTGTGATGATTTGCTGCCATGTGACAATCAGATTACGTATTTTCCATTATGAAGTTATGATTATATGATGCGAATTCGTTTCAAAAATACTTCCCAGTGTAGCCATGATATAGTAAACAAGGGAGATAACAACACTTTTGAGATAGGTCTATAGCAGAAGGACCCATTAATGGTGCTTGATTAATGATGTGAACTTTATGGCATTTCTTTTCTTTTCATATTTTGTGTGATATTGACTCTAGAATAGGAAACAAACATTTTATCTAACTGGAATGATATAATGACCACAACTAATATTACTTTACATTTTATCATTTGTCCATTGTTTAAAAAAGCATTTTAACTTTATATTCCAGTATATAGTTAATACTAACTTAACTAATTTAAGTTAACCACAATACATACCATACAGTTTGTGTCATATTTATAAACTGTAATATATGGACTTATTCAATGCAGCCAGCCAAATAATTTCGAAAATCCATTTGTTCTGGTCTCGATTTACTTGTATTCTCTATTTGTTTTTGTAAACCAGAGTTACTTCCCATTTGGAAGGTATTAACGTAAGCACCATTGTGAAATCATTTGTTTGCTAAAGACTGCATTTTCAGCCTAAAATTTCCTGCATATTAACGCCAATTTCATAGCAATATAATGACATCACAATGGAACTGACATAAGTATATAACTATCCTAAAGGGAGGCAAATCTTGTTTACAAAAAAACACAATTCACTTGGAAATTTTCATGAGAAAGTCTTACTGATAATACGAGTCTAATTGTCTAAAAGCGTTTACAATATCCTGTACACCGTTGATCTCTTGAATGAAAACTTAAAAGAATCATGCAGCTGTAAAGCTGTAAATTAGATTGCATTTTATTATTTTTTTTTTTTTCAATTTGTGATCTTCAAAGACCAGGCTTGTGATTGGTTAGTTTCTAAATGTCTGAAACCAATCAAATTACTAACTAAGAACCCTTTATTTTGTCATGACATATTTCAATGGTGCAGAGAACATCCAAGTTTCCTCATGTTTTTCCTAATGACTTTCCACTGTATTGAGTATATGAGTTTGTCGGATATAATTTTACCGATGATTCCATTTTACCAAGAGTTATCCTTGCATGGTTCTCAATTTCAACCTATATGCTTAGGTTACATGTAAATGACATGATATGTTTGCCACTTTTTCATCTCTTATGAAATATGCAATGAAACTTATTGCAAGAAATCAAGATTCATATTTAACAAAAAGATCAGATCATTCTCAAAGAGTATTTAAAATTTCATAGTTAAATTGAATTTCAAGGAATTTTAGAATGTCATAAATTTAAAAGTATTGAGTAATTTCATCTCCCTATCTAATCAAAATCTAACACTACAATTTGGTAATGTGTTGCTGTATTGTATAGTGTATTACATGTAGTAATTTGGATCTTTTTGCCCTACAAGTTAAGTGGCAATGAAGTGAAAATCAGACTTTGTAGATAATGAACCATCACACAAGCTGGAACACAAGTTTGATACACCAAATCAAATTTTTCAGCCAATATGATTATATATAATTATAATATTCATTCAAAGAAATTAATCCGGACAAACCTGGCATGGCCTTAAATGACCGTGGCTGTTAATAGGACGTAAAACAAGATAAACCAAACATATATTGAATGCTTGAAATGTTTTGCCTTGTTAGCTAGATAAAAAAGAAATAAGAACTCTTAGGCATGTTTGTTTAATATATTAATTGACCTATCAGTCCATATATACAGTAAGTAACTCCAGTTCTGTTATATGTTTTCAGTGCCTACAGAAGAAAGTACATTGTCCATGACACCAGACTCTTCACCAGAGTAAGTCGCCTCGACCTTGATCTTCTTTAACCTTTGTTGATACATTGGATATCTTAAAACAGACATCTAGTGAAATTTGATTACTTATAACGGGAAATTTTTACCCTGTCTTTATTTTGCCCAATCATGAAAAGATTTACGCCCTGTCTTTATTTTACCCTCTCAAATATAGAAAAACTTAAATCCTCATCATACATGTAATATGAGATGCAAGCCTTTGTTTGTTAAAATATTCGCCCTGTCTTAAATTCGTCCTTCCATTGTTGGGGCGAAAAGGGCAAAAGTAAAATGAGGGCGGATTTTTCCAGTTTTACAGTAAATCCTATTGTTATAATCAAAGTGCTGTACAAAATTTAACTAGTCATTGTTTATTTCTGTAGCATTCATATGACTTGAAAAGTTTGAATTTCAGATAGCTATTGGGAATAGGACACTTTTACTTAGTAATGTTTTAGTAAATATGTCTTTGACCTTGAAGTACAGTAACTAATACGCAACAATATGCTTTGTAACTTTGTTCAAAAGACTAAATTTGCCATAGTCTATAATCAATGTTTAATATCAATGCATATATAATAAGTAACTTTTTAATTTGATTATATTTTCATTAAATGATTTCTGGGACATTGCTTGACTATAATTACTTGACCTGCTTGACTATAATTACTTGACCTTTCAGGATGACTAAGAAATCCTGGTTTGGGGCTCTGATGGGTGCTGATCGCGAGGAGCATCACTTTATCATGGCACAGGACAAGCAGCTGAGTCAGGTCAAGGCCGATCTCATACATGCATTCCTCTCAGTAAGTAAAGGTCAAGGTCAATCTTATAATGCTTTCCTCTTAGTAAGTAGGGGTCAAGGCCAGTCTGATACATGTATTCCTCCAATTAAGTAAAAGTTAAGTGTCCGATCTCACACATGCATTCCTCTCAGTGAGTAAAGGTCCAGGCCAATCTCAAACATGGAATTCCCTCAGTAAGTAGTTGTCAAGGCCAATCTCAAATTTGGAATTCTCTCAGTAAGTTGAAATCAAGGCCAACGTCATACATGCATTTCTCTTAGTAAGTAGTTGTCAAGGCCAATCTCAAATATGGAATTCTCTCCGTAAGTAGAAGTCAAGGCCAACGTCATACATGCATTTCTCTTAGTAAGTAGTTGTCAAGGCCAATCTCACAAATGCATTCCTGTCAGTAAGTAAAGGTAATTAATAAAATAACTAATACAGTTGGAAACTTTCAAAGTTAACACAGTTGGTCTCTTAGTGGATGGAATCACATAGATCCTTAACTCGATCTAAGACTGAATTGTACATCTTTCTATTTTGTGTACCTTTTTAAAGAGTGCCTCATGGAAGATATCATTTTTTGTTTGCAAATGAATTATATCCCTTTATATCAAAGTATTATTATCATATTCAATCCTCAGACTGCAGACCTGTCTCACAGTGTGGTTTCCACGACAACCTTCCGAGCGGAATACCGACGGACAGGAAGTTCTTCCATGTTCTCAAGAAACGTTAGATTCCAGGTGGACATCACACCTGCCACTCATGGGGGTGGTCCTTCCGATTGTAACATGTTCTGTCTCACCTTCACCTTGATATCAGGTCAGTCTGCCATATGTATCATTGGTAAACATGATAAATGAAAAAGTCAAAGGTCCAGCATTATTCAATAATTTGATGTGAGAAAAAAATTAGAGAAATCCAAAACGCCAACAAAACCATAATCCTGGAAGCTAGGGCAAAATATGACAAAAAGAAAGATTTACATAGAGACTCTTGTAAAAAGTACAAGAGAACAAGACCAGATGTTCAGGAAGAATATCATCTAATTCGGATTTGTAGAATTTGTGCTTCTTAAAGGGAAACAACAGTTATTTCGTCTGGTGTTATTACCTTGATTTGTTAAAGACTATCATCCTTTGAAAAAAAAACGATGTTGCATCAGAAAGAAAAGATGTCGAAGGACAACACAAATGCATGTCTTTTTGACAGTTGAACATGAAGTGAAGTCGATTTCTAATTTTCTCGTTGTAGGACCATCACGGAGATTCCGACGGGTGTGTGAACACCTACAGAATCTAATGCTGGGGCCTAGAGGTGACGCCCTCAACCAACGTAAAGTCAGTACAGACAGTACCTCCTCTTATACATCAGAGACAGGAATGTCTCCCACCCACAGCTGCTCAGCCAAGGAAAATGGGGACGATCAGGAAGTATGTGTAGGTGTTGTGTCGTAGGTCTATATCTTCTCTCTCTCTGTTTCATTTTTGTTGGCTAATGTTTTTATTATATGTTTCACTCCTGCTGCATATTCGTGAAAAATATCAAAATATTAACCCCATGCATGAAGTATACATTTTTTTGGTATTCCTGAAGACAATTTTCGATATCCTCTATGCATAAGTTTGTCATCAATCCATAAACAAACATATGTTATTTAAGTTTGTAAGGATGAGGAATGGTCAAGGGTAGGGTGATAAAACTTGTTGAGAGAGAGAGGGAGTGCCTAGCTCCCAGGTTAGTAGAACCTGAGAAGCAGACCTCTGAATGTCTAGGATAGTATTTCCCTTATTCTTCACAGGGCAATCACAAGAGTCTTACATGCTGCGATAGATGTGGTTCTAGCTTCCCTCTGCTCTCAGGTGCTATCATTTCTCCATTCTGTCTGTATGAGGAATTATATTCTTTCAGTTCCAAAATACCACAGGACATCGTGTTGGGGTTGCTTCTTGATCAATTAAAACCCTATCCCCTTATATGGAAGTATTTCATGCAGGACACTTTCTTTTGTCAATGATCATGTTGTGTGCAATAGAGTCGGCGGTTTGCAGAAGGGTCCTTCTATTGTTTCCCTGAATACAAAAAATGGCTGCAATACATCAAAAGGTGGATTGGGTCAAGTTCCTGTTAGATGCAGTCGAGATGTCCAATTTCTGTAATGTACTTGGATGTCTTTTTCTAGATAGGGAATGCACTTGGTTTCATTGCTACCACGAAGAAGTGGGTCAGACAACTCTTTCTTATCTATATGCTTGACTTTTAGGAATTCCTGTGACCAAGCCAACTATTATCGACTTTTACTGTGCAAGGTTATTATTTCCTTAAATGAATTGACTATGGTCCAGTGGATAGGTTACTTAAAAAATCACAAGTATTGCTCATGTTCTCTTGTGGCATCTTGTGGATTCCTACTTTTTGGCCCCTAGCATCACTGAAGAGTCCTAGGAGGACGAAACAGCTGTATGATGCAGTTAAATTCATTTTTTCGCCATATTGTATCTATTGCTAAATTTAAGAGGGGCAGCATATGTGTGTGTTACGTCATCTTTGCAGAGACACCCTACAGTTCTGGAATTGTCACTTTTTGTAGCAGATCCTCTTTGTTTGCCACTGATTCTCTTCTCTTAGCATCCTGACAGATTCTGCTAAAGGATGCTGCATTTACATCTGGAGATTCTCCTCTTCTTGTAGAAATTATCTTAGAGGACTGATACAGACTGGTTTTTCTGGTGACTTGTTGGATAGTTTTACGTGATGAATTATGTCTTGATCGTTTACCAGGGAATCATATAATATTTATCGATCTTGTATTTATAACTAAGGCTTGTTCGCGATTCTATTGGATTTTTTCTTTGGTTTGCATGCCTTTATGGTCCATTAGGACAAACATAGATCTGTTGCTTGTTTTCCTCAAGTTTGATAAAACCGATGGGAAGGTTATTATTCAAATTGTTAAAGTGTTACTGTAACATACAACTAATGTATTTTTTTCCATTTCAGGTATTTGATAGGAGAATTTCCAAAACACCCACACCCACCAGACGTGAGGTACCACGTGTTATTACCAATGGAAAACGTGTGTTAGGAGATCACAATGTCCGCAAAGACAAAGTCTGACCGTGAATTTACTCTAGGACTTAAATACAATATATCTGTGCTCACACAGATCGTACAAAAACAATGTAGGGCAAGGTGCAATATACGATCAAAGGGAAAAAGTGTGTGAAGATGAGGATTATCTTCCAAGATATCAAATTAAAGAGTATTACAATTACTGCCTGATATATAGGCCTATCGGTTAAGGTTGTGGAATTTATTTTACACAAGGTTGGAAATATGATGGTAAAGAAAATTACGTACCTATGAACGTCATATTGAGTTATGAGCTCGGCCAATCATCTCTAGATATTGCTGAAGCTGGATTCTGATAGAGTCTGATTGAGCATTACGTTAAAGTCGACGAAATGACAACCAAGTGTCTTTGAAAGGACCGATGGGGAAATCTTGCTTCAAAAGAAACCTTCTAATCATTGTAAGCCAACTAAAATAGACCCACATTGACTGATGTATCTAGGTCATTGAACATGTTTTGAGCTTAGGTGACCGTCTGCTAGTGGACCAATCATAGCTCTCAGGACTCATCAAAACCAATTTGCACATTTCTTCATTGACAATTGTGATCGTTGGCGACAATTTGAAAGTTTCAAAGTCAGATTCAAAAGATAAACAACAAGTGTTCGTCTGCTTTTGAATCAATGGCTGTCACAACTCAAAATGCACATCATCGGAATAAAGGAGGGGGGGGGGGGTCGTGGTGGAGAAGCTATGTCAATAGGGGAAGGAGTGGGTTCTTGGGGAGGGAAGCGTTTAATTTGGTCATTTTCAAAAGATCTTATTTACACCATTGGATGATGTCCAGACAAAATTTAAGGCCCTTTACGGAACACTCCGAAAATGATACAAGAAAGTGGGAAGGATGTGTTCTTTTGGAGGGGGTAATATGGGAAGGATTTAGTCCTTTTCAAAATATCAAATTTACACTTTTAGAATATGTCCTGACAGAATTTAGGGCCCTTTACCCAACACCCCGCAAATGATACAAGGGAATAATATATTCCAAGGGTCATGCAAAGAGGTGTTTATCGAGTTTGGAACCTTTTGAATTAAAGTTTGTTTCTGGAAAGAGAATGCTTACATATATCATATAGTAAGTGAAGAGAAAGGGGGAGTATGTTATCTTAATGTCCAAGGGAATACTGATGGGAAGCAAAGTAAATTGATCGGAGGACTACTAAATAAGGATGTTATCTTGTAAACTTCTGTTTTGGGTAGGAATTTATTCATGAAAGGGTTTGATGTTACAATGTACACGAATAAGAAAAATAGAAAGGGTTAGTTTGAGGAAGGTCTTGTCACGAGGAAGGGATACATTGTAATAACGGGAGAGTATTGATTTATCAAAACAGAGCATGTGTAGGGATGAAAGAACTGATTATTTTGGAAAGGTTAAATAGGAGCTCTGTATATATACATTCTTTTAGTCAGGAATCATATAGGGCAGGGGATATTGGTTTTACATGATGACTTAAGGGGAATTGTTCTGTAAGTTGAGGATGTGATTTTGCAAGGATGTAATGAAAGGAATATTTGTGTATGTTATGCGAGGTGAAAGGTGCATACATATATAGAATAATTGTGGCTGGAGATTTCATCATAGTGTTTGTTCATTGTAAATACCATTTCAGCGTGACCTGGAAGGACTGTAAATTATTTATTTGATAGATATTATAATGTGACATGTGATAGGCATTGATAAAAAGGTAGGTATCCCTATGCCAGGTACTTTGTACATACCATATACTAGCTTGGGATTCTTTTCTCTAAGGTAAGTTATTTGGTTAGAAAATAAATAAACGAATACCAGGGGCAAGATATGAACAAGGGAAAGATTTACATGGAGACCCTTGTAAAAGTACAAGATAATAAGACCAGGTGTTCCAGAAGAGTAAGCGTCTTCTGCTTCATCGACAACACCCAGATATAACCAAGACGTTTATATGTAATCTTAACATGCAAATAAGAATCGATTCAGAAGCTGTTCATGTGAAATGAATGAAAAATAAAACTTTGTATTATGATCGTAAAAAATCTTTGTTTCAAAACATATTTATCGTTCTCTGCTTAAACTTAACAAAGCGAAATTATCATTGACCTAAAGTGGTTAATTATATAACAAGGAACAATAGGGATTGTGCAATACACCAAAGTATTATATTCCCTTGTTGCTGATATATGCAATTTTTATAAGTAATTATAATTGTATGTGAGAAAGGATTGTTTGGGGCCAGAATCTTTCAACAAGCTCCGCTTCGTGTGTATGTAGAAACTGCAAAGCCCGAATTAAAATTATTCAATATTCAGTTACGCTTGATAGCCGATTGTACATGGTAGACTGTTTTGACTGACCCAGTTAAGGCTTAAAAAATCTCTATCAACCAGACAAAGCTCTGCCAAAATTTGCAGTTTTCTATCCATTTTAAATTCCGTTTCATAAAAAAGCTATTTCTGAATGGACAAAAAAATCAAGGTTTAGACGGATTCCGATCCGTTCGAAAAACAACTTTGTAGGTAAAGGTGTTATATTTTATGGAAAAACAAGGGAATACCAGTGAGTAAACAGAATCAGTAATCTCCTCAAAATTCATAAATCTAGGCTAGACAACGAACAAGTAAACTATAGGAAAACGACTCCGGAAGGGTATACATTTCTGCTTTATTGACGACACTTGCTAGTGTTATTTGCGTCCCGCCTCCTATTTATTATGTCATAGTATATTAAGTGATCATTTAAGTGACGTTGAAAACAAACGGCACTCAAGTAAGTACAATCCTTCATTTGAACAAGGATATAAAATCTATCCGATGAGATCATAATTGTAAAACTTTGTGCTATAAAGGTATCCATTAGCAGTTTTTATTGAAATAATAATATTAGTCGGATCAAGCCTATAGAGACTGGTTAAGCTGCCACGTGTTAATGATAAAACGGGTTGAAGCAGAGATGTTGCTATCAAAAAGAGAAAATTCATGATCGGAATTTGAAATATACTTTATCATTTTCTTTGGTGAGGTCAAATATGAAGAAAAAACCCCCACTATGAATGAAGAACATAACTGATTGACAAATTAAGACTTATTTCGGACTAATCCACTGTTTTATAACTGGTATACAAAATGTAGTTAAATTCTGGAAGGGGTTAAGCTATGGATTTGTTATGGATAAGCTTAAAACAGGTTCAATCTAAGGTCGAGAGAATGTCTGTAGTAGGTGATGACATAATACACACATATGCTGCACCTTTTAAATTTAGTAATAGATACAGTATGCCGAAATAACGAATTAAATTGCACCATACAGCTGTTTCGTTCTCCCAGGACTCTTCAATGATGGAGCCAAAAGGTGGGAATCCAAAATTTTTAAACTAATGTAGAAGCAGAAGGGTCAAACTGGTTGTTTCTGGACTGTTAACAACTTACGTTAAAAACAAGCTAAAGTACGGATTAATCTGATGACTACAAACACTTGCTATTAGTTAACTTTGGTACTAGTTATAACTTCCAATAAGCTAAAATACTGTTTAATTTAACGAAGTTGATATGTTAACTTTTGCAGTTGTAATAAGCTAAAATATCGGTTAATTAAACAAGTAGAGTCACTACGTTATACAGGTAACTTTAGGACTAGAAATAAGTGGAAACTTTGTTTAATTTAACGACTAGATACACTTAGTGATACAGCTAACTTTAGTACTAGTGATAAGTTAAATTATCGGTTAACCCGCGAAATTATTAAGTCGAAAAATTATTTGATTTACCTGAATAATTGAATAAACATTGAGAAACAAACAAATGATAGGTATATTTATAAAGGATTTAAGCTTCCGGGGATAATTTGTTCAATAAAGCCATGTAAATCCTGTAAACCCATATATTATTTTTCTAAATGTTGTAATGCTTGACTGAATATTGTTGATATCTTTAATGGTATAACGTCAATATCTTAAGCAAATTCTTCTGAAAATTTGAATATTGCCGTCTTCCTTGAATCCAAGCTACCCGTAACTTACACTAAACAATGGCAAATGAACAATGGCAAATTAATATGCATTATGTGCAATGGAGGTATCGTTATGTGTGTATCTATAAGGTGTATAACACTTGTGAGATGCACATTAAGGTGAAACAAGAACGAATTCCGCCTGTAATGCAATTTGCAAATTTGATTTGTAGCTCGAAGGAAGTGAAATAAATAAGTAAAATAAATTCTGGTCACGATTAACTTAAATATGTGAGGCACAATTTGTTTGTGTTTTGTACAGTCTCAATCGAAAAGTATGATTAATTTGAAGTTTGAAGAGATCATCAGTTACGTTTTAGGACATACAACATTTCATGGATTCGATTATGAGTTCCTGCGTGTTTGGGATATGCAAACGATTTTGTTCGTCGATGGTTCGGTATTATTGAATATTTGAGTGTATGATTAATTCTTTGATAATGTAAGTGTTCCAAATGTTTCACAGATCAACTTCATGTTATTATTCAAGGAGCAATGCCAATTTTGTGAAGAAAACAGTTATTTGAAATATCATCATAAGTATGTATTATCTTATGAAATATCATTCATAAGACAAAAAAAATATACCATATTTATTCATTAGATGTATCATTTAAAACAATGTACTTTTAAGATATCTTATATGCATGGATGGTATAAAGAAATGCTGTATAATTAACATATCTTTCATATTTATGTATTTATTTTATGACGTAAAGCAACTTCTCCAAAGAACTTTTGATTGATGAATAGTTATGCTAAGTAGAGCGTTATTGACAAAATAAATTGGGAATGTTAAGCTGCAATGCCTTCATGTTGAAAAAAACAGTGTTAATTGTCTAAGCATGGACAACTAGTGAAATAGTTTTGTACTTCTTCCTTGACATTTTCTCTCCTGTGTATTTTGTTATTTCAACGTCGTTTCCTGTTTTATTTTTTAAAAAATCTTGTAAACATTTCGTACAGTTTGAAGAAAAAATACTTTAAATTGCAGATATAACTCATAAATATAAGGTATTAGTCATAATTTCTTTATACGTATACATGATACAAGATATCTGACCACTAAATCATTACACAAATGCCAAAACGTTTAACATTTGTAACATAGATTATTCAATTTTATAACATTCGTTAATGGCATTGCACCTTGAATATGTGTTATTCATATTAATACTGCTTCCCTTAATTTATTGCCTGGAAAGACACGATATATCAATTACTATCAATTCATCATGAAGATGTGACCTAATATCTCTACGTGACTAGATATCAGATTGTTTTTTTTTTTTGGGGGGGGGGGGGGGGGGGTATACCATTAGGAAACCATAGAATCAATAGATACATGTATCATCAAAAAAGATTAAATGGAAAGTTTTTATGTTTTTGGTTAAAAACTATGCTAATATTTTTTAACATGGTATGTTTTTTCAACCAAAAAGAAAAATTGTTTTTACAAAGTTTACAGAACTCTTTTTATACTTATTTTCATGATAATATCTCAGATTCTCTTCACAATCAAAACTCTATCTTACATAGGTTTCCGTTTAACAAGAATTTGATAAATAATATAACAATGATATACCATCCGACCACAAAACCAGGCTTGTCCTTAAATGACCATATAGCTGTGGATAGGATGTAAAACAATTTCACTGCAGGACTTGGAAAAATGTTATAAAACGTTCATAATATTATCGGATGTTCTCTATAGTTTTGAATTTCATTTGGTCCATGATAGTTTCAGAGTAACAAACCCCGACTAATTAATAATTGTGAATGAGCCTGCCTCATGTGATTTATTGTACCATAAGAATATGTAACTGCCATTTTATTTATAAAGATACATGTTAACGTGTGTTGTGCTTTTCATATCTATTTATATATAATATACACGTATATCTGGTTTATCTGTGTATATTATATATATATAAGCATCGTCAGATTATCATATATAATTGTTCTCAGTCTACACTTCATTAACCAGTGTAGTGAGCTATACAACCGTGTGTCCGAAGATAGGTCAGAGACAAAAAAGAAGGACATTTTATTTAAATTGTAAATTATGTTTATAAACATTTTCTCATATACATTGTGTGATACGGTATATTACCACTTTTATATGTAGAGCGTATGGTTAGTGACTTGCCCTGGCATCAGGGAATCACAGTTATGTGTAAATGCTGGGTTTGAATCATGTGGATATTTTGAATTGAGCGAGAGCTTGCTCTTTACTCATATATTTGATTGCAATTTGTATCATTAATTTAACTGAATGTAGCCTGAATCATTCATGAGTGTCAGTCAATTCTGATCCTTAAATAAAAACCTCACAATTATAATGTCGTTCTGTCTTCAATGTATTACTATTTTTTTCACAGGAATATTCTTTTCTATTTCCAGTGTATATCTTTCTTTAAGCATTACCAGAAAACAGTGTTCATATGGTTATGAACGCATTTGTATCGGCGTCATATTGAAGCCACAAATATCATGAGACAGTCATTAAAGCGAACATTTCCTGAAAGGGACTGCATGTAACTACATTTAAATAAATTATTGCTTTAATGTTTAAAATACGATAATAGAACTTCAACATATTTTGTTGAAGTTCATGTCGCTATTGTATTAGCATTCTTGAAATAGTTTGCTGATGTAAAGTAATGTTGCAATGTTGCCTATCAAACGTACCTGAAGTGTAAGTTGATAGTTATTTTGAAGATGTCGTGACATGTTTGCCTAATACCCCATTAGTTCCCGCACAACTTCTGTGGTTGGTCTGGATATTCCTGAAAGCAATATATATCTATAATTTATGAGGCTAATGAGCAGTTCTTCAGGTATTGTCATTGAACAGGAGACTTTCTACTGTCGCCCCACCATACTGACAGAATCAAGTGTCAAACATGTTCCCTGATCATAACTGATAAATTGTTATGACATTAAAAGCCACCAAGTGGCATGCCCCGTGTTCACTATTATTTATCCTTAACATGGTGACGGAAATTCGTGTGATTTTCCTTCTCTTTACCTATACATATTACGGAAACATTTCATTATTGCGATCAACGGTAAGAATCTTTTTCAGAATACTCCAAATCCTGTTCCAGAATTCTAACTTATTGATATATAACATGCTAAATTTATAAATGGGGTTTCATATTCGGTTCAGTGTGTTATGAATCAATGTGGAAGTGATACCAAACATTGTCATTTACATTTAACTCGCTTTGTTCCTTATCAATTTACACTCATTTTATTTGCAAAATGGCACGTCCCACCACGTATTTGTTCCGTTTCTTTTTTCCCAACTGTTAAATTTCCAGAATTTGCCTCCCTTTGGTCGATAACTGCAGAGAAAGTATTCCGTAAAATGCCCATGAGTGTGTCGAGTCGTTAGAGGAAACTTGAAAAATATCAGTCAATTGCTATTCTACTATTAGACATTTCCAATTTCCAGGTACACGGAATACCTACACAGACACGGGTGCAGAGGTGGCAGTGTATAGAAGGCTTTTGTGGCCATGGGGTGATATTTTTGTACAATGAATAACCCCTATAATAGCATGCCTATGAAAATCTAAAAAAAAAATAAGGAGTAAAATTGGCTTAAGCATGATAAAGTGGACTTTGTGGACTTCACATTTGTAAAAAGAGAGAAAAAAAATTTTGTTTAGAGATTAAAATTTTTGACCCTTCTGAAATGGGTGTCTACACATGAAAAGCTAGCTTTACTGGAAGTGAAATTTCGACAACAGCACATGAGGGAAAATAGCGAAAAATCTAAACATACGATCTATGCTGGGACAGATATAATTCTGCAACCAAGTTAGTAAGCTTTAATTTTAGATAGAACTTAAGAAAAAATTGCTATCTGCATAAGTCAAATTTTGTGTCAAAAACAGTGAAATTTTGCATTTTTCGGTAATTTTTGATGTGGTAACCATGGTTTTCACACAAGTGCCATACATAGGATGTATACATCAGTGTATACACTTCATAGTCCTTTTTATGAATTGGAAATGATATACAATTTACAAAAATGTGTACATTAACATCTATGCAGTGTACGGTTAAATCTCTGTGTTGACAATTCTCAGGCATTGGTATTTTTTTCCATAAATCTCTAGATCTATTGTACACAGCTACCAGACTACTGGTATATTGGGAGTAAGAGAATACCAAAGCGTCAACAAATCGATTAAACTAGAAGCAAAATATGAACAAAGGAAATGTTTACATGGAGACCCTCGTAAAAGTACAAGAGAATAAGACCAGGTGAAATCAAAATCACATTATTAATTAATGCATGTTTGCCACTTTACTTAGTTTATCTATATGTACATGCATGTTTACATGTTTATTTTTGCCCTTATGATTTCAAAGTGTATTTATATGCACTGGGGTGAAATAATTGTCATTGGTTATTAGGTGTTACAATCTAACAATCATTCATTCTCGACTTTTCGTCCTTTCGGCCGAAGGTCATTCTTCGGGCGAAAAGGCAAAAGGACGGAAATTTATACATATAAGTCACAGGCACTTGTGGCCAGGAGAATAACCATCTATATATATAATATATAGAATATAGCGAAATTTGAAAAAATAAAATAAAATATATAACATAAATTTTCCAATTTTCTTTTTATGTTATTAATCATCTAAAACCATAATGATAATTGCCAAATTTCAGCTTGATACGTCAAGCGGTTAAATTTCACAAGCTCTCTTTTTCCGTATCTGATAGTACTCTTCATCAATGGAAAGGTCTTAAGGTTTTTATCAAAATTATGAAGTTCATGCTCCCGGACTTGACATTACCCCCACCCCCTAGGGACGGAGTGAAATTAACTATAGTTTATATAGGAAAATTAGATTTAAGCACCTGACCCTTCTGCTTCTACATTGGTTTTGAAATTCCCACCGTTTGGTCCCTGGCATCCCTGAGGAGTCCTAGGAGGACGAAACAGCTGTGTGATGCAGTTTAATTCATTTTTCAGCATTCTGTATCTATTACTTTTAATAGGTGCATCATATGTGTGCATGTGTTTTGTCATCTTTACTATAGTTTAAATAGGAGATTAACACTTTTGGATATATATTACGGGTTGAGTTTGGAAGAATTTTGAGTCTGGTGTCCCTTCTTTCTGTCGATTAATGTGTCGCTTTACGATCATACAGTGGGGGCATGGGGTACAAGCTTACGCCCTTCCTACGGCGGGGAATGTGGTCTCATTGAAACTCGCAAATAGGTTATACTCGTCCATATGTACATACTTACAGTGGTACCATGATTCACAATTTTCGTAATGGAGGGTTGATGATTCGAACAAACTGGTTTACAACAATCACCACAGGGAAGGCTTGGATCCTGGATTTAAGGAAATATCACCGGACTGTAGTAAAACACGATTCGTGATTTAAGGTTTTTTTTTACTTTGTTAGGTAGTTTTACAATGAATGAAAGAAAGACGAAAGTATCAATTTCTGGACATTAAAATCATTTTGATACTGAGACTTTCTTAATATAGTCGGAGACAATTGGAAAGACATTTCATTATTGCGATCAACGGTAAGAATCTTTTTCAAAATACTCCAAATCCTGATCCAGAATTCTAACTTATTGATATATAACATGCTAAATTTATAAATGGGGTTTTATATTCGGTTCAGTGTGTTATGAATCAATGTGGAAGTGATACCAAACATTAACATTTACATTTAACTCGCTTTGTTCCCTATCAATTTACACTCATTTTATTTGCAAAATGGCACGTCCCACCACGTATTTGTTCCGTTTCTTTTTTCGCCAACTGTTAAATTTCCAGAATTTGCCTCCCTTTGGTCGATAACTGCAGAGAAAGTATTCCGTAAAATGCCCATGAGTGTGTCGAGTCGTTAGAGGAAACTTGAAAAATATCAGTCCATTGCTATTCTGCTATTAGACATTTCCGATCTCCAGGTACACGGAATACCTACACAGACACGGGCGCAGAGGTGGCAGTGTATAGAAGGCTTTTGTGGCCATGGGGTGATATTTTTGTACAATGAATAACCCCTATAATAGCATGCCTATGAAAATCTAAAAGAAATAAGGAGTAAAATTGGCTTAAGCATGATAAAGTGGACTTTGTGGACTTCACATTTGTAAAAAGAGAAAAAAAAAATTTTGTTTAGAGATTAAAATTTTTGACCCTTCCGACATGGGTGTCTACACATGAAAAGCTAGCTTTACTGGAAGTGAAATTTCGACAACAGCACATGAGGGAAAATAGCGAAAAATCTAAACATACGATCTATGCTGGGACAGATATAATTCTGCAACCAAGTTAGTAAGCTTTAATTTTAGATAGAACTTAAGAAAAAAATTGCTATCTGCATAGGTCAAATTTTGTGTCAAAAACAGTGATATTTTGCATTTTTCGGTAATTTTTGATGTGGTAACCATGGTTTTCACACAAGTGCCATACATAGGATGTATACATCAGTGTATACACTTCATAGTCCTTTTTATGAATTGGAAATGATGTCCTTTTTATGAATTGGAAATGATATACAATTTACAAAAATGTGTACATTTACATCTATGCAGTGTACGGTTAAATCTCTGTGTTGACAATTCTCAGGCATTGGTATTTTTTTCCCATAAATCTCTAGATCTATTGTACACAGCTACCAGACTACTGGTATATTGGGAGTAAGAGAATACCAAAGCGTCAACAAATCGATTAAACTAGAAGCAAAATATGAACAAAGGAAATGTTTACATGGAGACCCCCGTAAAAGTACAAGAGAATAAGACCAGGTGAAATAAAAATCACATTATTAATTAATGCATGTTTGCCACTTTACTTAGTTTATCTATATGTACATGTATGTTTACATGTTTATTTTTGCCCTTATGATTTCAAAGTGTATTTATATGCAATGGGGTGAAATAATTGTCATTGGTTTATAGGTGTTACAATCTAACATTCATTCATTCTCGACTTTTCGTCCTTTCGGCCGAAGGTCATTCTTCGGGCGAAAAGGCAAAAGGACGGAAATTTATACATATAAGTCACAGGCACTTGTGGCCAGGAGAACAACCATCTATATATATAATATATAGAATATAGCGAAATTTTAAAAAATAAAATAAAATATATAAACTAAATTTTCCAATTTTCTTTTTATGTTATTAATCATCTAAAACCATAATAAAAATAATTGCCAAATTTCAGCTTGATACGTCAAGCGGTTAAATTTCACAAAACATCAACTATCAGACACTGAAAAAAGAGCTCTCTTTTTCAATATCTGATAGTACTCCTCATAAATGGAAAGGTCTTAAGGTCTTTATCAAAATTATGAATTTCATGCCCCCGGACTTGTCATTACCCTCACCCCGTAGGGACGGAGTGAAATTAACTATAGTTTATATAGGAAAATTACATTTGGATATATTTTGTTTGGGGGATTTTACGCACCTGACCCTTCTGCTTCTATATTTGTTTAGAAATTCCCACCTTTTGGCCCTTAGCATCACTGATAAGTCTTAGGAGGATGAAACAGCTGTGTGATGCAGTTTAATTCATTTTTCAGTATTCTGTATCTATTGCTTTTAATAGGTGCATCATATGTGTGCATGTGTTTTGTCCTCTTTACTATAGTTTAAATAGGAGATTAACACTTTTGGATATATATTAATGGTTGAGTTTGGAAGAATTTTGAGTCTGGTGTCCCTTCTTTATGTCCATCAATGTGTCGCCTTACGATCATACAGTGGGGACATGGGGTACAAGCTTACGTCCTTCCTACAGCGAGGAATGTGGTCTCATTGAAACTCGCAAATAGGTTATACTCGTCCATATGTACATACTTACAGTGGTACCATGATTCACAATTTTCGTCATGGAGGGTTGTTGATGATTCGAACAACCTGGTTTAGAACAATCACCACAGGGAAGGCTTGGCTCCTGGATTTAAGGAAATATCACCGGACTGTAGCAAAACAAGATTCGTGATTTAAGTTTATCTTACTTTGTTAGGTAGTTTTACAATGAATTAAAGAAAGACGAAAGTATCAATTTCTTGCCATTAAAATCATTTTTATACTGAGAACTTCTTAAACTGGAAAGACATTTTTACCGTACACGAACCCTCTAGGGGTGGTGGGATGGTAAAAACTCGACAGATCAACAATAGCGCCAGAAGGCTACGTCCAACCTCGTTACCTTGTTTTCATTGTGAAACAAAAAATCAGAGAATACCAAAGCGTCAACAAAACCATAATCCGAACTCAAAATCGATTAAACTAGGTGCAAAATAGGAACAAAGGAAAGATTTACATCGAGTGGAGACCCTCGTAAAAGCACAAGAGAATAAGACCAGGTGTTCCGGAAGAGTGAAGTTGATAATTGATAAGATACCTCTTTCAAACTGTGTTCCTTTCTATAATTACAGACACCTTTATGAAGAAATATCTGCTATTCTAATACAACAATGCATTCTCAAATCATGTGGGCATATCAAGATGCATCAGATGTACATTTGGTATGCCAGATCGGCTCATGTGGCGAGAATGATGTTGTATTTGATGGTGCCGGATTTTCTTCCTCTGAAGAACTGTAAAACTTGAATTGAATGATAAATGTACCTAACGTCACGGTGAAATATGTACTTGATACAATGGCCTCGCCTTTAACTTGCAGTGTTTAGTTAGAAATCAAGTACATGTAATTATTACGAGTTATCTCTCTTCCTCTACAGCTGACCTTACTATTTCAACCTATACACCTTAAAACCAATCTCCTACATACTTAACTTTCATGTTTGAAAGCAGGAATAAGACACCATAGGGGACCAATGTGTAGCTCCCACGTGGACCCCTTTTTATGACTTTCTAGGAACAACGGCCAATTTAACTTTTGATAAATGTTGTGACATTTTATCTTGTCAAAAATATTTTGAAACAACTACATAGATAATAATACAGAGCTTAGTTTAGAACTAGTTCATCTTATGTTTATCCAGTTTTAATTACGCATAAGTTTTCGTATTAAAGACTGCATGTTGAATTTATACAGAAGTAGTTTGATTTTATTTCTAAATTCATTAATTTAAAGGGGTTTACGCACCTGACCCTCCAGCATCTACATTAGTTAAGACATTTTAGATTCCCACCTTTTGCCCCAAGCATCACTGAAGAGTCCTAGGAGGACGAAACAGATGTATGATGCAGTTTCATTAACTTTTTCGTCATACTGTATCTATTACTAAATTCAAAAGGTGCAGAATATATGTGTGTTACGTCATCTTAAATAATAAAAAGCTTTGTCTAGAACATGTTTATTTTATCTTAAACCAGTTTTAATTTTGCACAAATTAAACTATTTGGTGATATTGAACAGTGGTTGGCCTTGTTTGACTCAATGGATTTTAGCACAACAAAATTTGCTTTTTCTTGTCTAATCATTACCTGTAACGTTACACTACCACAATTGGTACGCCACCCCAATTGTTACACGGTCACAAAATGTTTGGAAAAGTTCTTGAAAATGGCATTTAAACATTTGCCTTTGACAGTACACTGTATATCAAAATAGATATTTGTCAGCATTACCACCAATTATTTTTGTTTTCTATTTACAACTACACGATGACATCAAAATCAACGTATTGGACAACCAGTCAAATCGCCGTGCGTCAACGACATTTTGGCAAATTTCAAAGGGGGTAATTTAAAGCATGTTTATATGCTGATTTCAAATCCTTATAGCCGAATAATATCAAAGTGGATATGTAAATCTGTAGTTCAGTATAATGTTAAGAAAGAAGATTATTTTGTTGCAAAAGGCGCATTCATTAGTTGAAATAAAAACAAAGTTCATAGCCTGTGATACGGTGAACCAGTTTGGGTACTAATCACGGTTGAAAAACGGACGTTCTATTTTCATCTAGGATACTTTTTTCTTCTTCTGATAATGAAACAACATACGTAGTCTTTGTCAAAAATCATGAATCATTCCAGATACAATTTCTGAAAATGTAGATATCACTGAAAAACTGTCAAAATTGTAGGAATTGTGGTTGCGTGACGTTACATATTTTATTTATCTTTTGTCCCACAACGAAATGTTAAGTTTTAACAGTAGAATGGAAGTTTTCCACATGTGGAATATGAACTTAAGGTCATTTTCTTCCACAAACGGAACTTGTCTCCTAGAATGCACCGATGATTGTTTCTGGTTGTTTGTATTTCTACTATCAATTATTTTTATGCCCCTGTATGAAACTGTTCGATTCCATAGAATTGATAATGTGAAAGGACCTCTTTCACGAACAATTGGATTTTGCCCACGACCTGATTTAATCCAAACTGGTGCCTTGCATACTCCCCTGAAATAGTGTTTTAAATATTCAAAAGGTCCATGGGCCCTGAAATATGAACTTCTCTGTGACGTTTATTAAGGGTGCGAGGAAGGTTCAGAAATGACTTAATAACGAAGACAAGGACTTTTAAAGAAACATTCATTAATAAATTTGAGACATACGAAAAGTTACGCACAGTGAAATACGGAAAAAAATATTTTGGTTTAATTTTTTTAGAGTAAAATATGTGGAGCAGTGTATCACACACATTCGGTTAATAATAAATAATTATAATTCGAAATTACCTTAAAAGGCGTTCAAAGCAGTTGACAAATTATAATCCGTGGTTATAGGGTCTTAGAAACCAGCCAATATCATTCTCAACTCCTTAGGGAGCATAAAACCGGTGCTTCCATTTCGGCGCTCGCAGCTAGCATTCTTCAATTTCTAGCTCTACACAACCACGTACTCATTTACATATGAGTAGACTGGAACAAAATAAGATTTTTTAAATTATGTATAGCCAGAACAAGAAGTAAGGCTTGGGCACAAAATCCATACTTGAGCATGAAAACGTTTTCGTTAATACCGGTCCAGGTGTTCCAGAAGAGTAAGCGTCTTCTGCTTCATCGACTACACCCGCCATTTCAATCTAGGTCAGATCTAAGTAATTGACCTGACGTGAGAACTGAGGCGTAATTCTCCAACCTATGGTGTTTAAATATTGCAGTTGATTCGATAGGGCTTTCTCTAAATATCGTGATTTTCGTGATTGATGTCGTCTGCTGACAAACAAACTAACAACACAAGGTTTCTAGAGATGTAGGTGGATCAGTAATATGAAAAAGCTTTATGGTCGTCATCTTTGTCTCATTGAGAAATATTCTGTATCTTTAAGTGATATGAAGATGGACGTTTTTGAGTAAGCTTATTAGTGTGTTTTCTTGTGATTGACAATGATACTCGGTTCTCATTTTGAGAACTTCATGTTTAACTGGATATGACAAAAAATTACATGGCGGCGACTTCGATGAAGCAGAAGCCGCTTACTCCTCCGGAACACCTGGTCTTATTCTCTTGTACGTTTACAAGGATTTCCGTGTAAAGATTTCCTTTGTTCATGTTTTGCCCCTGGTGTAATAGATTTTGAGTTCGGATTATGATTTTGTAACGTTTCGGTATTCTCTAATTTATTTTTACAACAAATGGTCATACTAATGAGTATAGTTTAAAACAAAATCTTCATATCAAACAAGGATGTGGAATACTTTTCAATGATACCAAGATGTCGACCTTAAAGCTCGCTCATAGTCTTCATTAACCTGTATCTCTCGAATCCCTGTGTCGTCAGTGTGTTCGTCGGCAGCTGATATCTATCACGAATATCTCGATATTCAGAGCAAGCCCTAGAATAACGAATCGACTGCGACATGCAAACACCATAGGATGAAGATGCGTTCTATGCTACTCTGGGATGTTACTTTCAAGAACTGGAAAGATCACGATCGGAAAATCGAAATTGTCACGTTTAGCGTACAGCTAAGTAATAAGCTGCCCATGTTGGTCATAGTTGAAGTAAGAAGCTTGATAATTTAGAAGAGTCTGCTAGAAGTGTCCTTCATTTCAAGTTTGGAAAGGTATGTACATGTGCAATCGACTAGGTCATCCAACATCTTGTTGTTCATACACAACCAGTCATTGATATATCTGAAAGTGAAATTGAAAGATTTGGCAAGACTTCTGTTACCCTTCCTGATGAGCCCTTCGACAAATTCAGCCTCGTATGAAACACAAATGGGAACAAAGATTGGAGCGGGATAATACACGATGTGCCAACATATATATTCATAGTTTTATAAAATTGAATCAGTGGCCTATATATTTTACGTTGTGTAAATCACATTATGAATTTAATCCGTTGTATTCGTATAACAATTTTCTACCAATTTGTCGATATTCCCTGGATAGCAGATACTTCCGTGTTCCGTGTTGGTCGCTCTACACATTATACCATTCCCTAAGTTTCCACCTGGTATCGTCATTGTTTTCTCCAACCTTATTTGATTGTTATTATTTGAACCTTATTTGAACCCCCACAAATGCCTGACTCATTCATCAATTTAATACAACGGAAGGAGAGATGTCCCGATCACTCTAAGGTCAATCATTTTTTATTTTTATTTTTATTTTTTTTTTGTACTTTTTTTATTGTTTTCGCGAGGTTAATCAGGTTACTTGAACATTAATCTCTATTTCATGACGAGTAAACACTAAAACTCAATTGGGAATGTGCGTGCCGTCGTGAAAACTGAAAAAAACTCAAAATTTTGTATAAAAAGTGCTTCCTAAACGAGAGGCGTTTGGTTGTTTTGTTTCTTTCTAAACAACTTTCTCCTTCCTAATGTCCCCCTTGACACTACCTCACTTTTGGCCTTTAGTTGAGCGCTCGCCCATGTGAGGAAGGCTATGAGTTCTGTCAACATGCAGAGACATACCAAAGTCTCTAATAATGGTAGTTACTACTCCATGTGAGGAAGGCTATGGGTTCTGTCCCCAGACAGAGACATACCAGAGTCTCTAACAATGGTAGTTACTACTCCCTGTGAGGAAGGTTATGAGTTCTGTCCCGAGGCCGAGACTTACCAGAGTCTCTAATAATGGTAGTTACTACTCCCTGTGAAGAAGGCTATGGGTTCTGTACCCAGACCGAGACATACCAGAGTCTCTAACAATGGTAGTTACTACTCCCTGTGAGGAAGGCTATGTGTTCTGTCCCCAGGCCGAGACATACCATAGTCTCTAACAATGATAGCTAATACTCTCCGTTTGACGTTTAGCATTATGGGAGTTGAACGACGGGTTCACTAGTTGTCAATATTATGTGACCGGGAGAGGTGTTCTGCTGGGGGCCTTCGTCAGTAAACTTCAAAAGCTCTTGTAATCGGCAAAAGATCCTGACTATCGCAAAGAGGCTTACACGAACATATCGTAGCCTCCCAAATACCCACGCATTCAACACACGCCCACATAGCATACGCCAAGAGGTCGTCCTCCAAAGATAGGACGTAAAACCAATCAAACTAAACCAATCTTTTACGGTTAAAATGTTTCACGCGGATGAAGCACAAATGATTGATTGCAAAATTAATATTTAAAGGAAATTTCCGATTACCGAAAACTTTGACAATCTATATTTTACGGTCACAAATCCGGTAAAATATCAATAGAGCTTTTTAGCGTGATGCTAATACCTACGAATTTTATGGATCATAATTCATTTAAGATCCTATGTAAATGTCTTGTAAAATTGTTTTATATGCCAACACAGTATTAATGACACTTCTTAAAAAGTACATAATGACACCAGCGAGAATGTGACAAAATTGATAATTTGATTCACGGTGAGACTAGCCTGTCTTGTTTGGAGAGTTCATTGTACAATGTACTTGTATACTTGACAGGGTAAATGCCCCCTAGGTTTCAACGTAAATCACTGTCTGGACCATTTAAAAATTAGCCAACCCCACAATTCACTTTTCCTTCCTTGATCTACCTGGGTTCGGTTTAATGTGTATGTGTCTTTTATCATGAACTTCTAGATTGAACTTTCTAAATTGTTTTTAATCATAATGGATGAAATTTTCCTGTCACTCTCATAGACCCAAGTTTAATTGAATTGTAATTCTGCGTTGTATAACATCAGATTCACGCTGTTTAATTGAACTGTTATTCTGCGTGGTATAACATCAGATTCACGCTGTTTAATTGAACTGTTATTCTCCGGTGTATAACATCAGATTCACGCTGTTTAATTGAACTGTTATTCTCCGGTGTATAATTCATTCTGCGTTTTATACATGTGACATCAGAATCACCCCACCCCGCCCTCAAAATCGTTCAGCTTGTTTAACGCCAACAAAGTATAATGCACAATTACATAAGACACCTACGTTAACCAGTCTGGATTAAATTGCCTCTTCGTAAACATCATGACGTCAGTTTAGGCATTTTGTAACTATGACGTTGTTAGTTTCCTGTAAATACGTTAATTGGTAAACACGACTGGAGTATCATTGACCAATGACAATGCCAAATTACATCAATTCTCTTCATTCTACAAAATGACTTAACACCCACATATGCTGTACCTTTTAGATTTAGTAATAGCTACAGTGTACCGAATAAATGAATTAAACCGCATCATACAGCTGTTTCGTCCTCCCAGGACATTTCAGTGATGCTAGAGGCCAAAGGTGGAAATCCAAAATTTCCAAACAAATTTAGAAACTGAAAGTTCAGGTGCGTACAACCGCTTTATCTCATGAATTTAGAAATAAAATGAAACTAGTTCTGTATAATCTGCTCAAAAGAGATAACTGTGGCTATGCAAAAACAATATACATATTATCGTACATTACATGTAATGTAATTTAACATCATTTTCACTTCTAACGCCCCTGCAGTTTATCACCTCTGTCATTGATCAGACTTATTAGATAATAACCAAATGATACTGAGTGCCTGGAGGCACCTTTACGAGAAACAGCAGAATGGCATATTTATATCCTGTCTCGCATAAAAAGGCAACTAAAATTTCGACGTTGTATTTATTAATCACATGATCTACCAATAAACTTATCTTTAAGTGCAAAATAATTTTAATCTTATTTGAGTGATGGTTTCGACAACAGTTTCGTACTTATTTTTCTACCAGCGGGTATTTCGTAAGCCCTTCTGTAGCTCATCCACGTTGTTCACCATTTTTGTTTTTACTTAAACTAAAATTATGCCATAAATTTATCAACTCACAGTAGTTTGTTTTGTCCGCCCTCAATTAATCTTTGTGTTCAAGGCATTTCCGAACTTTAGCAAGAAGTGGTGAATTACTCCAATATCGCAACGTCAAAGAAAAATGTAACATTCGTTCGAGTTCTCGTTTAACAATACTCTTCTTGTTACTGACGTGATAAAGTACAAAATGTCCTACAACTGACTGGGAACTCTGCTTTTGTTACTACCGCTGGAATGACAATCATGTGACAAAGGCAATGACGTCACAGGTTATCAGATAACGGAAATGCATATCTTATAATTGGTTTTGCATTTATGAGGTATAAACCTAGCATTGCATATACTATTGTAAGGTTAATATAACTTAAGACTTCAAACGGATTCCATAAAACTAAAACTATCATTTATAACACGAAACCATTACTTGCAGGTACAAAATTATTTTACCATTTTAATGTTGCATTGCCTTCAATACATTTATTTTTGCATTTTTACCAGTGATATATCAGACGAAAGTTAACGGACCTTCGCCTAGAACATAGATAAAGCACAGTACGGATCAATTCAGGTGTTTAACCGAAAAGTAACTTGTTTTAAATTTAACTCGCCTACTGTTGACATGTTAAGAGATGAGAACAACTGGACGAATAGTTTAAATAACATAAATTTTGACATAATTCATCTTTGCTGAAAGCTGAGAAGAAGTTTAAAAATATTTCAAAATGGCAACCACGACAGATAAATTTGATTTCGAACCAGCCAATAAAACAGCAACACTTGTCAAGCGCCATTTCAGGAACATTTAAAACAAATTTGAGCTCAATCACGTTGATGAAATTTGAGAAGAACTTTTGAATTGTGATTTTCAAAATGAAGGACATGGGAGCCATGTTGATTTTAGACCGGCTCGAAAATATATCAACACGCAGTCAGGACCATCTACAAAATCATTTAAGCAGGTTCAGTTTAATCGTGGAACTTTCCTAGAAATTTGAAATCGGTGCTTACAGAAAAAGTGATTCCTCAATCATGTCACAAAATGGTTGCTGTGATTTACCGCCATAGTAAACTGTCACTGATGTCGAAGAATAATGGTACTTTTTGAACATTCCTTCCTTCACCAATTTTCAGCGCAAAACCACCAGAAAAATAACTTGTTTGAAAAGTGTTTTCCACGTTTTCGTATCTTGGATCGGCCCAAGAAATCACAACAACTGGTCAGGACCATCTCATGATAATTTCAGGCAAGTTTCAACTCAATTCTGCCAGTGAAACTTCAGAAGAAGTTAGAAGTGTGTTTTTTTTCAAAATGGTGACTATATTGCCACAAAAATAACAACACCTGATCAGGACCATTTCAGTATCATTTCAGTTTAATTTCACAATTTGAACTTAAGAAGATGTTTGAAATGCTATTTTTTTTTCAAAATGGCATTAATGGCGCCAGTATTGGACTTTGGACCGGCCCGAAAATTAAGCACATTAGGTGACTTGACGAGGTCATTTAAAGAAAGTTTCAGCTAAATCCCACCGCTGAAACTTGAAGTGTGAAAAGTTTACAAACTGCACACGACAGACGACGACGGACAAAGCACGATGACCCAAATATATTACCTTGATAAAACTTATATCATTAATGCTTATGTCATCACTAGTGATCAACTGATGATATAATTGATCTTGTAATTGTACATGTAACTACTCCACGTGCCGTGACGTTATAAAATTAGTCACCTGCATAATAAGCAACAATTACATAATCATGCACTATTCGATAGGATTTGTTTAACCTTGTAGACTCGCATGGGAAAAGCTGGCTTAACCTATTTCACCCCTTGCCAAGTCTTTATTCTAATTAGCAAATTGTTTAATTAGCAAATTGTCACCAAATTAACTCGTCGGTGTTTGTCTGTGTGGTATGATGTATGTTCAACTAGGGAATACCGATGCTCTCATAATAAGACTGTTTAAAAAGTTCCCTCGTTTACAAAGACGATTTACAGATAATAGTGCTAGTCTATGGCATCCATGAAATGCCACCGTACTTTCAAGTCACATATCTTAGATACAGGAACACTCCTCACTGGTGACGTAAATAACCCTTGTATATTAATCAAAACTATTAAAAAAATGCTTGATACAATAATAAAAAAAATCAGGACGAAATTTACGAAGTTTAAAGGGAGGGAAGAGTTAAAACATATTTTGGCAGATGACATTTAAATGCCAGTTGC
The DNA here is from genome assembly GCA_947623455.1 of Mimachlamys varia. Classification (NCBI taxonomy): domain Eukaryota; kingdom Metazoa; phylum Mollusca; class Bivalvia; order Pectinida; family Pectinidae; genus Mimachlamys; species Mimachlamys varia. The sequence goes on from OX392539.1 coordinate 44,597,345, forward strand.
AAGCGTCAAATCTCGTTATCTCGAATTCTGTGGGACCGTGTAAAACTTCGAGTTATCCGAATTTTCGAGTTAAGTGAGCTTGAATGTTTTGTGTGAACTTTGGATGAAACTGACGAGTTATACGGTTACACGAGTTAGATATAACGACTAAACGATAAAGTATTGGTCTCTTGGTCATAAATACATTACTAGACGCTGTTTAACGAAGCAGAAAAATGATAACGAGGATTACCATACACTAACAGTATGACTGAATACGTTCTAAATAGGTATTAATAATGTATTTCAATATAATCAATTGATTAATTCCTTTTCACAAAATTTTAGTTGATATTGATACTCTTTATGTAAATAAATTATGATTAATTCCTACAAAACTTGTTAAACCTGGACACCCATGAGCCGTATAATGTATCATGATAATATAATAGCATACACGATTATTATAGAAACCACCCTCTTGTCAATATCAAAGATACTGGAGATTGCAAGTTGTCAATTTCTTCACGGTCACTGTGTGGTTCTAGCGGAAATCGACGCGTCTTCTACCTTTAATATTCACCTACCTTCATAAATCATTCATCAGCGGCGTGTTAACATGTGATCATCAAAGACATAAACATAAGCAGCCTGGCAGTGTTTCTTCCTCATTTATGTGTAGTGTATATCATTACATCTACGATACTCCCACGTGAAAGTACAGCAGGCCCACTCTGAAAAGATAAAGAAATATTTTCAATTATTTTTGCCCGTTATCGCAGCTGTGGTACTTCTCATGAGACATATGTCAAATGTATATTAAATACTTACGGTGACGTTATTTCGTTTCTTCCGGTGGTACTGTTTTAATACGTCTTGCTAAAGTTGATGGTGATGCTAAAAAGTAATAGTCACTCGTTAGTAAATATTGATTGAGGATGAGAGAGGTAGGAAGGTAGGCTACTCAACAGTCACAGATACATGGGTTCTTCTTTTAATATTAAATAATCAAATGCTTTATACTTGTAACAATACTGGATAATTGTTTATACCCGCGAGAGTTTTAATTTTGCGAATTTCGCGGGAACGATAAAATACGCGAAAATGAAAGCCTCTTGAATATTTTGAGTTTGTTGCCACACCAACCGTACTTCAAGTGTATCACTTTGTTTCTAACGTCTGATATACACAATAATTTACTTAACTACAAGGTTGCTATTGATAATAAACACTCAAAGCTATGTTCAATAATAGACAGATTCGCTTTGCCTGTACAGAAATCCATATTAACAAAATGCTAAAGCTGAACTTATTACATGTACACGAGGCCAGAGACAATTGTGACGGTAATGTTTTACTTGTGCTTGGTTCATGAGGTAAAAAGTCAAGACATTCCTTAATCTGCAACTTTATTGCATGTGAACCCACCAGGCAAATCATACAAATTATATTGATTCAATGAATATCCATAGCTTGTTCTTGAAAACTCATTTTCCACCTTGCTACGCAAGCTACACATCAACTTCCATTGAAATTTTGTTTTCATATTTTGTTTCTACACACATATATGCTGCACCTTTTAAATTTAGTAATATATACAGTATGTTTATTAATTAAACTGCACCATACAGCTGTTTCGTCCTCCTAGGATTCTTCAGTGATGCTAGGAGCCAAACGATGGAAATCCAAAATTTCTAAACTTATGTAGAAGCAGAAGGGTCAGGTGCTGGAACCCCTTTAATTTATGAATTTAGAAGTAAAAGTTAACTAGTTCTGTACAATTTCAAATCGTGTACTACGAAAATGTATGTAATATGTACCGTGCCACTACTCAAAAGAGATAACCGTGGCTATGGAGGCTCCAGCAAACATCGGGGACTAAAAATTCCACCAGCAGAGTCTGCCACCTTCTTAAATGAAAGATGACGTAACACATACATATCCTAGACCTTTTAAGCAAACAGGACATCAAACACACAGTATGGCCTGGTTAAAAGACAGCGTTATATAGTTATGAACCTGCAGCTACGTGAACTGCAGCCGAAACAAAAAAAATATTTTAATACCCAGACCTGCTGTATTTAGCTATGAATCCTCGATGCTACAAACGACAGAGAATTTAGTTTTTCTGCATCCTAAACGTTCATAAAAGTGATGTTAAAGGAAGAATGAGAGTTTAATAAACCAGTTACAAACTTAACGAATGCTATAAAAGGAACTGGGAGAAGCATTGTCTTGAGGAAGCGTTGTTTATGATACATTTCACAGCTGAATGACAATACACTTGACACCTATTAGAACAGTTATCAGTGATTCATTCTTCAAATTGATTAATTTAGTTAAACACAATCGCAGTGAAAAATAGACTAACAAGCATTTGATGCATTCGAAACATCTAAAAATGCACATAGTATCGCTGTAATTTGAAACGAAATTATCCAACGAATTTTAAACGAGGGTGCAATATTCGATAATTTGCTACTTAAACATGTAAATATAACATCATAATTATTCAAATTCATAGTATTTTGCATGTTTTTTATATTTGATACAGAAGATGTCACCGACAAGTTAGGAGGGGTAAACTGGATAAAATAACAGGGACAGGAGACAGAAGTGTTGACTGAACCATAACGGACAAGTTTGGAGGGGTAAACTGGATAAAATAACAGGGACAGGAGACAGGAGTGTTGACTGAACCATAACGGACAAGTTTTAAGGGGTAAACTAGATAAAATAACAGGGACAGGAGACAGAAGTGTTGACTGAACCATAACGGACAAGTTTGGAGGGGTAAACTGGATAAAATAACAGGGACAGGAGACAGAAGTGTTGACTGAACCATAACGGACAAGTTTGGAGGGGTAAACTGGATAAAATAACAGGGACAGGAGACAGGAGTGTTGACTGAACCATAACGGACAAGTTTTAAGGGGTAAACTAGATAAAATAACAGGGACAGGAGACAGAAGTGTTGAATGAACCATAACGGACAAGTTTGGAGGGGTAAACTGGATAAAATAACAGGGACAGGATACCGAAGTGTTGACTGAACCATAACGGACAAGTTTGGAGGGGTAAACTGGATAAAATAACATGAACAGGAGACAGAAGTGTTGACTGAACCATAACCGACAAGTTTGGAGGGGTAAACTGGATAAAATAACAGGGACAGGAGACAATAGTGTTGACTGAACCATAACGGAAAAGTTTGGAGGGGTAAACTAGATAAAATAACAGGGACAGGATACCGAAGTGTTGACTGAACCATAACGGACAAATTTGGAGGGGTAAACTGGATAAAATAACATGGACAGGAGACAGAAGTGTTGACTGAACCATAACGGACAAGTTTGGAGGGGTAAACTGGATAAAATAACAGGGACAGGAGACAGAAGTGTTGACTGAACCATAACGGACAAGCTTGGAGGGGTAAACTGGATAAAATAACAGGGACAGGAGACAGAAGTGTTGACTGAACCATAACGGACAAGCTTGGAGGGGTAAACTGGATAAAATAACAGGGACAGGAGACAGAAGTGTTGACTGAACCATAACGGACAAGTTTGGAGGGGTAAACTGGATAAAATAACAGGGACAGGATACCGAAGTGTTGACTGAACCATAACGGACAAGTTTGGAGGGGTAAACTGGATAAAATAACAGGGACAGGATACCGAAGTGTTGACTGAACCATAACGGACAAGTTCGGAGGGGTAAACTGGATAAAATAACAGGGGCAGGAGACAGAAGTGTTGACTGAACCATAACGGACAAGTTTGGAGGGATAAACTGGATAAAATAACATGGACAGGAGACAGAAGTGTTGACTGAACCATAACGGACAAGTTCGGAGGGGTAAACTGGATAAAATAACAGGGACAGGAGACAGAAGTGTTGCCTGAACCATAACTCGAACTCGATATAACTAGGGCAAAGATCAACATGGATTGAGTGTACCCTTGTAAAAGAACTTGAAGAGAAAGACAAAGTGTTAATAAAGACATACGACAAATTTTGATGCTATAGTAAAAGCACTAGGAGAATAAGACCTGGGTCCGTATTCATGAAACCGTTCTTATACTCAAGCACGGTTTCTGTGCTCAAGCCAGCTTTCCTGAAACTCGCCTATAAAATGTCAACGATCAAAAAGTCAATTGTAAATGTTGAAATTAGTATTCTGCTTCATTAATCTTTATTTTCCCCGAATACTAAGACAAAATAAGAGTTTTTAAATAAGTTTTAGCCAGAACAAGATATCACGGTTGAGCACAAAACCTATGCTTGAGCATGAGAACGGTTTCATGAATACGGAAATACCTAGGTATTCATAGTACGAACTCAAAATAGGACAACATTGAGCAATGGAGCGACTAACACTGAGGCCCAGGTTAAAGTACTAGGAGTATACGACCAGGTAAATTATGTGATATTTTCAACTACAAATCGAAAGAAATAGGACAAAATTTAACAAAGGCACGATTAACACTGGTGCCCTTGTAAAATACTAAGAGTTTACACTGTAAGACCATGTAGCTCAAAAGGGTAAGCGTCTTCCGCTTTATCGATTACAGATGAGTCAAGCAATGGTAGTATTACCAGAGGGATTTGTAATGAGCATGATCAAACATCGACCTTCATAAGAAACAACATAGTCCCAAAACGTCGCACTGGCGACCATAAGTATTCGTATTGCCTTAATCAATAAGGAGCTTTGAGAACCCTTTATGATGAGATTTTTGTAGTGAAACTATTACTTTTTGTCCCTGCTGTAATTATTATGTTTGCCTCACGACAAATAAATGTGTCTATGTGACATTTTGATGACGAGTTATGTAAGTTTCTTGACATAATTATTACAGAATGAAAAAAAGCATGGTATCACTACAAAAAAATAGTTTTTCTAGTTCTCATAATATTCTGTATTTGTTTCTTTACCCTATATTATAGCTGTTGCCATTTGTATTGACATCATTTTGGTTACGATTTTGTCTTTTTGCGTTGTGGTATTAATGTAGCTTATTTTAAATAACTTGTCGTTTTGTGACAAAAAATATGAATCTAAATAAACTTTGATTATGAAACGCATAGCTCCACAATTTCTTTCGATGAAATCACTTGCTTTTCCTTTTTTTTTATTAAGTTTTTTCTTTATATTGCAATATTGATTGGTTATATTTTAGATATTCCATTATCATAGAAATTATGTTTATTTGAATGTTTTTTCTTTGTCAAGTTTTGAGATGGTCACTGTAAATGCTTCATTTCTAGAATCTTGGTGGTTAGTTTTTCTTACAGTTCCTATAATCTTATATTATTATCTCTTACTTCGTTATTATGATATTTGTTTGTTTTTTTATTTTTGAATGTAACAAGTAAACATTTTGAATACAATATTTTAACGCATAGTACTCTAGCATTAAAGGCTTTTCCGGCAGAACTAACGACTGCTGTGACTGATTTTTAGCGCCGCAGTAAATATCAATCCAGAGTTAAAACCACTGGCCTAAGTACGACCTCCGTATCCTGGGGTCCTACAACAGATGTGTCAGAGCTAGCTGTGGGACGTGTTGTTGTGTGGATTCGATCCTGGAACGCGTCATTACAGCTTAAATTGAAATTGACGACAATGGTCAATCATTTTGTCCGAAACAGACACAAGGTGTTTAATCTTTATATCCGGTCAGAGGACAACGGTTTATATTGATAAGGACCAACTTTAAAGACGTTTAATATAATTCCTGGTCCCGTATTCATGAAACCGTGCTCGTACTCAAACAATGATTTTATTCTCAAGCCAGCTTTCTTGAAACTCACCTAAATCATGTCAAAGATCAAACATATTTAAAAACAAACAAACAAAAGATGAAAGAGAGTATTTTGCACGCAATGCAATTTGAGGAATTTGGTTTTTGCTGGTTGCTGAAATTACACAAGTGTTCAGCTCTGAGTGCTAAAAAAAGCCCCATCCTTTTGGGTTTTAGTATCGCGAATGAGTAGTAGCGGGAGAATGACATGATTGTATATTTCAGTGAATGTCAATTATTGTATACTTTATTTATTAACAATATACATTCACTGTTTATTTGTATGAATGATAACATCTTTTGTTTGTTTTGTTTTGCTTACATAATACAAAAACACACACACACGTGCTTGTATTTTTAGATTTTGTGTTTTGAACGATTTTACCCTGACACAGATCTAATTTTGCTAAACCATATTTTCACAAGCTCACAAAAATAAACAATATTGGTTTTGAGCTGTAAGATTGTTTAACTATGCTATTCGTCTTTAATGTGACGACTTTATCAAAAAAATAAGTGAAATAAAACTCTCAGACTATAACTTGATTCTAGAAAACACACTTTCTCTTTTTGTTGTTGATTTTCCTTACTACCTCCCAGGGATGTTTCGTCATGTTATTGTCCCTTTGAAACATGTCATTAATCGCTTACATACACCAGTAGGCTGTCGTCCGAATATCCAACGTCGTTTAACGTAAAGACACATAGCATTAGCCAATTTCACAGGGAATGTTAAACCATGGTAGCTTTGCCGTTTCCGTTTGTTTGTCTTGGAGAATAACCACTCGCACATTTCAATTCAAAGCTAAAATTGTGGTTGCTTAACCGCTGTTATTTCAAGTATGTTTACCATTGAATGGCATTGCCACTATATAACCCTACCAAATTCAGCTGGCATTTATCAGTCCATGGATGCCAATGACCGATTGTTGACGTCATCATTATTAAGACGTCATTATTGTTACATTGGATACCATTGACCGTCCCATGGCGATGGCTGTTCTTTTCATTGAACAAGCATACACGACAAATACATCATTTGAGCTAAATGCTGAGAAATAAAATGTGTTATTAATTGTGTTATGAGATGATCAGATCCTAAAATGTTAAATATAAGTATTGAAATGCTTTTAGTTGCTAGCGAGCTTCATTAAATTTGCATTTGACCAAGTGGTATTCATTTGTATATTCTAGGAATGGCAACTGAAAGCAGTCCAATGCTTAAGTAAACTTTTCTTGTTGTTCATTAACAAATTCAGTTCCATTAATGAAATTATTTTCACTGAGTATCTTGTTATTTCATATTCCAAAACCTAATAAATTCAAACAGAACTATTTTACGAGTTAACTTGCAAGTAAATTGACTAGACTTTAGGTTTACACCCGTGTAAAGGTAAAACATAGAAAGATTTTCATCAAATACTATCAAAAACACGTTATCATAATGCGACAGATGATAGAAAAAAGTTGTAATCATCAAAATTAAGAGCATCGAAATACAATAAATGTAAATACATACAAATGTACCACTTTGTATGTTTAAAACAGGAAACCTGGCTTAAAAGACAATAAAATTGTTTTGTTCAGCCTAAATATTTATATGGAAATCCTGAGACTTAAAAAGAATGATTAAACATAAATAAAGGAAGTCATACGACGATAAATATCTGACAATTGCAGAACGGGAACCACGAAACACCAAACCATTAAACTTTCAACAATGATGTCACTGAAAAGCAATGGTCTTGATAATGAGACTATTAGAAAACTAAATTTATTTTTATGCTTTGCGTCTGTTCCTTAAGGGATGGATATGTATAGGATAATGCAAATGGTAAGACACGTTCAAAGTCGTTTCAAGGCTGTGCACCCACGTGCTAAAGCTATATCGGTGTGCTGGAGGAGCAGGCATAACATATCCTCATATACCTCTCTATATATGGCTAACAGTCACAGCCTTATGATTGACGAGTGTTAGTTTTACCACTTACAGGTAAATATCTATTTCTTTGGCATTAAGGGGTTCTGCTGTTTCGCTCATTAGTTATACATGTGGTTTTATGAAGGGATTGTCTTATCATATTTATTTTAAGGACCTCTTCTAAGAACAATATCAGTTTGCCCACGATCTCATTAATTGCGCACGAGGTGCTATTTATAGCCAAAGCCACATTTAATCTCATTTGAGTAGTGACACGGAACATAATATACACATTTTCGTAGTACGCGATTTGAAATTATACAGAACTAGTTTCATTTTACTTCTAAATTCATAAATTAAAAGGGTTTTACGCACCTTACCCTTCTGCTTCTACATTAGTTTAGACATTTTGGATCCCCACCTTTTGGCCCCTATCATCACTAAAGAGTCCTAGAAGGACGACACAGCTGTATGGGGCAGTTTAGTTCATTTACTTTTCATACTGTATCTATTGATACATTTAAGAGGTGCAGCATATGTGTGTGTGTTACGTCATCTTTATAGTACCCCAACATACACCTCAAACGTTTTGCTTTAAAAATTCTAAAAGGTCCACGGTGCCTGAATCATAAACTTCTTTGTAACGTCGGGTTCAGAAATGGCTTGTCTCATTGAGAAATATTCGGTATCTTTAATTGACATGAAGATGGGCGTTTTTGAGTATGCTCATTAGTGTGTTTACTTTTTTTTGATTGACAATCATACTCGGTTCTCATTTCGAGAACTTGATGTTTACATGGATGTGACAACGATTTACATGGCGGGTGTCGTCGATGAAGCGGAAGACGCTTACTCTCCCTGAACACCTGGTCTTATTCTCTTGTACTTTTACAAGAGTCTCCATGTAAATCTTTCCTTTGTTCATATTTTGCCCCTGGTTTAATCGATTTTGAGTTTGGATTATGATTTTGTTAACGCTTCGGTATTCTCTTATTTATTTTCATAGCGAAGGCAATGAATTATCATACAACATCGTATTATCTCTTATTTGATTCGTTAGAACTTGTCATCTAAGTCGCATACACCGGGAGACCGTCTTTAAATGAAAAAATCATACCAAACCAAACCAAACTTGACTTTTTAAACTAACATACCTGTAGATATTTCACACTTGGTAAACGTTATAGGCAGTAAAATGTACGGAAAAATATGATTTTTGTCAATTTTCGAATAAATTCAATCGCATTCCCGCTGATATGTCTGTTTTCGTCAAAGCAAAAAACACGAGGAAAGTTGATAATTAAAGATGATGGCCGGTCCAAACGAATTTTCATAGATTTAAGATTTTACAAGTAGCTAAAATGAGAGAAAATAAATTTAAATTCAACTTTTGGAAAAAAAAATTTTAAGTCTAGACAAAGCCTCGGATTTTACCAAATTTAAAAACAATTCGATTAAAATGTCCCTATCTTAAATACCTGATCATGATTGAGTCTACACTATTTCTATATTATTATGTGACCAGCCATACTCCACAAGGTGTCACTAGCTAGGTCGATAAAGGAAGCTCAAAATCAATTAAACTAATGGCAAATTATAACAATGGAAATATTAACACGGATTCCATTGAAAAAGGACAAGACAATAAAAGAATAAGACCAATTGTCCCAAACAGTAAGAATCTTCCTGTTCCGTACTTATGCGTTGGAAGCCTGTTAAGTTGGTGTAAGGCTGTTTGAGCCATAGCGAATAACCAAGACTAGCATGAAAAGAGAAGCACAGTAAACGTATTTGCTCCCTTTTACAGCAATGGACTGGCTACGAGGCATTCGGAGAAGATCTATCGTTACCTAAGACTAATTTGGAAACTAGCCCTTTTCACGTACGGTACGTTGCAATCGTTCCCGTTTCAAGACGATATACTTGCCTTCATTCATAGGGATGCATGATCCAGGGCGGCGCCACTGTTTCTATAAATGATGTCATGAGGTTATGAGGCCAGACTATTTAACGGAACCTACGTCGGAAGAATTCAATGAAAGCTTGGGTCTTGATAAAAAAAAATGTATTGTTAGTTACTTGATGAAAACCACGATCTAGGTCCTTCAGTACCACCGAGTGTATTCTAGTGAAAAGTATCTTGAGAACCAGATTATGACGGATTCAGCATTCTTGTTTGTCCAGCGCATGCGTATGGAATAAACGGCAAGACACCGATCTTGTATTCTTAATCACGTGAGCAAGGCCATATGATACATTTGATGATAAATAAATAAATATATATAATTATATTTTATGGTCAAAGAAATAATATCAACGGTCGTTTTCCAAATAACACTGGATCATTAACACTGGATATTTATAGGATAAAGTATAAGTATAAGTATACTTTATGTATATATTACTCGCTCTTTTAATTCAATTTTCTAATTTTGCATGATCACTTTCATAATGAATCGGGAACGTGGTGACTGACCATATCTCTTACATGTTCAGCTATTTTCAGCGTCTGTATGGGTTGGCCAGTATTAAGTGTGCGCTGAACTTCCATCCACTTTGGCCGGCGGTAAAACACGGTTCTCTGACAGCTAGCTGACAATGATCGTTAATTTGGTGCTTATCGAATTGTAGAAGGTGTCAACCTAGGGCGCAATCTCATTAAGGAGCTCTCCACCGGAAACAGTGGCGATGTCAGGTAACGAATGATCCCTTTAATGAAATCTGATTTCCGTTACCAAAGAAGGAGGGGCTGTAGCGGCAAGTGACAGTCAGCATTTGCTTAGCGAAAATAATTTTACTGCCAAGTCGGAAGCTACAACAATACGACCAATATCTCTCGCTAATTAATCCGTCTTTTAAATGCCAGAGGATTATATTACTACAGTCACGTGATCCTGACGAATATCGTTCCGCCATTTTATGATTTTTTAAAGAAAAAACATAAACGTCGACAATTTTGGTGTGAAAACGACACCAAAGGGTGATACTGACACGGTCTCTTCCCCATTATCACATCCTTCAATTAATTAATAGTTTAGAACTTTCTTGAAGTGTTTTAAAATGATGCCCAAAATCGCGTAAGGTTAGGATAATAAAATAAACTGAACCTGTCGAAGCACAAATAATCATTAAGTTTGGTTTATTTTTGCAACAAACTCATGACAAAACAAAATGTCAGAAAGATACAAAAGTGACCGTTACGATGCCAATGATTTAAACTAAAAATGTGATATTTTTGAATTGCAATCTACCTATAGTACTGTTTAGATAGGAGAAATTATTGCGTTTTACTCAAAACATTTACAATAGTTAATTTTTTAGAATTGCACGTAGAAAGTTAATTTAACAAATCGTAAACATCGTTTCCGGGAGATTTACTACTATATCATATTACAGACCTGACAGTTGGCGTGATTAGTGACGTCATATGTTTTGATCGGTAGATTAGTCAGATTAATGATAACAAACACAAGCAGCATTTCAAAAATCTTTATTGGTTTATAAGGCTAACACGCACGTGCGTGCATGTTCCATTTCACTGATCACAACACTTTTTTCTTATTTATCTTTCAGCAAATACAAGGTTTTTAAATGTAACTACAAAGCGAGGTATTTTGATTGAGTTGATTGAAAAATGGACCATAATTTCTTTTATCGGCTTAGCAGACTGTTTGCGAGTAGATCACTACGCAAGCAACGTAATTCCTAGAAAATGATGAACCGTCACGGTAATATAATAAAATTTCACTATTTTCACATGAATTTGTCTTTCATAGTTCAATTCAGATTTAGGTACGTTATTATGAAATTATATTTACTTACATAAATTCGGACAGATATATAAGTACATCATGATTAACAGAGGACTAGTTTTCCGCCTCCGCGATTGAAGGTGTGCATTGGCGTAACGCAATATGACAATATAGTCCAGTATTGATACCATTGTTTACGCTATTGGTCGGATCATTGACTCTTGTATTGTTGTGTTGACTAACCCACGACATCTGGTAAAGATATCTCTAACAGCTGTCCGTGATGGGATAGTGTCAATATTCACTAAGTTTGATTCGACCTTTAGCATTAGGACACGACACAGTGAAATTAACCGGAACTACATTTGTAGCTAATATCTTGAAGCAATTCAATAAGTACATATAGGCTATTCCAGTCCATCTGTTGTTTCTCAGTTTATTTCATTCCTCGCCTTACATAGCCATATAAGCTTAGTGTTGATCTAGATAAGATTATAGACAAGATTCGTGGTCTTCATCATGTTATCATAAGGGAGAAAAGGGTGATATCATATATATAAAAAAAATTAATTGTTTACTGAAGAAGTCTGAAAAGGCAGAAGTGCCTTGTGGCAAAGTCTTTGTTTTTTGTTCTTTTTTTTTTATATTCAACTTCGAAAGGAAAACTAATTACTTTTTTTTTTATATTTTCACTTTTATTTATCAATTTTTTATTATCATTATATTGTGTATTTTGAGCTTTTAATTTTTTTCTCAATACATACGTTATCAAACGATTTTATATCGCTTTCATTGATCTAGATTTACATGGAGGGAAGTCGACGTAGAAACATTAGATGCCTATCCTTCTGGAAAATCTGGTCTAAATATTTTTGTTCTTGCTTTTTTCATTGATCTCTATTTCAATTATTTCGCATTATTTACATTCTGCTCAAGTTACCTCGATCTATGGTTTTGTTGACCCTTCGGTGTTATTCCTTATTATTCAAAATAACATTTTGAGGATTGATGCTTACTTGGATGTGGCCAAGATTTACATGGCGGGTGTCGTCGATGAAGCAGAAGACGCTTACTCTTCCGGAACACCTGGTCTTATTCTCTTGTGCTTTTACGAGAGTCTCCATTTAAATATTACCTTTGTTCCTATTTTACCCCTAGTTTCATCAATTTTGAGTTCGGATTATGGTTTTGTCGACGCTTTGGTATTCTCTGATTTTTTTATTGAATATGTTTGTTGTAGTGTCGTGGTTTTGTTTTTATTTTATTTTATTATACCCTCCAATGCTGAAATATCATATATCATGTGAAATTATGGTCGATAGACGATTATTATTACCAGTGCCAAAATTACATTGCATTGTTAATTAGATGGCAATTCTCGAAAATCGAATGCTACAATAAAAACAATAAAAGTAACAAAAAAAGAGTTGCTTCTAAATTCAAAATTGATCAATTCCCGGATTTAAAACGACTGTCTAGGACATCTGTTTGCGAGTCCAAATTTATAGATGTACAAAACCCGACAGCTAAATAAAATCAAGCACTTTGAGACAGGATCAATAGAAAGCCAGTTCAAACATGTCAACCTTAAAAACAATCTAATTATACTTTCTAAAAGGCAATCTATTTGATTAATATCATTAATTAGTTCATACGCATTAGTTTAAATTTAATGGAAGACCGAGTCTGTGTGTTATTTATTTAAACAGAGATTGATATACATTGCTTCTAGCATCCGTTCTATTGATTAATTGAGCTTTACGCTGCATTAAATAAATTTGAGAAATGCTGATTGAAATTTGACATTTTAATTATTTAAAAATGTTCCTGTTATGTCAGCAAATTGCTTGCTTCCTGGATATTTCTCATAAAAAACACAACCTTCATTATTGCGAAAGAGAGCAAATAAACCTTTCCCGTGATGTAACATTGAGACTTATATCAAACCCCTGAAGAGTAGGAAGTCTGTATGTTGTCAAACGGCAATGAGTTATATTCTTTAGAAAATATCTTTACAAAACATGACTTTCTTCTTGCGGCATCAGAATATTCCTTCCTGGAGGAAAAGACTATAAACAGTAAATTCGTTTGTGTCCTTAGAGATGATGTAACACACACATGTGCTGCACCTTTTAAATTTAGTAATATATACAGTATACCGAAAAAATGAATAAACTGCACCATACAGCTGTTTCGTCCTCCGAGGACTCTTCCGTGATCCTAGGGGCCAAAATGTGGGAACCCAAAATTTCTAAATTAAGGTTTCATTTTGATTAGTTTAGAAATTTTGGATTCCCATCTTTTGGCGCCTAGCATCACTGAAGGGTCCTAGGAGGACTAAACAGCTGAATGGTGCAGTTTAATTCGTTTTTTCCGCAAACTGTATCTATTACTTAACTTAAAAGGTGCAGCCCATGTGTGTGAAAAGATTACGTAACACACATATGCTGCACCTCTTAAATTTAGTAATTGATTAATGTCACCTTTTTAAGCTAATAAGACCATATGTTCCGAGAGAGTAAGCGTCTTCTGCTTCCTTGACGACACCCCTATGCAAGTTTTGGTCACATCCAAATAAGCGTTAAGTCCTGACTGTGAGATCCGAGTCACCATTCTCAATAACAACCAGTAGGCACACTAAACTTAAATCTGAATTGACAAAGTAATTCAAACTAACAAGAGTCAGCAATTTTCTTTCGGAAATATAGGTATAGACCCCTCAAACGACACTTGCGTGCCAGATTTTCCAGAGGTCATCCTCGGTCCATATCGGTACCTGTTTCAAACGTTTTGATTGCTTACACGATCGTACCAAAATTTGTATGGAAGTAATTATATATATTAAAGAGTATTAATCTCCCGATACTCATTTATTCCTAAAGGAGTAAGTAAGTCGGGTGAATATTTTATAAATGTCTATCATACTTGAGGTATCAGAAATAATATTTTATAGATCAGCCCTCAGACGACAAAAACATGTCTATAAATAGTTCCTTTGGTACTCTATACACTACTGTCAACGTATATGTTTTAGCGGTTATCTTATTTTTGAGATTGTTGCGCTGAAAACATTCCGCTGAATTAAGATTGCACTAATAACATATTCTATATAATGCTTTCTACAGAAAATAATAAGTTCGGCAATTCATCTTTACACTTATCTATTTCAATTTGGTTATACGCTAAAGTTTGAGTGCACCTAAAATGTTTATATATACATCAATTTTTATTTGACTTTCCCACGCCAAAGTACCATATATTTAACCGGATATTATCTTACTGTATATTTTTGATAAATACATATGTATTGTGTTTTAAACGCATGGTCCACTTCGGCAATGAAGAAACCCAGTAAAAATGTGCTAGGGATTACTGTAATTGTACATGTAAGTTAAATGAAAATCTTCACATTTTTCTATGGCTGAAAACAGCCTGTAACGTCAGTTAATTAAAATCCGTTTGTTCGGGAATGGGTAAGGACAGTGCGAGGCCATTAGTTCGGTTGGCCCTGACAGAACCATCGTAGATAACTCTGGACGTTGGCGTGGAGCTATGAATTTCCATTGTCAGTGTCACTAACATTAATTACAGTTCGACAATCAATCGTCCACCGCCCTAAATAATTACAACTAGGTCAGGTAAGACAGCAAAGAGATGCTGGCATACAAACTGGTAGCCTTTGTGGTACGGCAGCCAAGATATGCTAACCGACATACTGGTTACCGTTGTCGTACGACAACCGAGAGATGCTAGCTGACTAGCTGTGGTGATATTTGTGGTACGACAGCCAAGAGATGCTGGCAGACAAAGTGGTAGCCTTGGTGGTACGACAGCCAAGAGATGTTGGCAGACAAACTGGTAGCCTTGGTGGTACGACAGCCAAGAGATGTTGGCAGACAAACTGGTAACCTTGGTTGCACGACAGCCAAGAGATGGTGGCAGACAAACTGGTAACCTTGGTTGCACGACAGCATAGAGATGTTGGCTGACAAACTGGTAATCTTGGTGGTACAACAACCAAGAGATGTTGGCTGACAAACTGGTAACCTTTGTGGTATGACAACCAAGAGATGTTGGCAGACAAACTGGAAACTTTGGTGGTACGACAGCCAAGAGATGTTGGCAGACAAACTGGTAACCTTGGTGGTACGACAGCCAAGAGTTGTTGTCAGACAAGCAGGTAACCTTGGTGGCACGACAGCCAAGAGATGTTGGCAGACATGTTGGTTTCTTGTAAATCTATTCTTTTTTCATGTCCATAATTTAATCAGTTTTAAGTTCGGATAATAGGTTCGTTGATATTTCGATATTTTGATTTTTTTTTTACTTTCTAGAAAACTTGACAATTAGTGAGTACTTTACCGCTTTGATCAAGTTTGATTTCGTATTATGGTTTAGTTGACGCTGTGATATTTTCTGATATTTTTTATTGTTTTTAAGTGTTACTATTTCCATACTGTTTGTTCAGATTCCTGTATCATGACCATCCACAATTCCGTTAGATACACGATTTTAATATGTTATACAGTCGAGTCGCAAAAATGACTTCAATGCATATGACATTATACTGCATATACTGCAAATGGTTAAAACTTTTTTTTAAACCCAATTGTCTATTTTTGAATACATTTTTGATTTCCTTTCGATTGTAAGGTCAGAAGAGATCAAAATTGGCCATAAAGTATATCGGGTTATTCTGATGCCAGCGGTTGAGTTAGTTAATCATTTTCGATTAGTTTGAATAGTCAATCGATTTCAATTGAAAAAAAAAATCCACCAGCAGAGTCTAACCCCTATCATTAAAGATGACGTAACACACAGATGCTGTACCTTTTAAATTTAGTAATAGATACAGTATGCCGAGGAAAATGAAAAGAGACTAGTAGTATGATGCTCTTCAATCGTGAAGAAGGTCCGTAAAAAGTAATGTATTTGATATTCTGTGTTGGAATCGTTCTCACATAACTGTAAAATGTGATGTTTTGATGTAAAAATCCTCTTCAATAAAAAAATAAAAGGTTGTCTTCTATAGGGGAAAACTACCTTAGCACTACTTTGAGTACTAAATGATCCCTAAAAAAACACCTAAGAAAGGTCTATGTTCTTAGAGAAACTGTAGTAAAAAGTATCTTCTGTGTTGTTAACAGAGGATCAACGAAGAAAAAAATGCTAGATGTTTTTAGGTATAGATGGTTGTTTCTAAAATAAGATAGTAAACTAAATCACACCCATATAGACATATTTTCCTACTATAATGTAAAAAAAATGCAAAAAAAAAAGATATCTGGGAATTCTTGGTCAATGCATTTCAAGGTAGTGTCAAACTATTTTTAAAGCCCCATTTTACAACTAATACCATCTAACGCCTCATGAAGACGTCGTTGCTGCCGTATTACATTTGCAGTAAAATGTACAGACGGGATCACGATATGTATTGACGTTTTTATGGGAGATCTGTTACAGTGTAACTGAACGTTTTATTGTATGTTTTTGTTACAAAACAAATTCTTCGTATACCCCGTATTCAAGAGATGTAGGTTGATGAAGAATAACAGCAAGCTTTATGGCCGCCATCTTGGTTTCCTGATGATATATTCCCTGTCTTCGTATGATACAGCTGTATTAGAGTAGGTGTTTTTGAATATGATCATTAGAATGTTGACTTGTAGTGATTAGAAATGATGACTACGTTCTCATTTTGAGAAGGTAACATTTACTTGGATGTGACCTAGATTTACAAGGTTGTTTTTGTCGATGAAGCGGAGGACGCTTACTCTTCCGAAACACCTGGTTTCTTGTATTTGTTCAATGGTATCCGTATCAATCATTCCTTTGTTCTTTTTTTGCTCCTGGTTTAACCGATTTCTTTTATTAAAAAAACCCCTGTTTGAGCTCTCATATCATCGGAACATATATGTATATTTTGTAATGAGTGCAAATAATATCTAGTGGATCTGTGTTATGGTTCTATTTGCTTTGTATAATTGGTACGACACGATTTCATAGTGAAACGTCAAATTCATCATAACGTCACAAAAGAGAAATACTTTGACGTGAAATGTCGATTTATTTTTTTTAGATTTCAAGAAGTGTAAGAGTAGTGAAAACTGTCATGCAACGTGTTTTAAGCTTCTAACTGCCCTTGAACTTTCCGTAGTGAGTGTATCAACGGGAAACTCGTAAAAAGAGACTCATACTTAACATTATTTAAAACAAATCGGAGCATACCGAAGCTTTAACAAAACCGTAATCCGAACTAAAAATCGAATTAGTTTATGGGCTAAAAAGTACAAGAAAATAAGACGAAGTTTCTTGAGGACACCCGCCAGGTAATTTTAGGTCACCATCGAGTAAATATCATGTCCTCAAAGTGAGAACCGCAACACCATTCTCAATCTCAACCACAACATACGTATGAGAATGTTAAAAAAACTTTCATCTTCAAATGAAACATGTATACAGATTATATCTCAATGAGACCAAGACGGCGAACATACAACTTGGTTGTAGTTGTCATTAATCTGCATATCCCGAATAAAAAAAGAACGTTTGAAGACGAGAATATGGAGTAGGAAAACAGACGTGTCTGTATAGACGTATAGTGCTAATGACCTTCCATACATTAAGACTAAACTACATGACACCTACCTATTGTCTGTTCCGATAAAGCGGTGTATTCATTAATTTAAGTTATCGCCTATATGTTTGGCTCTACGTCCAGTTTTAGTCATATGGAGGAGGACAAATGGATATTTTAAGGCTTGCTACAATAAATTGCTTTGCTAGTGATAATATTAAGTACAGAAGTAAGGTCTTCTTGTTTTAGTTATTGTTGCCAGCATATAATGTCACAGTTGAACGTTAGTGGAGGTGGAAGAAATAATTTCACCAAACATTTAAAAACTTCATTGCGTTGTGATCATAAAATGCCACAATTGAACGGAAGTGGAGTGGCAGAAATAAATCTACCAAACATTTAAAAACCTCACTGTGTTGATATTCAAATTTCAAATACATAATTATATTGATTTATTTCGCTACCAGAAATAGCAATTTCGTGAAATATTGTTAGATAAAATGAAATATTTTGTCGTACAATGTACCCCAGATTATCAAATCACTTGTGTCAGGCATGCATTCCGTGCTTTGACAGAAACCCATGGGTCATAGACGACACTCTCATTTCCGGGGATCCCGATTTTGACAGAAACTCCTTGTACATAGACGACACTCTCCGTTTTAGAGCTCCTGCTTTTAACAGAATCTCCTTTATATGCTCTTTATTTCCTCCAAATTGAAGATTCTAATAACAGAGCATCATAATACATTCATCAGAAATACATAATTAATTATTTGCAATGTTTTCATATATGTCAAGCACAATATCAAATGTTATTAACATATTAAGGCGTGTAGTTCAAGCTCCGTTTTAGAGCTCCTGCTTTTGACAGAAACTCCTTTGCCATAGACGACACTCTCATGTTTGTTGCTCCTGATTTTGACAGACAATCCTTGGTCGTAGAAGACACTCTCATTTCCGGGGCTCCTGATTTTGACAGAGACATCTTTGACATTGACGACACATTTTCGGGGCTCCTGATTTAGACAGAAGCTCCTTGGACATAGACGACACTCTCATTTTCGGGGCTCCTGGTTTTGACAGAAAATTGTCATTGTTAAGATTTCCTTTGTTCATATTTTGTCCCAAGTTTAATCGATTTTGAGTTCAGATTATGATTTTGTTAACGTTTTGGTATTCTCTATTATCATAAACTGACTCCCTGCCTAGCTCACTGACCTATTCACACTTATCTTAATGACTCCATGCCTAGCTCAGTGACCAATCCACTCCCTAACTCACTGACTCACTGCCCAGCTCACTGACCCATTCACTCCCTATATCTCACTGAGTCACTACCTAGCTCATTGACACATCCACTCCCTAATTCACGGAACCATTCATTTCCTACTTCACTGATTCCGTGCCTATATCACTGATCCATTCAATACCTAACTCAATGACTCCCTGCCTAGCTCACCGACCCATTCACTACACAACTCAATGACTTCGTGCCTAACTTACTGATATATCACTCCCCTTTTCAATGATTCCCTGCCCTGCTCACTGACCCATTCACTCACTAACTCACTGACTCCCTGTTTTCCTCACTACTGACCCATCCATTCCCTAACTGACTCACTCTCTGCCTAGCTCACTGAGTCATTCAATCCCTGACTCGCTGATTAGCTCACTGACCCATTCACGACCTCATTCAATGACTCCCTGTCTAGCACACTTACCCATTCACTCCCTAACTCTCTGACTCTACCTAACTCACTGACCAATTTACTCACTAATTCAATGACTCCCTGCTTAACTCACTGATCGTTTATTCCCTATCATGGCGAGTCCCGACCTTGCTCACTGACCCATTCACTCCCTAACTCACTGTCTATTTCACTTACCAATTCACTTCCTTACTCAATGACTCCCTGCCTAACTCACTGATCTTTCATTTCCTATCATAATGACTCGTTGCTTAGCTCAACGACAAATTCACTCAATATCTCACTGACACCTTCGCTAGCTCAGTGACCCATTCACTCCATGCACCCATGCCTTCCTCATCCCCCCTTCCCTCGTTTATTACTTCTAATTAGCAGATAACTTTTACACAAAGCAAATGAACATGTTCTACATATGTCTTTTTCTTGACAAAATAGACACAGATATATTTGGTAAAAAAGGTTCATCACTCCATTATAGTAATGAGGATGGAACGGATGTTCATTGTGTATTGTAGGCTTCATATAGACTGAGCATCACAGCCACCCACGTGCCGTATTGTTTGTCACTGGCGGGAAGAGGATGACAGGTTAAATGGCGGCGACGGTACCGTAATCTCGCGAGTCGTGCTTGTCCAATCAATAGCGATTACAATGAATGGCTGTCACCAATGACTGACGTCTCTCAACCAATCAAACATAATCGCACCGACAGCCACTTACATCGCTCGGTGCGCAATAAGAGCCGGATAAATCGACGTGTTACACGCTTTCTATATTCAATCGCCATTAAGTAGATCAAAGAACAGTCAAGTGATAATCGGAATCATGTGGAAATAAGCTTGTTTTAGCTATCATGAGACCACTCACGGAGAATTAGACAGACTTACCAAGAAATTCAGCGAAAAGGCTAGTTAAGTTGGTTGTGTTCGGAGGTGATCACGAATAACACTTTCTTGTGTGATTAAACTATCTCCAATTATACAGTCTGGTTTCTTATAGCAATGTAAAGTCTACACATATTTCCGCTAACGTCAGGTTTGCAGGTGTAATATGCATCATTTTATTGTAAAGAACTGTAACAGAAAATCAAAGAGATACACTGATTGATCAAAAGAAATTGTCTTCCATTTAACTTCTGTGTAAATATGTTTGAAGCTAGATATAATTGTACCACACTCGTTTGTCATTATATTGCTTACAAAAGCATGAAGACTTAGTTGTCCCTTAACTGTATTTGACAATACATATTTGTACATATGAACCCCAAAATTGTTTATGAATCCTCTGTGTGAAGATATACTGTAAATTTCAAGAGTAATGGTGTATATAAAATAAGAAAAGGTTTCAATCTAAATGTTCGAATAAAGGTACATTACAAATGGGTGACAAAGCAAATAAATAAAAAGGAAAAGCAAAATAGAAATAACATATATACATATAAAAATATTAAATAACATTCGAAAAATAAAAAAAAAACCAGACAAATAAGAAAGAAAGAAATTAATGAAATTGATCAAATCAAATAGAACATCAATAAAATCTTTGGTATCAATTTCAAGTAATTGTTGAATTATCTAACTCCACCAAATCATGTGTGACTCTTTTCTAATAGACGCACATTTGCCCACGCTGTAGGATGTTTTTAACTGGAGGCGACTAAATTTGAAAGAAGTTATACATTTACCCCTGTTGATTATATTACTCCTTATTTCTCATTTACAACTGAACGATAGAATAAAAATGTTTTTCGTTTGATACTTGAGGAAGGACCTTAAAATAATTATTGAAATGTTCTATTGAGAAAGAAGTTATATCCAAATATCAATATACAAAAGTCTAAGCCTTTTTGTCTTTCCTCAACATATACTGTATTATAAATTGTTGCATCCTGTTGAACCCTTTCCTTCAGATACTCTGGCTTAAACAATTACTCAGATATAAACTTATTATTTACTTCGCTTGATCCTAGACCTTCTTTTAAATATTTGAGAATAAAATATATCAATGATCCAGAATTTCCATTATAAACAGTTATTCATTTTAATTAATGATTTGTGGAGAGTTTCGTGAGCTTCACATAACACGTTTAATAGGTGACGCTTTAAAGACTTCTTATTTCACGAGATGTAAGCATGCCTAATTTACCTTACTATCAACTTTTCAATAATTGATTAAAGTGGGAGGGAAAGGGAAGGGGGCGGGCACATGCTACCAGACTGCTTTTTATATTTAAATATTCAAATATCGCAATAATGGCAAGAGACATTTTTTTCGCTATTTATAAATTATTTCTCCAAGCAAAACGTTTACTTAGCTATACGATAAATGTGATGATTTCAATTTTCCGATCGTTAACTTTCCATTTCTTGATAGTAACATCCCTGCTTATCCAACCTATGGTGTTTACATGTCGCAGTTGATTCGATATTCCAGGGCTTGCTCTAAATATCTGGATTGTCATGATCGATGTCGACTGCTGACAAACAAACTAACAACACAAGGATTCAAGAGATTCAGGTTGATCAGAACTATGGGCAAGTTTTATGGTCGCCATCTTTGTCTCATTGAGAAATATTCTGTATCTTTGGATGATATGAAGATGGACGTTTTTGAGTATGCTCATTAGCGTGTTTGCTTGTTGTGATTGACAATGATACTCGGTTCTCATTTTGAGAACTTGATGTTTACTTGGATGTGACAAAAATTGACATGGCGGGTGTCGTCGATGAAGCAGAAGACGCTTACTCTTCCGGAACACCTGGTCTTATTCTCTTGTACTTTTGCAAGGGTCTCCATTTGAATCTTACTTTTGTTCAAATTTTGCCCCTGGTTTAATCGATTTTGAGTTTGGATTATGATTATGTTGACGCTGCGGTATTCTCTTATTTATTTTTAAAAATGTAAATGGGGTCCCAATCGGCATGTGACTATAAGTGTTCTATACTATTGAGGTTTTTACATGGCCATGGTTTAAAATGAAACAGAAAGAAACTCGAATCTTTCCTTCGCTGCTGCTTCAATATACACTCCGATTTTTCTTACGAAAGTGTTCCCACATTTCACAATTCATTAAAATTTCATTGATTTTTATTTAAGGTATGTAAGTTTGGAGATATCTTTTAAAAGCTTCCCCATTCTATGATGTCTTGAATTTCCGAAAAGTAGTTTTTCATTTGATTAAAAAAATATGCGTTAAGTGTTTCTTTTCGATTTTATGAATATCCTACTGGTAAAATACCTTTTTCCTTTGTAAGAAGTAGTAATATATGCCGACATTAATAATGAATATATCATATGGCATATTTCAACATCTGGAATATATCAAAGAAAGAAATTTGCGAAAATATTGATATGCCGAAGCCCACGTAGCAATTCCGGTAATGGAGGTGGACTTCCTTAACGTTATAGGGTCAATTGTAGCTTGTGGTACAGTATTATTACCATCTATCCAGGTTTAACTTCTAGTCACCGATATCTGACATAGACTTGGCTTTCATTTAATGAGAACCGTGTCAATACTTGCAATAATTCGGAGCTAATGTACGTGGAATAATTGTCATTTCGCCTGTGGAACATATTGCACTTTGTTCCCAACTGTTACGTCAAGTCATTCCGACCTAACCGAATAGTCATAAAGCTGTACCGAGAGCACCTTCAGGTCGCAACGTGAACTAAACTCGAACTTAAGGGCGATGTGAATGTCGTTAGTATAGTAGTGACAATGACACTCGAACGTGTATTTTATAATAAAAGTCTGTTAACAAATCAGAAAACCTAGGTGGCATAGCATGTTGCTATGTGCTCAGGGACTATCGGGTTTCTCTAGGTGGGATGCCAACACAAATTAGCTTTAGCAAGGATAGTACATACGCCGTAAATCGCATTGAAGACCCCAGGTGTTGCTGCAAACTTTAAGCTATGAAAATGTATAATTATATTGACAAAAACTATTAGAAGTGGAATATACGGGATCATTTAGCAGCATGAAATTCCCCAAAGTGACGGTGTTAAATAATCAGTAATGGCTAACTAGGATGCGCTAGGTCTACTTTTTCAGACTTGTTTAAAAGACGGTATGCATTATTTGAACTCGTAATGTTACGGAATATGTTTACGTCCTCTACATATTTTCGTTCCATTAAAGTGTTGCAAACTGCTGTACACACATACATGAACGTTATAATCTGTTATTTTCTTCTGTATTCTTTGCTCATTGAACAAGCCTGTTCAATTCTTCTGCATTCTTTAATAAACTTTTTGAATGAACTCTGATAAGTCGAAACTTGTTTATAGTAAAGGGAATTGAATTCTTTGTTTCGCTCACCGCCATTCTATTAATGAAGGAATACATAAATAAGTAAAAAAGAAATAAATTTCGTCTTTCTAATCATTATTTTACATCTCTGTGTTATAACAAACAATTTGGACTCAAACGTCTATTTTATGTAAACCGTGTAAGAAAAAAAGCCACATACAAGCTTTTGGTCAACCTTGGTTAAGGTAGTCATGTAAGCATTATACTTACGAGTAGTACCTGAGTGTTCTGCACACTGACGTTGAACAGACTCAGTGTTTGGTTAAGTATTCATTGCAGCTCTTAAACGTTCAGATAAATGATTCTGAAATAATTAATTACCTATAGGAATATACAGTTATGTTGTAGTAAGGATATTTGATTAAAAGTTCACACTCAACGTCATATCAAACTTTAATATTTACGTAAT
Organism: Mimachlamys varia; assembly: GCA_947623455.1. Lineage (NCBI taxonomy): Eukaryota > Metazoa > Mollusca > Bivalvia > Pectinida > Pectinidae > Mimachlamys > Mimachlamys varia. The sequence goes on from OX392539.1 coordinate 44,621,817, forward strand.
GATAGCATTATAATAATTGTATTGCTGTTAAAGAGCAAAAGAAAATAAGATTGAAATTTGGATCTACACTTAACTAAACCCACGTGTGTGAACCTAAGGCAACGTGATGTTGCTTACTTACAATGCTTTATCTCCTGCATAAGAAGTGTTACTGGCTATTTTCCCCTCACCTACAGGTGTTTATTGGTATAATGAAGCGGTTTGCTTACTTTGGACCAACAGCTAAATGAGCTATACACCGAAGCATTTTTGGGTATGTTGCCATAGCCATGAAGTGCTCTTGGTTAATTACCTTACAATTAAATTCTTTAATTAAAGTACTCCTGCATAAGTAATGTTACTAGCTATTTCCCAACATCTACAAGTGTTTTTAGTGAAAGTTTTACAACTATAAATACCAGACTGAATAATTTGTGGTTTAATGAAGCGGTTTGCTTAATTTTGACCGAGAACTGAATAAGCTTTACACTTAAGTATCTTTGGTTATGTAATCAAAGCCATCGAGTGCTCTTGGTTAATTTATTACAATTTGTGCAATTCGTTTCCGTGTATTTCCGTGTGTACATTGCAATAAAGGTATTCACATCATCTATAATAGACGATTTGCCACTATGATCATGTCTGAATACCGACCGCCTATCACTGCGAAATCCAAACATCCTTTTTAGGGGGTTGTCGAATTGGCACAGTGGTAACGGCCGCAGGCATTTCTGGCTTGGCGATTTGGTGCCGGAGATTGTCTTCCTTCGTCATTTTGTGTTTCCGTGTTATTTATAAATATGGTGATAAGGTATTCTAATGAAACATGAACTTATTCCTTCAGCAATTTAGCTACGTTTCCTTTCCTAGTTTAATAGTTGCGTAATTGATTTTTGATCGTTTCAATTGAACTTAGAGTGGAGTTGTTAAAAATGTTTTTTTTTAACAGATGCGACAGGAACTTTATCGCTGGTGAATGTAACCAGGAAATACATATCCATCACGGCAAGACAAGGCGAACCTTTTGTTATGGAGCCACCATTTCAATCAAATAGTGATATTAAGCTATATGTGTTTGTAATCAATTTAAACAAAAACGATTTTAAATTAACGACCGGAAGTTACTGACAGATGACTGTGACATGAACATGATCATGAAATAGACATTAGGTTCTGTGGGCGGGTTCCTTTGAAGCTTTGTCAAAATCAGCAACTAGTCGTCACGTGATCAATTATTGCGGTACTTCCGGGCCATTAGATCTATCATCGGATGCTGTATAATAGTACTTCGCGAGATAGAGTGATTTCTCGTTAAAATAAACCCATTAAAATAGAAGAAACTTAAAAGGTCGAGATAAATCAACTGTGACTTAAGCGGTTAATGTTTTGCTAATGTAATTAATACATATCTACTTTTGGCTTGATATATCAGATAGTCATCATTAAAAGTCGGCAATTAATCGCTTTTTTTCTTTGTTACAATTTATTCAGGTTGAAAAATAAATGTCATTCCATGCTTCACGTTAGTCGGCTATATTGTGGTTACAGACAACATTGATGTAGAAATATTTAGGTTCATTTTTCTAAAACATTCAGGGCATATCCGTCAAACAAGAAAGAGGAACACATAAAAGACAACACTTCGCCGTATACAGCCACCAAGGGTGCTATTGTAGCGATCATGTCAAGCTTACAACAACTGAAATATAATTGCCAAGCTACTCTAGCTGATCCAAATTTGTTTCACAGTATAACTTTATACCCCAAATCAACGAGTGCAGTTCGTGGGCAATCAGGTCATCAAAGTACCTCGAAATGTTCCTCAGTGTAGTTTAATACTCATTTAAATGATGTTAAGTAAAAGATGATATTTTTAGTACTCTAGTTCTACATAAAGTATTCTAGTAAATGATGGTATGACATCGCTGTGCATTCTAAACTAGGACAAGCCATTGTCTGGATAGGTTTAATCCTAGGCAGGGCCTCTGCCAATGAGGAACCTGCTGAATGACTATCCGTTGGGTCGTTTGAGGAGTACTTTGCCTTGTCCTTCCTCTTACTCCGTTGGTCAACTTTGGAAGAGTCCCTCATGATACAAAAAACAAATAACAGTTAATATCAAACTTTGTGCTCCTTTAGATGATCTAGATGTTGTCTAAATGAAAACTAATATTAAACGATAGACTGATCCTTAACTTCCCCTTCTTAATAGTGACATTCCTGCTTCTCCAACGTATGGTATGTCCATGTCCAAATTGGTTCGGTATTCGTGTTTCTACGACTTGATCTATATATCGAGGTTTTCGTGATAGATATCGGCTGCTAACGAACCAACGAACGGCTCCTTAGATTAAAGTTATGCAGGTTTAAGAGTATAGGAAATCTTTATGACCGCCACCTTAGTCTCATTGGAAAAGTAGTTTGTACCCTTGTATGATAAACGATGGACGGTTTTAATATTTTTGTTAGAGTGTCATGTTGTTATATTTGCATATGCTCCAGTTCTTACTTTGAGGACATGCTATTGACTTGAACGTGTCCTAGATATACATTGCGATTGTCGTCGATGAAACAGAAGACACTTACCCTTGTGGAACACATTGTCTTAGATTTTATGCACGATTGCAAGGGTCTCCTTGTAAATTTAAAGCTTTTCTTCGATAAAAATCAAAGAAAGTTGGAAGTACAAATAAAAAATACTTCCGAATCAATAAAGATATTTGGAATTACATGTATAAACTACGAAAAATAAGTAATGATATTATGTCTTTAATAACAGAGGAAATAGTTTCCTGAATATAAAGGTCACAAAGACCCCTTGTATCCATTTTATTATGGAAATTGATCAGATACTAACTCCGAATAAGCAAAATATATTTATACAAGTTTGTAACTTGAACTATATTGATTCCTCTACCAATATATCATTTTGCGTTAAGACTTATTCAGATATCTCTGTCATATCACTGGCGAAACGAGGTATAAGGCCTTTTTGTAAACAAGACTTGCTATTTATTTTGGTATGTACTTTTTCAATATCATGGTTATATCAATATAGCAATACAATGACGTCACAATGGAAATGACGTTGATACCTCTCGGAATGGATTCGATCGATTTCGAATGCTCACAAACAAACTTAAAACACAGGGATTCGGCAAATGCAGGTTGGTCTGAACTGTGGTCGCCATCTTTGTCTTATGGAGAAACATTCTGTATCTTTGTGGGAAATGAAGATGGACGTTTTTGAATATGCTCATTAGTGTGCTTACTTGTTGTGATTGACAATGATTACTCGGTTCCCCTTTCGAGGACTTGATGTCCATTCATATGTGACCAAAATTTACATGGCGGGTGTCGTCGATGAAGTAGAAGACGCTTACTCTTCCGGAACATCTGGTCTTATTCTCTTGTACTTTCACAAGGGCCTCCAGGTTATATTTTCTTTGTTCATATTTCGCCTATGGTTTAATCGATTCTTAGTTCGGATTATGGTTAAGTTAATGCTTCTGTTATCTCTTAAAATATTTTTTTCTACTTTGGAGAAGAATAATTCTAATCAAAAATACTAAATGAATTTACCAGAGTCGTAAGTTTATTCCAATGATGAGAAGTCTGTTTCTTCAGATAAAAGCCCATCTAATAGCCACTAGTTACAATGTTCCTACAAACATTTAATGCCTTGGTTCCTACCACAATACCCCGAGTTATTCCACTCTCAGGCCATTGTATAAACGTGCTTACTGTAAATATATGATATATACAACTAGTGGAATATGACCTTCCGGACTTTTGGTTGGATGAGAACTTTGACCGGAAATCACGATTGTTGACAACTTGGCGGGAATTTATGCCAGATGATGTGTTTTCGCGCAAATAGTCCGCGGTTCACTCCAAAAATCAACACTGACACTGCCGATTTAATATTGTGGTAGAAACAAGTCACACTACTCGTGGTCATTGGATATGGAATTTATTTCCCTCTCGCTAATTATTTTTTAAAAGTTACAAAAGACACTCGCTAAAGCTCGTGTTATTTGTAACTTTAAAAAAATAACTTACTCGAGTGAAATAAATTCCATATCAAACAACCACTCGTTGAGTAACCTCTATAACACACACTGTTTATTCTTATATCCCACTAAAACTTCCACTTGCTGACCAATCAGAGCATGTATAAAACAGCTATAACTATCTATATATATACCGACACGTTTCTAACCAAACCGTATTGGTTGTACATGTATTGCGTTAGCTGTTGAAAGTAGACGCCATGATCACCCCGTGCCTTACCTCTGATACAGTGTATCAGGGCATAATTGCCCAGGTGACATTCTAATCCAGATAAAATAGATAATGGAGCTGACAAACGTTTTTGTACAGCAACAAATTCAATTATTTGATTATTACAAAACAATATGTTTTCCCCTGTATGCGATGTGGTGTATGATGAATGTATGGGTACTTGGGATGTTGCGATACGTATAAGCCCCCTTTACCACAAGGATGCTAACACGATCATTTCGCAGCCTCCTGTTTTGTTTTTTGTTATATTTAATGATCATTGTATATTTTTAGCTATTTACATAGCTGAATCAAACAGTGGTTAAATAGTTAAAATCGACAAATTCATATTTCATATTAATCCTAACACATATATGAATGACTTTTTACAGTTATAATTAGTATAAATCAGTTTTTTCCTTCTTTCTTTCAAAACAGATAAATACTACATCAACACGCACACCAATTTTGTTTATGTTATTGACGAATGAATAATGTATCATCATTATCCCAGAGGAAAAGACACGACATTGTCGATAAAGCAAAAGACGCTTACCCTGCAGAACACCTGGTCTTATCATATTTGAACCTTGTGCTGTAAATCTTTCCTATATTCATATTTTGCGCTAGTTTGGTCATTTTAGAGTTTCGGTATTCGGTATATACTGTTATTTTTATTATTATTATTGTATCATCTATATGCATATTGTTAATCCTATCTTTTACATAGCTAAATAGAACAGTAGGTAAACAGTAAAAATCGATAAATTCATATTTCATATTAAGCATAATATAACAACATAAATGACTTTTTACAATGACAGTTATTATATATATGCTTTTTTCATTCAAAACAGATAACGTCTGCAATAATACATGGACACCAACATCTATTTTTGTTTGTTTATGCTATTGGCGAATGCAAAAATCTTAATCTTCACTGTAACCTTAACCTAATTGAAAATGAAAACAGATTGCTTCGTCTGTTACGTACATGCATTGGCAGTCTCGTTTGCTTGCATGTACTGCAACCTTGTCCGTCCATAAACACCTGGAATTTCTACGGTATTCATTTTTGGCGTGATAATTTAAAACGATTAGTCTGAGGCTGGCTATTTCTATGAGGTTATTCTTTTTAAGCCAACACATTACGACGCCAGTGCTCGTTAGGCCTGTCGCAGTGTAAAGCTGAAGACTTGATTCTTCACAGGATGGAATGTCCAGACTTCGGACAGATCGGGAGTGAGGACGAATCGAAAAAACAAATCCATTTCCGAAAGGGTATCCCAAAATGTTGTTTCCTCCTTCTTGATAACGATTTCAATACTGACGTACATATTTATTTTGGCGCTAATGTATTATCCTTAAGAATCAAGCTGGAAGGGACTCGGTGGAAACCGTTTCCTGTCTATGTTAAGAGAGGCGAGATCGTCCGTGTGATGTTAAACTTGAATACTTTATCATATAAAAATGTTGTAACGTTTCATGTGGATGTTATCAAACAACACTCTTAGAAATCATGCCTGTAAATAAATTGTCTTTCCAGATAATTGTTTTCTTGAGGATCGTATTTTTCAGTAATATTTCGATTATTCGAATGAAATAAATTGAAGCTGTTTTTCACAGTCCCAATACGAACTGTTATGTCTTCTGCCTTCTTATGAATACTTCTACGTTAATGCGTCGTTTTCATCTTTTAAACGAAGTATTATTTTTGTCATATATATTTTGTTATCGTAAAAATGTCACTCTTTGTAACTGGAAAAGGTTTTTTTGAAAGGAATTCATGTTGATGATAAATCACCAAGTAAACTTTTCTGTGGAATATAATGCTTACAGGAACTCTGATCTAGACATGACTTTAACTTCGCGAATGATGAACTGTTAGACTCTGCAAGGCTCCAATTTCGATAAACAAAGGCTTCATATTGACCGCCATTTTGTTTATGAGAGTCATGTGACCAAACGGTATCTACCTGAATTCAGAATCCTACCAACGTGAACGCTTCTTCTCAGACCTTAAAAACAACTTCTATTGATTCACTATGCGCACAATATAGATATTTGTTTTACAAAAGTTCCGTGTTAGGTTCAATAACAATATGTTTTGGAGCATGTGAGAAGCAAAGTGGGTTAGACATCCATATAATGTGGACGATCGATCGTTTGGCATGGTAAAGTGGTATTGTTAGGATTTGACGGACTTGACTTTTTGGTGGCATTTTAAAAATACACCTTTAGCAGTAGTTGTAAAAAAGTAGCATAAGAAAGAAGTAATAAATACATGTATTTGGTTTGTTTTAGTTTGTTTAACGTTATTTTAATATATTGTAGCCAGGGGCATTAAAGAACGTGCCAGGTTTTGGAGGTGGAGTACCAGGAGAAAAAAAAACACCGACCTACGGTCAGTACCTGGCAACTGCTCCACGTGGGACTCGAACTCGCAACCCTCATGTGGAGGACTAATGGTAGAATGTCGGGACACCTTTACCACTCGGCCACCGCGGCCCCTAAAATACATGTAGTTGTCATGTTTACTATGATATTATTATGTGATATAAGTATATAGTTTTTCTCAAGTATAGAGAAACTTTAAGGATCCATATAACACTTCAGACGAATCAAAAGAGAGTACAATTGGAGTTGTTTACAGTAACCTTTCTTTTATATTGTTCTATTAACTTTAAATCAACACACAGGCCTACACCGGCGACTGTTTAACATATTTGAAGGACTATGAGAATACCTGTACATGGACATTGGACCTCCTTTTGGCTAAAATACAAAAACAAAAATAGCCCAAGTTTCATACACGTTCCTCAACATAAGGAAATTCCTTAGCTTAAAAATCTCCATAGGAAAACATTACATAACCCGAGGAAAAATTTTTAATTCAATCCTTAACGCTTTCCTATTGATATAATTATGAATTTCCTTGCGATAATCAGAGAATACCAAAGCGTCAACAAAACCATAATCCAAACTCGAAATCGTTTAAACGAGGGGCAAAATATGAACAAAGGAAAGATTTACATGGAGACCATTGGTGTTCTGGAATAGTAAGATTCTTCTGCTTCATCGACGATACTCGCCAAGTAAATATTGGTCAGATCAAAATAAACATCAAAATGAGAACTGAATCAACATTCTCAATCACAACAAGTAAGCACATGGATAAGCAAACTCTAAAACGTCCATCTTCATATCACACAAAGATACAAGCTATAATTATATCAATGAGACATAGTTCTGATCAACCTGTATTTCTCGAATCCTTATGTAGTAAGTATGTGCCCTAGAAGAATGAAACAATTGCGACATGTTAACATCATAGGTTTGAAGAGCAGGAATGTTACTATCAAGAAAGGGAAACTTCATGATCGGAAAATTGAAATCGTCACGTTTATCGTATAGCTTAGTAGTAAGCTGTCCATATTTGTCGTATTAGTTTCAGTAGAGATCGAGATAAGCAGCTGACGAAGAATAGTCTGTTGTGTCCTTTATTTCAAGTTCAGAAGAGTAGATTTTGTATCCAGCACGTTCATGGAAATGTGGTCTGTGAATGTAAACCGGATATAACCTACAATAGAAGCAGGCATCTAGCTAAAAGACAAGTAATAGGAACGGTTCTTTTTTTCAAGTAACAGTGATACAAAACAAAATAATGTCAAAAGGAAAAACATTTTCATCAAATGTACATGTTACTGTGTTGCCTGTGTTGATTCCTTTTGCCCAGTCTCTGAAACGTTTTCAACTAAACGCCTCCGGTGTTTTATCCAGGATATGATGAACAAAATTGACAGGCGTGAAGGTAATGTATACTGCCATTATTGGTGCGTAATGCAGAAGAGAATTAGGATCTAAAACAAAGTATCTGGCTGCTAAAAGCTTTGTGCTCTATCGCACACTCCCTTTCAACGACAACACCTTGCATCACTTCATGCAATTAGACAAATTTAGTAAAAACAGTAAATCAAATTTAAATTTGATTACACAAATGTTAGTAATAAACATTTTTTGTCTTCACTTACAATTTCACTATGTATTTAATTGTCGGGCTTGTCGTTAAAACCTTTAAACATCTGCGAGAGATTTTAGGTGGAGACAGTGTGATCAGATTGTGTAGGGCTATGATATGGGGATATGTCGTGTTTTGGAGACATAAATGTCCTGTCGCTCTCTTTTCTACCGGTTTTACAACTACAATGTAGACACACGCTCGACGTTTATTGCCCAATAACATTTATATTACACACACGCAATAAACAATCATTATTTGACTGTTTATTATCACTTTAACTTAATCATCATTCATTCTTATTCCCATTTTCCTCTTTAGTGAAAGAAATGTTTATTTAGCCTCCTACGTTTACAGTTAAACACTAAACCAGTAAGAAATCATTTGTGATACAATCTGGTCTATATTTAATATGTAGGGATCAGTTTTATAGTCAAAATGTTTTCCTCATTACGTATTTGTTTTTTGTGTTTTAATATCCCGAATCTTTCTCCGTTCAAATCATGTATACATGACGTAACACACACATATGCTGCACCTTTAATATTTAGCTATAGAAGCAGTATGCCGAAAAAATGAATTAAATTGCATTATTAAACATCGGAGAATTTCCGTTAACAAACATAAATACACCTTTGTATGGTACTTAAATCTTATCAATTTATGATGCTGTCATATCGTTGTTCATGTCTTGACGTCTCCATTATGGCATAACTGTGTTAACGCCCTCATTTTTACATCACAATTATGAGTTATGTAAGTATACAACTGACGATGGATGTTCCAATCATCCAGAAAAAGGAATAAAATATTGAAGTTATCTTAGTTGTGTCATAAAGTATATATATATATATGACAATGAAATACTCTTTAAAGCTGACGGCATTTCCTTTATGGAACACCTGGTCGTATTTTCTTGTATTTTTTCAAGGGGCGCTGTGTAAATATTTTCTTTGTTCATATTTTGAGTTCTGATTACGTTTTTTTCGACTCTTATGTATCTTGTATCTTTTGTTTATATTTAAATATCTAGGCGCATTATTAGTAGCAAAGCAGTGTCAATCATATACTATATTTACGCAGTAATCTGTAAAAATCTTATTAACAGCTCAAAGTTTAGCGATAAAATCGGTTTATATAGCATAACTTTAATTAAAAATACATGTCATATAGATTTTGCCAACGCAATGTCTTAAAAGAACAAGATTTTTGCATGGGCATGCACACAAGTTGAAAAACATGAAAGTACGCTTCTTCATTCAACGTGCCGATGAATATACTACAATGAATAATCCAAATTGTACATTGAGAGTAACATTAAAATGGCTGAATTAGACAAAGCAAAAACAAAAGGCAGTCTTGAGAAACTTGCTTAGAAGCCCAAAATATTTTTGTGTAGAAATAAACCTATGTCACGTATAAAGCAATTTACGCATTGAAAGTAATCCGGTAAAATCAGGTAATAAGGTAAAATAATGAAATAATATACATACATATACAGGTAAATATACAGGTAAAATAATGAAATAATACACACATATACATTTAAATATACAGGAAAAATAATGAAATAATACACATACATATACAGTAACATATACAGGTAAAATAATACAAATATATATCTCTATTGATCAATAAAACAGGAAAAACATTCAAGGTTCCAGAAATTATGTCTTTCGTTTGGATCACTGAATTAAAAGTGTGGACAATAATATTAGTGTACATCATTTAGCGTCTTATTTTAAAGATTGCGAGTTTATTAGTTTGATTTTTATGCGCCATGCGCCAATCGGACATTTTGGATATATCTTTTTATGTATATATTTGGGTAAGTCGATTCATTAATGCTCTTTTATTTCGTCAAAGTAGGTTTTATAATGTACTTTATTTTCAACTCAAACAGGAATGGAACACTGATTTTGCGAACTTTCGAAAGTATCCGCCTTCTTGATAAAGCCAATAGTTAATCTGATCGTTGTCCTGACTTACAGTTTCCTTTGTTCATATTTTGCCCCAAGTGTAATCAATTATGAGTCTGGATAATGATATTGCTAACGTTTCAGTATTCTCTAATTTATTTTCAATGATTGGTCAACATACATTTTGTGAGCTGACTTTACTTAGGTCGGACCACTGAGGCTTACTGTGTTGTTTTAAACAGTTACGAATCACGATCACAATCATTCAATATTTTCATGGCGAATGAAACATAGCCTTTCTACGCTCGCAAAAATGAAACGTTTTAAATTCCTTTTTGAGCATAAAACAATTTTTGTCTTTATTATTTGTACAAAACTTTTAAATACTTGTCCTGAGAAATCGGTATTAGATGACAACAGGTTGTTTAACATGTAACCAAGAAAGCACTGTTGTTATAAATCAGATACCAATACACCAGCAGGTCGAGGTTGCATTAACGAGAATTGCTGTACACTAGAAAACCAATTTTTCCCCTTTATATTCATATGTCAACGATTAGGAACAAAGCACCCGCCATCAAGCTTATATTATATTTTTTTCTTTTTTTTTTCTTCACAAATGGACTGACAGGTATTTGGAGTGGTGGAGTTGATATAAATCTACTCTAACAGATACGTACGTCATATTTAATTAGGTTAAAGTGCCATAGTTCCCATACAAAAAATAAGTCTGAATGGCTTCACTTTTTTTCTCGTTATCACATGCGAACCTTGAGAGGAAGCCATTATGATGAACACTTGGTTCTATGGGCCCAGGACACGTAGGTTTAATGTAGTCGAAGCTTCGATTAATGGCCGGATGTCACTCTCATGGTGTTTATATTGCGATTCAATTTGTACGTAGAATTCACGACAAACTAAATAGCAATGCACTTCTCTCCAATCGAATTCATAATGGTTGCAGGATTTATGGAAATGGTGGATATTGATATCATTTTGTCTACGCAGAGTGGGGATCATTTTGTTTTGATTTTACTTCGGAGCTGTGGTGATCTTATGTCACGTCTGTCTGCTTCCTAAATAAAATTGACCATATATTGACCGTTCCTGTCACTGGTTACTAGGGTCATAATGACACCGAAGAAGAGATTTGGCCGCGAACATGTTCTCGTTAATTTCCAATCAATGGCTAACACGTTATTCACAGCTTCTCAGACAATCTTCATTTATTGACTGGTACACAGGTGCTATTATCATGCGAGACGTTTGTTTACTGACCAGTGTCACGTGAGTCATTTGAATACAGATCAATACCACGTGACCTTTTGCAAATCAATATATCTGTAGCTCACAAGACCTTTGTTAGCAGGTCATCAATATCTCACGATACATTTTACAGGTCATTGAGACTTTTGTTTTTATTCATTACATCCATGTGAGACCGTTGCTAACACGTCTACAGATCATTAAAAACCACCCGAGACATTTGTTTACAGGTCATTAAAGACAAATAAACGGCTTATTATCTGAAGTGAGTATGAATTCATACATCTTTCATAACGCTAATATGTTTTTATATCAAACAATTGAGTGAAAATGATGACAGATGGAATATGATCCGACGATGAAGAGTATTTAGTCAACATTCATTCTATGGTGTTTACGTATTCAATTTGATTTGTTTCTTTAGCCTCGGTTATACAATTTGAATAGTGGCATGATACATGATATACACACTTTGGTAGTGCACAATTTGAAATTAGATATAACTAATTGAATTTTACTTCTAAATTCATAAAATAAAAGCGTTTTACGCACCTTAACTTTCAGCTTCTACATTAGTTTAGAAATTTTGGATTACCATCTTTTGGCCCCTAGCATCACTGAAGAGTCCTGGGAGGACGAAAGAGCTGTAGGATGCAATTTAGTTTATTTTGTTCGGCATACTATATCTATTACTGAATTTAAAAGGTGTAGCATATGTGTGCATGATTGTTAGAGCTTGCTCTAAAAATGATGATTTCCTTAAAAGATGTTGTCTGCTGATAAACAAAATGGTGGCACAGAAAAACTATGGTCAAGTTTTATTGTCGTCATTGTTATGCTCATTAGAATGCCTACTTGTTATCATTGAAATGATTTCAGCTCTCACTTCGAGGGAAGGACATTTACTTAGGTGTGTCCTAGTTTTCATGAGATACGTTGGTCTAGTTGGTCTAGTTGCAGGACGCCGAGCTCGTGATCGAAGGGTTGCGACTTCGAGTCCCGTTCACGGTACTTGTGTTGTATCCTTGAGCAAGATACTGTACTCTGCTTATTCCAGTCTATTCAGCTGTAAATGAGTACGTGGTTAGGCAGTGCTAGAAATTGTTAAATGCTAGCTGTGAGCGCCGAAATGGTAGCACCGGTTGTATGCTCCCCAGAGGGGTTGAGAAAGATAATGGCTAGTTGCTAAGGCCCTATAACCAAGGAGAATAATGTTTGAGCCGCTTTAAGAACCACAAATTATTATTATGATTAGTATTTTCAGAAAATGCTTTCCCCCTCCGGAACAACCAATCTTATCAACTTCTACTTTAACAATGGCCATTGTGTAAATGTTTCCTTTTGTTAGTATGTTGTTCCCAGTTATATCAATATTTAGCTCGGTTTTTGTTGACGCAGCGGTTTTTTTTTTATCTTTTTTAGAAATGTTTTTAATTACAATGATGAAATGGCAAAACAAGTCGTTCTGACGGTTTGCAAGCTTCTCATATCAATCAATAGATATGTTTTAGTAATGTTGCCAACTACGTACTTTGAATGACAATGGGCTAAACTCAAGTTCAAACTCTATGAACTAAATGGAACTTCATAATAATGCAAACCTCATTGCACATTTGTGTGGTTATCAACTCAGATTCTAAATAATTTGAGGACAGGAAAATCTTTGGATTTGCTCTAGACCTACATGGCTGTTGTCTTCGATGACAAAGAAACGAACAAGAACGCTCTTTCTAACCTGATGTTCTTTCAGCTAACTGAATGATCGTGCAGCCTTATTGGTCATAACGTTAAGGATAAACTTATTATTGACGAAGATACCAAGATTCGATGTTTACTTACCAGTGACCAAAACATGGTTAAGAACCATCCATCAATAGAAAACTTTAAAAATCATTAAGTAGATTGTTAAGGATTAAGCAGAAATGAATCAAAGAGAGAACGCCAGGCGACGGGGAGCATTTCTGAAAAGAGAGATCTTTCAAGCACCAAGCACACACTGCATATCTAGCCTGAGCGAGCTTATAAATGTAACACAAGAGTCACTTTAGGTTGCACAGCTGTATGTACTCAGCATGCCCTTCGTTAAACGGCTGGTTTTCACAGATAACATTTTGCTAAATACGTCGATGATATTGACATTCTGTTGATGGGTAATTGTGCATATGATTATTGACTTTTCATCACTTCCAGAAAAGATACTGTTGTTTTGTTTTCAAATAAACGAAAAAATAATCTATATATGAACAAATTGTCTTACGTTAAGTGAAATGTTATATTTGGCAAGTAGCAGTTTAGGTATATGGTAATTAGACAGGCTGCTTGGGATGCTAGCGAGGAAGAAGAAGCATATGACTCGGGACGGACGAACATAAAACACGGGGCTTCCGAACGTACAGATCATGAAAACAATTAAAAACGTGCTTGATCGTCGGCATGATTGCATTTGGAATGTAACACTGTGTGCAATATGCAGGTTGATGGTTTTTATTATCCTGCTAATTAGTGTGCCGTGTAACACTGTGATACAATTGTAACTACTCGGGTTCCTGATATACAGACGTCACATGGATTGGAGGGTACCTAAATGTTCATGGCGGGAGTCGTCGATGTAGATCTAGCGATCTACGTTCTTGTAAGCTTGCCTTGTTCTCCTGTGATAATTGTTTTTTTGGAAAACGTCCATGCTAACCTTTTGCTTTGTTTGTGTGTTTTTTAATTGGCATGTTTAACTGATGTCTTTGCTGATATTTCGTGAAATTTTAATTTTCTTTTTTAATAATCTGCACAAAAAATAAGTGTTTTTTAAATTCGTACACATGTAACATTTCATTTTTAATCTTTTCTGTCATCAAAGTGTATCTGAAGTTGTTTTGTCTGGATCAATAAAACACATTCCATTCCGTTGCATTAAACCAAGATATTACATTACACCGCCTGATTCTTAAGGTAACATTACATATGAATAGGGAAATACAAAGATAACTCATTAAAAAAATGTCAACTTTTATCGGGCATGATCTGTAACTATAGTAACCATTTTTTGCAATCAAGGATAACTTATATAAGGATGATGAGAAGTACTTTACATGCATGGGGTGTGCCCATAGCTACAATAGCTTTAATTAAGGAAACGCGATTCGTTATTGGATGAATTCTCTGTGTCCCGCAAGTGTGAGAGAACGTCATCCTTGTGACGTCAGTTTATCTCGCGAAAATCTGATACGGATGCTGCCTGCGAGACTCTAGGTCGACGATACGCTTGTTTAGCAGACTCTAGGTCCCGTGAGGTCTTGTATCTTGCACACATCTATATCGGCCACTGATTAGCTAGCATTGATGATGAAAGATAACTGACGTCTACTAATCAAAACCTCGTTCTGGGTCCAACAGTTGGGAACAGAGGAAGGAATTAGAGTTTAAGATGTAATTACCTCTACCAATAACATTCCATCTGTGGTTTTATGTTGTTTTGACCAGTCAAAACAGTATGAATAGGAAATATATGCCACATCACCCCTTCCCCTCAAAACAAAGAAAAAAGTTATTCAAGAAAATTATAAATAATGATAAAAAATTAAAAATGTTAGAAATGACCACTGTCCTTTGTTAAAGACAATGAATAAACAAACAGATATTTACAACGTAAGACATCAACATTGTATTGCAATTTCATAACGTCGATATTAGATATATATATAAAAGAGGGCTCAGTGGGTATTGTAAACTGTCTTTTTGGTAGTGAAATAGCGGACCTCAACCTCGGGGCAAGATGACTTAGCTGCCAACCATTCGTCAACCCTCATGTTTGACAACTTAAGAATCTTACCCCTCGGATTGACATCCACTTGTCTCAACTTCAATGGGGTAACACATTCTTTTATTCTGTCCCTTAATTGGAGACACAAAAGTGGCCAAAATCAATATGCTGTAGGCATTATCAAATAAGGAATGTTCATGTAACTGTCTACTTCTATCTTCCCCTTATTCCGTAATGTTGTTCTTGGCAGTACATCATATTTGGTTTTAATGTTGAATATTTGCCCTGCTGAGGAATGTAAGGGGGTATGTCCTACCAAAATAACACTCCAAACTCGGGACTATCTAAGGAGGCAAGTACACCAACATACCCGTCTCTGACGTTTACACAACCACGGAGACACGCACTCTAATGACCATATTTCTGAATACGTGTAGGACGTTAAAGTTATCTAAATCAAACCCCTGATATATCGTTAAATTCCCTGTTTATGCCCGAGCGGCTCTCAAAACCGGCGACAGTATAACAGGATTGTAGATACTATACTTTTGTTGATATATACGCAGATTATTTTATTTTGCTTTATTTCAAGTCAAGATATTGAAATCATTATTCACTGTATGTACATTAAAGGTAATATTCTTAACAGCACGATCACTAAATATCTGCCCCGCAAAATGTATCAGATTATTTAGTATTCTGATGTTACAGATATGTTTTAAAGATAGTGTATTGGAGATGCATTTTTAAGAAAGCTATCCAAAACTCATCGATTTCGTATAAAAATAAATCAACTGTCTTCAAATTAATTAAAATTAAATAGATTTAAAAAAAAAATGATTAATAATAATAGAACTTATTGTTTAAGTGATTCATCCCTGAATATTTGTCCTGGACCGTCCAGTCTTTGATCTGGCAGGGTAAAAATCCCACGTTCGGGGTAGATTGGTTAACCTTAGGAGTAAAACCCTAGATTCATTACTGTCTAGCGGTTATATGTTTTCGTGATGTTAGCGTTCAGTTTTTGTTCACGCGCCGTGATAGGAATGAACAGAAACTCGTAACATAAGACCTTTCTGTCAATGCCCTACACAAAAAAAATGTATCCCAAGTTTCGTTCATGTGCAAATGAATTTGATTAATATTCCATTTTAATCAAGAACCACTTCCATCTAATCAATCTACCAGTGTCCGTGTATTTTCTACCAGTTCTCCCATCAAGGATGAATAACACAAGAGAAGGGACAAAATTCCTGTTTCCGATTCCTGATGAATTTGGTATATGGAACTTGCTTAATTCCCCAAAGGACCGGACTATGACACATGTTAGAAAGCATCCGTTGTTGATTAGGAAATTAATTATGAAACCAACATCTATTTTCCAAGATTTTTACGTAACATGGGCCTTTGTGTAATCCGGCATAAACACCGTATGTATACACTGTAAAAATAATTCAAAATATAATTTCGAGTATGGCGTAAAAGCTTTTTCTAATCCGAATGTCTAATCAACCATCTAATCAATCTTAAAGGCGTTGTTTACGAAATTCTTGTTTGATATGTACTTTATTAAAGGGACTTTAAAAATATTAAAAAGATCTTTTGATAAATATTGAATAAAAAACCAACCCCACAAAGTTTGGTAAAACTTTCGACGGGAAGATGACAAGATATTTTCGATACATGCGACCGCCTTATTATTAAACCAAAGCAAGCCAAGATGTTTTGTACACAGAACCTTCCATTATCTCAATTTGCATTTTTTTAAAAGGAACCGTTAAAAGTACATGAAGTACTATTAATCCAAATTCTTATCAAAGAGGATCAGAAAATCAAAATCAGTCCAAAATATAGAGGACCATGGTTGACTTGCAGTCTATTTTTTCTTTCTCATAACACAAATACTTACGTGGCCTTACATCATGAACAACAACAAAAATATTTTATTCAAAAATCACTTTCAACAAATGGCGTGTCGATATGAAGTCATAGATTCATTAAAACACTTGATTGGTTTTGTTTGGTGTATGTTACATGAGTGTGTGGGTATGTGTTGTTAGCGTGTTTATGGGAGGCAGCGTTATTTCGTGTAAACATCCATGCGATAGTTCGGATCCTTTACCGATTTAAAGTGTTACCGCACTGAAGAGTACTTGCGAAGACCCCCACCAGAACACCCCATCTGGTCACAATATACTGACAACGGGTGAACCCGTCATTCCACTCTCAAAATGCTTAGCGTCCAGCAGGTATTAGTAACTACCATTTTTGTGACTCTGGTTACCTCGGCCAGAGGCCAGAGCCCTTAAGTTTCCTTACAGGGGGAACGTTCAACTGAAGGCCAAATGCGAGACAGTGTCTACTAAAATAAATCTAGGTCATTTGGAAAAATTATTGTATTAAAACATAAGCTTAGATAATTATAAAACTCATATAAGTCAAGGTCATGCTTGTATCTAGGTCATCTGGAGAGTGATTTTCCTTTTCCTAAGTGTGAGGAGGCAGAACATACCCAAATGGAGACTTAAACAGAAACCGCAGTTCCTCCACATAAGTTTGGTATTTAAATAATGAACAAGATACACTCAGCTCATTGTATCATTAACATTTGATAACAGAGATGACATATACCACAATTTGCTTACGCTACATCATTTAGCTGTGTCGTCCGTCTAGGAATCAGCGTCGATGTCATTGACTATTGTAATTGGATGTAAACGAACTTTCTATGAAGCATTGATTGGATAATGAAAAAGTACGACATTTCAAACAATTGGTTAACTGTTACTACGTGCATTAATCTTAATGCTGTATTGCTCACTAAATAAATATTAACTTTAAAAACTCCGTTGTAAGTATTTAAAGAACTTACAGGAAGGGAAAAACTTCCCTCAACTTATGTAATGCATTCCTATGGAGTTCTGTATTACTTCTTGGCTCAGTGTTGTACGTCATAGACTGTAGCCCTGTGTTGTACGTCATTGACTGCTAACTCTGTGTTGTACGTCATTGACTACTAGCTCTGTGTTGTACGTCACTGACTGTAACTCTGTGTTGTACGTCACTGATTGTAACTCTGTGTTGTACGTCATTGACTACTAGCTCTGTGCTGTACGTCATTGACTACTAACTCTGTGTTGTATGTCATTGACTACTAGCTCTGTGTTGTACGTCACTGACTGTAACTCTGTGTTGAACGTCACTGACTGTAACTCTGTGTTGAACGTCACTGACTATAACTCTGTGTTGTACGTCACTGATTGTAACTCTGTGTTGTACGTCACTGATTTTAACTCTGTGTTTTACGTTATTGACTATTAGCTCTGTGTTTTACGTCATTGATTACTAGCTCTGTGTCGTACGTCACTGACGGTAACTCTATGTTGAACGTTACTGACTACTAGCTCAGTGTTCTGCGTTATAGACTGTAGCCTTGTGCTGTGCGTCACTGGCTGTAACTTTGTGTTGTACGTCACTGACTATAACTCCGTGTTGTACGTCACTGACTATAACTCTGTGTTGTACGTCACTGACTATAACTCTGTGTTGTACGTCACTGACTGTAACTCTGTGTTGTACGTCACTGACTGTAACTCTGTGTTGTACGTCACTGACTATAACTCTGTGTTGTAGGCCCTTGACCGTCACTGACTACTAGCTCAGTGTTGTGCGTTATAGACTGTAACTCTGTGTTGTACGTCACTGACTATAACTCTGTGTTGTACGTCACTTGACTATAACTCCGTGTTGTACGTCACTGACTATAACTCTGTGTTGTACGTCACTGACTACTAGCTCTGTGTTGTACGTCACTGACTGTAACTCTGTGTTGAACGTCACTGACTGTAACTCAGTGTTGTACGTCACTGACTGTAACTCTGTGTTGAACGTCACTGACTATAACTCTGTGTTGTACGTCACTGATTGTAACTCAGTGTTGTACGTCATAGACTGTAGCCCTGTGTTGTACGTCATTGACTGCTAACTCTGTGTTGTACGTCATTGACTACTAGCTCTGTGTTGTACGTCACTGACTGTAACTCTGTGTTGTACGTCACTGATTGTAACTCTGTGTTGTACGTCATTGACTACTAGCTCTGTGCTGTACGTCATTGACTACTAACTCTGTGTTGTATGTCATTGACTACTAGCTCTGTGTTGTACGTCACTGACTGTAACTCTGTGTTGAACGTCACTGACTGTAACTCTGTGTTGAACGTCACTGACTATAACTCTGTGTTGTACGTCACTGATTGTAACTCTGTGTTGTACGTCACTGATTTTAACTCTGTGTTTTACGTTATTGACTATTAGCTCTGTGTTGTACGTCATTGATTACTAGCTCTGTGTCGTACGTCACTGACGGTAACTCTATGTTGAACGTTACTGACTACTAGCTCAGTGTTCTGCGTTATAGACTGTAGCCTTGTGCTGTGCGTCACTGGCTGTAACTTTGTGTTGTACGTCACTGACTATAACTCCGTGTTGTACGTCACTGACTATAACTCTGTGTTGTACGTCACTGACTATAACTCTGTGTTGTACGTCACTGACTGTAACTCTGTGTTGTACGTCACTGACTGTAACTCTGTGTTGTACGTCACTGACTATAACTCTGTGTTGTAGGCCCTTGACCGTCACTGACTACTAGCTCAGTGTTGTGCGTTATAGACTGTAACTCTGTGTTGTACGTCACTGACTAATAACTCTGTGTTGTACGTCACTTGACTATAACTCCGTGTTGTACGTCACTGACTATAACTCTGTGTTGTACGTCACTGACTACTAGCTCTGTGTTGTACGTCACTGACTTTAACTCTGTGTTGAACGTCACTGACTGTAACTCAGTGTTGTACGTCACTGACTGTAACTCTGTGTTGAACGTCACTGACTATAACTCTGTGTTGTACGTCACTGATTGTAACTCAGTGTTGTACGTCATAGACTGTAGCCCTGTGTTGTACGTCATTGACTGCTAACTCTGTGTTGTACGTCATTGACTACTAGCTCTGTGTTGTACGTCACTGACTGTAACTCTGTGTTGTTCGTCACTGATTGTAACTCTGTGTTGTACGTCATTGACTACTAGCTCTGTGCTGTACGTCATTGACTACTAACTCTGTGTTGTATGTCATTGACTACTAGCTCTGTGTTGTACGTCACTGACTGTAACTCTGTGTTGAACGTCACTGACTGTAACTCTGTGTTGTACGTCACTGACTATAACTCTGTGTTGTACGTCACTGATTGTAACTCTGTGTTGTACGTCACTGATTTTAACTCTGTGTTTTACGTTATTGACTATTAGCTCTGTGTTGTACGTCATTGATTACTAGCTCTGTGTCGTACGTCACTGACGGTAACTCTATGTTGAACGTTACTGACTACTAGCTCAGTGTTCTGCGTTATAGACTGTAGCCTTGTGCTGTGCGTCACTGGCTGTAACTTTGTGTTGTACGTCACTGACTATAACTTCGTGTTGTACGTCACTGACTATAACTCTGTGTTGTACGTCACTGACTATAACTCTGTGTTGTACGTCACTGACTGTAACTCTGTGTTGTACGTCACTGACTGTAACTCTGTGTTGTACGTCACTGACTATAACTCTGTGTTGTAGGCCCTTGACCGTCACTGACTACTAGCTCAGTGTTGTGCGTTATAGACTGTAACTCTGTGTTGTACGTCACTGACTATAACTCTGTGTTGTACGTCACTTGACTATAACTCCGTGTTGTACGTCACTGACTATAACTCTGTGTTGTACGTCACTGACTACTAGCTCTGTGTTGTACGTCACTGACTGTAACTCTGTGTTGTACGTCACTGATTGTAACTCTGTGTTGTACGTCATTGACTACTAGCTCTGTGTTGTATGTCACTGACTGTAACTCTGTGTTGTACGTCACTGACTATAACTCTGTGTTGTAGGCCCTTGACCGTCACTGACTACTAGCTCAGTGTTGAGCGTTATAGACTGTAACTCTGTGTTGTACGTCACTGACTATAACTCTGTGTTGTACGTCACTTGACTATAACTCCGTGTTGTACGTCACTGACAATAACTCTGTGTTGTACGTCACTGATTGTAACTCAGTGTTGTACGTCATAGACTGTAGCCCTGTGTTGTACGTCATTGACTGCTAACTCTGTGTTGTACGTCATTGACTACTAGCTCTGTGTTGTACGTCACTGACTGTAACTCTGTGTTGTACGTCACTGACTGTAACTCTGTGTTGTACGTCACTGACTATAACTCTGTGTTGTAGGCCCTTGACCGTCACTGACTACTAGCTCAGTGTTGTGCGTTATAGACTGTAACTCTGTGTTGTACGTCACTGACTATAACTCTGTGTTGTACGTCACTTGACTATAACTCCGTGTTGTACGTCACTGACTATAACTCTGTGTTGTACGTCATAGACTGTAGCCCTGTGTTGTACGTCATTGACTGCTAACTCTGTGTTGTACGTCATTGACTACTAGCTCTGTGTTGTACGTCACTGACTATAACTCTGTGTTGTACGTCACTGATTGTAACTCAGTGTTGTACGTCATAGACTGTAGCCCAGTGTTGTACGTCATTGACTGCTAACTCTGTGTTGTACGTCATTGACTACTAGCTCTGTGTTGTACGTCACTGACTGTAACTCTGTGTTGTACGTCACTGACTGTAACTCTGTGTTGTACGTCACTGACTATAACTCTGTGTTGTAGGCCCTTGACCGTCACTGACTACTAGCTCAGTGTTGTGCGTTATAGACTGTAACTCTGTGTTGTACGTCACTGACTATAACTCTGTGTTGTACGTCACTTGACTATAACTCCGTGTTGTACGTCACTGACTATAACTCTGTGTTGTACGTCACTGACTGTAACTCTGTGTTGTACGTCACTGACTGTAACTCTGTGTTGTACGTCACTGACTATAACTCTGTGTTGTAGGCCCTTGACCGTCACTGACTACTAGCTCAGTGTTGTGCGTTATAGACTGTAACTCTGTGTTGTACGTCACTGACTATAACTCTGTGTTGTACGTCACTTGACTATAACTCCGTGTTGTACGTCACTGACTATAACTCTGTGTTGTACGTCACTGATTGTAACTCAGTGTTGTACGTCATAGACTGTAGCCCTGTGTTGTACGTCATTGACTGCTAACTCTGTGTTGTACGTGATTGACTACTAGCTCTGTGTTGTACGTCACTGACTGTAACTCTGTGTTGTACGTCACTGACTGTAACTCTGTGTTGTACGTCACTGACTATAACTCTGTGTTGTAGGCCCTTGACCGTCACTGACTACTAGCTCAGTGTTGTGCGTTATAGACTGTAACTCTGTGTTGTACGTCACTGACTATAACTCTGTGTTGTACGTCACTTGACTATAACTCCGTGTTGTACGTCACTGACTATAACTCTGTGTTGTACGTCACTGATTGTAACTCAGTGTTGTACGTCATAGACTGTAGCCCTGTGTTGTACGTCATTGACTGCTAACTCTGTGTTGTACGTCATTGACTACTAGCTCTGTGTTGTACGTCACTGACTGTAACTCTGTGTTGTACGTCACTGACTGTAACTCTGTGTTGTACGTCACTGACTATAACTCTGTGTTGTAGGCCCTTGACCGTCACTGACTACTAGCTCAGTGTTGTGCGTTATAGACTGTAACTCTGTGTTGTACGTCACTGACTATAACTCTGTGTTGTACGTCACTTGACTATAACTCCGTGTTGTACGTCACTGACTATAACTCTGTGTTGTACGTCACTGATTGTAACTCAGTGTTGTACGTCATAGACTGTAGCCCTGTGTTGTACGTCATTGACTGCTAACTCTGTGTTGTACGTCATTGACTACTAGCTCTGTGTTGTACGTCACTGACTGTAACTCTGTGTTGTACGTCACTGACTGTAACTCTGTGTTGTACGTCACTGACTATAACTCTGTGTTGTAGGCCCTTGACCGTCACTGACTACTAGCTCAGTGTTGTGCGTTATAGACTGTAACTCTGTGTTGTACGTTACTGACTATAACTCTGTGTTGTACGTCACTTGACTATAACTCCGTGTTGTACGTCAATGACTATAACTCTGTGTTGTACGTCACTGATTGTAACTCAGTGTTGTACGTCATAGACTGTAGCCCTGTGTTGTACGTCATTGACTGCTAACTCTGTGTTGTACGTCATTGACTACTAGCTCTGTGTTGTACGTCACTGACTGTAACTCTGTGTTGTACGTCACTGACTGTAACTCTGTGTTGTACGTCACTGACTATAACTCTGTGTTGTAGGCCCTTGACCGTCACTGACTACTAGCTCAGTGTTGTGCGTTATAGACTGTAACTCTGTGTTGTACGTCACTGACTATAACTCTGTGTTGTACGTCACTTGACTATAACTCCGTGTTGTACGTCACTGACTATAACTCTGTGTTGTACGTCATAGACTGTAGCCCTGTGTTGTACGTCATTGACTGCTAACTCTGTGTTGTACGTCATTGACTACTAGCTCTGTGTTGTACGTCACTGACTATAACCCTGTGTTGTACGTCACTGATTGTAACTCAGTGTTGTACGTCATAGACTGTAGCCCTGTGTTGTACGTCATTGACTGCTAACTCTGTGTTGTACGTCATTGACTACTAGCTCTGTGTTGTGCGTCACTGACTGTAACTCTGTGTTGTACGTCACTGACTGTAACTCTGTGTTGTACGTCACTGACTATAACTCTGTGTTGTAGGCCCTTGACCGTCACTGACTACTAGCTCAGTGTTGTGCGTTATAGACTGTAACTCTGTGTTGTACGTCATTGACTATAACTCTGTGTTGTACGTCACTTGACTATAACTCCGTGTTGTACGTCACTGACTATAACTCTGTGTTGTACGTCACTGATTGTAACTCAGTGTTGTACGTCATAGACTGTAGCCCTGTGTTGTACGTCATTGACTGCTAACTCTGTGTTGTACGTCATTGACTACTAGCTCTGTGTTTTACGTCACTGACTGTAACTCTGTGTTGTACGTCACTGATTGTAACTCTGTGTTGTACGTCATTGACTACTAGCTCTGTGCTGTACGTCATTGACTACTAACTCTGTGTTGTATGTCATTGACTACTAGCTCTGTGTTGTACGTCACTGACTGTAACTCTGTGTTGAACGTCACTGACTGTAACTCTGTGTTGAACGTCACTGACTATAACTCTGTGTTGTACGTCACTGATTGTAACTCTGTGTTGTACGTCACTGACTTTAACTCTGTGCTTTACATTATTGACTATTAGCTCTGTGTTGTACGTCATTGATTACTAGCTCTGTGTCGTACGTCACTGACGGTAACTCTATGTTGAATGTTACTGACTACTAGCTCAGTGTTCTGCGTTATAGACTGTAGCCTTGTGCTGTGCGTCACTGGCTGTAACTTTGTGTTGTACGTCACTGACTATAACTCCGTGTTGTACGTCACTGACTATAACTCTGTGTTGTACGTCACTGACTATAACTCTGTGTTGTACGTCACTGACTGTAACTCTGTGTTGTACGTCACTGACTGTAACTCTGTGTTGTACGTCACTGACTATAACTCTGTGTTGTAGGCCCTTGACCGTCACTGACTACTAGCTCAGTGTTGTGCGTTATAGACTGTAACTCTGTGTTGTACGTCACTGACTATAACTCTGTGTTGTACGTCACTTGACTATAACTCTGTGTTGTACGTCACTGACTATAACTCTGTGTTGTACGTCACTGACTACTAGCTCTGTGTTGTACGTCACTGACTGTAACTATGTGTTGAACGTCACTGACTGTAACTCAGTGTTGTACGTCACTGACTGTAACTCTGTGTTGAACGTCACTGACTATAACTCTGTGTTGTACGTCACTGATTGTAACTCTGTGTTGTACGTCACTGATTTTAACTCTGTGTTTTACGTTATTGACTATTAGCTCTGTGTTGTACGTCATTGATTACTAGCTCTGTGTCGTACGTCACTGACGGTAACTCTATGTTGAACGTTACTGACTACTTGCTCAGTGTTCTGCGTTATAGACTGTAGCCTTGTGCTGTGCGTCACTGGCTGTAACTTTGTGTTGTACGTCACTGACTATAACTCTGTGTTGTACGTCACTGACTATAACTCTGTGTTGTATGTCACTGACTATAACTCTGTGTTGTAGGCCCTTGACCGTCACTGACTACTAGCTCAGTGTTGTGCGTTATAGACTGTAACTCTGTGTTGTACGTCACTGACTATAACTCCATGTTGTACGTCACTGACTTTAACTCTGTGTTGTACGTCACTGACTGTAACTCTGTGTTGTACGTCACTTGACTATAACTCTGTGTTGTACGCCCCTGACCGTCACTGATTATAACTCTGTGTTGTACGTCACTGACTATAACTCTGTGTTGTACGTCACTTAACTATAACTCTTTGTTGTACGCCCCTGACCGTCACTGACTATAACTCTGTGTTGTACGTCACTGACTGTAACTCTGTGTTGTACGTCACTGACTATAACTCTGTGTTGTACGTCACTGACTATAACTCTGTGTTGTACGCCCCTGACCGTCACTGACTATAACTCTGTGTTGTACGTCACTGAATATAACTCTGTGTTGTACGTCACTGACTGTAACTCTGTGTTGTACGTCACTGACTATAACTCTGTGTTGTACGTCACTGACTATAACTCTGTGTTGTACGTCACTGACTATAACTCTGTGTTGTACGCCCCTGACCGTCACTGACTATAACTCTGTGTTGTACGTCACTGACTATAACTCTGTGTTGTACGTCACTGACTATAACTCTGTGTTGTACGTCACTGACTATAACTCTGTGTTGTACGTCACTTGACTATAACTCTGTGTTGTACGCCCCTGACCGTCACTGACTATAACTCTGTGTTGTACGTCCCTGACTATAACTCTGTGTTGTACGTCACTGACTGTAACTCTGTGTTGTACGCCCCTGACCGTCACTGACTGTAACTCTGTGTTGTACGTCACTGACTGTAACTCTGTGTTGTACGTCACTGACTATAACTCTGTGTTGTACGTCACTGACTATAACTCTGTGTTTTACGTCACTGACTATAACTCTGTGTTGTACGCCCCTAACCGTCACTGACTGTAACTCTGTGTTGTACGTCACTGACTATAACTCTGTGTTTTACGTCACTGACTATAACTCTGTGTTGTACGCCCCTGACCATCACTGACTATAACTCTGTGTTGTACGTCACTGAATATAACTCTGTGTTGTACGTCACTGACTGTAACTCTGTGTTGTACGTCACTGACTATAACTCTGTGTTGTACGTCACTGACTATAACTCTGTGGTGTACGTCACTGACTATAACTCTGTGTTGTACGTCACTGACTATAACTCTGTGTTGTACGCCCCTGACCGTCACTGACTATAACTCTGTGTTGTACGTCACTGACTATAACTCTGTGTTGTACGTCACTGACTATAACTCTGTGTTGTACGTCACTGACTATAACTCTGTGTTGTACGTCACTTGACTATAACTCTGTGTTGTACGCCCCTGACCGTCACTGACTATAACTCTGTGTTGTACGCCCCTGACTATAACTCTGTGTTGTACGTCACTGACTGTAACTCTGTGTTGTACGCCCCTGACCGTCACTGACTGTAACTGTACGTCACTGACTATAACTCTGTGTTGGACGTCACTGACTATAACTCTGTGTTTTACGTCACTGACTATAACTCTGTGTTATACGCCCCTAACCGTCACTGACTATAACTTTGTGTTGTACGTCACTGACTAGAACTCCGTGCTGTACGTCACTGACTATAAATATGTGTTGTACGTCACTGACCGTCAATGACAATAACTCTCTGTTTTACGTCTCTAGCAGTAACAGAATTGTCTAATTATTTACTTCCAACTGTGAGATACATAAGGTCAAAAACCTTGTTATATCAGAGTTATTAATACAGATTGTCAGCAATTAATAATTTGTCACCATTATTATGACATGACTGCAACATAAGGTACCACTGTGGCAGAAGGCATCCTTAAGAGATAAAATTAGATAAAACTTATTAACTTATAAACATGCAGCTTTTAAATCAAGACTTTGCTGAAAGGCTACGGTCCGCGAAAAGCACATTAGACACGGGATGTCGTTCTACAAAATGCATCGCCTACAGGTTTGTGTTTTCCGGTGTCATATGATTTTGTTTTTGTAATTTACGGATGTACGATTTAGCTAATGTGGGAATGGAAGTCTGCTGCCGTGCCTCCTCCTCTCATCACGTTTCTCCTCTAATCATTGCTTAAAAAAATGAGTTAATTTGTTATTTTACAGAGATCTGTCGAGGTAAAAAGGGCAAGTCATCCAAAACCGTCTGTTACATAGTAGTCTAGTGTAGGATTTTGTATTTACTAAAAGGTGCAGGGTGCAGTATTTTTTCAACAAATCATATTTTTTTCTATAATGTATCTCCTCTTGTCTGTCTGTAATTAAAATCGGCACTAGATAAAAAGTTAAATATATATTGCCGTTTTTAAATGATTTATTATTATTTGACAGGTTTTCCCGAAAATTGAATGTTTTTGGTGATTTATAACTTTTGTAAGGCAGATAGAACAGTCACACTTAATCTTAGTTTCTAATATACACAAGTATAGGTAGCGTTCTTTTTCTAATCATACTTAAAACCTTTGTACTTATATCATTTTAGTCTAAATCTGCATGTATTGAAGGGACCAAGCTTACCGAATAGCAGGGCGACTGAGTGGGTTTTTTTAATCATGAATTTCAAATTCAGTTCTCACCTCGAAGACGCAGTATTTACTTGGATGTGAACTAGATTAACATTGTGGTTTTCGTCAGTGAAGCAGAAGACGTTTAGTCTTCCAGATTACCTGGTCTTATTATCTTATACTGTCCAAGTGTCATCTTTTGCCAATAATGTAATGGATTTCGAACTAGGATTAGGTCTTTGTTGACACCTTCTCAGATTCCTCTTTTTCTTCATAGTAACATCCCTTTTCTCATAGCTACGATATTTAGATATCTCCATTTATTTTGCACGCAAGAGCTTGCTCTGAAGTATATCATGACATTCTTGATAAAATGTCGTCTGCTACCAAACACAGGGTTTCCGAAAGGTGCAGGTTGTATTTCGTGGTTTTGCGAGGATTCAATAGTAAATATAATGTTTTGTAAAGGAACGTCTTCAATAGTTAATATAATGTACAGGAACGTCTTCGATCTCTCGTTATGAGAGTTTTCTTTTCGTTTTCATACGAGGATAAATTTGTGGAAGAGCTAATCAGGACAGGTAGCAAAAACCTTGCCAAATATTTTCATTTTTCTTTGAGATTTATAGACGATGTCTTGTCTATAAACAACAAGAAGTTGACCACGTCGATCGTATATACATTCTGAAAGGAAACAACAGACTTTTCTACATCAGCTGCTTATCTCGATCTCTACTTAAACTATGACATACATGTATATGGACAGCGTACTACTACGCTATACGATAAACGTGACTATTATAATTTTCCAATTGGGAACTTTCCATTTCTTTATAGTAACATTCCTGCTTCTAAGGTGTTTACATGTAGCAGTTGATTCGTTTACCTAGAATTTGCTGTAAATATCGAGATTTTCGTGATCGATGTCGACTGTTGACAAACAAACTAACAGCACAAGAATTCGAGAGATGCAGGTTGATCAGAACTATGGGCAAATTTTATGGTCGCCATCTATGTCTCATTTAGTAATATTCTGTATCTTTAAGTGAACGTTTTTGAGTATGATTATTTGTGTGTTTACTTGTTGTGATTGACATTGCGGACTAAGTGTTTACTGGGATCTGACCAATATCTAAATGGTGAGTGCCGTCAATGAAGCAGAAGGCGCTTACTGTTCCGGAACACCAGGTCTTTTCTCTAGGAGTTATGCCAACGTAATTTACAAGGGTATCCATGTAGATCTTTCCTTTGTTCATATTTTGCCCCTAGTTTAATATATTTTGAGTTTCTGGTTTGGTTAACGCTTCGGTAACCTCTATTTGTTTTTATTTGCATAATACTCATTCGAGAGTAACTATCCGAGTTATCAATACGTGCACGATATTCTCCTAATACTCCATGACAGGTGTCGCCGATATAGCTGACGGATTTTAAATTCATATTTGATTTGGATATGATGTTGCATATACAATGTTCGTCGCATGCATTGCCTAAAATAGTTATTTAAAACAACTACATTTTCGAGCAAAAATAAATTAGAGAATACCGCAGCGTTTAACAAAATCATAATCCAAACTCAAAATCGATTTTACCAGGGGCAAAATATGAACGAAAGGAAAGATTTAAATGGAAACCCTTGTAAAAGTACAGAGAATAAGACTAGGTGTTCCGGAAGAGTAAGCGTCTTCTGCTTCATCGACGACACCCGCCATGTAAATCTCTGTAACATCCAAGTAAAAATCAATTTCTCAAAATGAGAACCGAGAATCATAATTAATCACATCAAGTAAACACACTACCAAGCAAACTCAAAAACGCCCATCTTCATATCACTTAAAGTTACAAAATATTTCTCAATGAGACAAAGATGGCGACCATAAAACTTGCCCATAGTTTTGATCAACCTGCATCTCTCGAATCCTTGTGCTGTTAGTTTGTCTGTCAGCAGTCGACATCGAAAAGCTTTCCAAACTTGGAAATACTAAATATTTCAATTTCTATATAGAAGGTTCATTGCTTCCTGTCCACATGCTATGTTTTTAATTTGTAGTTATGTCATGATAATTTACTCAATAAGGCTTCAGCTGTCACATGTTGGTGTATGGTGCCTTCTCTGCTGGAGAGAACGACCTAGTCATACTAACAAGTAATGTACCTGTGTCCATAAAGAATTTACAATAATCTGTGTAACACATTTTGGACACCTCCCTGTCAAGGTCGCCATTTTCCTTTATTCTCTGATGTGCTATGAAATTACAGAGGGCAGCTATGGGTTAGATATTGCGTTGCAATATTAATTATCTTGTTATAAATTACTACTCATCGCTGTATTGATCTTCCTGTCATTTAGCTGATGATGCTGGTGGTCGAATATCATGATTAATTATCTTATTCAATCAAATTCGTAACAAGATGACCATACCGCGGTGAACAACCATGGCACGGGACAAAACAATCCTCTATATCAAATAATTGAACAAATTTTCAGAACAAAAAATATGTACAGTGTTGGACTCATATATATGAACACCTTAAATACTTATATGTTGTCTGATTTTGGAAATAAAGACAGCTACATTGTAACAAATGTATATAGTAAAACCTTTTATAATAGTTTCGAGCAACAAAAGTGCTTAGCATGAAAATCGTCATAACATTTTGCATTTTTTGTGTGTTTTCTTTTTTGAATAGACATACAATTTGTATTGTAAAGTTTTATAATTTAAATTGATATATTTTAATTTTCAACACCGAAAGCAATGGGAATGAAAAATGAAAAATCGAGAGTTGCAGCATATATTATCCATTTTTCTTTTGTTATCTCCTTAAAATCGTTGTACTTGCTAGTCAATATACGGACAAGGAAGTTATCGTGACTAACCTGACTATCTGTGTGATCAATTGATGTATAGAAATTGTACAATTATATAAATAACCTTTTTACGTTAGTAAATTAAAAGTCATGAATTTGGCACGACTATGTTATCACGCAATGAATATGCTATATCACAATGGCTATTGAAATTCAGCATCTGTATCATTCTATCACAGTGTCCAATAGGACAGGGGCAGGCATCAGAGGATGTGTGGAGGGATTTCTTTGATAGCTTTGTAGATTTACGATGCAAATGTCATAAAATACTCGCTGAGTGGTCTATACTCATGTTTAATTCAGACTGGTCTCGTGTATCAAATTATCCCACGGAGAGAAACTTATATACAATATGTATATATAGGTGTTACTAGAAAGATGTCTCATTTCGAATGGACCACGCTGGGCTGGAACAATATAATATACTGAACAATTTTATCGATAGTTCATAGTCTCTCGAACCTACGCATGTATTTATTTATCTATATTTGTTGAAAAACTTCATAAGGTAAATATGTTTCTAAAATATATTTGGGAATTAAAACCACGCAAAATGCCACAGTCATCAATCAGGAAATGAGTTGTAACATTTCTGACGTAACAAATCTCCCGTACGTCCAGGTCACGTGCTAAATGAAGTGATGTATCAGGGATAGTGTAATTGCAAGGTCAGGTAATAAATCCACACACTCAACCCTCGTAATTGATTTGAGATTTGCCTGATCTCATCAGCAAAACAGCTTACAAAATACACTCAACGAACGATTATAAACATTTTGTCACATCAACGTCGATAGAATATCGCCTCTAAATATCGTTAAAACACGGGAATTGCCTCTTCCAGCTTACGTTTTATAGTAGTTGAGGTCGCAGGTTCGGCATTGCTCCATGGTACATGGTACGTGTGTTTGCGCTTTTCTCGTGGCTTTTACCCATCATATTGTCATGAAGCTACATTTGAATAACATAAATATGGAAGATTATAAACATTTTACCACATCAATAAAAACGTTTCTCAATATGGTTAAAACACAGTTATTGTTTCTTCCCGTCCTTACCAATAAGCGTATGTTTTAGAGTAGTTGTGGTCGCAGGTTGGACATAAATCCAAGGTAAATGTATTTGAGTTTTCTTGTTGCTTTTGCCAATAATCCTTTCATGGATCTATATTTGAATGACACCAATATCACATGACGTAATCGATGCCGGTTTAGAAATTAAATAAGAGAATACCGACGCGTTAACAAAATCATAATCCAAACTCAAAATCGATAAAACCAGGGGCAAAATATGAACAAAGGAAAGATTTACATGGACACTCTTGTAAAAGTACAAAAGAATAAGACCAGGTGTTCAGGAAGAGTAAGCGTCTTCTGCTTCATCGACGACACCCGCCATGTAAATCTTGAAATGTTAGTTAGTCCAGATATATCATTTGACTCATTTCGACAAAATACTTCATGTATTCTTACTTCACCATTTGATGTAGTCTATAACGCTTCAGATTAAAGATAACTTAAACTCAGAGAGTATATTCATCAATCTTTCGATCAGGCTAAAATGAATCAAATTACGTTTGGACTACTTTCTGTATGATCTTTATGTGTAAACAGACATAATAAGAGAACGAAAATAAAATGACGGGTGTCGTCGGTGAAGCAGAAGCTCGACGCTTACTCTTCCGGAACACCTGGTCTTACTATCTTGTAGTTTTACGAGGGTCTCCATGTAATGTTTTTCTTTGTTCATATTTTGCCCCTGGTTTAATCAATTTTGAGTTCGGATTATTATTTTGTTAACGCTTCGGTATTCTCGAAATTTCAGCAAAGAATAAAGTCACTATGTCCCTTTCATATATAGGAATGGTTACCAAGCCTTCCTCGATTTCATGTTATGTTGTGCAAAATCAGAATGCATGTTTATGTCAAAAAATTAGAGAAAGTCGGCCAGAAAGCTTCTTACCGTCTCTTTTTAGGAGCTCCAACAACTAATATTGGGAAATTAGCGAAACTTAGTTGAATTAAATATTGATTCTCCTTTCGCATCAACAAATCCTTCTTTTAAGTATGGCTTTCTTACTTTTTTTCAAACAATCAGATAACAGTTTCAGGATTCTCCGTACGTGCCTTTGTCTATTGCTCCAGTCTGATACTTAGCTGGAGTAGTACAAGATCTTGATGGATTAGGTATTTGTGTATTTAGTAGTAGTACTATGGCAATTGATTACGCCCACCAAGTAGAAACAAATGTTTATCATAACAATTTATGTGACTTACTTCCGGTCCAGAAGCCAAAAACATGGTTTGCTTGCCAAGTGAAAATGCATGTTTTTATTTTTTCAGATCGTGAAATATCTGAAAGTAACGGAGTATTTTTAAAAACATAATTTTTATTGATTTGTTCATAAAGCTTTTGTTTTCTATTGTAATAATTTAAAGGCAAAAATACATTGTTCATGTTCTAGATGAACAATTTGTATTGATATATTAAGATACTTAAATCTTAATCAATTTTCCAATATTGCATTGTAATTAAAACAGCAGAATTATATCCACGAGACAATAAGTTTTATCCCTTTGGGTCTGAACTGAAATGAAATAATAAGGAACTTACAATCGATTTCTACTAAGACCTGAACGAGACTGACACAATCAGTGACCACAATCAGCAGTAATGGGAGTGGTCAGATATCCGGTCAACTATCCAGTTTGACTCCGGCCATTCAAGCTTCTGATATATAATTGATACCCTTGGTAGTAAGTGATACTGACCGTTAACGTCATGACGTTAATGATCTGACCAGCCCCTCCCCTCCAGAGGTTAATCAATTCAACTAAATCTAGAAATAGAACAGCGAAATGTCATTTAGATATTTATTGTGTTCATTTGTAATAAATGGAACACTTGACACATTTAATTTATTTTTGTTTGCTTTTTGTTAGGTAACGAGAGACCTGTGCCCAAAATTTTATATTTGAGTCCAAAATTGTGTTTCGGACCTACCATCTTTGTGACATCATATGTTATAGCTTTACGACCATCATACAATTAAGGACAAATTTATTTTAAGTCAACATTTTAAATGTTCACCAAAATTAATCGGCATTATCTAATGATTGAAATGTCGAATACATATTTTACAAGTAAAGCAGAATATCGACAATGTTAAAAAATGAGAAATATTGTTACTAGAGGTGATATTATTAAACGGATTCAACGAAATCTTACGGGGTTTAAAACAACCTAGCATGGTTATCCAGTACTTTGTTTTATCGACCATTTCTTAAAGACAAAAACTCTGTCAGAGCTACACATAAGATGAGTTTTATAAGAGGTAACTCAACTGAAATCGACATCAACAAATATAGATTACTGAGTAGAAGACTGACCTAATGTAAAAAAGAGGTGTTGAAACAGTTTAACTATCGCGGTGCCCTGCAACATACAGACGGTTCTAATGTGTCTGCTGTACGTCCCTGTAATTTAATTACCATCCGCCATGTTTGTCGTGATGGCGGTTTCTATACTGCCTGACACGTCCTGTAGGGTCAGACATTACACAATGCCAGGACTAGTTCTCCTGTGGCTACATATCGCCCAGGGCCGTCCTCGTTCTTAAATTAGATAAGTTGTATGGGAAAAAATCTATCGTGTCACAATGCATTTTATTACCCGATAGCACAAAACGCATTTACTTTACGATGATGTTTATGACTTCATAAAGAGGTCAGCACCTATGTACTATAAAAGTCTGTTGCACCTTTTGATTATATATATATAATTTATCAGCGCATTGCCTCTGATTGGCTGAACTGATTTCTCTGTCAAGAAGGACAGGTCTTAACTCAGGAGAGGGCAAGGAATCTGTAACGCAACTGCTCAGGATTCTTCAGAGATCTCGATAACAAGGCCATGAAACAATCTTAGGTCTAAATTTGTCTTAACTTTTGACTTAGCCAATCACGATGAGTGTTACGAAAAGTAACGTCATATGTGATTGGCTAAGCATAATCTTAAGTCTAAGATTTTTTCATGATCTCGGGGCCAGATCTACCTCATTTACTAGTCAATGTTTTTCACACGTTTTCGAGAAGAAAATTAATACGCTAGACCCTACAAGAATTCGACTGATGCCTCAAATTTACACAACCTCTTCACTGCTGAGGGACTTTATTGTATTTAAACAACATTTTAAACGTGATGTTTTGAAGCAATTAAGTCCATTGTATTGTTGGCTATATCTAATAAATTATCTTAACTTAGCAAGTTGTTGGCTGCACATTAAAATAATGTGACTCTTCCAAATCAATTAATGAGAGACTTTGTGGTAGGTCGTTATAACAAAATCAAGCGTCTTTCTCAGTCATTAACATCAGACTACAAAAAGATCAGAGAATACCAAAGCGTCAACAAAACCATAATCCGAACTCAAAATCGATTAAACTAGGGGCAAAATAGGAACAAAGGAAAGATTTACATGGAGACTCTTGTAAAACCACAAGAGAATAAGACCAGGTGTTCCGGAAGAGTAAGCGTCTTCTGCTTCATCGACGACACCCGCCATGTAAATCTTGGTCACATCCAAGTAAGCATCAATTCTCAAAACGAGAACCGAGTCATCATTGTCACCACAACAAGTAAGCACACTAATAAGCAAACTTAAAAACGTCCATCTTCACATCACACAAAGATACAGAATATTTCTCGATGATATCAAGATGGCGACCATAAAACTTGCCCATAGTCTTCATCAACCTGCACGTGTCAAAATGATCGCACATCAGAGATCTGTGAAAACATCAGACAGCAGTGGTACATTGTGGAATAGAACAGACGATTTTGGGCTAGAACCTCTGGAGGTTGTAGTGGACAGCACCGAAACAATCGAAGTTGGATGATCCATGTGATGATGAAACCGCCTTGCATCAGGAACACCAGAATGTATGACGGTATGACGAAAATATATTGGAACCAACTTCTTTTAAATGCATATAGCCAAACAATCAAATAATAATCAGTCAATACTTGGAAAGAAACTTCACAAAGTTTAATAATAATAGTCTAAAGACCCCGCGAAAAACCATTACCAAAAGTCACTTCAATCAAAAAAGTGTAAACAAAATTTATTTTAAAGGGAACCTCAAAAGAAACACGAAATTCCAGTAAAACGAAGGGACCTCGTATCAGACGGGAACAATATATTCTGTGTTTTCAGCACCACATTGAGTAATAATCATTTTAGTTTTACCGCCAACAATATCAGAGACAATGAAAAGAGTATGACCATGTTTTACACTTAGTTTTGAAAGCATGTGAATCTACCAAACGAAGATGACAAAGAAATTGCAGTAAAAACAAGTAAATTGAAACGAAGATGGGCGACACAACTTGAATAAAATAAAGAAGTATATATATAGGACAGATCAGAGCAGATGTTAAGGAAGGCTTAGCGTCGTCCTTCGACGTACTCAAAATAAATGTAGGTCAATGTCACTATCGTGTTCTTAAATTGAGAACTGAATTTCCCTGACTTGTTTATATAGATCAAAAAGATTCAAATATAGGTCACGGAGAGGTCAATATAGGACATGAAGATGCAAATAGAGGTCAAGGAGATGTCAATATAGATCATGAAGAGGCAAATACATGTCACAAAGATGTAAACATAGGACACGGAAAGTAAAGATAGGACAGGAGGATGTAAATATAGGTCACGAATATGTAAAATAGGGTCACGGATATGTCAATAAAGTTCACGGAAACGCATTCAATAGAAGTCATGGAAATGCAAATATAGGACATGGGAGGTCAAGATATGTCAAGAAGATGTAAATATACGTGTAGGTCACAAAGATGCAAAAAGGTAACGGAATGTGTTCACCTGGAGTGTAGAGTTGTACCTACCGTCTTGTAAAATATCACTTCTTTGTTTGAATAGAATCTTTGAACTTTGATATTACTATGTGAACAGTTAATCTCGTTTAATATTTTACAAAAGTAACCGACGCCTGGCCTTTTACTGGTATTAACTGGGGATTATATATTATATCAGAAACCATAGTAAACTGTTTACCTGCTTGAGAATTTCGGTTCCATAAGTCTAGATCAAGGTATCTGTAACGTAAAACAAACACATGAAGCCGACATAGGAACTTGATTTTCTGACTATCAATTGATTAGCATTATCATCCAGTGATCTCTAGAAATATGACGATATTTACCGGCTTGCATGGGATTTACAAAAAGCACAATCACAGATCTGTAGTACATTCTGGCGACATGTAATGGGAGGAACTACAAAACATTTCAGCATTCATCCAGACCTTTTGGATACATTGGTCACAGAATGTGTGAAACAGTTGCGGTGTTATATCATACTTCATTTCAATTAGTGATACAAGCACCCATTATCGCCGGGCATTAGAATGTGTTCAGGAATGAAATATGTCTTTCCCTGTTGCCTATTTCGTTACTATTTCCTCATAGTTTTCATATTTTGAAATGAACTCACAATTGTTGGAGGGAAGGGCACACGTGGAGTTTTTATCAGAGTATTAATATTGATCTTAAAATCTTATTTTAAAAAGGACGCTTTACCTCACTATGCAGTTGTCATGGCTACTGATTGTGAATTTCGACAAAATGTATAAAATTGGTTATTAATGGAACATCTAATTGTCATTAATACAGTGAATGTGCCTTATTTGTAATAGGCTTTTGAGGTGGTAATAACACACATGTTTTTATGTGTACATGACAGGTGTTGATGGTTGGTTAAAGGTCTATTCGGTTTAACGTTCTATTAATAGCCAGGGTCATTTAAGGAAGCGTTGAGGATAAAACAGAGTCTCAAGTTTAATTTATTTTTGACACAACCAAACAAAAATGTCTCTGAAATACAGTTCATCAAATTAATACAAATCGAGCAAAACATTAACTGTATTGAAGGTTTGGTTTTTAAGCTATGTCGAT
Source organism: Mimachlamys varia (assembly GCA_947623455.1). NCBI lineage: Eukaryota > Metazoa > Mollusca > Bivalvia > Pectinida > Pectinidae > Mimachlamys > Mimachlamys varia. Next base: position 44,659,638 of record OX392539.1, read on the forward strand.
ATATTGTTAAAAATCGCTATCTCGTGTATATATAACATGCGTACCATCATAACTGTTACTGCAAGCTAATGTTTTGGAACTTTTCTAAAAAAAAATGCCACGTATATTTGCACGTGTTTTGGATTTGATGAATACAATTCGCAAGCTTTTCATCAAAGTACATCGCATATCGTATGAAAGCAAAGGTTAATTTACGCTGTCAATAAAATCTATTTGTTCTGTTATTTGTGATATTCAAGACACGCGTGGCAGCGGAGGCTGAAAGTTCATTGTTGTTGACATGCAATTACATGAAACACACTTAAGTTGTAGTTATTACGTCTCAATCATGACAATTGAATTGATCTTTAGTAAAAATAGACTGAACAGGTGTTCTGATCTAATATAACCCTTTGTGTTCGTGTCAATATATATATCTCTGTGTGACTATAATAAGTTGAAGTCATGAATGCTTGCGTGGTGTAGGTATGTCTGAAACGCAGACATAAAAAGGGTATAAAAGATACTTGCGTCAAATGCCATAATATTGAAGAGGTTATTATCTATAAATACGTGATATTATAGCGCTTGTCGGTAATAGCGTGCATCAGTACTGTGGAAGATAACGCAACACACACATAAACTGCACCTTTTAAATTTAATAATATATACAGTATGCCGAAAAATGAATTAAACTACATCGTCCTCCTAGGACTCTTCAGTGATGCTAGGAGCCAAAATGTGGGATTCCAAAATTTCTTAACTAATATAGAAGCAGACGTGTCAGGTGCTTAAAACCCCTTTAATTTATGAATTTAAAAGTAAAATTAAACTACTTCTGTATAATTTCACATCGTGTACTACGAAATTGTGTATATTATGTACCGTGCAACTGCTTAAATGGAGGCTCCAGAAAACGTCGGGGACTAAAAAATCCACCAGCAGAGTCTGCCACACCCTATCATTAAAGATGACGTAACCCACAAATTTGCTGCACATTTTAAATTTAGTAATATATACAGTATGCCGAAAAAAATGAATTAAACTGGAAGTTAGCTTAAAATTTTGAATATTATCTGTTAATACTATCGCTCAAGGATTATTTCTAGTTATTATAATATAAGAACGATAGTGTAATAATGTAATAAAAACAGGGGTAATCTATAAATAAAAAATCCCCTTACTATGCATCAAAAGATTTCGACAGAATTACTAGATGTAAGATGTATTCTTCATGAAAACAGCATTCGTAGTTGTATGAAATTAAAGAATATTAAGTAAAGTGAGATATATAAATGATGTCACTGTGACTTGGCTACATGTAGAAGTCAGCCGTGTGCCTTGGTTTCTTATACAACCATTCTAATCATTGGGCTACTTTATCAGCTGTGATTTATTTGCCAAATCATGTTAAGTCGGACATGCATTCATGACACTTTGTTGTGTCTTTGAGCATGATGCTTTACTCCGCTTGTTCCAGTCTACTCAGCTGTATATGAGCATGTGGTAGGGAGGCAGTGCTAGAAGGTGTACAATGCTGTGAGCACCGAATTGGCAGCACCGATTGTATACTCCCCGGGGAGTTGAGAATGGCTAGTTGCTAAGGTTCTACAATGTATAACAACGGAAAATAATTTCTGACCAGTTTTAAACGGCCTATTAATTAGGATGTGATAAGGCGGAACATAAGAACCGTGACTTATAATTAATATTACCAAGCATAATGATTATTTAGTAATATGTTGATCCTTGGTATCTGATATGCAGATATACACATTAAAACAATTACATTTTCTTGGTTTGATTTGTTTTGTTTAAACTTACAGCGGATTGCTATCATAAACACATTTTCAGCTATTTTATTAAAAAGAAACACCTTCAATTTTTTTGTATGAGTATTATGGATATGTCGACACACTCAAATTGATTGTCAGAACTCATATTTCTAGAGAAAGTAAATGATGTTTAACCATCATCAGACAAATGATACACCGGACTAAGTAAGAAACATTATATACTGGAGTAGTGAGCCTAGTTGTCGAGATTTTAAAGAACAAGTGAAGCAAAATGGTTGTTCCTGCATACGGTTTCAAACCTGTGACTGCAGTATTTCCGAGTTAATTTGATTATTGAAAACAGAAGCCATTAAAGCACTGCCATTAGCAAATTGACAGCGCCGATGATAGTGCGCTTTTGTTAACATAATGCTTCCAAAGAATACTTTGTTTTGCTTGGTTACGCTTCATTGGATATCTATTAATAGCATTGCACCAGGAGTGACGAGTGTAAACAATTTAACAACAAGACGACAACACAGACCAAACACAATAGTATTGACGTGTGTGTTTGTCCAAAGATTCTAACGCTGATTGCAGTATGTGGTTAAATGAGTGGCCGGACTTAAAATGACCATCTGGACGCGATAAGCTTGACCAAATATTATAAGCAAAGGAAGATACCTAGTATGATCAGCTTAGCACTAAATATAGGCTAGCATGCTATCGGAGAAATATGTGTCAGCATTTAATATGAACACTAAATATTCATATCATTTGATTAAGCAGAAGTCCTTACGTTATACAAAAGTACCATTTCTAGCAAACGCCTTCAACAGTAGAGGGATGTTAATTAATTACACAACGTATCATTAAGCGGCACATACTTCATACAACTGTGTCTTGACATTTATGTGTTAATCTGACAGGGGTTAAGTTCTGAGACAACATATCGGGGATAATCAATTAGAAGGTCGATAAGCAGGATATCTGACCGACCTTTCATGGACTTAACTGTAATGCAGGGACTACATGAAGCTGTGGATGCTTGTTTTCCACTGACCAGTGAGGTGCGGTAAATCGCTGATGACGTGAATTGCCGGGACATAGTGACGTAACATGTAAACGAATATGACTCTATATACATGGAACAAGGTAGACATCTTGTTTATAAGAGAAGCAAGAAAATACCGACGTGTCGTCAAAACCTAAGACAAAACTGACAAGACAAGGATAAAAAAGTCTGAATAAAGGAGAATTCCTTGAGATCATTGAAGGGTAAAGTGCGAAATTCGAAGGGTTTCGGAAGGGGAAAGATCTTACTCTTTATCCACATCATCCATAATGAAAACTAAGTAATATCCAAGTAAATGCAACGTTCTCAAAGTGGGAACTCGTGTAGTGAAACCAAAGCTGCATGTCACAATAATGATTATGATAAAAACATTGACCTATGTCTCTGTGAAATACTAATGGCAAACATAAACTTGAAATCTAAACATACGACTAATCCAACCAATATACAATGACTTCGGCGTCGCGGGCCAAATGGTAACCAATCGTTCCTTTAACAAGTGGTAAACCTACTGATGTCCAATATGGATCCTTCTTCGTTTATTATTCTTCACGGTACTATTGGCTATCACTGATCGTAATTGCTTTTGTAAATTTTTGATAGTGCTAGTTATGTTGTTGCCGAATTAGAATACTCATTTCGAACGAATCATGATTTTTTGGGTGCCCTTTATCTTAATTTTGTCGACTTGGTACCCTGTACTTTTCAACCCTGTTGAAAATTCTGATAGAATTATTATTCGTAAAATGTTCCACTAAATTACATTCAAATGCAATTACCCCGCTTGGTTTAGGAAAGTTTATGTTTATGTATTAGGAAAACCATATAAAACTATGGAAACATATGCACTATTATCTAATAATGACATTTCGTTCATTTTACGACCCACTTCAGATTTTTTTTAGAAATTCTAACCAATAATTCATAATGTCATTAAAAATTACACGAGCCAATCCTTTCCTCCAAAGGTCTGGGTACAATAGAAACGGAAATATATCTCTCATTGTATTATTGCATAATATGTCTAATTCGATGTCTTCTGTAGAAGAGGATATATTCGGCAGCGATCTGTCAGCACTTTATCTGATGCCGAACTTTCCCCCAATACCCTTTCTGTTCTGTATTGTGTTCTTAGGTATCTGTATTTGACAAGCGTTCTCGTGAAGATGTGTGGTTCGAGAGAAAGTATATTATCGTCTGCATGTAATGTCAGTTCAGGGTGGTAGGGTGTCAAATATATTGATCTGTGTTTTTTGTTTCGAGCTTATATTTTAATCACGAAACTAACCTGAACAGACAAAACTATAGAACAAATATATTGTTCAAGGCATGATATCTTTGTTTGTATACGCCTATTTATATAGTCATCTACAATGACTTTTGTGACTTTCAAAAATGCTCTATGCAACCATTGTGAAATCAATCAATCAATCAATCAATCACCTATCTTTGTTTAACCTATTACTGGTTTGTGACAATTAGTTTGTTGGATTCACATACCACAACATGTTGAATTACAATATTAATATTACAAACGGCAAGTATACTAGTTATACAACTCTGCAAATCTTGATTGTGTACAGGTATATTAGCTCTCCCTTTACAAAGACTATCCAACGCCTTGTACATGATCATAAGTTATATAAAACGAAACCGTTAACAAAATCATAACACTAGCTCAAAATCGATGAAACCAGGGGCAAAATAAGAACAAAGGAAAGATTAACATGGAGACTTGTAAAAGTACAAGAGAATAAGACCAGGTGTTCCGGAAGAGTAAACATCAAGTTCTTAAAATGAGAACCGAGTATCATTGTCAATCACAACAAGTAAACACACTAATGAGCATACTCAAAAACACCCATCTTCATATTACTTATAGATACAGAATGGTTAAAAGTAAGCTTTCATTGTTAGGTCGACGCCCTATATACTTTCAAACCTTCTTTATTATATATGGGGAAAATTGTACGCAATATGGGCATTATCGACAAATCATGTTCAATCATTTCAACACCGTATATTGACCCCATTGAAGTTGTTTCAGAACGCCCTGACAGAATCCTGCTCTATTGTTTAGCATCGATTACATTTCAACTAACTCTATTTTTATTTTCTTCAATCCTGTGTTTTATTGAAATTAGATATTAATTATGTCCGTGTTAATTATATACATCCACGCGTTTGGCTATCAAGTGAAGACCAATATAGGGCTGACCATTGTCCCTTTCTGGGTTATATGTACATAACCGCTATCCAAGTTACTCTCAAAACAAAATCGATATCGGTAGCTGTTCAAATCGGATACAAAGTTTTGCCCTGTGAAGAAAATGATTCAATTAATTTATAATTGGTCGTGATCTGGCACCAGATCAAAGGGGAAATTGCGGGAAAGTAACAGACTTTATTTGTATTTCGACCTATAAATTCTGTTGAATCCCCTCGTTATGTCGACGAGGATGTCATCTTTGTCCCCGTGTAAACACTCGAGGATCAGCCCTTGATTTGACACTGCCATCCATCCTAATCTCTTAGTACCCTCCTCCATTTCTTCCTTTATTTACCTAACAAACACTACATGAACTGCCTTATTTATGTTTTGTTTTGTTTACAGCTCTTACCCGCCTACACATCTAATCCAGCACGGCCCTATTTCCAATGTTTACAGTGATTCTAGAGGAGCAAAACAACAACACTCAATGTAAAACGCAAAGTACATGCATTTAATAAACTCACTTCCACTTTCATAATCACATAATTATTACTTCCACTTTCAATTGGCTTAAAAAATTGATACTTTCTTTTTCGAGAATAAAATTGATCTCCTGTTTCTATTGCATATTATACTCGACAATAAATGTATGTACAATTAAAAATCCAAAAAGGAACCATTTTACTTAATTGAAGAATGAATGGCTTGCTGTACCTTGCGGATATTTTTTGATCAACAAAAATGCAAACCAAAAAAGAATAACTGCACTAATGACTTATAGGGCCGTCCGTGTACAACCACCTGCTAAATTATGTTCGCACACAACTTCACATTTTCACAACCTTTTACATACCGTTACATAGGTGGCCTCATACGAAACATTACTCAACAACCACAATGGTCCTCGTAGATCACTAGAGTAAGCTCCATTGGGCATTGCCTCTACAAACAATACGTTCTGCAAACAAAGTTACGTTGGTCGTTAGGGAGACTTTCAAATACGAATACTATAAAGAATAGCTTTTACGAAAGTAAACACAAGAAAATAAAAAATATCTTGATGTCATATTAGATTGTCGGACAAATTCCGATAGTCCTGACCTCGGTTTTATCTGCCGTTTGAAACAGTTTGTAGCTATTTTCGTTTGAACTGACCGTTGATTTCATCAATAGTCTCTTTGTCCAAAAATTAGGTTTCTGATAATGCATACCGGGAAAAATAGCGTTGAAGAGATTGTATAGAAGTCTTTAGTGGTATAATTTCCATACATCGGAACACCAAGTCCACCAAATCCGGTCTAATAATACCACTTTCCATGTTAATAATAAAAATAATAATGTGTTGCCGCGGCGTTCAGGCTTATACCAGGTTATATATGTTTTTGTGCGGAATAATGCATGACCATGATGTTAGTTGTCCTTGAATCGGCGCACAAAACCTGTCTAGATACAGGATTGCGATTGTCCTAAGGGGTTGTTCGGTGGAAACAACACAACCGAACCTCCGTGGAAGTCTACAGTAACACAATGGCAGACACAAGACCGAAGTCATAGTCAATACGAAAAAACCATAAATGACATGTTGGCTTGCCATACTGATGAAGCCATGTTATAATACAGTTAAACTTCTATTAATCGAACTTCGATGATTCGAGTTTCTCGATGTGTCGAACTTTTGATAAAGTCCGATGTATTATATTGCGTGTCATTTCCACAAAAATGTTTTAAAATACACGGTACATATATGAAACATCAGAAACAAGCATGTCCTCAGCTGACAGGCATACACTCGACTCTCAATACGATGACAAATAATGAATTTCTAATGGCAGTAACCTCAAACAGGTTTTAAAAATACTAGAATAATTATTTATGGATAACATTATTCTTATTAAGAATTACGATTTCTGATATCAATTCTGAAAACACAAATCGTTTGCGTAGTAAAATAAATGAATGAGAACATTCATAAAAATAAGCAGACTGGCATGTGAAGTTAATAGGAAAACTAGACAAATCACCGTGACTGGGGGCAAGTTAGCCCGAGGCGCGCCAACAGTAATGGACCGCTCTGATGATAGATATCCATGATGCCTTAATACAAATGTATCGGTATCATCTTCGGAGTCAAAGCTGAAAATATTAGGCATTGTTGAATTATTTCTATTTTTAGGTATAGCTTCATCTGAAGGGTTAATGCAAGAGAGTTCAATGCAGCATGTATGATTCAAGTCTAAACATGTTATGAAAGTCGAATTTGTCAACAAGAGGTTGATGCCATTTATATCAGCAATATCAAAATAATTATTAAATACCAAGATTTGTTCAAGCTAACCTATATTTGTACCACTGTACTTCCGATTAACAAGTAAATCTATCATTTCTTACACTTCTTATTTACCTATTGCGCATACTCTTTTTAATTAAAAACATTGACAACGATTCAACGATTGAACATAGATGACTAAAGCATAATCCACCAAGTCAGCCTGTTCTTGAATTGCTAAGTTCCTGCTGAACACAAAAGTAAACGGCAATCTGAATATTATCCCAACACAAAGCTAGGGAGATTTTCATCAAAGGTCCTTATTATCGAGAGACTTTATATATCAAATGAAATGTGAAATTCAAGATTGATATGAATTATGTGGAGGATTATTCAAGACAATAGGCTAAACGTGAACATACTGAATTTGACTCAGTTTTAGAGTGGGCTAAGTCTATCAGATCTTTTTTTTTTATTTTTTAAAAGAATTGTCAGTTTGTGATACATGTAAATTGTGACAGGCAATATCTTGCAGATATGAAGCACACACGAATACGCACACTGGACATCTTGTTGTGTAAACCAATCAAGTTTAATTAAAATTGGACGTTTCTGTCATTATATTATTCGCAGAATAACAATTTGTTACTTTTCATATTTTTATTTGATGATCTGGTCTCGTATGCATCAAGATTCTTTAAGTGCTTAAGAATATGCTTAAGTCTGAAAACTATGCTCAGCTGGTTACTTTTTGTACTTAGCATATAGCAACTTTGCTTCATAACGTCACAACAAAATGTTTACCAGTAAAGAAATATATATATTTTGACCTTGACATATAACCCGATTACCTTGAACATTGGTCAGCTGATAAATGTTTTCTTTTGTTTTCATTTTGACCAGATTTGCTTCATAATATAATAACAAATCGATTAGCAGTAAAGTGAAACAAAATTTGACCTTGCCCTGTACATCTGATGACCTTGAACTTCAATCAATTGACTTTGTGTTGTATTGGGAGTAATTTTCCTTCACAATGTCACATACTATTATAATGAAATGTTAACCTGTTACGTGTAAGAGCTCAACATAGTGTAACATAAGTTTTAGGAAATTGTATATTTGGTTTTCTGCGATAATGTCCGTAAACGATAGTGCTGACGGACGGACAGATGGACACAGTGATTACTATACGGCACCCACATTTAACGGGCTCTAACGTGATCTGTTTCATAACCAAGGTAACCCACACATCAGTAATATAATCCTTCAATATACCGGTTAGTGAGAAAGCGGCTGACCTTCCTTGTATTGGATACCGAAGCGCAAGGATCCTTACAAGCTACAGTTAATCGCTGGTTCTGCTGATTGCTCAAACAAGCATTTATCAAAGCTTTTTACTTCAACCTCAGTGCCATTAAATGGTCTGCGCCAGTACATTAACAATCAGAGAATACCGAAGGATCATCAATACCATAATGGTACCTCAAATTGAATTAAAATAGGAAAAAGGTGTGCAGAAAGGAGAGATGTACTCGGAGACCCTTGAAAAAGTGCAAAAAAAGATAAGACCAGGTGTTCCGGAAGTGTGTGCATCTTCCGCTTACAGTAGGTAACATACTTTCAAAAGTGTCATACATTGTACCACTTGTGTATTGTTTCCTTTTCAATTCTACATAGGTCTTTAACAATTTGTATTTCATTCTAATGTCAAAAAGTTGATAATACAAATTTGATGTTACGCCTTGTATGTGTTAGCAAATGACAGCTAAGACCCGAGATTTTCATGGCAGGTATGATCGATGATTCAGAAGGCGCGTATTATTCCGGAACACCTGGCCTGATATTTCTTTTTGTACATTGTCAAAAAAAAATCAGAGAATACCAAAGCGTCAACAAAACCATAATCCGAGCTCAAAATCGATTAAACTAGGGGCAAAGTAGGATCAAAGGAAAGATCTACATGGAGACTCTCGTAAAAGCACAAGAGAATAAGACTAGGTATTCCGGAAGAGTACGCGTATTCTGCTTCCTGCTTCAGCGACGACACCCTCCATTTAAATCGTGGCCACATCCAAGTAAGCATCAGTCCTCAAAATGAGAACCGAGTCATCATTGTCATCACAACAAATAAACACTACCAAGCAAACTCAAAAACGTCCATCTTCATATCACACAAAGATACAGAATATTTCTCAATGATATCAAGATGGCGACCATAAAAATTGTCCATAGTCTTCATCAACCTGCATTTCTCGAATCCCTGTGCCGTAAGTTTGTTCGTCAGCAGTTGACATCTATCACGAAAATTGCGATATTCAGAGCAAGCCCTAGAATAACGAATCAAATTTGACATGTAAACACCATAGGATGGAGAAGCAGGGATTTTACTATCAAGAAAGGGAAAGTTAAAATCGAAATCGTCACGTTTATCATACAGCTTAGTAGTTTGTTGCCCGTGTTGGTCATAGTTTAAGTAAAGATCGAGGTAAGAAGCTGAAGTAGGAGAGTCTATTGTGTCTTTAATCTCAAGTTCAGTAGGGTATATACGATCGACTAGATCATCAAACTTCTTGTTGTTTATAGACAACACATCGTTGATATACATGAAAGTGAAATTGAAAGATTTGGCATGGTTTTTGTTACCCGTCCTGATAAGCCCTTCGACAAATTCAGCCTCGTATGAAAACAAAAACAAGTCAGCCAAAAGTGGTGCACAGTTAGTGCCCATTGGAAAGTATCTATGTAATATGTTTCTTTGATCATATTTAGCTCCTAGTTTAATCGATTTTCATTTCGGATTTTGGTTTTGTTGACGCTTCGGTATTCTCTGATTTGGTATGAACAAATCAACAATTTTAAGTGATCAACGGTCTAATATTTACAAAAATTATGGAATTTTCGTAACTAATTTTTCTTTTTTTTATTTACTTTTTAATTCTGTTTGATAAGAGGATATTTCGACGATAAGCGTCATGTGATTTTTACCGTTAAGATTATAGAAATCAGATATGATAGGCATTTTTGCAATTATAAATGATCAAAATAAAAATATCTATCAACAATGTAACTACTTCCTGGTGCCTTACATGTGATTCAGCATCAGCCGTTATAAAAAATGACTTTCGAAACAAAGTCCTGCATGCTACAATTCCCTGACAATGTTAAGAAAGGAGGAAGGGCATTTCCATTACTATAATATTTTCGAAGGTTGTTGTTTTTGCGTCGTAGTATTAAACAAGCACGCAATATACAACTAACGCATGATTTTACTTTCAACACACTTGACAATTTTATAAACAACATGAGTACCTTGTCAATAACTAAATTACCAAGTACCAGGTGAACTCAATATATATAACGCTCACTTGTTTACATAAGAAAAGCTAATGTATTTCCCGCCGGGTAAAAAAGATGCCAGTCCTATATTAAATTCAAAGAGCACACACATCGACTATAACGGGGCTCGCGAAAACACAAGTCACGTTTCAGCGACTTCCTTTGTTCTGGGGAGGCGGATAATGTAAAACATCACATATAATTCACGTGTGTACTGTTTTACTTTCGATCTACTCAGTAGATAAAGAATTTGGATAATTAAGTATTAATTACATGAACAGAAGTGCATTTCTCGTGAATATTCAATTATCAGCAATTTCATTAACGTCAGTTACAAAATCGGCACGTATATTGAAGGATGTTGTAATTTTTGGAGTGTTTTTATTTTTGCTAAACCTTTAAATTGAGAAAAGACATGACCACCAGTATTAAATTTTTATGATTACATGTGTATTATTTTACTTTACACATATTTCAAGACACAAAGAAAACTGTTTTCTACGGAACTGGTTTGATGCTACATAATTATCTCAAAATTTCAAGCTATTAAGTCGAAATGTCGAGTTCATATTTCAAAATTTTTGAATTATTAAATCGATATTTCGAGTTAGACAAAAAAACATTGACAGCGTTTTATACCTGGTGAATTCCTGTCGAGATAATTGACACAATTTCTAGGGACAACAAAAGCGAACATTTCGTATGAAAAATTGAATAAAAGTAACGATCGTAAATTATTGACAAACAATTGCATAATAACACATTGTTCCTTTGCTATTCATGTGCGTTTGGAGGTCTCTCTCATGTTGTTCCAATTTGTTGATTTTTTACGCTGGCTATTTAAATCATAAATAGATAAATAAAATATATTACAAATTAGTACACAATGAGGAGAAGCGACTCACACAGAGAGCTGATCAATATGTACTTAATCCTGGTAGTAAAATTGTGTCAAAAGCAGGACTGTTATGATCACGGCTCTAGTTCATTTACAAATGCGTCTCCAGTCATATAATAGCGTGGAAGCGTACAGTGGTTTCATACCGTTCTTACTAATGACCACACGCGCCACAAAGGTAGCTTATATGGATCCACTTTAATTTTTAAAACAAATGCCCTTTCCTTTGACCCCAGTTGATGTGCCTCGATGGTAGCCATGTAATTGTGCTTTAATGGTGAGTGTGAAAGCTACGGGCTTTGTTCAATTGGACGTCACCTTTTGAACATCCCGGCGTAACAGGCCGAACAGACTCTTGGTCAATCGACCGGACACTGCCCGTGCTCCTAGACTTCCCAGGGAATCGATCACTGTCTTGGACACACACCGAAGGGAAATGTGTGATACACAACACAGTGACTGGTGAACGGAATGTCCACGTTTCTGACGGTTAATAAAGTAAAGCTTCGATAGAATGCCCCTACTTTGTAAATTCAGTAAAACTTCGATATAATGTCCATTGTTTATGTAGGGTGAAACCTCGATATTCCGCCTTTCGTTTATGTACAGTAAAACACTGATATAAAGCCTTTCGCTTATATATACAGTAAAACTCGTGTATATCTAAAGTATATAAGTTAAACTGCGATATACTTTTCCTTTTTAATATATACAGCACAACTTCGATATAAGGCTTCTCATTAATATCTACAACACACATTCGATATACTGCTCCTTATCAATATTCACAGCACGACTTTGCTATAATTGTCCTCATTAATATCTATATCACAACTTCGATACAAGGCTCCTCATTAATATCTATATCAAAACTTCGATACAAGGCTCCTCATTAATATCTATATCAAAACTTCGATACAAGGCTCCTCATTAATATCTATATCAAAACTTCGATATAAAGCTCCTCATTAATTTCTATATCACAACTTCAATATAATGCCACTCTTTAATATCTACAGCACAACTTTAGTATAATGATCATCATCAATATTCACAGCACGACTTTGCTATAATTATCATCATTAATATCTATATCACAACTTCGATACAAGGCTCCGCATTAATATCTATATCAAAACTTCGATACAAGGCTCCTCATTAATATCTATATCAAAACTTCGAAACAAGGCTCCTCATTAATATCTATATCAAAACTTCGATATAAAGCTCCTCATTAATTTCTATATCACAACTTCAATATAATGCCACTTATTAATATCTACAGCACAACTTTGGTATAATGATCCTCATCAATATCTAAATAACAACTTTGATATAATGATTGTCATCACTATCTACAGCACAACTTCGATATAATGATCCTCATCAATATCTACATCGCAATTTCGATATAAGGCTTCTCATTAATATATATATAACAACTTCCATACAACGCCCTTTTCTTAAAAACACAGAACAACTTCGATATAATGCTTTTCATTAATAACAACAGAACAACTTTGATATAATGCCCTTTATTAATATCTATATAACAAATTCTATATAATGCTTATTAGTGTTTACAGTTAAATTTCGATATATTGTCTATTTCTTAAAAATACAGCACAACTTTGATATAATGCCCCTCATTAATATTAAAAGCAAAACTTCTATATATTGCCCCTTATTAATATCTACATCGCAACTTCGATATAACTCTCATTAATGTATACAGTTAAATTTCAATATAATGCCTTCGTTTACATATACAGTAAAACATCAATATAATCCCTCCGTTTTCTGCCAACATTATTTTTCACGTTTGATTAAGGATACAATAAGAGTTTGCTGTACTAGTAAACTTTTAATGACATGCTTTTAAATGATCTAATAATACTGGCGTGTCAATAAAAAAACCATTTTCTAACTTAAAATCGATTAAACAAAGAGCAATTTATGAAAGTAAGGAACGATTTACACGGAAACCATTGAAAAAGTTAAGATAAATTAAACAAGATGTTCCTGAAAAATAAACATGCTCTGCTTCATTGACGACACCACCAATGCAAATATATGTGACATCAAATAAGATTTGTCTCAATGAATACAAGTAGGCATACCAGTGATCATATTTACAAAACCCGTCCACCTTCAAATCAAACAAGGATACCAACTATTTCTTAATTTGAGGAAGATGACGACCATACTATTTTCTCAGATAATTCATCAACCTGCATCTCCATTCCCCGTGTTGTTAGTTTTTTCGTCAGCAGCTGACACTTTTCACGAAAAACTCGATAGTTAAAGCAAGCCGTAGAATAACAAATTCACTGTAGGAATGTCAGTGTCTAGAAAGGGAAAGTTCACCATCGGAAAATCGAAATCGTGCACGTTTATCGTAAATGTGAAAAACTATTCATTATGTATAAACAAGTTATAAACTTTATTTATTTTACAACAATTGTGAAACAAGTTTTCCAACTTATATCAATAATTTTTGTTGGCCCGGATGTTAGCGCGCGAGGGATCCTATTGTGGAAGGAAACCGGAGTACCCGGAGAAAACCCTAGTGGTCGGGCAGTTGACACTATACCCTTTCACGTTTGGTCAGGAAATCGAACACCGGCCGCCTTGGTGAAAGGCAAGTGCGATAGCCAGTGTACCACCCGAACACGCGCATTTTGATACTTTGAATATTTGTGTAATTCCTATGACAACTTGTGAAAACCAGATATTCACAAAAAATACATATAAGTACCAGAAACATACATTTATGGTCACGTATTAGTATGGGTTTGTTCAGGCTGAAAATATCGTAAATTACCTTGAATTTACCTTTTCAAGTATAACCTATAAATAAATACATAAAACCCATGATGTATCAACATCGAAGGAGCTACTCTCAGCATTATTGTGTTTAGCATCCTATTTCTGTTATAACTTATTTTCAGCTGTACACTTAATGCCAACAAGGACTCCACTGAATATTTTCCACCACAGTAAATCTAACAATAATTAAAAAAAAAATCTCTGACAGCTGGAGTAACTTACAGACAGAAGTGTTGCATAACAGTCCCCCTTGTTTTCCTTCTTCCCGATATGGTTAAAGACTTTTATTGATTTTATGACGCAAGGTGGTTAGAGACAAATAAGAGTCACTTATAGTGATAATATACGACTGTAATACACATTACTGACACTGTGCAAGCTATCTTCACCTTTTCTTACTTATTCATTTTTGCTCAATAGATCTTGTTGAACTTATAATGAAGGTCTTTTTATGAACAAAATAACAGTTCTAATGAGCTAATTGTGACGCGTGAATTAATAATAAGTAAAGCATATCGTTTGAGTAATATTTTTATTATAGACTTACGTTGCGGTGAATATTTTGTATGGATGTAAACAAGCGATATCAACCTAGACAAATTTAATGTAGTTTCATCTATCGTAGATATTGCTTTAAACCATCTACTGGTAACATGATAAACTCATTATCATAGGCTGACAGAATGAGAAGTTGAGAAGCAGTTTCGAACGAATTTGTCCATATCCCACACTTGGAAACGTATTTTCTAAAAAAAAAAAAAAAAAGACGTCTGCTCGCGCCAGATGGCGTCGTAAACTGGAAATAGTATCCCAACAAAAGTGGTCAGCGTAAGAAAATAGTCCGTCATAAAATATTCAATCAAAACCTAACAAAAATGTATTTTGATAATAAAGTTTACTGCGACTTTTACGCAAGGACGATTTGGAGGTGACTGACAAAATTGACTACACCGTATATTTCATAAATAGAGGATCTTACTCGAGTGTCGATGTAACATCGGATTTATCAAACAAGTTCAATAATTTAATATGTCACTCGCCTAAAGGCTCGTGACATATTAGATTATTTAACGAGTTTAATAAATTCCATATTACGTTGACACGAGTGTAAGATTATATTTATCAAAGAACTTATATTAATGAGAAAATACACCAAAACTCTCAAATTCATTCTCAAAAAGAAAGACAAATTTCTTCTTTGCCGGTCCGATTGCCACTACCAAGACAATCATATGACGTCATAAAGACGTCATCTTTTTATGACTTCACAATAGTGTTATTAAACGTGTGTAATACCATATCTATGACATGGCCATTTGACATGACTGCATAGGTCAGTTTTGTGATAAAGTATATCAATCCCAGTTGGTTACGTGGGAGACATAGATGATTGTTGTATATTTTCTTTATTTTCAACCGACTTCAATATATTTGAATATGATGATTCATGCACAATTTTGTTCTCATAATGCAGATACCATATGAACAAATAATTCGAGGACGAGCACAAAAATACGTCTTTTCCTAATGAAAAAAAACTAAAATATTTAGATGTATTACAGAAGCAACAGGCATTGATAACAGTAGTTGCTCGAATCATTCCAGACCTTTGCTGAATTGGATATATAGGTCGAGCCATGACCTAGTAACGCATTGCGCTTTTCAGCAACATCAAACAAAGGTTCGATCTATTATTCATGTAAGAGTAAGCTAAGGTAATCGATTAAATCTTTATTGACACCTTTCCGTCGGTGTAATTGCTGTACTTAACTTATGCAACATCAATTCCACAACGTCATATAAACCTTAAACCATGCAAAATTTCGTAAGGTTTCTTTTCGTACGGTTTACTTTGCCCATTTTCTCCATATGATTTTTTTTAGATGTGCGTAACTGTTCGTTGCTGTGGTGTTGCGTAATTGGACAAATGAATGCAAAATATCGATCACCTGGAGGGTTAACAAAATCATAATCCAAACTAAGAATCGATTAAACCAGGGACAAAATATGAACAAAGGAAAGATTTACATGGAGACCCTTGTAAAAGTACAAGAGAATAAGACCAGGTGTTCCGGACGAGTAAGCAACTCTTGCTTCATCGACGACACCCGCCATGTAAATCTTTGTCACATCCAAGTAAACGTGATGATTTCAATTTTCCGATCGTTAACTTTCCATTTCTTGATAATAACATCCCTGCTTTACATGTCGCAGTTGATTCGGTTTTCCAGGGCTTGCTCTAAATATCGGGATTTTCGTGATCGATATCGACTGCTGACAAACAAACTAACAACACAAGGATTCGAGTGATCCAGGTTGATCAGTACTATGGGCAAGTTTTATGGTCGCCATCTTTGTCTCATTGAGAAATATTCTGTATCTTTAAGTGATATGAAGATGGACGTTTTTGAGTATGCTCATTAGTGTGTTTACTTGTTGTGATTGACAATGATACTCGGTTCTCATTTTGAGAACTTGATGCTAACTTGGATATGACAAAGATTTACATGGCGGGTTTCGTCGATGAAGCAGACGACGCTTACTCTTCCGGAACACCTGGTCTTATTCTCTTGTACTTTTGCAAGGGTCTCCATGTAAATCTTTCCTTTGTTCAAATTTTGCCCCTGGTTTAATCGAATTTGAGTATGGATTATGATTATGTTGACGCTTCGGTATTCTCTTATTTTATTTCTCAAAATGAGATCCGAGTATCTTCGGTCATCTTCATATCACTTAAAGATAAACATGTCCTCAAAACGAATAAGGACTATGCACGTAAAGTGGAAACCAATAAGTGAAATTTCACATCTGGGGTCAATCAAGCAACTGCTCTTACTTATCCAAACTAAGCATGGCATGATTTGGAAGCTGTTGATGTAACGGAAGCTGAGAATCATGTCTCTTAGATGACTAGTGTGATTCAAGTTATAATGCAAACCCCTAGTTGTGAATAAGTCAGAAATACTTTACTTTAATAGAGTGCAAAACTTCTAATAATTATAATCTGTATCGAAAATGTCACACACCGGTGTTACCAAAGCGTCAAATAAACCATAATCAAGAACTGAAAATCGATTAAACTAGAGGTAAAATATGAATAAAGAAAAGATTTATATGGAGACCCTCGAAAAAGTACAAGAGAAGTAAGCCAGGTGTTCGGGAAGAGTAAACGTCTTCTGCGTCATCGACGACACCCGCCATGTAAATTATGGCCACATCGATGTTAATAACAAATCCTCAAAATGGTAACCGTGTTATCATTGTCATTCACAACAAGTAAGAACACTAATGAGCATACTCAAAAACGGTTACGAGAGAGATAAATGAGATCAATGAGAAAATGAATTCTGTTTTGATTTTGAAATTAGACCAGAAAGAAATCTTTGTATACTCAACATTTTTTAAACATTTGAAGACCAAACTTTTTTCTATTTTTTTGTAAAGATATTTGAAGATATACAATTTAATTGCAAGACGAAAATAATACATTGAATTCAAAACTTACCTAATATGTATTTTAACATCATAGACTTGGTATGAGAATCATACATACATTTTATCATGGTATTAGCAGACATTGTGTTGTACGAATTAAGTAGTGGGTGTGAGAATTGTTAATGTCGGCTGTTTTGTAATGCTGGAAAAAAAATTAATAAGTAAAAATTTAAAAAAAAGGGGGGGGATAGGTTACGAAGAGCACTGCACTATGAAGATAATCGAAGATTACGTCATGAAACTTTTTCATAAATATGTTGTATAGGACATCATTATATCAATGTATATTCGTTGTCTGATCATCTAGTTCAGCGGCCAAACGGTATTCGAAGAATTTTTATGAAATAGTTAAAGAATCAGTTCAGAAAAGAATGGAAAGATCATGTCATGAAAACGTAAATCTATTTCATAGGATATAATTACACTTTCGCTGATTGCATCGGTCCCTGCACACAGAGGACATGTCGCATATTGCAATTTCTGATTTTCATCGCCCAGAAACTCGTACTTGAACACATCTTGACAAACCGTTCACAAAGTCTGCACAAGAATAAAGAGTGATTAATTTTCAAAGAAGAAAAGGGACACAAACAAACTAAAATCACGACAATACTCCATAGGGCACCAACGAGGGGGTTAGTGTCGTGAATCTTTCGCATTCTTTTACAGACATGACTATGATTGCAAGACAGGTTACAAAAAGTCGTTATCGTGGCTTTTAAAACGCGGATGTTCACTTGCATGGGGTCTCGTTTTATAATTGGTGTGTCTAAATGGCAAGGCTGCAAAATACCACTGAAGGTCAAGGAGGAAAGAAGTCTTACATTGTTTCTCGCCTCAGGGATACTTCATTAATGAAGAACAAAAAAATGTGAGCAGACGAATATTAAAGTGAAAAGATCAAGGTTATTCATGACAGGCTAGTCATTGATAGCTTACCCTCGCAATACAAAAAGTGGCCAGCTTCGCGACCCAAAATCACATGTAATTCCTTCAAATCAAATCATAAGTATCCGTAATAAGTGTATATTTAAACAATAATCATTATAAAGTGTAAAAATTAGAAAATAAACATTTTTGTAACATTTGTGATTTTAATGCGTTGATTAATCAACGCACGATGTCACTCTTAAGAAGCTTTCAGAAAATGGATTTTATGTTCGCTATCATATCATTCCATACCCCGGAGCACCACATATGGAGCGATCTCATTGTCGAATCGGCAACCACGTTGTATGGCCATGTGTACACGAATCTTTCTTGTGTTAACTTAAAGAGAGTATTACTACCTTGTCGTCAGCAAAAACTTAATCGTACGATTTTTCCATTCGAATTGTAGCGCCCGTGTTGCTGTTTCCATCATGCCAGATAAGTAAGGTAATACATGATAAAGACGAAACCTGACAATAAATCATAAGAAATCATTAAAAGGATAAAAAAATGCATTGATACTTCATGGAAGCATGAAGAATCGCTAGTCACGGACAGATGCTCAGAATCCCGGGAGTCACGCTTGCTTTATTACATACTTGATAACATACTGTATATATAACTGAATGTATAAGGTGCAACATATGTGTGTGTTACATCATCTTTCATGATAAGGGGTGGTAGACTTTGATGGTGGATGTTTTTGGCGCTGAGGTTGGCTGGAGCCTCCATAGCCATGGTTATCTCATTTGAGAAGTCGCATGGTACATAATATACACATTTTTATAGTGCACCATTTGAAATTATATAGAACTAGTTTAATTTTACTTAGGGGTAGGGTTAGAACCCTTCTGGTTCTATATTAGTTTAGAATGATCTAGATTTAGTACAAACTATTGAATTCTTGGTTGATAATATTTTTGTTGAGTTTGGAGGAAACATTTTCCAGCAGACTGTTGGCATTTCCATGGGGACAAACCTCGAGAATCTATACGCATAAGGAATAGGGTCGATTAATCGGCAAATGAAACAGGAAATACTCTTAGCAATATTATATGGTCGCCTTTTTGGTATCATTGAAATATTGATTCTGTATAATTGTATGATATTATGATATGAAGGCGGGCGTTTTCATATAAGCTCGTTATTAAACATTCTTCTTGTGATTGGTTCTCAATTTGAGAATATATCATTTACTTGAATGTGACCAATTTACATGGCGGATTTCTTCGAGGAAATAGGAGACGCTTACTACTCCGGATCACATGGTTTTTATTCTCTTGTAAACATCTCCGTATAAATCTTTCCTTTGTTTTGTATTTCTGTCCCTAGTTTAATAAATTTTCAGTCCTGATTATGATTTAAATGGCGCTTCGGAATTCCCTGATCTTTTATACATGAATTTGGTTGTAGCATTGAGTCCAATCTAAGTATAAATTGAAACATTTTGTATTCTTTATACATGTGTGTTTTACAGATGAGCAGTACGCCTCAATGTAATAAAAAGTATTTGAAAGTTGTTACACAATTTCAACACATATAGGGAGTGTACTAATCCTCGTGGGACATTGAACAAGATTCATACCTGGAATTGTTATAATTATACCATCACTCTAACTAAATAAGCTACCTTGTAATCGAATGTCTTTTTATCCCAACTCGACTACACATGGATGTTACGATGGTTTAACTGTATTAAGAGGAAAAACACAAAGCAGGGATCCTTAATCGAATTATTGGCGGGTTGTATTTTTTTAGAGCTTGCTGTTTTGTCGTGTTCATATTTTGAAAAAGTATTGGGTACAAAAGTATCTTCTGTGACCTTCTGTATGTACATTTATGGCAACAGATATGAGAAATGATCGTTTGTGTTCTATTACGTTTAAAAGTCTTGAAGATCGTTTTATGGTCGCCGTCTATGTCATATTGAGAAATATGTTTTATCCTTTTGTGATAAGAAGATATTAAGACGGACTTTTTGAGTATGCTCATTAGTGTGCCAACTTGTGATTAAGAATGATGACTCGGTTTTTACTTTGAGATCTTGACGTTTTCTTGGATGTGACCAAGATTTACATTTACATCAGTGTCGTCGATGAAGCAGAAGACGCTTACTCTTCTGGAGCACCTGGTCATTTCTCTTGTACCTTTACATAGGTATCCATGTAAATATTTTTGTTGTTCATATTTTGCCACGAGTTAGATCGATTTTGAATTCGGATAATGGTTTTGTTGACGCTTTGATATATATATTTTTTGTTTGTTTTGTTATTTTGTTTTTGTTTTTGCCTTCTGCTTTTTAGGAAAATTACACAAGAGTTGTCTTGCTGCAGTTATGTCAACATTTAACAAATGTGTTTTCTCCTTTAATATTTCTTTTTGGATTTTCGTGATTTTTTTATGCTAATAGTTTCAATTTGATACCAGATATTATGATATGGAAAACCCCAGGGAAAAATACTCATTGGAAATAAATACTGACACAGGCTGGCGCCTTCAATATAAAAAGTACAGACTGTAAAGCCATCTATCATCCACGGTTAATTTAACACGAGAAGTACTAGAGAGCACACGAGGATTAGCGGTAGTGCATTATGATGTTAGGTCAATTAAAATCTACAAGATAAAACTGTGTTACGAAATATGAATAACCAGGAGAAATATACCATTTAGGTACAATCCACCTCTTTTCAAGTTTTTTTGTATCCATCGATTTTTTTTCATTTGTTGATGTTCCGTGTTAAGTATTTATTTTGTAATTTCGATAAGATATGTACCTAGTGTTAATACGGTTTACAAGTTGTTTGTCTGAAGAAGGGTAGATAGTACAAATTTTTGTTGAAGCAGCTTACCTCCCGGAAAACCTGGTCTTTTTCCACGTACTACTTCTCCGATATCCCGCCCTTGTTTTATTATTATTTTAGTTCGAAATATCGCTTTGTTGACATTGATTTCTTTTCTTTTTCACCAGTGTAACGCAAAATTCTATTGCTTGTGCTACAGTTGTGGGATCTCACAACGTTACACGATGTGCGATGTGCGCACGATGGGCGCACGGTGTATGCACGATTTGGAACGATGCGATCATGGGCGATTACTTCTAACGCACATGTTGGCGCACGATAAACTAACATTCTGCGATGACAATCGTGGTTGATGTAAATTGAGAAATGGCTTAATGGTTTTTTGAAACTAACCGAATAGCCACAAGTTCTCATTCAGGTAAATATTGCCAGTTTTTACCAAGTTATACTGTACATAGACCATATATGTAGATGTCTCTTGCCCAGGGCACTTACAACACTCGCCTAGGTGTGAAAACACAGGTACAGTGGTGGGGAGGGTAGGTGACGGGGTGTTCAAATAACTAATTATAGGAGTCCAGTTTGTTTTTTCATAACGGTCGCTCGGTAATGGCTGTCGTAGCGGATCGCCGAACACAGGACAGGGAAGACTCTGACATGTTATTTACCTGTTCTGTTACGTTGGAGTTGAACCCACACTTGACTGTCTCCTAGTCACTGTTATACTGTTTGATGTATATTGTAAAATTAACACAATTCCAATAAATATGATGCGAATTTATATATTTATTCGACAAGAGGGTTCCATATATTTTTTTCATTCCGTAATATTTATCGACCAATTGTACCAAATCGTCCGTGTGTACGATGAGAATCGCACACATAAACGCACGATCTTTACATCGCCCCATTATGCGCGCCATGGGCGAACGATGTGTGCACGATGTATGCACGATACAGACCCGTACACGTTCGCTGTTCCACTTTAAGCGTACCGTTTGCGTAGCATTTCCGTAGCACTTCCGTACCATTACCGTAGCATTTCCGTACCGTTTGCGTAGCATTTCCGTAGCATTACCGTAGCATTTGCGTCGCACTACCGTAGCATTACCGTAGCATTTGCGTCGCACTACCGTACCATTTCCGTAGCACTTGCGTCATTTACAAAGCGTTCGCGAAACGTTCGGTTGGAAATTTTACGGAATAAATCTGACGAAACGAATAGTTCATGTTTTTATAAGCTGCATAAACTCAGAATTTTGTAAATAATCTCAGTCTCAAAAATTTACAAAACAAAAAACAAGGCTTTTATCAATATGTATGAATCTGACTAAATTTAACATTAAATAAAATAAAAATATCAAGGTCATATGCCCCAGCCAGTCGGACAACATCGGGCCTCTCCGGCAAGCTCGTAAGAGAATACCCGAGGTGTTCCGACTGATGCCCATGGCTACCTGTCAGCGTACGTCAGGTCTCTATGACGGAAAAAATTAATACATGTTCCAATATTACCGATATTTGATATTGTTCCCAATTACTTTTAAGGCATGTCTGTTTGTTTCACTCTCATACCATTATCTTAATGGCAAAGCAAACATTAAAAAAACAATCGTACGCATGTGTACACGCTGGATCTCCACATTCGGTTTCAGCACACGTTTCCCAATGCATTATGGGTATTTCGTTTCGTTTGTATGTGTGATTATGTGGATCCGTTTTTATAAAAATCCGTAAATGTGATCGACCGTTTGCAAGCGTCACCCGTAGCATTTCCGTACCGTTTGTGTAGCATTTCCGTAGCATTTCCGTACCATTTGAGTAGCACTTCCGTACCGTTCGCGTAGCATTTCTGTAGCATTTCCGTACCGTTTGCGTAGAATTTCCGTATCATTTGAGTAGCATTTCCGAAGCACTTCCGTACCGTTTGCGTCTAAGATGGAACAGCGAACGTGTACGGGTCTGTACACGCACGCATTTTTTGTGCGTTGTGCGTTCCCACAACTGTATATAAGCAATTAACATCTATTCCAGATATTGGTGTTAGTTTCATGTTTCTTAAAGTATTGTGCAAAAATGTGTGAAATTAGTTGTCGTGCGAAATAAATATTCTAAAAATAATCATAAAAATATATGCGCCTGTTTATTAACGTCATGTCTGTATATATGAGAATGATTTCAATATTTCATTACAGTTCGGGTCGGTTTCGGCGAGTAATTGACATCATACTCCTTCTCCTTTATCTCTATCTACTTTGGACTAAATAGCGTTAAGTACTATCCCGTAGGATATTGGGGTTAACTTATCCTGTCAGTGATACAGCTCTGTTTCCTCTCACAGACCAATTGGTTTTATTATTGTAATCACCGAGACCATCAACTGCAAAACGTCACAGCATTTATTGACAGCAATTGTAAAGCAATATACGACTGACCAAACTGTGCACATGGCGAAGCAATGGAATAGAAATGTAGCGTAGGAAGTTGTAAAAAAGGGATGGGGTTGTTGAAAATAAAAATGTTCACTCTGAGCAAAACGTATGTTATTTCGGATTAAGGTAATTAGCAACTAAATTACGACCAGTTTTGAATGGGATTATATCTATCTATCTATCTATGTAACTTAACATGGCTGAATTGCCATGATTCATCGGGCGGGATTGGGCAAAAGACTTATCCCCCTTTCGACAACCCCACTCTAAAAAAAAGGGGGGGGGACAGTTGCCCCCGCTTCCAATGATAATTTACAAAAATAAAATAAAAAAGGCCCTTAGATTGAAAATCATTCACAGTTTTATTTGACTCATCTTCATGTCTTCCATATAATAATGTTATTTAAGGACTACCAGCGAATGGAATCCGGCCAGAGTGCCGACATCCTAGTGTCCTGGCCTATGACAATAAGAAAGAGTTGTTATTCACAACGGGGTCATTTCAGGATTCTTATTCGATTCCAGAATTCTGGAAAGAAATTGAATATCTTCTTTTGGATAATTGGTAGCGATGGCAGTGTGCTGTTTTATATTTAATTTAACCTAGCAATGTGATTCAATTACCGAATTCACATCTGGTCCTGAAACTGAGGATACAGATCACCAACCTTTAGCGTGGGATAGTTAGACATACAACAGACATCTCAAGTCTGAACAGTTCTCATTTTGATGATTTTATGTTTATAAGCATGTGACCAAAATTTACATGGCGGGTGTTGTCGATGAAGCAGACGACGCCTACTCTTCTGGAACAGCTGGTCTTATTATCTTGTCCTTTTACCAGGGCCTCAATGTAAATATTGCCTTTGTTCATATTTTGCCTCTAGTATAATCGATTTTGAGTTCGGAATATGGTTTTTGTTAACGCTTTGGTATTCTCTGATTTTTTAAGCTCTCCTGTTATACAAAACTTCATTACAATTTTAAAATGTACAGGATATCATTGAATTAAAACAGGAAAACAGAGATATGCCAATCATCTTATAAAGATGATGGTATGATGTCCTCACCAGTATTATTAGAAAGTTAGCAAACAAATATGTGTAAACCAATTTTATGTGAGAAGGAAGTAAGCCACAAAACAGGAACAAGGACATATCTCCGACATGGTGTGCTTAGAAGTAAAGGATTGTACCTCAAATTTATCTATTTTTAGATTTTGGTTAATAACATTTTGGAGTGAGCTTTTCTGATAGAATTTCCATCGCATATCAAATAAAATGGTCTAATTCTTTTCAATAACAGATGGATTTCATCCATTCACATTAAAGATATATATATTCTATTAGGAAAGGTCACTCCAAATTGCAGTCAATCAGAATCTAAAAATAGATAAATTTGAGATACAACCCTTTACTTCTAAGCACACACATTGTTGGAGATACGTCCTTGTTTCTCTAAACAATTAATATATGATCACAAAGTCAGATGGGTATAAATTGTAGCAACAGATAATGTACATGTATGTATATCATCTATGTTTGGCAACAAAAAGCACCTGTTACTTAATTTAAAAACTTATCAAAACCTACATTGTAAATAGGAAAAAATCGAAGGAACTACCAATAATTTAAATGATGCCACTGTGAGCGCAAGTTTCTACCATGTATCTACGTATCAGAATGATGTATCAGCAAACTGCAAGCATTAACCAACTGAACCGTTAGCGCCTACACAAATCGGGTAAGTCCTACACGTATATATAAATCAGTGTGGGTAGGTACGGATTTTAGAAATTAGCTAATAAATAACAAAAGCTATGCTATTATCGGTATAATTTACAGCCAAATAGTAAGTTCTGATGAGCATATCTTACATTGTCGCAAGAGTAATTGCTACGTGACGAAATACCATCTGCCTATATCGTCATCCACCGGTACTTCATCCATCTACAATGTATTTGTTGATATGTTGGAAGGCTGTCAAATCTAAATCACCCGAAAATTGATACAAATCAGAGTCAATCTTCAAGCGTATGACATTATTTGTTTATCAAATGGAACAACAACGTCAGTGAAACAATAACCAATTATATATTGCTTTCACAATCAATATGTATCATTTTCCTTATACAACAATGATGACAATGTGTTGGATGTAAACAAGAGACGCTTAATCTTCCGGAACCTCTGGTCTTATTTTCTCTTTTTTTTAAGGGTCTCCATGTAAATCTGTCCCTTTTGTTTATATTTTGGCTCTAGTTTAATCGATTTTGCGTTCGAATTATAGTTTTCTTTACGTTTCGGTATTCTCTAATTTATAAATAGTATCTTGTATAACCGTTCCTACTATACAGAGCAGGGATTTAAGAAATCACTTAACCGTCGTACAGTTTATTGTGCATAGATGGGTAAGACAACATTTAACGCGGTAAAGTTTCAACGTGCAAACTATCTAGAACGATTTGAATGATTTACTTCTTTATTAAATTTGTTGATCCTTTTATTATGATCATAATTGATAAGGACTAATTTCAATGATCAAAGTGCAACTTACTTGCTCCTTCAAAGCAAAGAATTGGCCTTGTTTTATCTCATTCTATGGAAAAAGCCTGTAATCTGTGTCTGGGCCATATACAGATCAAGGTGGTCAGAATAAAGCGTATTTAGTCAGGGGAAAACCAATGTCGAGAGCAAAACAGAATATGTTTTGTTACAAAATGTGACGGCATATAGAACCTGACGTAGGCTTACAAATCAAACAGATATGCCACGACGTAACGTTTGATCGCGTACCAGGGGCTGTAATTATATTTAATAAATTATCATTGTGATAATTAGTACATCTCGTAGATACACACACCAAGACTTGGGCTGTTATGAATACAAACAACCCAACATTGGAAATAAACAGTACTTTACAACAAGGAGCAGAAATGAAACTAGTGAGACGATCCGGGCGTGAACTATATGGATTACGTAACACTCACATACATGTATGCTGCACCTCTTAAATTTAGACATAGATACAGTATGCCGAAAAAATGAATTAAATTGCATCATTCAGCTGTTTCGTCCTCCTAGGACTCTTCCGTGATGCTTGGGGCCAAAAGGTAGGAATCCAAAATTTCTAAACTTATGTAGAAGCAGAAGGGTCAGGTGCGTAAAAACCCTTTAATATATTAATTTAGAAGTAAAATTAAACTAGTTGTGTATAATTTCAAATAATTTCACTACGAAAGTGTGTATATTAAGTACCGTGCCACTACTCAACTGAGATTAACTGTGGCTATGGCTAAAGACACTTTATGTATATTCAGACCATATGGAAAAAAATCTCTGGTGAGAGGGCGAAAGCTTTTCACTAAGGCTTTTATTGAAGTATGATAAAGCAAGTCGAAAACAAAAATCGCAAGAATTGTAGCAAAGGTATGTAGTACATTGACT
This sequence comes from Mimachlamys varia, assembly GCA_947623455.1. Classification (NCBI taxonomy): domain Eukaryota; kingdom Metazoa; phylum Mollusca; class Bivalvia; order Pectinida; family Pectinidae; genus Mimachlamys; species Mimachlamys varia. Next base: position 44,687,118 of record OX392539.1, read on the forward strand.
CTGGTTGTATTTAGATACCATAGTATAGGGCATGAAAGAAAATGAAAAAAAATCAAAGAATACCAAAGCGTCAACCAAACCATAATCCGAATTCAAAACCGATTAAACTAGGGGCAAAATAGGGACAAAGGAAAGATTTACATGGAGACTCTCGGAAAAGCACCAGAGAATAAGGCCATGTGTTCCGGAAGAGTAAGCGTCTTCTGCTTCATCGACGACACCCGCCATGTAAATCTTGGTCACATCCAAGTAAGCATCAATCCTCTAAATGAGAACCGAGTCATCATTGTCATCACAACAAGTAAACACACTAACAAGCAAACTCAAAAACGTCCATCTTCATATCACACAAAGATACAGAATATTTCTCGATGAGATCAAGTTGGCGACCATCTCATAGTCTTTATCAACCTGCATCTCTCGAATCCCAGGGCCTTAAGTTCGTCCGTCAGCAGTTGACATCTATCACGAAAATATCGGTATTCATAGCAAGCCCTAGAAAAACGAATCAACTTCGGCATGTTAACATCATATAATGGTGATGTAACTATCAAGAATGGGAAAGTTAATGATCGGAAAATCGAAATCGTCACTTGTTTCATACATTTAAGTAGTAAGTTGCCCGTGTGTGTCATATTTTGAGTAAAGATCGAGGTAAGAAGCTGATGTGGCTTTAATCTCAAGTATACGATCGACTAGGTTAGCAATCTTCTTGCTGTTTTTCGAAAACACATCGTCAATATACCTGAAAGTGAAATTGAATGATTTGGGAAGGTTTTTGTTACCCGTCTTGCTGAGCCCTTCGACAAATTAAGTCTCAGGCATTTTCCATACCGGAAGTGTGGATGTATCTATTTAATGGCGAAAAAAAATCTTCTAGCAGTCGTTTGCCTTGTACCTTGTAGGGCGACAGTAACACACAATCCCACAAGTGAGCACATTTTAAAAGCCTACCAATCATTGTACTTCAAATGTAAGTTATTGCTAAGCTATGTGTCACGAAACAGAATATAGAGAGGAAGAAAACGGGTTTTCATTGTGTACGTGTCTTCCATTACAGTTGCTATACCTTGTTTATTTTCGTGACACGATGCTGTTCCTAAAAGAACTTATACTATTTTATATTGTTGTTAGGGCGATTATTATGTTGTTTTTTTGGTAGCATATTTGTAGAATTCTTCACCTGGGATCTCTATCAGACTAGGAGGTTTTGATAACAAATACAAATGAACACCACATTTCACTGCACGAAACACAAACAACAAATACTCGTGCATTACATGTATTAATAACTAGTTTTACTTTAATATTGCAAGGGTTTGAAGGCATGATCGGGTTAGTCATGGGACTCTATGTTGTTCTGACAAATCCGGATCCTTCCGTTATCAGCGGCAGTTAAGTAATTCGAATAAGAACTAATAATATATATGCACCGGTAAAGTTTCTGCTAGGGTCTGGACATCAGAACTACGTCATGATGGTTCTGGTACTTGTTTACTAACGTTCACGTGTGTGAGGATCACACTGAGGCCTGACATTGGGACGCAATTAGCAACCTGAGTTTGAATAATAGGTTTATTACCACCCATAATTGTTCGTGAATGATTATGCTTTTGTCTGATTGTTAAATCCACAGCTGAATTTTTCAAGGTTATGGCAAAGCTACATAGGCTACCAAGTTCGTCTACCACCTTGGGTCCTAAATGATAAAAGTCACACACACAGGACTTCGAACTCTTGATCTTTATAGACAAAAAATATCTTTAAATACTGCAAAGTACATAAGCTACCAAGTGAGTCTACCACCTTGGGTCCTAAATGATAAAAGTCACACACACAGGACTTCGAACTCTTGATCTTTATAAACAAAAAATATCTTTAAATACTGCAAAGTACATAAGCTACCAGATGAGTCTACCACCTTGGGTCCTCAATGATAAAAGTCACACACACAGGACATCGAACTCTTGATCTTTATGAACAAAAAATATCTGTACATAAAATAGAGAAGAGTATTATATATTGCATGGAAGTGATACACTTTGACCTTCATCCAGGTTTAGACAAACATGTTCAGCGAATGATGAATCAGTTCAATGACCGTACTTGATGAATGTACAATTCCATAAATGTTATTCCAGATTGAAGTAATTCTAAGACTTGTTTTCGAGATAGGTCGTTATAATGCAAATATATCCTGGGTGTCTGTGCAATAGTACAGAATATTTGACACGAGGTACTGGTAATCGACCGATGTTTTATTGCACAAGGCCTCGATTACCAGTACCGAGGGTCAGCTAATCTGGACTATTGCAGACACCCATGATATACTTGTTTAATTACCTAATCACTAAATCACACATTAAATCACTGATTTTTTTTATTTAATTTACATGTTTTTGAATAATAATAGATCAATTTTATAATGTATCGCGTGAACTCTGGTATGTAAAAAAAAGGTAAACATTCCATTATTTGAGTAATAACCACAACAATATCAGTCCGTATTCATTGGCGACTCCAAATCTCAACTTTCCTGTAGAAGTCGCCATGCCCGTTGTCTGGCAGCATTGACATCTGACTGACTTTGGCGCTTGAAATTGTAGAAAACGTCACGCGGTGTTTAATAGTTCGCACGTGACCGTGCAATAGTCATTTTAGCCGTGCAATAGTTCATTTCACTAGTAAATGGTTAAAAATATAGCTTATTCGTATAGTTAAGGAAAATCAAACGCATTATGTAATAAATTAAGATTAGTTGAAGTTTAGCTGACTGTTGATATCCATATAGGAATAAGCTGTAACCAACTCGTTATTGACTTGCTTTTATTTTCAAACGAGACTGCATCAGTTAAACTTATCAGAACAGGTAAAATAACTCTATGGACGATGTGTTTTTATGAATAACAAACACTTTGCTGACCATGTCGATCGTATAATACCATTCTGAAATTAAAATTAAAGACACAACATACTCTTCTACATCAGCTGCTTACCTCAATCTTTCTTATAATGATCTTTCCTTTGTTCATATTTTGCCCCTGGTTTAATCGATTTTGAGTTTGGATTATGATTTTGTTAACGCTTCGGTATTCTCTGATTTATTTTGACCAACAGGGACAGCTCATATACTGCACCAAGCTTCACTTTAAACAAGAAATTTCCTTCATTTAATTTCCTTATCTTGTAAGTAACATCCCTGCTTCTTTATTTGTTTTTTGTTTTTTATTTTGGTGTTAGATGAAGGTGCTTACTAAACTAACGGCACAGGGATTTGAAAGATGCCGGTAGATCAAGACATTTGGCAAATGTTATGGTCGCCATCTTGGTCTCATTGTGAAATATTCCTTATCAATTACTTCAATACGATTTAGACATGGTTGGTGTTAATCGATGATGCATGGAGCGCTTCTTCCGGACTAACTTGTCTTAGTATCTTTTACTTTTCAAGTGTCTCAATGTAAACATTTCCGTTCCTCAATTTCCAACAAGTGTAATTTATTAATGCTTCTCTGTTTTTCTCTGCGAAAAATGTCACAATTAGTTGTTGCTTTTTTATATATATATAGGATAAAATGACAAAATGAATGTAGTTTTCCTGACCGGAAGTTTGGATCTATATATTAGGGAGAATACTTTTAACTAATACAGTCGTCTGCTCTTGTATCTTGAAGAACGATAGTAACACACAATCGCAAAGGTAATCTTTTCCTTAAAGATACAACTCATTTTACTTCCAAATCAAGTCCATATGCGATATATTGCTTAGTTTTGTGTCACGAAACAAAAGCATAGTAAGACTATATAGGGGAAATAAATGGCCTTGTGTGTTCTAATGTAACAGATTTACATTGATCGGTGTCGTAGCAGGATGCATTTCCATCACACAAGAGGCAAAATCTTTTTCTTAACCCCCGGGTTGTTTTGGTGATAATAATGTATGTGTATGTTTTTTTTATCGTATTCTTCACCTGGGGTCTTCATCAGTCTAGGAGATAAGCAGTAATAATTTTCATAACAAACGACAATTACCTCCACATTTCACAGCAAGGAAAACAACAACAAAAACACCTGTCGTTTAGTTATTAAGAGTTCCATAAACAAAGAGCTGATAATGGATATTAATGGCCAACGTATACCCAGTATTGGTAATATTTGCTTCTGAACAGATGTTTTTGGATCAAACTGTGACATCACAATGGTGGGCAATTAACAACTTCATATTGAACATCAAAAAACACAAAAATTTTGGATGGCATCGTGAAAATTTAATGAAAAACATGTTTTTTAAACAATCAAGGCAAAATACGTTGGGTATCGTGAAAAAACAGATATATGTATGTAGACATGATACCTGCCACACTACATCTTAGGTGTTTACATGCAGCAGATGGTGGGGAGAAAAAAAAAGAAGGATAAAATGGTTTTTATGTGAGAAATAAAATAAGAGAATACCGAAGCATCAACATAATCATAATCCAAACTCAAAATCGATTAAACCAGGGGCAAAATTTGAACAAAGGAAAGATTTACATGGAGACCCTTGCAAAAGTACAAGAGAATAAGACCAGGTGTTCCGGAAGAGTAAGCGTCTTCTGCTTCATCGATGACACCCGCCATGTAAATCTTCGTCACATCTAAGTAAACATCAAGGTCTCAAAATGAGAACCGAGTATCACTGTCAATCACAACAAGTTAACACACTAATGAGCAAACTAAAAAAACGTCCATCTTCATATCATTTAAAGATACAGAATATTTCTCAATGAGACTAAGATGGCGACCATAAAACTTGCCCATAGTACTGATTAACCTGCATCTCTCGAATCCTTGTGTTGTTAGTTTGTTTGTCAGCAGTCGACATCGAACACGAAAATCCCGATATTTAGAGCAAGCCCTGGAATAGCAGCCCAAATTCTGCGTTAATGTTATACGGTAGCAATTAAAGGAATCGTACCGAGCGAACTCACCCCCCTCCCCAATTCTTAATTTTAGCAATTATGACATTCCTGCTATTTGCTTTCAAAATACAATAACTCAAGGATATTTTGTAATACATATAATATTTTCATACACCTTTGTTGACTGGTTTTCGAGGTAAGCCTAGTTACCAGATGACATAAATTTACCAACGGCATTTTGTAGATTGCCTAACAAAGCAAAGTTAGTGAAATGCTTATTCTGAAAAGAATTCACAATATTAAGCAAGTCATTTCTTTATTTTTTAAGAAAGATGTCTTTGACGATATTGAATGAAAATAGCATTTTGTAAGCAAAGTCGCTATACGTCCGGATCGACAAGGAAAACTAAGGGTAGAGTTTTCTTCTTTAAATCACAATATGTTGAAGCACAGTAATCAACCCATTACTTTTAATTAGTACATTAGGGTATAACACTAATATTTAAAAGCTGTTTTGATAGCTTGACTCTTTAATCTTGGTAGAGTTCGACTTGCCGTTACTTCACTATTATATAGTTGAATACACAGCATATCTGTGAGTCATGCTCCTGTAAGCAGCTTAGGTCATTATGGATATGTATATATGGGTGTTGTGTAAGCATGCACGTGTTTAGGTGTGCTAGAGACAGGGTATGTTGGTGTACATGTCTCCTTGTGATAGCACAGTTCTGAAGCCAACTCTAGAGTACTACGCCATTGAAACACCATGCAATGGGCACCCAGCACAGCATCCCGCTCGATCTTATTGAACAGGTGACCCAGTTGCTGCCATTATCTTGAATGTTGCAACGTAGAGCTATGGGAACCTATCATAAAGATGAATACTATCGACCCATGGAAGATATGTCCTTGGATTAACTATGTACACAATGCACAGATATACTTATATGCAATACAATGTATCTCATATTTAATTGGATTCGATTTATATACATTAATATAATTTTTGAAATAATGAAAAAAAAAATAAAAAAATAATATGAATATTTTTTTTGTTGGAAGTATAATTGAGGGCGTGAAGAAATTCTTTACTATGTGTACGCACCTGTACCGAGGATTCTTTTACACAGATTGAATTCAAATGATAGGATATGTTTTTATACAAATATTGGATTAAAATTCGCATTGCATCCAGTGAAATCTTTCTGTAGTGTATACAATCGTACAAATGTAAGATAGTCTATTACTTTCTGTTTAATTCAATAATAAGACGGAAGGTATCGGATTTTGTTTGTTATAGATATTACGAACCTAGGGATGGTTGAAGCACTTCAACATCAGGAGTCCTCTCCCTTACCGGTGCTGGAGTCACTTAACCGTCCTTTACAGAAAATCCCCTGCTCTATTTACCTTGTCAATCTGTCTTTACGGGCTTTTCATCTCTTCTCTTCCCTTACTCTGCTGGCAGTACTCGATGTCTTTGATATTGACACTGGTCCGTTTTGTAGTTGCTTCATAGTGACGGAACAGGACTCGTCTGAAGTACTTCCGGTCACATCAGTTGTAGCTAGGGCATCGAATATCTTGTACATATCTGCTTCTTTAACGTATTCCTTAAAAAGATAAATTGGACAAGGGTGTTGTCATCGCAACCGTTAGTATAATATAAACATTATTATTCAGCGGCAAATTGTCTATTTTTGGAAAGTAGTGACCAAAATTAGCCATGGTATCTAAAGAGTTACTTATGTGCACGAAAATGGTTTCGTTATATTTTTGTCAATGCCTTGGCAAATAGGGGTGTCTTGTTGGTGGAATATTCCGGTTTACTGCCGGCCTTATTTAAGTTATCGAAATCGTGGAAACTTTTCACGATATAATTCACGGTAGATTGGAACAATCATCAATGAGCTATAGTTTATGTTGATTGTAAATTTATATGGAAGTTTAAATGCTTTTGGTCATGCTTTTAAATAATTTTCGTTATATTCAAGTAATAATTCTCCTTTATTTATTCATATGGATAATACGAAATAATTTGCTGAGGCAAAAAATAAATCAGAGTCTATCAAACAAATCTTCCGTGGGTACGTGAATATTTGGATTACAAGTGCAGAATCAAAAGAATCATAGTTTTACTGTATATCAAGCTTACAATTACTCTTGGTGCAATTATGAAGTCGGGGCGGCGGTGGTCGAGTGGTTGAAGTGTTCCAATAATCTACCACTTTTTTAGTCCTCAACCTCTGGACTGCGAGTTCGAAACCTACGTCGGCAGTTGCCAGGTACTGACCGTAGGTCGGTGGTTTATCTTCGGTTTCTCCGGCTTTCCCTCACCTCCAAAACCTGGCACGTATTCAAATAACCCTGGATGTTAATAAGACGTAAAACAAAATAAAAACAAAAAACAAAAAACCTGATATGAAATAATAAATTCGGTTAGATTCTATTTGTTAAGTAACTTTCCAAAACACTTACTGATCAAGCAATTTTGTAGTCAACTCTTTGTTTACTTCTTGTCAACATTTCTTCATTATGTCATGAAAATACTACTATCTTTAATCTTGATTTTTTATTTAGTCACCTTGACCTCTTTGTCGCAGTGACCTTGACATTGGTAAGTTGACTCCAAGTTTATCTACAACTAACTTTATATTTTATTTTTCTCTCTGTATTGGAAGACTTATTTTCACAACTGATACAAAAACATGACGGCATAAAAGTGTTCCATCGTGATATCATCGAGAAATATTCTGTATCTTTGTGTGATGATGGACGTTTTTGAGTTTGCTTGTTAGTGTGTTTACTTGTTGTGATGACAATGATGACTCGGTTCTCATTTTGAGGACTGATGCTTACTTGGATGTGTCCAAGATTTACATGGCGGGTGTCGATGAAGCAGAAGACGCTTACTCTTCCGGAACACCTGGTCTTATTCTCTTGTGCTTTTACAAGAGTCTCCATGTAGATCTTTCCTTTTTCCGTTCTTTTGCATTTTTATTGTACGTGTGCTATATCGTTCTTATATTCTTATCGGACTGTAAAAATATTTGCTATTGTGAAGTCATCAATCTCTATTATTACATCATCAATTTCATTGTATTTTGTACTTGATGTACAGCTGAAAACCGTTCGAAATAACTAAACAAAACACAGTTATTCTATTAAAATGTAAATTTAAGAAATGAACGTTTTACCGGGCTTTATTAAGTTGAACACAATGTGTGTTATAGGACTGTAACAACATTTGCTTAAATGTCCATTGCTTAATTAGAATGTATGTTTTTTTCAGATATGATTTATTAAAGCTATAAGTCAGCTGCTAACGTTTCCGATGCAGAATTTGAGTTTTTGGAAGTTGCATAATGATCCTTAATTGTGTATTCTATTAATCTAGGGCTAGTCATTTGACTTGATTTAATAACCCACCCACATCGTTCATTTTACTTTGCGCTCAGTGACAGAGGGGGAGGTTTAATTGAGCTGATTGCTATCATGTATATTGATTGCATACAAATCACGTGACCAACCAAGCGCTTGACTTCCTAGACAAAGCAAGCTAATGACCAACATGTATCTCTACCCACCGATATCCTACAGGTGATCTCGAAGATCTAGCACACGATTAGTTGTTACAGCTCCACAGCGGACAACCTACACCAGGAGCTACTCTACAATCATAATTAGGTGTTATAGTATTCAGTTTGACAAATTAAACAAGCAACGAACACTATTTACAACGAACCGTCATGTTTAAACAATGAATCTGGAAATAAAGATTATTAAAGAACTGTGTTACTGAAAAATAGGAAATATTCTTATCAGTATGACGCTTTTTTCGATGTGGTGCACAGCACACACTGATACAAGACGAGAAAATAACACTTATGGTAGAATATGGACATATGTGATAAATGACGAAAATTACACTGGGTGATAATTTTAGGTTGACCGTGAGTATTACTGTTTCTATTTAAGCATAGTGTAGACCCACGCAAGTTCTAAATTCAGCACTTGTGTTAAGGTAAATATGCCACCAATGTTTATACAAACTTGACCCAGAACAATACAACATCGCTAGTACCCAATTATCTGTAGCGAAATTTCATTCGGGGGAATACCTTTCATCTGTTTGTCATTGATTTCTTGTTTACAAATACAATGTACGTACAATATACCATATCATACCTGACAGTGTATGCAACACGCAGGTAAGCGCATATTTGTTTTACACGTGGTCAATATACAATGGGCGTGTTTAGAAAATAATAGAGAATACCGAAGCGTCAACAAATTCAAATCTTAACTCCAAATCGATGAAACTATTGCAAAATATGAAAAAAGGAAATGGAAATGTTTATATGGTGACCTTTGTAAAAGAACAAGACCAGGTGTTCCGAAAGAGTAAGCGTCTTCCGCTTTATCGACGACACCCGCTATGTACAAGTCCTCAAAGTGAGAACCGAGTCATCATTCTCAGTCACAAGTAAGCAAACTAATGAGCATATTCAAAATCGTCCATCTTCATATTAAACAAGGATACAAAATAGTTCCCAATGAGACAATACGATATTTTAAAAAAAGTATACATACTTTCTCAAATAACATGAATATAGCATATATATTAATAGATATTTTACAGGTATGATGTCCCCGGAGTATGACGACACGTCTTTGAAAGAAATAATGAAACATTTCATATTTACAATATTATTGACTTTTAATTATATTGATATTAGTAGTTATCACCCCGTGAAAAGTAACCTTAATCAAGGCCGGAATACAGGATCAACATTCCTCTTTGAATGAAAATTAACATATTTAATATGGTTTTTAAAAATATCTTGTGACATATTCTTAATAAGTTGAACATGAAATAAACAAAGATGTTAATATACAGTGTTATTCCTATCGAAATGTTATTCTAACGCACTTGGAGTTGTTGATACCCATGTTTATATAATTGTCATAAATCCCTATCAACCTTTGTTAAATCGTGGGGGTATGTTTAGATCAATTAAGTCATTGCAACGGTGACAATTTACGTCATAACCGATACATTGGCCATATTTGTCAGCTACATTGATTTAGCTGGACTACTTACAACTACTAAGGGGGGAGACTCCCCTCGTTATAAGTTCCGCTACTGTCAAATGCCGCAATCAAGACGGCCGGCTGAATCAACTCGGATTTACAATTCGACCAATCAGCAACGTCCAATCTAAGCCAGGTAGGAGCGCTGAGCTTACTTGTTATGTAGCAGCTGTGTATAGCAAGCGGCACGAGACAATTTGCATGTGAGTTACGTCGCTTAGGAAAGGTGTGCTCTAATAGGATAAAAAGGTGCTTGCGCGAGACTTGTCTGTCAATAAGTTACGGGACTGCTACAGATAGGCCCATACACTCGGAATGGACATGCCAACGTTGAGAACTGCCTACATCATGTGTAACGTGTTACTGGTGATACTCGGAGTAACACTGCTATCACAAGGTAAGTCTTTTGGGGGCTTTCAGATTGTATACTTCTACTTACCCGGGAAACTTTAACTTTGAAATAAGTTCCTCTTTAAAGTCAGCTGTATATTACAGAAACCGAATCCGTCTGAGTTGAGCTTGTTTTTTTTAATCCCTGTGTAAGGGTACTAATAAGTGCTGTTATTTGCAATCCCCGTGTAGTTATATGTATCCTTGTGTTTTGAATAAAAACTGTTTAAACTAACTTTAAGCCAATCCAGCTTGAGATATTGCTTGGTTGTTTAATGCTCAGTAATTTATTTTATTGTACTTAAATTACTTGCGGAATGTGTATAAGTTTTAATATGTTCAAGCCCAATCATCAAGAACTTTTTGAGGCAATAAAATTGCTTGAACAAGAATAGTGTGGGTTTCAACAACTTTCGGCTTGCCTACCAAATGTCTTTTACCTAGAAGAAATATGCATGTAAATTACAGAGATAAAACGTTTTTTTTTACAAGTTAAAAGCAATTTCTGCCATAGGAAACGTATTTGTATGTGACTAAATACTTAATAGCCTTTAAGATATATGTATGTTTCCCGCTGATTCATATTCCAGTTATTCTAAAACAGTTAAAGAAAAGAATGCTAGTAACAGTTTTCTTTTCTTTCAATTCAGAATAATTTAAACCACTATTTGAACCCTAACTGTACTGTTTGATTAGTAACAACCCTCTCTAAGCGATTTTTCCGAAATTAAACATGCTGCGTTTAAGCACCAGTTAGAGAAATACGAAAAGGAACATGAAAAACAGTCAATTATTTTTCAAATGCAGCCTTGGTGAAAGAAAATTGAAAGTCTCTTAGTAATGAGTCTACATACAAACATTTATGTAATGCGTCCATTGGTAGGTATCCCAGAAAAATGTCAATGTAGGGTCTACTGTATTTTCAATGTTTTCTATCATATTGGTCAACTCGTTAGTGACAAATGGAATTCGTCTTATACGTCTGAGGCAACGACTTCAGCAATTATTAAATATCTTCATATTTATCCTTTCTTCCATCCATCCTTCATAATGTTAAAGCCACTTAGCATCACACGATATCTGCCAGACGGTAGAGTTTAATTAGAAAATCTGGAATTCATTTCTAAAACTTGATTTATCTTGTAAAGACTACGAGGGAAGAAATGTTATGTTCCCAAGAACAGTATTTGGGCCCTTTATAAAGGGAGCAGTAATATTCATTTTTGGCACGTTTTAGAATTTATATCATCCCAAACGAGGAATAACTTCTCGAATATGTGATTTATTAAAGCTTACGTATGTATATATCTGCAATTTAAAATTGGAATTTCATATACTTCCGTTTAATGATTTTATTTATGACAGGATAACGTTTGGATGTCACGCGAAGACGCCATTTACATTCTATGGCAATATCTAACTAGAGTCTTACCTACTGTACCGTAAGATCTAGCTTTAGAGCATTGTTATAATTCTAAGCCATATATCAAAAGTGTTGAGATATTAACAGGTGAACCCCATTAATGAGACGGAAGTCAGTAGCGTGACCTTCAAGTTTGTTAAAAGTTATGTTCGTTCGTTGTTTATAGAAAAAGATATAAAACATTTTCTATCAGGAAGATCAAGGTTAATGAGAATATTGAAAAAAAAACACACACAATATAAGCTTTGTCTACTGTTTTTTAGCAATAACAAACATATAATACCTTGGGGAAATAAAATACCAATCCTTAACCCAATATATCAAATATTTGCAAAATGGTATTTCAAAATGAAATTTTCCATCACTTGAGGTTCATGTCTAGCGTTACTAATTTCCACTGTTGTGGGGTTTCTCTTAAGTGATGCTCCTGAACGGCCAGTGCAAAGAAAGTGGCATTTGCTGTGGGCGCTTGTAAGGTCATTGGGAGCTTCAACTGTAGATCAAAGGCCAGTACCATCAATGACTTACTGCGACCGCTGGAACTGGAGTCCTAGCTTTCGGACAAAGCCATTGTCATCTGTAGCCTTTAATTGTTACACATGAAAACAATTGTATCTTAAAATTCAAGCAATATATATCCAATCTGCAAAAACTGAATCCAACAGCTGCTTCGTCCCTTCTTGACTTACATGATGTATCAGTGCTGCCATTGTCGCAAAAAGTCGGGGTTCAAATTGTCTATTAAAACAGGTAGGCAGGTAAAACCATTTAAATCATGTATTGGAAATTAAATGAACACAAGTTGAATTTAAATTTTATACACCGTGAAGCTTTAAAATGACTCTGCCAGTGGTTAAAAGAGATCAATGAAACTATAAACGTCACAGCCATCGCCTGCGAATTGACAATGCGCCACCAAGGTCTGCCACCTTGTAACTCAAAAGTGAAATGTATCACACAAATAAATAAGAGAATACCGTAGCGTTATCAAAATCATAATCCAAACTCAAAATCAATTAAACCACAAACAAATTATTGTAACTTTTTACTTTATAAATATATACAATACACTCAATTTTAATTTCACTGTATCTTACAGCGGTTGTTTTTTTTTTCGTTATTGCTAGAGGCAAACCCGGTTTTTGTTTTTTACCTTTATGAAGGTAGCGGTTAATATATATAAGAAGCGCTACACGTGGCATATTCTTTTCGTTGCTGCATTAAATAATGGTTGATATACGAATAAGCACCTATCTGATTGTAAAAGTAGAGACTAAGTAGAGAGGCACATCGTGGGTGGTCGGATTGTGCATTGGATAGCACACTCGCCTTTTACCAAGGCGGCCGGGGTTCGATTCCCCATCCGAACATGAAAACGTTATGGAGTCACCTGTCCGACCACATGATTTTTCTCTAGGTACTCCGGTTTCCTCTAATAATAAGAACCCCAGCGCGCTAACATCCGGGCTAGCAAAAGTGATTTATATAAGTTGGATTACTTGTTTCATAATCGTAAAATGAATACAATTTATATTTTATGTATAAGTACAACTTGAATCCATGTGATAACTCTATTTAGGAAACGAAGTCAGCATTACTTGGTTAATTTCATCGATTCGGTCAGTTTAGTATTCTTCAGCGATGCCGAAAGCCATCAGCGTAAAAATTGTATCATAACAATTTCTGTAGCTTATATGTAGAATGCAGCTAAAAGGGTTAATTACCTATCAAATTCAAGGTTAATGTTTTGCTGAAACAAATAGCACATCTTTAAAGATTGTTCAAAAGACACACACGAGAGCGACTTGATATATATATAATAAGATATAAGATAAAAAGGTCAAAACACTAAAATGTGTCTATTGCACGGCATATTTATATTCTTTTGCGCATTTTTATTACATGGTTTGCTGCCAATGTTAATACCGAGGTTGTTACTTTGTTCACCTTATTTCTTTTCCTAATTTCTTGTCGGTATGAGTTCCTAGTTTCAGAAATAAGAAATCAAAACGAGCATTTTCACATAATAAAAGTTTTGGCATTTATTCCAATAAAACAACAATTCACTTACAAAATTCACATGAAAAACGCCGACAATTTTAATCCAGTGCGAACGTCGATCACACCATGTAATTATTCTAGGCGTGACTTCTCAATAGGGACACCTGAAGCTTACATGTTATCAGCCTTCTAAAGAAGCCAGCTATCAGATAACTTTTGTACATTCCTCTCTGGTTGTCTAACCTACCTTTGGCACACGTGTAACAGGAAAAAATATCATACGGATACTATTTACCGTATAACACGAACATTACGTGATGAAAATACGTATCACAGTGGTTTTAATTCTGGAAACATGTGACATAGATTAATCCTCAGTATTCGGATAATATGTTAATGTTATAAATGCCTTTAGGTCAGTTAGTATCATATTTAGTAAGCTAGATGTCTCATGTTGCGAAAGTGACATAATTTGAATTTGTTAGGGCTTCTTCGACCAATCAGCGAAAATCTTATCTTTTAAGAAAATCTACTAAAGTAAAAGAGTCCGAATATTTTATTGTGAAATATTACATTATACAATCTTAATCATTCTTCTTCGCTGTTGAATTCGAATAACGGATTGTTTCCGGTATTTTCTGTTTTAAGACACGTTTTCATTTCAAAGATGACGAAACACACACACATGCTGCACCTTATAAATTTAGTAATATATATAGTAAGCCGAAAAATGAATTAAAACTGCATCATACCGCTGTTCCGTCCTCCTAGGACTCTTTGGTGATGCTAGGGACCAAAAGGTGGGAATCCAAAATGTCTTAACTAATGTAGAAGCAGAAGGGTCAGGTACTGAAAACCCCTTTAATTTATCAATTTAGAAATACAATTAAACTAGTTCTGTATAGTTAGCTTCGTAGTTTTAGCTTAAGGAGAGTTTAGATGACATTTATTGTACGCCCTTCTCTAATTGGTTAAGACTTTCCATTATCCCACACTTCAATTGTGTGTTCCCATTTTTGCTAGGGAAAAGATAAACCTGTCTTTTAACGGGGTAGGGAAAAGACAGCTCACTTGCGCTATTATTCTTAGACGTCACTATCACGTCATCACTGTATGCAGTGTAACCAGAGTAACGTCACAAATTTCGTCAAATATTGCATCTGCCATTGATGATGACGCGATGCACCGATTTTACTTTACGCGGGAGAAAATCACTCCTGCATAATGTAGACAGAAATATCAACCGTCGGGATAAGATTTATGAATTTTAGCACTCGGCAAAGCCTCCTGATAAAATACATAAATCTTACCCTAGGGTTGATATTTTGCAGTCTACATTACATAGGCGTGATAAATTCTATTAATCTTGTTCAGATAAACAATGTCAAAGCAACAGCGCTGGTCCAGCATTAAGACAGACTAAAGTCGGTAATGAAACTTTTTTCCAAAGTGATCTATAGTCTTTCTTTGATCCTTGTGAAGTGCGCCTAGCATGTGCTGAATGTTGGCATGACGATGAAACAAAATTAGCTTAAAAACAATTGAGTGTAACTTTTAATCTCTCCAATACATTGACCACTGGCGGTTAAGGCACACTAGTGGTTTTTTTTTGTTTTTTCTTGTCGTTTATGTGGCTGACCAGTCGACACAATAGCATTAGATACTTCTAATCTAAATATTGTTGTCTGTGGCGTATTGTTGATCTGGAGCCAACGTTAGATTACAACAGCTGAGCTTGATTGATGCGATAATTCTCTATTAAGGATAATGTCGATCAATTTGGTCACCGTGTTTGCAGTGTCATTCGTCTATCAGTTTGCTAGGGCTTGCTCTAGGTATCGTGATGTTCGTTATCGATGTCGACTGCTGACAAACAAACTAACAACAAAAGGATTCGAGAGAGGCAGGTTGATCAGAACTATGGGCAAGTTTTATGGTCGCCATCCTAGTTTTTTGCACATCAGTCTACTGGTGTGTTCGCTAAAAGGGCCATTTTTCTTTAAATAGGGTTCTATTGAGATATATTCTGAAAAGTGATGTAAGTGTGAATGATTTATGTCATGATAAGTATTAAAACCTGCATTTTTTTCGTTGTAGGTCGTTGTTAATCCTTTATGTTGGTAAACAGTTGATGTAATCTATAGAACAAACGACGTTCATTACTTTATGCCGTATATTACTATTGTTTTCTGCAAAATGATCATGACTTCAAAATGAAAAAGATATCAGATTTATTTAACACTTAAGAAATATTTTAAATATGATTGTTTACTCATAAATGCTATCAGTGGGTCTTGGACATGTCTGAAGGCAATCGCGATACACGCGTGGCTAGACTGCCTAGCTTTGTTATCAAATATAGTAGGTTTAACTGTACATATGTTGACATAGGCTCAATCGGTAGAGCGACGGAATAGGGAAAAGGGAGCAGCGGTTTCGATTCCAGTTTAATTATTCTCAGTTTAACCTGAGTTTTAAGGAATTTCAAATTAAGTAAGACATCCGCTTAAGCATCAACTATTAAACCCGCAGTTAGCACCTGATCGGATCAGTCAACGTGCAAAAAGGATTAGATAATTTCATGTACATTTTATTCTAAGTATAAGGTGTCATATAAACAGGTGTCAATAACTATATAATTCCACGGATATCGAAATATGAGCCAAACATAAGATCTAGACAATTTTCCTCTTCCCAATGCCTCCCTTGACACTACCTTTCGTTGAGAGTTCTCCCTTTTGCAGAATGCTTTAGGTTCAGTCCCCTGGCCGAAACATATCAGAGCTTCATAAAAAGATAAATAAAAAATGAC
Organism: Mimachlamys varia; assembly: GCA_947623455.1. Taxonomy (NCBI): domain Eukaryota; kingdom Metazoa; phylum Mollusca; class Bivalvia; order Pectinida; family Pectinidae; genus Mimachlamys; species Mimachlamys varia. Next base: position 44,703,739 of record OX392539.1, read on the forward strand.
CCTCGCTGTTAATATAACGTAAACACAATCAAATCAAACCAAATTTAGACGGACGCTTGAACAAGTTGAGCTGCTTCTTGGTTGCATCCGAAAGTCGAAGTCAAATTGGTAATGCTTCCTAAAGCCGCATTGCTCTCCACCGCACGGGTGCCGAATGAAGGAACAAAGGTAAATACATTTACCACACGGGAAGCCCAAAAACTGCCAACTTTAGACCAGTGTTCTAACCGAATAACGAAATGGTCGCGTGGAGAAGTGGATAGCGCTATTGCCTTTCATCAGTACGGTCACGATTCGATTCGGACGCGACAGGTAAGGGGTCACATGTACGACCTCGGGGTTTTTCGGGAAGAAATGTTTTAAGAAATTGAAATGAACATTGACCTCCGCTTTAGCATTTCTTGACAGTTACTACCACAACATCGACTTCCTTTGTGATTAGAGACAAGTTATCATAAATAAAGGCAGTTAGTACATCATGAGACTAAGTGTTATATTACTAGATGGACGGTAGGCATCAAACACTTCACAGATCAAAGCTTACGCTGATTATTATACCTGCTATAATAAGTATCTGAGGAACTAGTGAATAATGAATAGCCATATCTGATTTTGATTTTAGCTGTATACGTAGTTGGTCGTTTATGGAGATAGGATCCATTGTATTGATCGATGTGGAAGGTTTCTGCCCAGGTGCAAAAAGAAAATCTTTGCCAAAAAGAAGTAAAGCATTTTTTTTCGATAGAAAAGTACTTTAAAATACTTGATATTTAACCCTCATCTTTACTTGCAAATAGAGAAAATAGATACGATTCATTGATAAACCTCGCTATGAATATAAGACTTGGACGCAGATACTGAATTCCCTCAGGTGCCCCAAAGCTGGTGTGTTGGTTTTAACCACTAGTCTCCAATCCCTTTATGGTACCATGGAGCTGCCGTAGTTTATTCTATATTCTGGGGTTTACTTTCATGCTCGAGATTTTGGTGATATATGTCGGCTGCTGACAAACAAATTTATGGCACAGGGATTCGAAAGATGAATATTAATGAAGATGATGGGCAAGTTTTAAGCTCACACTCTTGGTCTTGTTTCCTTCTTTGTTATGAAGGTATTCTTTTTGAATATGCTCAATAGTATTATAGTTATGATTAAAAATAATACCACATTTCTCACTTTGAGAACTTGACAATAACTTAAATATGACCTAAAGTATGCTCAAAGGTAATTGTTACGATTGAAAGTAATAACATTTCTCACGGTGAGAACTTGATATGAACTTGGATATGGCCTAGACTTTACTTAAAAGTATCTGTTATAATTGAAAGAAATAACTCTTTTCTCACTTTGAGGACTTCACATAAACTTGAATGTGACCAAGATGTACATGGCGGATGTCTTCTAATAACATTTCTCACGGTGAGAACTTGATATGAACTTGGATATGGCTTAGACTATACTTAAAAGTACCTGTTATAATTGAAAGAAAGAAATTTTCTCACTTTGAGGTCTTCACATAAACTTGAATGTGACCAAAATGTACATGGCGGATGTCTTCTAATAACATTTCTCTAGGTGAGAACTTGATATGAACTTGGATATGGCTTAGACTATACTTAAAAGTACCTGTTATAATTGAAAGAAATAACTCTTTTCTCACTTTGAGGACTTCACATTAACTTGAATGTGACCAAGATGTACATGGCTGATGTCGTCTAAGAAGAAGAAGACGCTAACCTTTCCAAAACACCTGTTTTTTATCCTCTTGTACCTTTTCTTCTGTCTCCGTGTAAATTTGTCATTTGTACATATTTTGTCAATAGTTTGATCGATTTTGAGTTCGGATTATGACTGTAATGACGCTTCTGTATTCTCTGCAGTTTTAAGCATTATTATGATATATCATTATCAATGTTGTATCGTTTTCTTCCCATTTGAGCATACTCGATTTGACAAGATTTCTTTACAAAATTGTCATATTGACGGTAGCATATTTAACCTTAAAACAGTAGCCTAGTAAAAAGGTTTCATTGAACCTTATGACTGTAATGTTCACGTTTATTTTGTATCTTTGATTAAATAGCCAGCTATCGTTTCACTATACCAACCATCTGCCCTATATATCAACACTTAATCTATTGCTTCGTTAGTACACAAAGGTTTGTTGTAATGGTTTTAGGTTTAAAAAATATCGGAATCGCTTAAATAACCGTTATTGTAAAAATCGATTGCCCTGTTTTGGGGCAACCAGGAGACATTCCTTTTCTAATTTGGTCGACGACCGTTAATTGCCTACATTTGCTTGGTTTATAGGTGTGATCAAGCATGAAGGGAAAAGCTTCATTATTTCCGCAATGATAGAATCGAGTGATAACAGCCTTATCGTTGCATAATGAAAGTGAATTGTTTATTCAACCTTCATTACTACAATATAAATGTCTGTAAAGTGGTCACCTTTATCGTAATGTATAGATTATGAGATAAGATTCCCAGATACGGATTGCACTTTCTGTTATGTTTAAACGCTATGATGTTTGCTTATCAGATGTAATTCTTTTCATAGCCATAAAACTTGTTAACTTATATATTGATACAATTAATAATTAAATGATCCGTTTTTCCCCCCGATTCGCATTTTATGTCTTTCTATTTTTGAAACGATCCATATTCACTTCCGGTCTGTGCTGTTTAAATGTTCTCCTGTTGTTCTTTACGTGATAATTGTTCCATTGATATTCAGAAAACTATCAATATTTTTGTATTTATTCACATTGTATGATGTCAATTTGTGCTACAGATATGATCTTTAAGGGGAAAAATTAAGGTACGAATCTAATGATATCAAATATCGACTAATTTGCGCTATTTATGTTGGATGATAAAAATCAGTTTTGTGAACTTTGTCATAATAACTTGTTTCAACATCCAAGGTTATATATTGATCAAAAGATATTCATTAGTCCATTACAGAAACCCTTTCATACTTGCTTTTGAAAATTACTATTGAGAGTGTGTATCAAAACGTGTTTCAGGACAATACGAAATAACAATTAAAAAAATGCAATTTCAGAAAAAAAAAGTCCGATGTCTATTTGAAATTTTAGTTTATGATTCTGGGTGACATAATCAATGAAACACTGTACCACTAGTGATATATGCTCCAATTGTCTCCATTATTCGTAAACAATGGCTAATGATTTACCACATCGAACGGTATGAAAACGATACCGAAACTTGAGGGATTGTACAATCTTGCAATCCTGTTTTTGGATAAGGGAAAAAAAATACCGAAACAGCAACAAAACCATAGTCTGAACTCAAAATCAATTAAACTAGGGACAAAATATAAACAAAAGAAATATTCTATACATAGAGACCTTTGTAAATGTACCAGAGTATACAACTAGGTGTTCCGTAAGAGTAAGCTTTGAAAATCTCAGTCACATTCAAGTAAACAGCAGGTTCTCAAATTGAGAACCATGTCATAATTCTCAATCACAAAAAGTTTTTTTCGCTAATGAGCATATTCAAAACCGTCAACTTTCATATCATGCAAAGAAAACAATATCATAAGGTTTGAAATTCATTCTAGAATCTTTCACTGAGATATGGAATTTCTGTATTATTATTTGTAAAAATAATATGTTTCCCTTTAAAACATATTTTTTACAAAAATCGAGAACAGTAACTTCCTTAATTGAAATTAAAGTGACATAATGGAACCATTTTCATTCATGTATAACCTGTTTGTAACGGGGGATAATCACTAGCAGTATCAACGTGACCACATAGGAGAAGGACGGAAGAAAAATGTCGCGTCATACGATGTCGCCATTACGTATCATGAAAGTTGTACAGTTGCGTTGCGTCCACATATATTTTGTTAAGACATTAGGGAAATCATGGTAAATTCTCAGACAATACATTGACGTAGAAATGTGGGATTCCACATCGACATCACACAAATATACCTCAACGACAATCCTACAATCGATTAGTGTCGACTTAAGGTGTACAAATCTACCATTTATACTCTTTACTACAACCAATAGAGCAGGAAAATTTACAACAGCGACGGCTAGGCACCGTGCGAGATTACGTACAGTGTTCGTTTATCAATTATCTGATGTGGATTCTATATTGACGAAAAATATATTCTTTTATCGAAACAATGAAATTATTTAGAGCTCCGGAAGACACAAATTGACAGGTGAATTGTAAAGGGATAACTTACTATTGAGGAAAGAAACGTCATTCTTTTGGTTTGAAAATCCGCCTGGAACTTATTGTAGTCAGGATATAATGCATATGCAACTCGCAAGTGTTCGTAGCATCGTCAGGTTTAGCTTTTTTTGAATGTCTGTTTGATTTGCGTCGTTTTCTTTTCAGCATTCTGTACAGCTAAGGTTATTTAAGAGCGGTTTACCGATCCTTTCGGTATGATTGTATGAGTTGAGTGAATATGAATGTAGACCGAGTCACATGAGTACAGTTTTCAAATTAAAATAAATAAGAGAATACCGAAGCGTTAACATAATCATAATCCAAACTCAAAATCGATTAAACCAGGGGCAAAATATGAACTAAAGAAAGATTCACATGGAGACCCTTGCACTAGTACAAGAGAATAAGACCAGGTGTTCCGGAAGAGTAAGCGTCATCTGCTTCATCGACGACACCTGCCTTGTAAATCTTTGTCACATCCAAGTTAACATCAAGTTTTCAAAATGAGAACCGAGTATCATTGTCAATCACAACAAGTAAACACACTAATGAGAACACTCAAAAAAGTCCCTCTTCATATCACTTAAAGATACAGAATATTTCTCAATGAGACAAAGATGGCGACCATAAAACTTGCCCATAGTTCTGATCAACCTGCATCTCTCGAAAAAAGATACGGGTAACTGAAGACTATCGGCGGGTCTTACGGCCACAATAGTGTTCTAAAGAGGACACGGTGTTATCGGTTTGTACATATAGATGCTTTTCGGTATAATGTCGACTAAGTCAGGAATAACCAGGGTCTTCAGGAAGTATATTGTATTTCAGAAAGTATATTACAAAATATTCACTTTCTCTTAATACCACTTATTCACTAAATAGAGTTTTTTGTTTTTATTATTCATTACGGGTCGTTAGTAATAAAACTGACGTCGTCCTGGCGTTTGCAACATGGTGAAGCCATGGAAAGAGAGTTTGGTTGCACGACCTTAAAGAGGCAAGCCATGGGGTAACACCGAAATGTATAGGGCGTGTGGATTTATATATAGCTGGTAAAAAGAATTATTATTATGTTTAATATTGATTTGATGATGCATCGGTATTTTATTTGAAGTACCTAGTTACATCCGAAATGAAACTTTAAAAGATGACATATATATGCCCCTCTGATAAATTATCAACACCCCATTTGGGCCTCCGCTAGCTAAATCGTCGGCAAGCGATAACATGAACTGCTTGCCTTAAATACGATAATCAGCTAAATTAACCATGCACCTAGTTAAACTTAAGGTAAAATAATATTCATTAAGATGATGTGCGTAAGAAAATTGGTAAGAGAAACAATGACTTAAACCTGACATCCGCGTCTTTGTTAATATACACCTATTTGTTTCTGAGACGGGGCGGGACTCAAGCAATTGTTGCACCTTTTCCTGTTTTCTTTCGTATGAAATATACGGTAACAGTTTCTTTAAAATGACGGCTTTTTGGAGGGTGGGGGGTTTGGGGGTGGGGGAGGGGTTTTATTTTTGTATTTTTACACCCGAAAGCCGCGGAAGGTAAACTAGACCAATTATTGTGGTTTTCCGGTTAAGTGTAACAACTAGCTTTCCGTTTTGTGCTGTCATAAGGGGATACCTGTAATAGTTAACCCATGTCTGTTACCTATATAGTGTTAATGTTTAATGATCGACGACATTAAAGTCATCTCATTATTCTTACTCGATACTACTTTGAAACGATGAAACGGATGTATATTAAGTTATATATTGAAATATAAATCAAAAGAGCTCTCCCAGTATCAACTAAATCTACAGTCCTTTCAGTTCCATTCTGTCTGTTTCAATCAGCTAATGTATCATTAAAGTGATCAAGATATTTTTAACACCATTTTGCTCACATTTCGTTTTCAGCTGACGACGATAATATTTACTAGAATCAATCAGTTATTCAAAGCCTGCTGAATGGTGTTATGTGGCTATTTTTGTTCAAAACTTGATTCATTATTGACAAAGCTGTTGTTGAACTGGATTATTAAGTGGGTGTTATTGCTAATTTTTCCAATCGCGCTTAACAGATACAAATATTTCCTTTTCACGTACGTTTCTCGGATTGTAAGCGAGCCTTTCAAGGAATATGCGATATGCATTATTGACGCATCGAAGACCTACAACAGATGGTGAGTTCGCGATGAGGATATATAAATGAAAAGCGTCAAAAACAATACTAATAAGTACCTTGTTTACATGTTTTTCATTTCAGAACGTAAACAAGTTAGGAACACCCTAAAGTGATCTTATCACTCAGTAATGTTTCTTTTATCACTAATTTTAATGTTTACGGGATGTGTTTATTGTGAAAGCTACGTGTGAAGCAATGATTGTGTTCTCCCTTTCATTTTAACAATGATAAAGATATTGGTAAACTGCTATACTAGACCATTATATTACGGAACAATCCAGCTTTACTACATGTTCCTGGAAACACATTTTCCCAAACAATTAAAGAATAATAAGAACATAACACATTAGTCTTTGCAGGCCAAGCGAGTAATTCACTATGCTTTCCCCATTTCTGTTTTTTTTTATATAGTGACAAATTGGTTCCCCTCCTATCTCACCAGCAAATCGTTGGTTTACAGCTAAGCCTACTGATAAGATACATAAATACAAAATTATATTGATATTATTTTCATCTGCTTGAAGGCACTGACTTTCTTTAAAAATTAATTTCATTTTGTCACATATAGTATAACCGGTGATCATTTAGTAGAAAAAAACTGTCAATCGTCAACTAATACAGTCATATGATTTAGTCCTTTAGTTTGAAAGAACCATAAAGGTGCATGTTGGGTTGAATTTTTAATTCTGGTCAAAATCATTGGGGATTAAAACGACTGTTGTTTTGGGGGGGGGGGGGTGAATGCTGTGCTAATCCTCTTCTTTACCTTATCCTGTCTCTTCTCCTTATTGTATTTTGATTCCTCCTTCTCATATCTCTGACCCCCTCCCCTTCCCCTTATTCTTATGACCTGTCAAACGATTACCAAATACTTTAAGTCACCTCGTGTAATTCTCATGTCAAAACATTCAATTAATTAGATTGAAAGAACCATAAAGGTGCACGTTGGGCCGTATTTTTATTCTGGCCAAAATCATTGGGGATTAAAACGCATTGGTAATTTGGGGGGGGGGGGGATGCTCTGCTTGCACCCTTCTTTACCTTTCTCCCTGCCTTTTTGCATTTTGATTCCTCCTTCTCATATAATTGTATCTCTGATCCTCCCTTATTCTTACGACATGTCAAACATAAAGATTACCAAATACCTTTTTGTAAGTCACCTCGTGTAATTTTAATGTCAAAACATTCAATTAATTAGATACCAAAACAGTTATTTATGTGTTTCTAATCAGCAACACACTGTACTGTAGTATATAAGTTTCTATAAGTGGTTATAGATCAATGTGGTATTGACAACACACAGGGATGATATAAGAACTAAAACCCCACTCTGTGATAAGACGTTATAATGACCTACGGACATCTTAAACCACGTGAAAAGAGATGACGAACACAAAAAACAAACGCGTGATAACGAAGACAGTTGTCCTAGGGGGTCATCATCACACTTATTACACAAGTATATAAAAGTATAAAGGATGCTTTGTTCGTTTTATATATAACAAGTGTTTTCGGAGACAAAGAAACAAAATTCATTGACTTGTACAAATAGCTAGTGATTCCATAGATAGAATTGCTCAGGGTGATGTTTAATGACAAAACTCACGTTGACAAATAATAAAACCATTCCTTGTTCAGAGCCGATCGAGGAATCGTCACACAATTGTCTTGGTGAAAGGTAAGAGCACTATCCTTTCAGCCGCGGGAATAAAACATTGCTTTCGATTAAAGGCCCGATATATGTAACTTTCGGCAAAACTTGAAGTAAAAATCACGCCTAATAACTAATTATATTTATAGATTTAGTTAAGATTAACTGGTATCAGCAATATTCAAGATGATTTTTTACGCCGTTTCCGGTACAGCAGCAGTTGAAAGACGCTATTTGTAAACACGCGTCTATTTCGAACCGTCTTCTACCTTCGGTTTGTTGTTGAAGTGGACCCCACATGAATTATTTTCAATCCCTTTTATTTTTTCGTCAAGAGTTTCTTGTTAGTTACCGCTCAGGTTTACTTCGTTTTAGGCTTATTTTTGCATGGTTATCAACTGGATTTGTTTTCAGAATTTTTCAGGATTACGAAAATTTCCCTGAAGTTACGTATATTGGGCCTTTAATACAAGTTTAATGTACAGTGTACAAGGGTCGTTCAATGAGCTCTGTCTGAGGTGTTAGATATTGCGCGTACTATGTTTTACTTCTTTTAAAGTATCCTCTTTAGTATAGATGCACTTTCCATAACGAAAACGCCTTTCCTAGTGGTATAAAGACAAAACGCTGGTAGATTTCATTACCAGAGCATTTCGCTCAGGAAGAGTAAAACAACCATCCTCATTAATTAATGATTTTGCAGCACTGATGCTGCAAGAACTTACCTAACAGTCCGTGAGTCTTCTTTGATGTCAAGTGATCCGTTCTTGAGTTTGTTCATCCACATGGAAACAGTTCTCAATATGACGGCGAATGTGTCTCTACATGTATCTGTTTAAAAGGTAAATATAACATACACTGTGCATTGATGTAGGAGCTGAATTCATATGTCGCATAAACTTTCGTTTCAACTTTGAAAAAGTGGCGACTAATCACCAATGCATACATGTACCATTCTTAATGGTTTGGTTTGATTGTTTTAAGTCTTATTTACGACCAGGGTCATTTAAAGACGGCCGTGTTTGTGATGTATGTGTATGTGTTGAGATATCGGGTACTTGGGAGGCCGCGGTGTGTTAGTAAGAGCCTTCTTGCGATAGTCCCGTTTATTTTACAGATTTATAATGCTACCACACTGAAGTATACTGCCGAAGGCTCCCATCAGAACACCCACACGAACAGATTATACTGACAACGGGGGATCATATGGCTTAACTATGTCAAAATTGTGAATGTTCATTTGATCGTGGTTTTCTTTATTTCTTTTTTTCTTAAATGTGCCAACTGTTTTAGTGTCCGTTCGTACCTTGATATATTGTTTAATATGTGTCTAGCCTTATCAACAGGCATATTTGTTTAAAAAAGAAAAAAACAAATTATGTAAAAAATTAGTACTTCTTTTTATTTTCTGTCTTTTAAACTGAAGCAATTGTTTTTCGTATGTCGAAATTCACTAAATATTATTTCCCAATTAATTTCCAGCGCTTACGTCATATGCAATTATTTAAATTTATAACGGACATAAACATTCAGTAAGCGGTGTAAGGAAATATAAAGCTCATTACGAATAGTACAAAACCTTTCCACAACCAAATTTATCATTAATACAATTAAAAATGATAATGACGAGGTTCGTCTTCGATATGGACATTTCCATGCTTGTCTCCTGTTTAAAGACTTGCCCGGAAAACTCTGACAGATACGGTGATTAATGCATTTGTTGGAAACCGGCTACATCCGGGTTTCATGTGGGTGACATCCGGGCCACCTCTGCGTTAGACTATGATAAATTAGTATTAAATGTTTTGAGCTTCAAATTAATTGACAAAGTTTATGGGGATCATATCTCTCAAAATACAGACCTTAATGACTCCATATGTTATCAACACTGTGTCAGGAATGGCATTTACAAAAATATTTTTTGTTCAGCAGTTTTTTACTTAGACCTTTTTAAATCTAAAAAGTAGTTTTTGTTCTAATTTATCGTTTCTTGTTCAAGTATTGTTTTGTAAAAAGGAAATCTAAAAATGAGATCGCAATTTATATGGCATGTGAAAGCAATTATTTGGTGACGTATCCTTTTTATTATTTCTATTCTAATCAATCATAAGATGTAAATCTGAACAATGTATTTGCATAGTATGAGATAAAGAGAATATCAAACGTGTCTCTACATTTTGTAATTAATGATATTTAAAAAACATCATTAATTATGTATTGTAAACGAGTTGTACAGCCTTCATTTGATATAAGGCCATCCCTATCAATGTTTAACAAATGGATAATACATGTACGAACATTCTCTACAAAAACCACAAAAAAATGGAAAAGAAATTTAACGACAAAAACATTTTAGGAATAATAAAGAAGCGAGACGTCTTAAACACGTTTCGCACGCTTTCTTTGTTTCCTTTGTTCGGCAGCAGTGTATTCAAACTTTACCATAATACAAACTGACTTTTATTCTATTTGTACAAATATAGATACATTGCTTAAGTACCAGTCACATAAAAAGTGTCTACCTTGGAGTGGTAACACCTTGTCTAAGAACAGTAGTTTATCGTTTAGATGTATATACTTATTCCGACATTTTCACAGCTGCTGGTGGGGATTCTAGTTTAGCTTAGGGGTAAAACAACAGCTCCGTACCGCAAATAAGCCCACGACATGTCAACACTTTGGAATTTGATCGTAAAATGGTGGGAATTATTATCTGCTCATTTTGTGTCTGACGTCATTTTTTCAAACCATGTATTTGCAATTTGTTTTTATTATAGCGATGTGGCGACCTTGGGAATGACACAGATATTTAGACCGTCACACAATGTAAAAAAGGCGGCATTTATGTCGTTTTTGAAAGAGACACCCTTCTGTCTGGGCAGATTTATTGTCAAAAACATTTTTTTTCAAAAAGAGAAATCGATAGTGATTTTTTTTTTACTAGTTCCTTAAATATTTAACTGTCTTCCATTTGAAACTAAAATCACTTCTTTATTGTCAAACAATAGGATGACTTCATTTCCTTAAAGAAAACAGATCTTAAAGCATACTACAAACCATTTATTTGAAATTGAAATCAAAGCAGTTATGAAATTATTTTTTAAAAAATTTCGGGCGAAACAGGCCGAAACCAACTGTAGTGGTCCCTGGGGTACATTGACGACATCCTCTGTGTAAAAAAAGACAAATAATGCTGCGTCCTCGAAATGTAATAAAAGTTTAAGACTCACTAAAAACATGAAAACAAAGCCTTTCAAAATGGACACGAATATGTAATATTCCAAGATTGAGATTTGCGACTATAAACTTCATCATTTTGCAAGGCTTGAATAAATACCTTTGTAGTTTGTACGAAGACAAGTTTCTAAAAAAACAATCGTTATATTCGGAGTAAACCATGTGAAATATCATCAACTGTGAATACAATGCATAGCAGTAGGTGCGATGCTACTGTCAATAAAGGGGAAGTATGAAAACTTATCGCACATTTTATAACCAGTTCGAGGAGATGATTTGCCGATGAAGAAAGATCTGCAGTGTCCTTGGTTTCGTGTTCAGGAACATATGAGTTTTTAATAAAAAGTGAGTCTAATGTCGATACGATTAGAATTGAACACAACATAAGCTAAACAGAGATGTATTCGCTCTGGTGCATCATTTTAGTGACAACCATTGTATATTTTACCAAATAAGCCTCATTGATTGCCACTGTAACTGCAAAATATATTTTCAAGGGAGTTCCGTTATGCAGTATATTTCCCATAGAACGAAAAACTTAACCTTGATGTATCGCCAGTCGAACCCATCACACTGCATATTCTATATAGAGTGACAGTGGCTTCCCTTTGATGTATCCTCTGGCGATTTCCATTATCCTGTTTGCAGATTGTTTTTCCCCAATATCCTGATGTAAACCTTATAAGGCCAATAGACTGCCACAAGAGATACCCCTTAGTCATAATTACAGCGATGCCAACCTGATTATAATTAGCGTTTATGTGGAAAATTCGGACGAGTTCTCGATCACCGACAATGTAAACGCCGTGAATCAATAGGTCCTATATTGTAGTCTACTCCTATACGTGTACTAACTACACTAGCATCCATGAAGTCAGTTAAGTCCACAGGGACATTTGATATGTTTGGACAGTATCAACAATGGTGATATCAATGTATGAATATCAACGTTATATAGTATATATCTGTATTAAACAGCTTTATGATTATAAATTAATGTCAATGCCAAAACTGACATTGTGATTTAGATTAATCGATAGCAGATGTGTAATCAGATTAATTAAGATATAAATCACTGTAATTAGACTTTGCGAAACAACAATATTTCATTGTGATTTAGATTTCCCGAACTAATTGTATACATCGTTGTCATTGAGACTTTCCTAGAACATTATATATCACTGATTTAGACTTAACGAGAAAACTTTATAACGTTGTGATTTAGACTTAGCGGGAAACTGTATATAATTTTGATTAAGACATTCCTAAAAAAAACTATACATCATTGTGATTAGTTTTTCCTGGAAAACAAGATATCATTGTGAATTAGACTTTCCGAGGAAACTTTATATAATTGAGATAATGAATTTTCGGGAAACTATATACCGTTATGATTAAGACTCTCAGAGGAAACTATATGTAATTGTGATTTAGACTCAGCGAGAAAACTAAACATCATTTAGACTGAAAGAAAAACCATATGTCGTTGTGATTTAGATTCAATGTATCAATCATATTTTTATCTACACTTACCCGGAAAACTTTATATCTGGGATTTATGCCATCAATAATATTATTGAGATTTAGACTGAGAGAAACCACTCTTTATTATTGTGATAACACCAGTCATAGTTAATAATTATTATGTATATTCACTGAAATCAATGTATGTCTTTAATTGTAATATAAATCTATCGAAACACAATCTATATGTATATGTCAATGTTATTTAGATTTACATTAAACAACTTAATTAATTTACAGTAATTAAAATGTTCTTTCTTGTTTGATTTTTTAATGCTATCACGTTGCAGACATTGAAACTTAAACTTACAAAAGTGTGTATAATCATTATTTATGCTACCGAAAGAGCAGCAACCAGACCCCTAGATCACCAAACCAGAAGTGTGTAAAACGGTCACCACATGTCTGATATTGTCCAAGAAACTTCGTTAGACTAAACATTTGAATTGAAACTTATCGAAAGCCACTGATCCACAATATGTATCTATCGACAGAACAATGTCGATACGCTTACTCATCCGAAACACATGGTCTAAATCTTTTACACTTTTACAATTGTCTTCATGTAAATATTTCCATTTTTTTCATATTTTGCCGCTACTTTCATCGATTTTGAGTTCGGATTCTGGTTTTGTTGTAGCTTCGGTATTCTCTAATTTGTTTTTAACATGATTTAATGACTGTAATGTCAATATCAAGCGGTAAAAGGAAAACTCGTTTAATTATAATAATATTAATATACAACATTGTTTAGTGCTTCTATATAATTTATAAAGATGACGAAACACACACATAGCTGCACCTTTTAAATTTAGAAATATATACCGTATGCCGAAAAAAATGAACTAGACTGTATCATACAGATGTTTCGTTATCCTAAGACTCTTCATGGGGACAAAAGGTGGGAATCCAAAATGTTCAAACTAATGTAGAAGAAAAAGGGTCAGGTGCGTAAAGCCCCTATAATTTATGAATGTAGAAGTAAAATTAAACTAGTTCTCTAAAGCGCTTCATAACATGTGGATAACAGATTGATACTTACAATGCACAAATAAATAGTGTTACAATCACCATCAATCATTAAGGTAACATGTAATATTATCAAATGTATATAAATACAAAGAGAAACAAATGTCAGTATATATATATTGTCTATTTAAATAACTTCAATTTCTCTTTGATACTAGAATCGAAAGTTCAGTTATTAAATAGTTTGGGAGTCTCTCTAGTGTTGCAACAGCTGCTATAATTCGTTTGTCATTAGACCATTGATTTCTCACGTTAGACTTTTGTTCCATTCGACTACAAAAAGAACCGCCATTTACGTAACTAACTTTCGACGGAACAGCTCAGCAAACTGGTGATCAATGGGTAGTTCGACGGACTAATTGTTGGACGCCCCTTGCCGCCAAAATGACCAGACAAAATCCGCCGTTGGAGCTTTCCCTTACGGTGTCATTAGTGCTAGACCCCGTCATCGGCTTAGGCAGATGGTTTTCCAGGAAAGATTTGATCAAAATATTGTTGTCGTATACGCACATAGGATGACTTGTTTTGTTTTGTTTATGTTATATTAGAGGGATTAATATGCTAAAATTATGATAATTGGTATATCATGTAGTGCAGAGGACGTTACACACATATGCTGTACCTTTTAATATAGTAATAGAAACAGTATGCCGAAAAAATGAATTAAACTGCACAATACAGGTGTTTCGGTGAGAATCGGTGGAAATTCAAATTCACCTTAAAAGGTGAGAATCGAAATTTTCGAAATTAATATAGGAAAAGAAAGGTCAGGTGTATCAAACTAAATCACACCAAAACTAAACTGACACTAAAGGAGATAGGCACTAAACTCCTTACAATCGAATACATATCAAAAATAGAATTATCGATGTTTAATTTCAAACCAAATAATGAGTATGTTTTCATATCTTTACCTATGCGAATACTCCAAAGAAACGGGTATGGTCACATTGGCAACTACGGGGCTACAGCACATACCAGTGAAGAGTCTACACTGTGTACTACATTGTATCTCTACGAGCGATAGACATAGGACACACACAAGATAGATTGATTATCCAAAAACTGTTATTAGGCTGAAAGGTGGCTGAGAGAGCAGTCGGTGGGAGTATATGATTAGAAAAAATATATATTGTGGTGAAATGACATCCGTCGAGAATTGAGTAACAAAGAGACTTGCATAAAAGGTCAGTAGGAATAGGTTTGGGATAATAACACCCACCATATCGAAGATGAAACAGGCAACGGCCAGCATAAGTGTACTCTTGTGACCGGCAAATCTCGCATCTTAGTCCAAATGTTGCAGGGACGTTCCGTTACGACCTAATTATATCAGGTTCCGTGTTGCACGCGCCGAGGTCGCAATGATTATCAGTTTTTGCAATTAATTAACCTAATTAATTCAATCGTGAATATATCGACCAAATTTTACAAAAAACACGTATTTTTTCTTTATGTCACGTGATATACTTTTT
Source organism: Mimachlamys varia (assembly GCA_947623455.1). NCBI lineage: Eukaryota > Metazoa > Mollusca > Bivalvia > Pectinida > Pectinidae > Mimachlamys > Mimachlamys varia. The sequence goes on from OX392539.1 coordinate 44,719,061, forward strand.
GATCCGAAGGAGCTGTGGGATAGTGGGTGTCCAGACCTTAAAGCGTTATTTTATATGTGGATTAGAAACGTCATGTGTTATTCGTCTTTTATGTATCACAGAGTCGAATTGACCTGCATATGCGGTATAATTTTAAATTTGGTCTAAAAGATCAGTATCCCTAAGCTAATACTGTGGAAAGAGAGAGAACACAACCGTTAGGATTTGCCTGTGTGTTGAATAAGAACAATGGACACATCTCCTTTATATGACTGGAGCAGATTGATCATCGCCTCGCATATCAGATACCTTCTTGTATCAGCTATGCTGAAACGTTTTGCCACAATGAATACGCTGCAGGCAATGATGGTATATGCCCAAAAATGTTATCACCATATGTGATATTGCGTGTTACTCGAATCATAGAGGTTACACATATTGTTACATAAACACTTAGATATGTCAATCAGATATGTTTTCATCCATATTGTCCGCTTTTCATTCATATATAATGCAATGGAATACTGTTATTTTCGGCTGAAATCGTGGTAGAAACAGATCACACAACCCGTGGTTGTTAGATATGGTATTTATTTCACTCTCGTTAGTTAATTTTCAAAAATCACAAAAGAAACTCGCTACAGCTCGTAACCATGGTAACTTTTGAAAATTAACTATCTCGCCGGAAATAAATACCACATCCAACAACCACTCGTTGTGTAACCTCTATATATTACTTTTAGTAATCATTCTTGTCGGCCAAGATGTTAGCGCGATGTAGGCAGAGACCGAAGTACTCGGAGAAAACCCACTGGTCGGGCACAAGAACCCATACCGATCGGGGAATAGAACCCCGGTCATTTTGGTGAAAGACAAATGCGACCCGGTTTTTGTTCTTGATCTATCACAAACTCGTTGAATATTTCCACTAAAACGCTTTTGTATTCAACATTTTGGTAACATTTCCATTTCTCAATCTTAAGTTGTGTAATATAGCTCCAAGGCTATCGTAGTGCTTCGTGTTCCGTATTTTGCTAAATGAATGCTCGTTTAGTCTATTATCATTAATTTGCACCATCACGCCTTCCGCAATGCATTTCATTGTAAATAGAGCATAGAAGGGCATCTCTCCCAAGGTGTGACTCTGTAGCAGCCTACACGACAATGTCCCAGGCTGTGAATCTGTATGGGGCCAACAAGGCCAATCCTGCCCACAAAGGAGACCTATCAATAATAATGGGGGGACTTATTAATCAAACAACCACCTTCTCATTTGTCGTCCAGACGTCATTATTCGGACCAGACACGGTCGCCGCCAAACTGACCGTTGTCTTTCACCATCTGCGATGCAAGTTCAACCAGATTTCAATTTCTATTGGAGATTTCCTTGGTTTTTTTTCATAGACTCCTTTGTAATTAATACCAACGGCAGTGATTCTCAAAGTGTGATCGGTTTTAGAAACACATTTAGGTGAATGCGCTTTGGTTCGGATATGTGTGTTTCCCCGGGGAATTCTGTTCAATTTAGTGCCTACAGCGTATTATGGTAGAGAGCAGTTATCTATCACTGAGAGCCGGACGTGCCATAGAGTCGTGATCGGCACTCCAGGCACGGTGTTATCGTCTCGTAATGTCTCGTGTTGTTTCACGGCTGATTCATCACTTGACCATGAAGGCTGCTGTATAATTGTCCACAATATTTTTGAGGGTTAAACGGTATATACCGAAAAACTGCGTGCTCTTTGCATAAATCCGCGAAGCAGTTATAATGCAAAAAAAATGCACAGTGTTTTTGGTATATACCGTATAACACTAAAAATGTGGTCATTCCTTATAATTTCATTTCTAAAGATACATATATAAGACAATCAAATGGTTTTGCAAAAGCATAAATTTCATCGTTAAAAAACGTCAACCAATCAGAAGTTTGATTACAAAATACCGCGCCAAACATGGCGGTAAATGACGTCTTCACTTTTCTTGTTTTCTGAATTTCGAGGTTATACGATATGACGTTATCACTTTTTGCGTTGTCTGATTTTCGATCTTCATATGTCGACACAGTTCGAGTTATACATTCAATTCAATAGCAACCATAAACATCTATCACCTATCATATACGACATACATGTAGTTCGAGTTTTCAATTCAATTCGATAGCAACCATAAACATATATCACCTATCATATATCGATTTTTGATCCAGTTTTATCGTGATAACAATGAACATGAAATATGATTCAACAAAATGGATCAACTGTAACTTGAGAATAGCTCATGAATAGAACACGGATTTCCATATATTGATGATAAACATAATGTATAGTTTCAGCTCACATAAAAAAAAGCATTTGAATTCCAAGATTGAAAAAAAGTTTTAGAACTAAAATGATCATATGCGTACATGGACTTAATCAAAATACCGGAGAACAAAATTATTACACAAATAAAAATCGATTAAACTAGGAACAAAATATGAACAAATGAAAGACTTACACGGACCCTTCAATAAGCAGTTAATATCAGACTTTTCGGAAGGGTAAACGACTACTGCTTCACGGATGACATGTTAATTAGGTCATATTCAAGGATATTCACGTCTTGACAGTGAGAACTGAGGTGTAATATTCAACAATAACAAGTTGGCATACTAATGACCATAGTAGAAAAAGCAACCATTCATATCATTCAAGGTTACAGAATATTTCTCAATGGGACCAGGATGGCGACTATAACTCTTGTCACTAGTTTCATTAACTTGTATCTCTCGAATCCATGTGCCGTATGTTTGTTCGACAGCAGCCGACATCTAACACAAAAATAACGATATTTAGAGAAAGTTCAGGAATAACTAATAAACTGTGACATGTAACCATCGTATGTTGGGGAAGCAGAGATGTTACCAACAAGAAAGGTAAATTTCACGATCGGAAAATCGAGATAGTCGGATTAATCTTAAAGCTTATTAGTAAGTGTCGAATCGAAATAATCTGTTAATGTACATTGTAGTGGAATAAGTTTTGTCTTTGATAGAATTTGGCTGATAACCTCTTTTTAGCTGATGTGTATGAAAGCGACGTATCATTGTATGTACAGTTATCGTTTGTAAACCGCTAAAGCGTCAAATGACTGCATAATATCTCGAGAAGGCACAATATGATTTAATATTTACACCTCTCCCTTCTTGTGCTTAGTAAACTCTGACTGCGAATATATTAGCGTATACTCAGTGAAAAAAGGCTCGGCGGATTGGTATTTGTTCAAATATGGCGTCGTTCACGCTTCAGAAAAATAAGTATTCAATGTCGGCCATTGTTTGGTTCCTACAAGAGTTTGAAACATGGAACATATATGAAATCAATTTCCTGTGATTAAACAATAAATAGTTTCTAGCAAACTTTTGATTCGTAATGATGCGCCTTCGAAACTCATTGACGGTAACGCAAACATGGCGGCGCCATGCAGTTGTGACGTCTGACGTCGGACCGCGTCACAACCAGATCAATGTGTCAATGCGTGTACATAACGACCGTTGTAAATAAAGAAATAAATTCGACAATGCTAGAAATATTATTTAATACCAAATTAACATATGATGTTATGAAGAAAAATAGTGTTCTTCCCTGTGTATTTTCGAAATTTACCAATATATTGATGAAATCCAATGGGACTATATTATCCTAGCAACCAAGGCAATCGTAGTTACCATCTTAGCAACCCGCTTCTAATGTTTTTTCTTCGTATAGCACTTGAAAATTAATAATGGTGTAAATATAAGGATTGTACCTCATTTTGACTGCGTATACGGTAGTATGCCCGCAGTTGGCAACGAACATATTCAATATGGAGCGCTAACGCGCACCATAGAATATGTTCGTTGCCAATTCGGGCATACTAACGTATACGCAGTCAAAATGAGGTACAATCCTTATTTAACACGCGAGAGAAGACTTCTATTTCTTATATGATATCTTGAAGGTTATTTATGCATTATTATCATATCTGTCTAGATTTATGATGTATCACTGATAATGGATCTTGTTTTAATTCATCCCGGACGAGCAGCATAATTGTGATGCGTCTTTGTCAAACGGTGTATTAGAAACCGAATTATACAGTTGATGCGACCCATTTATCAAGAGTAAAACGGATCTGATAGAAATGTACTGGGTACTCGTCCAAAGCATTGTCATCATATTAGTTACGATAATCTGTATCCACGAAATAAAAGTATCGGCAGCTGTTCTGTAAACATACGAGTCCTGTTGAACACTTGAGATATAGTATTATCATACTGATGTTGGGTGATTGTTGATTGATACGATCGGTTTCTAAGAATCCATCCTAGCTGGCATCCAACCTTTTGTTTCCCACTCGCAATGATGAACTATAGCGTACTTCAATTCGTTCTTTCTAGCCCCATTAGTTAGGCTGTTGTGACACACAGCTCTGGTTCTCTCTCAACTACTACCCAAGACCTCTTAAAGAATCTTTAAGTAAATTGGCTGAACAATTAAATTGTAAGGTTTGCAATTTGTAACAGAACATTAAACAATAAAGTCAATGTCAGCCCACTAATCGTCTATAATGATTACATGAGTTTTAAAGAGGATTGTTCCCTTACTGCACTTCTGTAAGTTAAAAGAAAAAAAAAACATTTACAAATCATTTATTAGAATATATTAAAAGGCTTTTTCAACCGGAAAAGAGCAGAGGATGTTTAGTCGAGTCTGCTTTAAAGTGAACTATAGTGCTTACGGTTTGCTGTATGTAAGGTCAAGTACTCGTCTTCGAATAAGATACTGAAGGAACAAAAGCACCAAGACAGCTTAAAATAACTCTATAATTGTGACTAAAATATCTTATCTGATAAGGGGAAAAAATGTCTGCTCTTAATTATAATAAAAACATAATACGTACCACTGTTAACAACTATTTCAAACAACGTTGCAGCGAAAAAAAACACATAGAATATATCTTTTATTATTAATCTCCCATTTCAAATATCTATCCTTTATAAGTTTTTATGTTTTCAATATCTCATATTCATGTTCTTGAAGAAGTAGATATTTCCTGGTGTAAAGTTGGGGGCTTATTTCTGATTTCATATCACAGAATAGATAGTATTTATCAAGTTACGTTAGGTGTTCGACTTTGATAACGTTGTTCATTTTACCTTACAAATGATTACAGTTCTGATTTCTACATGGAGAACGGAAGTCACGTCAACTCGTTGCGCACGCGCTGTTCTTTATTGGATGCACGTGACTCGGATGATATTTATGAGACACATGTAATCGGTTTCGATAGCTACGAATTCCCGTCAAAATAAATCAGTTAACTTTATCAATGCTTTTAAGCGTGGTTTAAAAATTGACTATAACACATAACAGAGATTTATTGATCGAAATAATTTGTGTCATTTCATTATCATTAAATATGGCACTAGGAACAAATTGAAAATAAAACAAAATTAGATTAAATCAATTTCGATTTTATTTATATTAGCAATAATTAAGTTGATTGGGTCAGAAGAATTAAGATAGCTACAATAGCATTTCTTTCACTTGAACGGTTGTTAAAGCAAATGTACAATACCGATATTTCGCTTTATTCAGATGTGATGATTGGATACACTGAAAACCCGGTAAATTAAGGATTTGAAACAATAATGGAAATAATCGACTTCCCATTATTTGGACTGATCACAAGTACAATCATTTCCCATTTCGAAACAGGGACAAAAATCACCGAAACGAAGATCATGAGACTGAAATAATAAAAAAAATTAGTCCACGGAATAAGAGATAAAATCTAGCCTCAAAGATGCTCTGCCTCATATCATATTGGCAGAAACCAAAACCGGGGAAACATATCAGAGAATACCAAAGCGTCAATAAAACCATAATCTGAACTCGATTAAACTAGTGGCAAACTATGAACAAATTAAAGAGTAACATGGAAACCCTAGTGAAAAAACAAGAAATTAAGACCAGGTCCTCCGGAAGATTAAGCGTTTTTTGCTTCATCGACAATACCCGCAATGTACATTTTGGTCACATCCAAGTAAACATCAACCCTCAAAAATGAGAATCGAGTCATCATTGTCAATCACAACAAACAAGCATTCTATTTAGCAAACTCAAAAACATCCATCTTCATATCACACAAGGATACAAAATATTCCCCGATGATATCAAGATGGCGACGATAAAACTTGCCCATAATCTTTATCAACCAGCATCTCTCGAATCCCTGTACCGTAAGTTTGTTCCTCAGCAGCTTATATTTATCACGAAATTCTCAATATTCAGAGCAAGCCCTAACGAATCAACCGCAACATGTAAACACCATAGGATGGGGGAGCAGGGGTGTTACTATCAAGAAAGGGAAAGTTCACGATCAGAAAAAAAAATCGAAATCGTTATGTTTATTATACAATTTAGTGGTAAGCTGCCCGTGTTGGTCATATCTAATGTAGTTTTAGTGAGGAATATGAACTATCGTTTTGGCATTGCATTGCCTATACATTTCTTTTAATTGATTTTGGCTCTAAGTAAAATGCCTTTAGAACTAAACCTTCAATATATATTCTTGTAACTCGAAATGTTTAGCATATTTGATTTCGATACCCCAAATTGAAATCAATCTGTCTTTCTTATACGTGTTGTAGTCATTCATTATCCCCAATGAAATTCCAGATTAATTTTAAGCTGGCCTTGTGGTAAAACGGCTATAAAATCAGCAATCTGTTCCAAGCAAATATATATGTATATTAAACAAACATACAGTATGGAACTCGTTTAAGACAATAACATAAAGTTGAAGTCATAAATGACGTAACACAAACATATGCTGCACCTTTTAAATTTAGTATTAGACACAATATACCGAGTAAATTAATTAAACTGCATCATACAAAGGTTTCTTCCTCCTAGGAATCTTCAGTGATGCTAGGGGCCAAAAGGCGGAAAAGGCGGGAATCCAAAATGTCTAAACTAATGTAGAAACATAAGGGTCAGAATTTAATTTATGAATTTAGAAGTAAAATTAAACTAGTTCTGTATAATTTCAAATCATGTACTACGAAAATGTGTATGTTATGTACCGTGCACTACTCAGATGGGATTAACTGTGGCACTGGAGCAAACCTCGGGGACCTCATTAAAACCTCATTAAAGTTGACGTAACACACACATGTTAAGTTATCAATAAATTGATATTGACATCATACTATCTTAGTACATTTTTGTGCTTTAACTATTGCGCTAACACGTACACTGATGTCCTTGTTTCATGTTCTCTAAAGTATTTGTTCGGATGCAAATACATCATGGACATTTATGTTTAAATAAAATCAAGCGCTACCATCTGAGTGTGCTTAAATAATTACGTTTACAGTTTTAGATCAATATCCAACCATTTTAATACCAGTAGAGAAAACACAGATTTGAAAAACAGGATATGTCCTGAAAAAATGTTTCTTACTAAAAACGTTAAACATTTCATAAACCACAGATTTTTACCGAGATATAAAGGAAAGGAAAAAGACCTTTTTATGATATTTCTAATAAAAGATTGCAAGTAACACCTTGTTACTGTAACTGCAATATCTGTGTAGCTATTTATACTTGTACAATGTTTTAAATGCTTATTTTTCATACATGTTGTTTCTAAGAGAAACATTTAATGAACACTTTACTTTTGTTGGCGAGATGATATTGTCAAAACAGGTGATAATTTCCTGTACAAGAATGGACTCCATACGTCAAAGCCTCTAGCGAATCCGAGCTTCTGTATCAAGTCCTTCTTGATGCGGATATTATATGGGAGCGTGGGACTTCCCAATATATCAAACAGATATTGATGGGCCTGACTGAATTGCCATGTCTATGTCACGAACACAATCTATCATCAGGCCATTGACCAACTAAAGGCTTAATATCCACATGGTGTTATTTTTACGTGAGATATATTTTTACAGTAAACACAGATTTAGTGGATATTTATCTTGTTATGACACGTAGCGTTATTTCAATATGAAACCTGATGCCATTTCATTAGTATTCTGGTCAATTAGAATGAATTAAAACTATCTAACGAAAAAAAATATCCGCAACGAAACATTTTAGTACAACCTTGCTGTAAACTTTTCCAAACCCTTTCGATTTAAAACATTCATTTGGTAAAACGAAATTTCCCCTCTCCATTAAATAATCTTAAAAGTCTTCCATTTATCATATTCTTGAATTCGGTTTGCAATGCCATTGTAGTGTTGTTTCCCGAATTTCCAATAAAGAAGTGAGAAAAAGAGTTAGCTGTAATCTAACAGTGGTTCTTCGCCAAACCACCTGAGGTAGTGTTTATCTATCTTACGCAAGTATTATCCTCCAAATTACACACCCTTTAGACAGAATAGTCCTATCATACAAGTAGGTACACAGCCAAACTTTCAGCTTGTCCTATTTTAAACCGACTTTCCTCCTCCTCCAAAGCCTGCCAAAACGGCTTTGGCTGTTAATGCGATGTAAAACAAAATAATACAAACCAAATCCGAATCTTAGCTGAATTGTTTTTGTTTACATAAGAGGGTGCATTTGTTGATAAGCCGATTAGGAAAGGTAATGCAAATCTTGCTGCTGACCTTTACTGACCTATTCTATTGTATATACAATTCTGATTTTGCAATTAAAGACACAATATACTTTTCTCAACAACTGCATATGTCGATCTTTGCTCAAACTAAACGCTTTATGACAGACGTTTTCTGATCGGGAATTTTCCTTATTCCTGATGGTAACATCCCTACTTCTCCAACCTATGCTATTGACATGTCGAAGCTCATTCGTTTTGATAGGGCTTGTTTTCAATATGGAGATTTTCGTTTTAGATCTCTTTTCTCAGAGATTCGAGAGATGCAGGTTCATGAAGACCGAGGAAGTTTTATGGTCGCCTACTAGGTGTCATTGAATAGTATTCTGTATTCTTGTATGATATGTAGATACAGGTTTTTTAAAATGCCCATGAGTGTGCCTACCTTGATTGACATGGTGGGTGTCGTCGATGAAACAGACGACGGAACACCTGGTCTTATTATTTGTTTTGCCATTTCCAAGAACCTCCGTGTAAATCTGTCCCTTGTTGGTATTTTGTCCCCAGTTTGATCGATTTAGAGTTCGAATTGTAGTTTTGTTAGCGCTTCGGTATTATCTCATTTTTGTTTTTCGCGAGGTAACATTTCTATATTATATACAAACTCCACACCCTAAGATATAATTGTCTTACTTTGATCTAAATTATATTCCTTCAGTTGGAATCTTTTATCCAACAGTTACATATGAGGCTGTAACGTAAATTACCTTTGAAATTACTCTCGACAGCTTTTGGGGAAAATATGCCTATCAGCCATATTGCCATTAATTAGGATGTTTATTGATAACAGTGTAGTTACTGGCACGGCCGTGTAACGGTAATGGACTCTAGCTGTTGGTATTGGGCTGATAAACAGACAGAGCCAGTCCTATACATCAGCGCTTACCTAACGGCTCGAGACGATTGTTAAAATATTCTGTTTAATAAGGGTTTGTCAATAGCGCATTAATCAATAGCGTGGCTATTAGTTTCGGTCATCCCAGGGCAATAATACTAAGTTAGCACTTAGTTTTATAGGGGTACTAACTGGTGGGATGAGTCTAATACACAGACGGAAACGCTCACATCAATCAGCACTTACCTTACAGAATGGGAGTGGCCTTCACTCGCCGCCATGGACATATTAAACGACGTGATGGTCCGTAGACTAGCAAAACAAACACCATTCAAGCTACCGTTGGTCTTTCTAATTACAAATCTGATATGTTTTGTTAGCTTATTACCAGGTGCAACCTGATCCTGTCCGTTCAAACAGAGTAAGTGGTAACAAATGGGAATGAAATCGATCTATTTGTGTTGAGGCTGTTGGGTATAACTTTTTATACACCTGCACTGCCTTGGTTTAATGTTCCTTGTCAATATGACATGACATATATTAGAGATATCAGTTCAAATGTCGATACTTAACGGTAGTTCTGGCACTTAAAAAGAATCAGTACATGGAAAAATAAGCATAATAAGGAACACAATATGCATTTATCCCTTTTACACTGAACTTTTTTTCTAAATTCCACTGTAACTGTTCCTAATTACATAATTATCCATATGCTATAATTGTATTGTTGGTTAAGATAGAAGGTAACAGTTTCATTTCAGCAATAATTACCATAACTTTAGTATGCAATATATAGTACATACACCCATCTTTGTAGCCCAAGACAAAATATGCAAATACGCCGCCTTCCCAAAATTACGACAGAGCCACAGAGTGATCTCCCTTCCTCTTCCTTTTATGACGCCTGCTGTATTGACATCACTGTTACATGCTCCAATAGAATAACATTCATTTTCAGCGCTGTGGTTTGAATTCGAGGGTGAAATTTTACAGTTTGCGCTGTTAAAATCAGAATATTGACACTTGTTTGTGTCTCACGTTAATTTTTCACTATTATGCTTGTATCAGGTATTTCACGAAAAAAGGTGAATGAAACAAAGTTTAAACTAAGTTCTGGCAATTAAATAACACTTTGTAGATTTAAATATGCTACAAATATAATTGCCTATCATCAAACATTCTATCTCTTTCCATGCATGGTTGTGTAAGAAACGAGACTATCTCACTTTAACTTGAGCTAGTTACAGCGTACACACTTATCTCTTATTAGGAGAAAATAACATTTTAAGAAAATGTGTTTTATGAGTGTAAATACACATTACATTTTAACAGCTAATGTTTAAGACTGACACATTCAGATGATTTACAACTAGTCGTAATCGACAATTTCATGTTTTATAGTCAAAATCTCCCTATCAGGATTTTCTTTTCATTTTCCCTAAATGTACAATGCCTTAGACTAAATCGCTCATGACGTGTTCACGAATTAGGAGCATTTTTGAACAAACAATTAAGCAGATGCCTTGATTACTCACTTATTGTAAAATCTTGCGAACAAAATAATATTATCAATAGCTTAAGTAGTTATAGTGTTAAAGTGAAGGTTACTCAACCCCCAGTGTTCAATATACAGTCGGAAGAACATTTTTTACGGGCAGTGTACGTGTGCCTGCAGTGAAATGTTATTAGCCGAGTGGGCGAAGGGAGATTTGCATCGTAAAATTCGTATTGCCTAATTACGATAAGACAAATATTTATTCTTGCTAGTGAAAATGTCAAAGCCTGTCACTTCCTCGCAAATCACCGCTAAACAGATGATTTGATGTGGAAACAGTTGAACATACAAGTACTTAATATGTTATCGCTCACTGATATAGCGACATCTGTTACCAGAAACGGACATCTGTACCGCTTATGTTCAAACAATACCAAGGTCTTAGAAATGTCCATGTTTGTGACGAGGGTTAGAAGTTGATTTCAATTACATTTATTGATAATGGTTTTGCAGTTTAATGCCAAACTGCAGGTCTGGGCTGTCGAGTCATGGATAAAGCTTTTAAAAACCTTTGTTTTACTATGTTTCGTTTTGATTGTTAAGTGAAAATTTGTATTATGAACGAAAATTGAATTACATTAAGCATTGTACTACGAGAAAGAAAGTGTCACTATGAAGAAAACACAGGACCCCCTCCTTGTATTGCCTTATACTACTTTCACCGATCGGATTCACTTTTTAAAAAATTTGAATTCATTCACCATTAATACGTAAAACAGCGTTATGGCGGAGATCAATGCAATTGTCCTAGGAATGACGTCAAAATCAAAATAATTAAAACTTGCATTCATTCAACTTTCATTTCTATATTGTAATTAATTCATAGAAAATACATGATTAAATTCTTAATTGAATGACCTTAAGAAAATCTAATGCTAGATAAACGGGAAAGGAAGCATCGGTTAAACATTTAATGGGTCGATGCAAAAAGTCAATGGAAGTAATTGTTATGCACAAAGGTTTATAAATTCTCTTCTTTTGGTAAAACGATATTACCGCTTTTTTTAATAAACAAATACCGAAGTACCACCAAAACCTGATTTCGTGATCAAAATTGATTTAACTAGAAACAAATTTGAACAAAGGAAAGGTTTGCACGGTGACCCTTAAAGATTACAACAGAACAAGACCAAGTTTTCCAGATGAAAAAGCGTCATGTGAATCTAAGTCACATCTAATTAAATGCCACAGTCTTAAAATACATACAAAAATTGCTCATACAAATTACAGTTTTAGAAATTTTGGATTCCAACCTTTTAGCCCCTAGCATCACTGAAGAGTCCTAGGAGGACGAAACAGCTGTATGGTGCAGTCAAATTATTTTTTTTCATCATACTGTATCTATTACTAAGTTTAAAAGGTGCAGCATATGTGTGTGTTACGTCATCTGTCATCATCACAGTATTTATTGAATGGATATACTTCGTCCTCATTGAGAAATATTCTACATCCTAGCATGATATCAAGTTTATACCCCGTTTCTCACTTTGAGGCCATACCATTTACTTGGATCTTACCTAGATTTAATGTTTGGTGTCGTCGATAAAGCAGAAGACGCTTGCTCTTTCGGAACATCTGGTCTTATTATGTTGTACTTTTACAGGGGTCTCAATGTAAATCCTTCCTTTGTTCATATTTTGCCGTTACACTGTAGTTGAATCGCTTTTAGGTTTAGATCATGGTTTTGTTAACGCTTGGGTATTCTCTAATTTGTTGTCTTTTAGTGAACTGAATTAAAAGGTTCATATGTTTGTCTGTTACAGGTTCCATAGGCCTACCATTGCACACAGAAGAGCAAGGACCCCTACTTTCGCTACTGACAGGAAAACAAAACCCAGACCTTTATGATCGACTTCTGGAAAATTATATGAAAACATTAGAAACACGGGATGAGCCTTACAATGGAGAATATGTAGTACCAGACAAACGTCTACGGCAGGGCTGGAACATAGCTTATGGCAAAAGGAGATCCAACAAGTGGAGCATTGCTTATGGAAAGCGAGATCATGCCTCTCCGCTTGAGTCTGAAGGTATCTTCTCCGATGAGGTGATCCCATTGGTTAGGTCGTATCCCGAGATGTCAAAACGTCAACAGGGCTGGCACATAGCTTATGGTTGAGTTGAAAACTCAAATTAAGAATTTAAAAGAGAACGAACGAACGAACGAACGATCGATAGCGAGAATGGAACTGATCAATTTAATGCTCATATGTGCAATATTTATATATAAGAAATACTTATACAAGACACTTGATGATGTTACCTCATAACCGTGTATTAATGTTATTTTCACAAAAGTAAACAAATATTTTTGATGGATTATTGTGGATATTTTATGCAAACATATCAGCTTAGTAACTACAGTCTATAACGTATGGTTAACAAACACTAATCGGAGGAGCACATGCGGATGTTTTTGTGCTATCAAGACATTTATTTTGTCTTAAATGATACAAATATACTGTACGTGAATATACTACGGTGAACAAATCTTGAACCATACACCCTTCTAAGGAGCACTGTAGCACTCGCATGTCGAACTGATAAAAGTGGTGCCGTAGGTGGGATAATATGTTACGCACTTCCTGTTTATGAAAGATGACTTCCGATAATGGCAGCAAAACAATCGCATTATAAGATAGATAGACACAGTTTTACACTATGTTAGCCTGTACTGTTTATCATTAAATAACGACATTACGATTTTATTTCACCTTATTTTACAATAATTTGTTTCTGTTCCTATATATACTCTATATGTATATATCATTCCTGGTTATTTATCAAGTTAATTATTATCATTTTATGTGGTAATATTTATCAATCATACTTTTTATTTAATTTCATTTTAACATAAATAGTTTCCTTTCTTTACTAAAATCATGTACATTATGAAATGAGATTAAAAGATTCAATTTGACTAATATATTTATTTTCTTTTGTTTTCTTTTTCATATATTTCTTATTTATTCTTATTAATATTTATTCCAGTGAATTTCATCGAAATGATGCAAGCGTCAATGTATTTGTCTTTTACACATTAAGTTGAACGGAGTGTTACATTTTTCCTTAGAACAATGGTTTAATAACATAATTATCGTATATTTTATGTATTCCATTTCTGCAAAACGACAAATAATTACAATTTATAAAAAAAAAATTAAGAGTGTAAAAAAATATTTGTTTTTGAAATTTTGAGCAAAAAACCATTTCTCCAACTTTAATTGGGCATTTATAACGATCACTACATAACATTTAATACAATAGGTTTATTAAGCGCCATTGTTTCGTATCTTCGGCTTCTACATTACCAATGAAACTGCAGGAGAATCGGTAATATTCAATATTCAATTCTTTCATGTCTTTTTTTGTCAATTGATATTGTCGCAACAATAACACTTCACACGAACTTATTTGTCGACTAGAAAATGACATATATAGATAAACACAGTAACATACCATAAACAATCGGATAAGAATAATATACTGGATAACATTGCTTTGTTTCTCATTTTCTAATTTATAATTATTAAAAGCTTGGGAATTTCGATTTTTTTTTCAAAAAACAGACTGGTCAGGGCCTAAGGAAAGGAATTGTACTTAATCCACTATTATTTTCGCATCTCTTATTGCAATGACAATGACGAATGTTTAAATTACTTATGGGTCTGAAACAAGAATATACATTTTAAAGACATGATATATCCTTATATCATGCCACTATTTAGATTTACATCACTTTTTCTCTAGGCTCTGTTCTAACTAACTTAAAAGCAACGGTTTTACAATTTCCTCAATACTATAACTCAAATTTATATGTTGTTAAAACTGTTCAAGCTGTTGTTTAAACTCTATTTTCCGTGCTGTCAAAACATCAAACTTGGATTTATTCTTTATATACCTTCCTGTCAATGACGTTGTACTGTCTCAATTGTCGTTGTTCCCTCTGAAATTGTATGTTGATCAAAAGTCATAATTGTCTTTTTCTATATTTCACTGTTTCAGTGTTGTTTTACTCTACGTTATGTAACAGATGTTTTATTGATGTTAACATAATTTCAGTATTATCCTCTTATCATTAAAATCGTGATTCTGTTCCTGATTATCTTACCTGAGAAACATGCGTTATTTTCATAAGCTCTGTAGTAACAACTGTATAATGCCCAAAATAAAAGGACATTTCAGATAACAAATACCAGTTGTGTGTCGACTTCAAAAAAATGTTGAGAACAACCAATGCAATTTATAATTAAAAGTACGTGAATACCTAATAATGCATCCGTGAATCTTTCATGATTATTCGATACAATATGGTGTATTCTTTACACATGAGCAATGAAGGAACGTGCTTATCTGCAAATAATACCCGACATGGATATCTAATCTAAATAGTTACAGAACTGGTTATTGTGGTCTGACTATCCCTGATGAATAAACTGTGGAAATACTGCTTACAACAATTAATTTTTTAAATTATTTTTATCTTAGATGTGCAAAAATAAGCTATTAAAGAATAAACAACTGTGGAAATACTGCTTACAACAATTTTTTAAAAATTATTTTGATCTTAGATGTGCATAAATAAGCTATTTAATACCTCTTACCTTGTCTTTGAGACTGATTCGAAGACTTATGATTCTATAGTGTTGAAGTATTTGTGTTTGAATCGTTCCAGGTGGCGTGAACCAGTGAATACCTGTGCATGAAGAACGTTTTCAGTGTCGTTTTGCTGCATGCCACCCCGAAGGAATTTCTACCTCCTCCCTGGTGCATGCTATGACTGGTGGTGTTATCACTATCCTGGATGGCATTCTCTTTCTGTGGACGTCTTCATATCTAGCTTCACTTGGAAACAAAACTCTGCATGTTATGTTTTTCGCAGCTAAAACCTATATACTGTCTCCTGTGATTCCCCTTAACTAGGAAGGCTGACTCTATTCGCTCAGGGTCGCACAAGTAACTCGCTGTAAAATAAACCTATATTGAACTTCTTGGAATTTCCAAAACCTGATGTCAACATATCCTCCGAGTGTTCAGTCTTAAATATTTATAGTAATATATATTTATAAGCGACATCGTTTTCGTTTCTTTGTTTCACTCTTGACGTTAGAACTTTGCTGTTCTTGCTAGTTGGCAATGTACTTAAAAAAATCTGTCTTCAATTTTGAATGAATTGTGTATACAAACAATACTTCTGAGCATTGTTCTACGTTATCTGTGCATGCTTTTCTCTTGATCTGATTGATAAATATTTTCAAACCATCCATGGCATGTATCTTTTTCTCTACCGCATGATAAAACTTCTGATCTTTTAACTTTTCGATATGTATGTTGTTTTTTTTTCAACTCGATACCATAAACCTTGACTGCTATCTATGAAATTTCTTCAATTCAATTCAATAACTGTGTTGTTTACCAAAGATAAAACGAAACACGATACAAACTTTTCAAATAGCAAATATGGCATAAACATTTGTACTGTGTCATTGTGTAGGTGAACTCTTCTGATTCTCATTGGTTTGTCCATCAAGTGATGAACTTCAGTTCCACGTTTTGTAAAGACCTGCAATGTCCCTGTCGAGGAGAGATTCAAATAAATATCTTTCCATATAAAAAGAGTTGTTGATTTTTAAAAACACAAATATTTATTTTATCAACGCAGTACATTTTGAATGATAAAGCTAAATTATGATATTATGAAAGAATATTTGTGTCCTCATTGACGGATATCAATATAAGGTACTGTGATTTGGATGTTTTATCCCCAAATATAATTCCGTTAAAGGTACCTATTAATTACCAAATACTGTAAAAATGTCCTTGTTCGCGAAGTGGCAATTTTCTCAAATTTCGCTTTTCATTAAATCTCCACGAAGATATATCCACACACGAACATGTTTAACACCACTCAAACTCTAGTGTATACTAGCATCATAGGGACACGGTGAACATCAGCACGACTGACAGTTCGAAAATATCTACACCGCAAACAGTTTAGAGGCTGACTAAGCGAAAAAAATCCGCACGCAAAATATCAACTTTTACAGTAAGTATAGATATAACACCTCTGTGATTCAAACACTTTCACGTCTGACCACTCCTTCGTGAAAAATCAAAAGTGTAAGAGTCAAATGTACACCCATGGAAATGATGAATTGTCATAGAATACATATATACATTAACAGTAAATTCCCTTCTGTATCCACTTAGGAAAGCAAGGGTCTTATATTATTTATTATTTATTATGCAAGTATTATAAATATTAAAATATATATTTTAGACACACGTGCATCACACATCCAGATAGCTTTGTTTTCAGAACCCCTAAACATGATTCTAAAGGATGAATATCCCAAATATTGTCTAAAGATATACCGATAAATATTCATCTTATAGGTATCGTTAAATATTACTGGACACATGAAGGAAACACTCACACTGGTGTGAGTCTGAAGCAAGCCAACATTTGTTCAAACATTTCATATAAGTTGAGTAGTTACATGTGACCGGTGAAACATTGAAAATTATTCATTCTATTAAGGGGATATCATATTTTTTCCCAAGTGAAAAATATCCCTTTGGTGATTTGACAATTAAAACTAGCATAGGAAAAATGTCACACTTCTCATCTGGTCGAATGTACTGAAGACATTGTTAGATACATGTATTCTCTATAAAGTGTGTCAAGCGCACTTTATTAGGAATCAACAACAACAAAAACAACAATAAACAACAAAAAACAAAATTAGATAGAACAAAATGAGAACTCTCAGATTGATTAATGATATTATTTTTGTCGATTGCTATGCTGTTTCTTAAGAATCACCTCAAAAAGTCCAAAAGTAACTAAATGTTTCAAAGTACAAACAGAAGAACATAAACAAAAAGAGATCTTTTCCCAAATACAGTTGACTTTAACGAGGTTATTTGGGTACAGATGGACTAAGAAGATTTGGACGGGTATTGACAATCTGTCATTCACAGTGTCTCGGTTCTAGACAACTTCCACGGACTCCAGCTATTGTTATTGCTCAGACAAGCTGTGAACGGCCGCCATTAATACCTAAAACTTCAAGACATTACGACGTGTCCGGCAGAACTTACGTCAATCTGTCCGACGTCACCGTCAGCTATAGACGTTCATTGGTCCGAACTGTTACTCTCGGAAAGGGAGTGGAAAGTCATTCACCCTCATGTCAGTCATATAACTCACCAGTGGTCAGCAATGTAGCGAAGCAGTGGAGACAGGAAGCCTTCCTAAACAATGAAACTGCCAGATACACGCGGACAGTGGGCGACCCCGACACCATATGTCGAGTGGAACACATATTGGATTGAATTACACAACAATAGTCAGGACAAACGACGCACCTAGAGGAGATTGGCCAGACCATGGCAATAGAATATCCAATATACGTAATGGTCGAGTACGGACTGTCATAGCGGATACTCAGACGAGGAGTTTATAGTTTATCAGATGTAATATATTTACAGTGTTATTATAGTACGCATGATATATAAACATGTGAATCACTTAAACAGTCACCAACGCAACTGCATAGACGGCAATCAGATAAGATAACAATCACGAAAAAAATTGCAAGGAAAATGTCATTTGAAAAAAAAAGTCTAAAGAGTGAAAAACCTCATTTGAACTCATAATGATAAAACTAGATCTGATGAAAAAAAAAATGACAGATTGCCATAGACACACTTTAAGAAGTGTAAGAAATAAAGATATATGTGTTCCGGAAGAATAAGAGTCTAAAATAATCTTAAAACAAAATATAAAAAGATAAGGTATCAAAACTATTATATGTGTAAATAGGAATGAAAAAATACGTTAAATATTGAACGTGTATGCTAATGAGAAAACAGAATTCAGTTTTGCTTCGAGCTGATTGGAAACAGGACAAATTATAAACATGTTTGCGTCCAACAAAGATTCGTTGTAGATACCACTATAAACACGGGAAATGCTAATTTAACCTTCTACTGTATACCATTAAACTTAACCTTTAACAGTTTTATAACATGCTACAGACAGTTGATGCCAACGCACTTTTACTGACAATGTAACCATGGCTACCGGAACGGCCCTCACTACCATATTTTGTAACACCTTGCTGTTAACGCAAGCTATTTATGAACTATCCATACTTAATCGTTCAGTTTGATTGCCTGGGCAATTAATATACAATTAAGCAAAAACTTCATGCTTTTTTACAACTTGGCCATATGGCCATATAGTCGTTGAACATAACATGAAAATTGTTGAAGACGTTTACGCTGTTTGCTTCCGCAATAACTATCTGCGCCAATTAACCATGACAGCAGAAAGAGCAAGTTTGGACCAAGGAGTCGACCCCAAACTCCAGGGAAAAGTCACAGACAAAATATCAGGCAAATGACTATCGGTTGAGTATATGTTGTTCTATGTTTTATTTCCCTTTTCTAACAGCAAAATATCTAGTTAAATAAAAGACGTTTGGTCCATTTTCAAAATGTCTTTTCTGATATCGCAGAAGCGCCCTCCCCTATTTATAGTACCAAGTCCTCGACCTCCAGGGGTAACGCTCACTTACGCTCTCTACACCCCTGGAATATATCATGGCAGCGCTAGATCAGTAACCTTTAATCGCCAGAGGTATTGTTTTCCTCGAATCAATGTTATACTTACTGTGCTCCTTCAGTAACGATGAAAGCAATATCAATGATGGTGAAAACATGATGGCAAGTCTATCACCAAGATATTTAAAACATAACAGTTGGAGATAAGACTGTCCAATCTTCTATGTGTATGTGTTACGTCATCTTTGTGGTATAATGTTTGGCTAAGCAAACAGAAGACACTAAAATTCCCTAGATTTTCGAGAGAAATTGTTTTTTTCGTTTAGTTACTTTTTAGAGGCTTCCATGGGTTTTAAGTATTACTATGTTTGAGTTGAAATAGAACAAATGTGTACTTCTTCATGACAAAGTTTAACCATCACATTTAAAATCTTCAAACCATTATTCATAAATTTATTATCTTATATCGAATATGATGAGTTGTGTTAAGTCGTTCACCCCGTATACACATACAATATAAAATAATAGTTGATATAATTGTTAACTGTTTCAATCAATAATATTATCATTATTAACTTTCTACGAGCAATAAAAATATGTAAAGTGTGACAACTCGCATTACAGTTATCAATATTATTTTCTATTAGATATATCAGAATAAAAATTAAACACGTAACAAAAAAGTTGATGTTAGATTGGTAAGTTTTCATTCTAAAATTAGTTGACATGATCATGATTAAATTACTGATGTCAATGACATAAAATAGCAATTAAGATTCAAGATAAAAGGATTTAAATAAGCAATGCTATTTCAACCGCTACTGTTTCTACAAAATGTAATTTTGCACGTGTTCATTGCGTGCTGTGTAGATTTTTGTTCTGACTACCAGGTTTTAATTGCAAAGCAACATATCCTTCTCTCTTTGTTTGTCATGATCTCTGCCAATTTATTCGCTGCCTTATGGATACATATCTCTCTCGTCACATCATGTGTGGTAGGCATGACTGGCGAAAGTGCATCGAGATAACCACTACTCTCTCCTATGTACACAACGTATTGGCTATTATGTTAAGTCTGCCATTACCTAATAACTTAGAGCTCTTCCATTACCGGGTCGGTATCAGGACAGGTTAGCATTTTGATACAATGTAACATCGTTATGTGTTGATTTAAAGCCGACAGTTGATAGCAATAATATAGGGCTGATTTAGGATTGACAGTTCCTGCCCATCGAGCGTAGCATTCTCTTGTGCTGAAACTAGATAAGTGTAGCAGACTACACACAGGATGCGAAACGATCCGAAATACATCATCATTGATTTGTTTTCCCTGTCTGATAACATACCCTGATAAATGTCACTTTCTATAGAAAAAATCCAAAAATATCCTAAATGCGATTTTAATAGAAGCTCACAAATCAATCAAATTATATCATTTAACCACTGGATAAACTTAAAACACCCACAAGTTAATGAGTTGTTTTTTTTTTTAAATAATTTCAGTCTGCAAACATGAATTATATTGTACATAGTTTAACTGCTCTCTCTGAAAACGTAATACCGGGTATTCAACTTTATAATGGGCTCTATTCATAAATACATACATATCAAACTTCTCCGTATTCCTACGTATAAATTAACATGACATGAATCTCAATCTGAACTTAACCTGTAAACTTTCGGTATGTTTCCAAGGCAATGCTTACAAGAAGGATGAACGCATTGACAAAAATTAAGAAAATGAATACCGCAGTGAAAACAAAAATTGAAATTAAAGACTTGCAAATTTTTAAAAGCATCTATCAAGACCTGTCTACGTATTATATATCCGGTTCTTCGCCTTGAAATAAAATAAGAGAATACCGAAGCGTCAATATAATCATAATCCAAACTCAAAATCGAATAAACCAGGGGCAAAATTTGAACAAAGGAAAGATTTACATGGAGACCCCTGCGAAAGTACAAGAGAATAAGACCAGATGTTCCGGAAGAGTAAGCGTCTTCTGCTTCATCGACGACACCCGCCATGTAAATCTTTGTCACATCCAAGCAAGCATCAAGTTCTCAAAATGAGAACCGAGTATCATTGTCAATCACAACAAGTAAACACACTAATGAGCATACTCAAAAACGTCCATCTTCATATCACTTAAAGATACAGAATATTTCTCAATGAGACAAAGATGGCGACCACGATATGTAGTGTCGATGGACGGCCTTCGCGCAGGCGGCAAGTGGTTGATCCTATAAGTACTAGTACGCATGGATTTCGTAAAAGAAATGTTAGTTATAAAATGAACTTGGATGGATATTACGTTATCTATGCTGTAGTTTTCAAATGGGGTGGAACTAAAAAATATGCTATTTGAAGCACTGATCCACTACCAACTAAACACATACACATCCAGCACACGCATAGGCATATACAGATGTGGAGAGGATACTCGCCAGTTACTAATACATGTAGTTCGCGCCTGATAGGTATCCAACTCCTGTTAATTTTTATCAATCAAAAGTTAAATTGTATTCATTATATCAATTGTATTTTTATAACTGTTAAGCGCTTCAGAAAAATATTGGTAAGCTAGGTCGGGTGTTATATTGAATGTTTTGTATTATTACATAACTTGTTAAAAATATTCAAGTATGGTACAAAGTACATTGGTAAGGACTGAATTGTAAGCCGCTGTAGAGTTGTCCTCCCAAGTGAAGCGTCAACAAAGGATTGTTCATCGGTTTTCAAACCATTTTCAAATGTGCAATGGGAAGGTTAAGCTTTATTGTGTAGTGGGAATGCTTAGTTTATTTTATAGTGGGAAGGACGATGTTTAAGTGTAGGGGATTAAAATTGACTGCGTAGTTAAAAGGCTAAGCTTTACTCTGCAGTGGGGAAGTGAATCTTTACTTTGTTGTGGGAAGTTAAGCTTTATAAGGAAATGGGAAGGTTACGTTTTACTTTGTAATGGAAATGTTAGGCTTAACTGCGTTGTGGAAAGGCTAAGCGTTCTTGTGCAGTCGGAAGATTATGTTTTATAGTGAAATGAAAAGGCTGATCTTTACTGTGTTGTGGGAAGTTTGAGGTTTTCTGTGTATTGGGAGGGTAAGCATTACTGTGCAATGGGAAGGATACATTTTACTGTGTAGTGGGGAAGTTAACGCTTTACTACGTTGTGGGAAAGTTAACCTTTATAGTAAAATGGGAAGGCTTAGCTTTACTGCGTAGTGGGAAAGTTTACGCTTTACTCTATAGTGGGAAGTTTAAGGCTTTCTGTGTAATGGGAGGATAAACGTTATCGTGCAGTGGGAAGGTTGAACTTTACTATGTAGTGGGAAGGTTCCGCTTATTAAGCAATATTTTTCACGGTGTTTAATTATCGATAACACTAAATCTTTTCAAACTTCTTGTTTATCAAAAATAAACACACACACACACACAAGCCTATTTGTAAGTACGAGCCGTTCAGGCTAAACATTTTTTTTTCATTTACCTAAATATATGTTTAAACATATATTATGAAAGACAAATGTGGAGAAATCTTGACAAATAATTGATGTTATTTTTTTCGACTTTTAGTCTGACTAGAGAAAAAAACACAAGAAAAATTACCGTGTACATGTATTTTGATTACACGGTGATCGAATGTCTGCACTGCAAGTTTTATGGTCGCCATCTTTGTCTCACTGAGAAATATTCTGCGTTTTTGAGTATGCTCATTAGTGTGTTTACTTGACAATGACAATGATAACTCAGTCCTCATTTTGAGGACCTGATGTTAAATTGGATGTGACCATGAAGATTTACATGGCAGGTGTCGTCGATGAAGCAGAAGACGCTTTCTCTTGCGGAACACCTGGTCTTTTCTCTTGTACTTTAACAAGGGTCTCTATGTAGATCTTTCCTTTTTTTCGTTATTTGCCCTTAGATTAATCGATTTTGAGTTCGTATTATAGTTTTGTTAACGCTTCGGTATTTTCCTATTATTTTTCAAAGAACAAAGTGTGGTTATACGTTTTGAACGCTAATTTAGATGTTTGTTTTGGTTCTTATTTATTACTAAATAAAAAGCTCACAAGGTGTATTTAAATCAAAAACGCAATCAAGCCAGACCTCTAGTCAGAATGAGGAAATTGTATCCAATCGCTACCAAACCAAAGTACCATTGTATCCAAAACGAAATCGGTAATGCAATTTTGATATAAACCACTTACAAAGCTTGTTAAGGTTCAAGCTACAGAAAATGTAACTCTTTGGCACCTCATGGTGTCTAAATAATCATCGTCCTAAGGTTGATCAGAATGTTTAATATGCATTTGTTTTCACGACATCTACACTTAATAGTTTAGAATGCTATTGAAAAAAGTAACACCGAATAACCTTATTAAAATGTTGCTTACAGTTTCGTGAACAATTACTAGTCTAAAACACAAACGTATAGGCTTCTGCACCAACGTTCAATGATTCTTATGACTGATAACGAGTGACAGATCAAGTAAATAATGCTTACCTCAACATGTGTTGAAATTGGACATTTTTTTTCAGATTGTACTGAAATATGTATCGCAGAGACAGCCATGCTGTTAAACATTCATAAGAGAATACCGCATCGCCAACAAAACCATAATCCGAACTCAAAAAGTGATTAAATTAAGGGCAAAATATGAACAAAGGAAATAGTTACGTGGAAAGAATTGTAAAGTACAAGAGAGTAATACCAGGTGTTCTGGAAGAGTAAACGTCTTCTGATTAATTGACGACACTCGCCATGTAAGTTTTTGTTTCATCTAAGTAAACGTCATGTCTTCAAAGTGAGAATCATGTCTTTATTCTCAATCACAACAAATCAGCACACTCATGAGCATATTCAAGAAGTCTATCTCCACATCATACAAAGATACACATATTTCTCAAATGAGATTAAGATTGTGACCATAAAACTTGCTCGTAGTTCTCATCAACCTGCATCTCTCAAATCCCTGTGTAGTAAATATATTTGTCAGCAGTCGACATCTATCACAAAAATCTCAATATTTAAAGCAAGCCAGAGAGTAACGAATCAACTGCGACATGTTAACACCTAAAGTTGGAGAGGCACATTATAAATATGGCATATGTATGGTGTGCTCTTTTCTTATTCTTAAGGTTACATCTGACAATCCATGCGTCAGAAGTCTGCCCTTTTGCAGACAATAAGTTACTAATTCGGATAAACCACACAAGGCATTATCAAAGGGAGAGCGAGAAGTGACAAGTGAATGTACTTAAAGTCTCACGTACATCTGTAGTCGTAACTTTGCCGGATGTTAATGCTGTTCTTAATCTGGTAGTAGCAAGATTTTTACAATGACATTCACTTGCATTTCCATGTTCAATGAACTAAATAAATTGACTCTTACTTTCTTTATGCGGTTTTTCTATTGTTGCATTCGGAACAACATGTAAATATTGATCCAAATACGATTAGGGCGTATTTATTTATTATGCAACATTAGTCTTTTGGCGTTCAAATTCAGAAAATGTTGCTCTCGTATGGTTCATCTACGGTAGGACATGGTTAGATCAATGACATTATTTAACCTGAAGTTATTGCTCAATTCTGGATTTTAAAAGTTCCTATTATACACAGTGTGTTGATTATTCGCCTTAACTCTATATCAAAAGAAGTTTTTTTCCTTCAGAGAATGATTTGTATGCTTTAAGGTGTGTTTTATTAAAAAAGAATATTATCAAGAAAACAAAAAATGTTTTTGAAATGAATTGTAATTAAAATACACCGCCGTATTAACAAAAAAATATTAAGACCTAGTCATCGATGCAACAGATTATAAGAAATTAGGAGATATACAATGAATTGAAACCAGTCACGTATTTTCTGCATCATCGGCATCGCTCTCAAAATCGTATCTATATTTAACAGTGATCATGATTTATGATTGGATATGCATAATTGTAAAAGAGAGCATATAGATTACATTGTTAATATTATTATTTTTTCTTTTGAAAGCGGAGGAGGGAGGGTTTGGGGTGACGTCCATGATTCGCACTTCATTTTAAAGCTTCATACCGAACCAGTTAAAACCTTGCCTTATTTTTTCTAACTTTTATGCTCAAAATGCTTTTTACATATAATACTAGCTTTCATGATTAATCCTTCCATATAGGGATGGGAGCAAATGGCGAACAATTTCTCTGTGCACTATATCTGAACATTCTTCCTGCAATTTATCTGCCTAGCTGTCTACGAAATTCTTCCTGCAATTTATCTGCCTACATGTAAATGTCTGTCACGGCACTTGTGTTGTATCATTAAGCAAGATACTTGACTCTGCTTGTTCCAGTCTACTAAGCTGTAAATGAGTACGTGGTTGGGCACTGCTAGAAATTGTAGAATGCTAGCTATGAGCGCCGAAATGGCAGGACCGGTTATATGCACCCCAGGAAGTAGAGAACGATATTGGCTGTTTGCCGAGGCCCTATTACCACGGATAAAGATTTGTTAACCGCTTTGAGGCGGCCTTTAAGGTCGTGATTAAGCTGTATATAAGAACCTCGAATTATTATTATTAACATAACACAACGTATGCCTTACATTTTTTTTCAAAACAAGTACCTGGCAAGTGTAGTGATATGCCTTGCTAATTTGATTTTTAAAATTCATCATCTAAATTCATAAAACGATGGTTTGTTCTCTTGATTCAAACAGTCGGAATAGAGTGGGCTAAATATATTAGCATTGAACAAAAGAAAGATATGTAATGCAAATTATCGAATCTTTATTTTCAACCAAAATGTCCTTCGTTGTAATCGTCCCATTCCTCTTCTGAAGAATCGCTATACATATTATTACAGTTTTCGTTGAACGCTTCATCGTCACATTCATCGTCATCCTCTACCTTTCGAGGTCGACGTGGTTGACGGACATGTCTATGTTTGTGTTTCACAGCCAACAGAGCGAGGAAGATGACCGCATCGAAGATGAAACTAAGGCCGACAAACCGTATTTGGTAATACCATTCGCCTGTAAAGGTACAATGTATATATTAAGATGTTTATTGCTTGTGTATAGATGTGAGAATGGCAAACAAATAGATAAACTGAGATGGAGATAAAGATATATATGTTTTTATTGTATGCTTAGTAATAAATACAGTTTTTTTTGCATATGTATTATGGCGCCAAATCTTCAAACCCGTAATCGCAGTGATCAATCTACGTGCGAGTCCCGAGACTAGTACTCATAAAATTCTGGAAATACTTCAATTTAACATTGCGGGACCCTTAGTTTTCGGCAATATTTGCAAAAAGGACCCATGGAAATAAATTGTAAATTGATCGCTGTAATCGTCAACAATGGATCATTGATTCATTAATCAACCCCGTATTGGCCTTCTTCATGGAACACCTCTAGATTTTACCTCTCATCTAATCATTCGGGTTTAGACCTAGCAGCTGTTTTGCAAGCAAAATGAAAATAAAAAACATGGTTTCTGGAAGACGAAGGGATCAAGATATGGGAGGGAAAGTTTTGAATTCCTTAGCAGCAAGATTGGAAAAGTTATAATACCTAGCAAATAAAGAATGATAGCGGAGGAAAAGACAATTTACGCTCTATTGTAGGCCCATTCATGCAAGCTGATGTTCACCGTCATGAATCAAGACAGGCAGACAACATTGTGTCCAGAATCGCTGGAAGCTAATGCAAGTCCCGGGACGAGATAAATACTAATGAGAACGATAGTACACTTGAGTTTGTAGCTCGTTTATGAGGAACGACAACACGGTTAAAACATAGTTAAACATGAAAAATAAATTTATTTATTATTGATCGTTAAACTATATGACACTTTAACTAAGTTTTCTATTATTCATTACTAAATATACAATAAATTGAATAAAACATGCCATTTTCCATATCGCTCCCAATATTGGCCCCTCGACCTTATTATTGGTCCTCGGGCCTTCGGCCCTTTGGACAATATTAAAATGATATGTATTATTCTCTATGTATCAATGCATATTTATAAATTACACAGAAATGAAAATGACGAAAGAGGACAATTTTTAAGTGTGCCTTAACCCGCGACTCTTACCACTCCGTCAAGTTGACATCTCAAAAATATGTTGCAGTAAAAGCCAATCCGATACATTGACATGATCGAAACATCCCAGTGGTGATAGCAACGGGTATTATTTCTGGCTAGGCGATATGGTGTTTGAGACCCGGTCAGGGCATAAGTCAAAAATAATATCCCTTCGTGTCGTTTGTGTCACTGTTCTATTTCCACAAAATACATAATGTACCATAAGCACGAAGATGTATTTGATCCGAAGATTAAAACACATCAAAGGATACCAATGCGTCAACAAAACAATAACCCGGACCCAAACTTGATAAGACTAGTGTTGAATATCCGTTAGTTTGTTTACCGTGTATAATATAAATAACGTATGTATCTTTATAGTGCTGTGTACAATAATATCGTTTCAGTATCTCAAGAAGCTCAGTTGTGATATACGGTATAAAAATACTACATAAATCCAATATAATTTAATTATTAAATCAAAATACTAACACTGATGCGTGTTATTACTACCTTTTGTTAAATATTACAGTGAAAATATCTGACATACGGTAAATTCGAATTTTAATATTGACGTCAGGTTTAAATGCCTAATTAGATACTATCAAACATGTTTTCCGTAAAACAAATTATCTAACACTAAGATATGTTTATATTATTATCGAAAGTAAATCAGTACGTATATATCCAGCTTTAATAAAATATCACTCAGGGCTAAGGGGTCAATAACATTATTTATCCTTACTTAAAAGAAACTTTAAAACGTCATTAAAATAAATTAGAGAATACCGAAGCGTTAACATAATCATTATCCGAACTCAAAATTGATTAAACCAGGGGCAAAATGTGAACTATAATATATTCAAACTATATATTATTATATAAATTGATTGTGGATAAAAATACTCTTTAGCAGAAACACGCCCATAGCTTAGCTTTCACGTTAAAAGATATTACAGTAATGTTTCAAATATTAATTTTGTATTTCTATTACACGATTTGGTTTTGTATAAAATACACAGCTAGTATCCATGTAATGGATACTTGACAGAAAAAAAAGCATTATCAAAACATTCCTAAAATGAGCAAACACGTTTCAAACACCGCTTGGTGAACAAACCACTTCTTCAATGAAATTATTCTTTTCTGATTCCGTACACCAAAGGTAGATGCATTTTACTAGTGCGAGATACCTTAAAAGCCTGGTAGAGGTCAACGACACCTCACACAAGCCATACAAATCTGAACTAGGTTATACAAGATCATTAAAGGAGACCACAGGCAGTTGTTATGCGCAAAAGACGGCAAGTGAAGGCCATACATTACAAAATGAGGACATGCATAATAAGAGACTCTAATTATCATATTAGCATACCATTGTAGATGTTGGCGAATGACAACTTATCGTAGTTTGGTAAAAATAAATAAAAGAATACCGAAGCGTCAACATAATCACAATCCAAACTCAAAATCGATTAAACTAGGGGCAAAATATGAACAAAGGAAAGATTTACATCGAGACTCTTGCAAAAGAACAAGAGAATAAGACCAGGTGTTCCGGAAGCGTAAGCGTCTTCTGCTTTATCGACGACACCCGCCATGTAAATCTTTGTCACATCCAAGTAAACATCAAGTTCTCAAAATGAGAACCGAGTATCATTGTCAATCACAACAAGTAAACACACTAATGAGCATACTCAAAAACGTCCATCTTCATATCACTTGAAGATACAGAATATTTCTCAATGAGATAAAGATGGCGACCATTAAACTTGCCCATAGTTCTGATCAACATGCATCTCTCGAAGCCTTGTGTTGTTAGTTTGTTTGTCCGCAGTCGACATCGATCACGAAAATCCCGATAGTTAGAGCAAGCCCTGAAATACCGAATCAACTGCGACATGTAAACACCATAGGTTGGAGAAGCAGGGATGTTACTATCAAGAAATGGAAAGTTAACGATCGGTAAGTTTGGTATTTTAATTGTTTCGTTGCAATACATATTATTTTTAATAAATGCAAATATAAACTATTAGTACATCACTTGACTGAATACTGACTTCCCATTGGCACATGGGTACTATGAAGCGATAGTGCCCGCTCACCCGGGCACTATCAAATTTGGCGCGATATTCAATGTGAATCTATTATGACGTCACTATTACGTTACGTCACTATTACGATTATTGACGCGAAATTAGACGTGGTTCAAGAGTTACGTCCCTTGCTACTGTTCTGCATGAAAATGGATGACTCTGGTCCCTGGAAACTGCCCAAATCTGGCTATGGTGTTTCACAATAAAATGAGTTTTGGTGTATATATTTAGATGGAAGGGTGATGTACTAAGTCCATTATGGTCCTGTTGAGAGGGCGCTATTGCCTCATAGTATTGACTCGTGATGAGATAGTGCCCTCGTCTTCGGCTCAGGCACTATTCCATCCATCAGTAATACATTTTATGTACTATGAGGCGACATTGCCCTCTCAACAGGGCCATAATAGATAATTATTACACTGGTTACCTTTCTGAAATGTAGATTTATAACATAAAATGTACTAAGTGCACTGTAACATAGTTCCGTTATTAGAACGATTTATTAAACTGCATTGTAAACTATGTACGCCTTGCGATATCTAAGACCTATTAACAACAGCGAGACATGTTAAAGCCGGTGAAGCTTCTTTAGGGGTTATTAACAGTAGTGTAACATCTTAACTTCATTGTGACATATTTTAACTACATTGTTACGTATATGTTATATTGGGTCTTTCGCTAAATATTTCCTTTGTTTGTATTTTGCCCGCAGTTTAATAGATTTTGAGTTTGGATTATAGTTATAACGACGCTTCGGTAATCGATGATATTTTTCGTAGAGTTCACTTTACTTTAAGACTTTATAACTACGGTTTAACACATGACTTTCTATGGTAACATTAAATTACTACAGTGTAACATATTTATAAAAAACTGATTGCAAGAATTTCATATCACCTTGTAACATGATACCTAAGTTGTAACTAATCATACTAACTACAGTGTACAAACATGCTTCCCACGTAGTAACGCTTTAAAGCTTAATGTAAGACATATTAACTACATAACTGTTTCGTAATCTGGATATAACTTAGCAAATTCTACACAGGCATCTCGTCTTCGATGATTTTTGCATTACTCTAAATTTAAATATTTCTTAAATGTGTTTTTTTATTGCTTATATTTTTAATTGTGAACATGCTCTTAAACTTATCAGCACCATATGGATAGGGAAAACACCATTGCAAGCTTTGGAATAGGCAAGAGACGCTTTTCAAAAAAAATTATACACAAAACTAAAATCCCCCACAGTGCCAATCACACCTCGCCTAATATGCTATTGATATTTTCCGTAAGTCGTTCAATCTTCATACAATCATTATCCTTGAGTTGTGCGAAATGCTCTTTGATAATAAATCAAAACGTAACCCAATTGTAAGGCTGACGAAGGCATTGCATTTCTACTTCTAGAATTTATCGAAATTTCATAAATAGATTAACTAATTTGTTAAGAAATCGCTCCATCTTGTGCCGTTCGCTTGTGTCAATTAAAGGTGCCATTTTCAACCTTCATGGTGTTCTCATATCGCACAATTACATTTTAAAAACATCAATCTACCTCTATTCCTGGCTTTGGTTTTTATAACGCATTTAGCATTGTACTGCGGTTAGCATTGTACTGTATATAAAACTGTGATTGAATTTGAATTTAATTCGATGTTGAAAGTCTCTTTGTAAAAATGATGAAACTTGTACTAGAATTACAATTCTTGTTAGAGCACATTGTCTGTGTTCGTTGGCTAGGTTTGATTTACGTCCTATTAAACAGCTACGATATCCTGGTGTATGCAATTTAAGTGTATGTGTTGAATGCGTCTGTATTTCGGAGGCTGTGGTGTGTTAGTGTAAGTCTCTTTGCGATAATCCGGAACAAATGCCAATTTTAAGTGCCACCACACTTACGTACATTGTTAAAGGCCCAGTACAGCATACCATACTCGGTCCCAACATACTGACTGAAAACGGTTGAAACACACGTTCAACTCTCATTTTGCTTAGCGTCAAGCAAGGAGTAGTAACTTACCACTATTTGAGACTCATGTATGTCACAGCAAGGCTACAGAACACAAATAGCCCTCCTCCAAGTTTCACATGGTGGGTGTCGATGAAGCAGAGGACGCTTACTTTTTCAGAATATACCTGATCATATTCTCTTATACTTTCACAGCAGTCTTCATGTAAATCTTTCCTTTGTATATATTTTGCCCCTAGTTTAATCGTTTTTGAGTTTGGAGAATGGTAGTGTTGACGCTTCGGTATTCTCTCTTTTTATAGTTAGAATTATTATCGACATAAAATTGCGATACCAATCACGAACCTTCTAGATATCTATATTATATATCAAAATCGTTTTAAAAAATATTATTATTTTTCATGTGCAAGTCCTTTTAACGGAAGTTTTCCATAAACCGGTTTGGAAGTATCATCCTGAAGTAAATTTCTTTAAAATATTAATGTTCAGAAAAGAAGAAAATAGTTCTTTACTTTGACAGTTATTTATAGACGCTCGGCAAACCCGTCAGGGACTAACCCTTTGGCTTCCTATGATTACTGCTGTCACGTCTGAATTTTTGATCCTGGGGCCTGATAATTTTTTCTTGTATTTATGCCACTAACTGGTACTTCGCGAATTTTTTCGAAAGAGAAGAGACCACTGGCAGAAACCTTCGGATAAGAGAAACTTTCTATTCAGAGCCGGCCGAGCCGCGAAACCTCGACCTCCCGCACACGGCACGTCAACATGATCCAGTCCAGCGGTTTAGACCGCTCAGCTACCGAGGTGGTACCATCAAAAGCGGATTTTTTTTGAGGTGCAGTAATTTAAAAATGTAAAGGTTTCATGGAGATTTCTCAAAATCAAAAAAAATATGACCAGAATTTTTCTTCCAGCGATACATTATCCCTTCTTAGAATATGTGTTATTTTCAGTAAAAATGATAAACATAACATACTTTTATCTTCACTGGTATTATCGTATAAAGGTTTTATAACTTACCACTGTTATCATATGGAATCACTGAAATAAGAAAGAAGAAAAAAGTTTCAAATAGAAATTGGTAAAATTGTAACCGTAGTAAAACGATAAAACGTGTGTTCCAAATAAGTCTTTTTTTAAGTACTCAAGTTCCAATTTAATCATACTAAAATGTTATAAAATATATATTACATGCAGGTAACCATATGTGACTCAATCGTTTACACCCACGTTTGAAAACTAAACACTTCAGTAGCGTCTGTAAAGTAAAGATTTACGTGAATGCTTGGTATCACTTTTTCAATCACCATGGGAGACGAGACAATGTTTTTAAAAAATATGTTATGGCTTCTTGATATAAGTAAATTGCTCACATATCGAATCTGCCTTGCCTAATTGGGAGGAATTTGGGCAATACTTATTGTACCTGTCAGTGCGTAAATGATCTGGCGCTTCTTGGTGTGCCAACAGGAATAGAATCCGCTATCTGCCACAACGGTGCTATGAAATCTTAGAACCCCGTAAACGTCAATCTCTGCCCGATTGTTTGTAATGTTGCGCAGGCGCAGTGATGTCAGGTACTTGGATCCGTTTACCCAGTACACAACAGTATCGAGTGAGACCCTGAAGTGAAATACAAAGTCTTAATTTAGGGAAGTTCGTGTTATATTTTGTGATTTTCCATCAAGGCTACAGTCTCATTAGCTGAGCATGCTCCAATGTTCAGCAATAAAAGTAGGTGTTAGAGAAAGCGATGTTCATTTTTCACCTGCTGAAGGGGGTTATAAAAGTCAATATTGATCAGCAACACGGTAACATGACAAGTGACATACATGTGTTGTGTTTGCTTATCTATTCCATAATTATATATAAAACGAATCTTAAATGAATTTGTGATTTCAAGGAAGAGCAATAAAAACAAGTAATAAATATTATGGGGACCATAACAGAAGTCCCAAAACCCTTCCATATGTCCCTTATGGCGGCAGTGCTAGAATACATATATACAAAATATCAGAGAAATAGAACAACATTTGAATTTCGGCCAATCAGAAGCAAGGAAATGGAGGCCACTTTGTTCAATCCGAAAAATGTAACAGTGTTTACGGAGTCATAAGACACAAACATACCAAATGTCATAAAAATCTGACAATATCTACAGTTCGACCAATCAGAGGCCATGAAATGGCGACCTTTGTGGTAGTATTGTAGCTGCCATTAGACACCTTTCATCAAGATTAAGTAATATTGGGAATAGAAAAATGGAGCTGGACAAGACCCTGGCCTACACCATAGCAAAAGCCAAAAAAATTGTATGCTGTACATGTTTGTCATAAGAGCATCACTGAGTTTTTGATGTCAGACACACAAAAAAATCCAATTTTCATAAAAATCTGACATATTCGATATTTCAATCAAACAAAAACCCTCTGATTCTTTTCCGAAAAGTTTTGGAATATAACGACAAAACCACAAAGCAAAAACCGCTGTTTGACGTACCGAGAGAAGACATGCTTACAAGAATGGGATTTTGAGATATCGTCTGGTAAACAACATTCGTTAAACCTACTTTACTAATCACATAGTGCCATAGAGATGAGCAGCGAACGCCACCAAATTGGAAAATAACATACGCTGCAGTCGGTTTAGGTGATGTAATTACTATAAAGACATGTTTAGTCCCCGAGGTTTGTTGGAGCCTCCATAGCCACGGTTAATCTCACGGTACAAAATATTCAAATTTTCATAATATACACATTTTCGTAGTTCACGATTCGAAATGAGTATAATTTTACTTCTTAATTCTTAATTAAAGGAGTTTAACGCACCTGGCCCTTCTGCTTTTACATAAGTTTAGATATTGTGGTTTCCCATCTTTTGACCCCTCGCATCACTGAAGAGTCATTGGAGGACAAAACAGCTGTATGATGCAGTTTAATCATTTTTTTCGGCATGCTGTATCGTTTACTAAATCTCAAAGGTGCAGCATATGTATAAGTTACTTCATTTTATACCGCAATGTTATATTTTGACACTGGTTAAAACTTCCACGATTGACGGGAAATTTACCAGGCGATGCTATATGGCTCCCCCAGATCTATTAGACAAAAATAGGGTCTTATTCTTAGATCATTGAAAGCGTGACTCTTTGTCATTGTTTTGGTATGTTTAACTATCATAATACTGAGAATGTATACAATTGATTTTAGATTAAAATTAATATCAGAGATATCGTTGCTTTTATTCTGCGTCAAGTCATTTCTACTTTGAAATCAGATATTTTTGTCGGGTTCGAAAAAAATGACATTTCATTAATAAATTAATTCGTGGATTACAAATTACAATTTAAAACTGGTTTAACATTAAATCAAACATGTAACTACTTCGTCCATTTATAATGTGAAAATAAAATGCGAGTGTTTGTACTTTAATCGTATATCGATAGAAATCACTTTTGAAGAAACATATATTTTGACAAACATCTTTCTTTCGGATGGAAGGCTAATACAATAGAACACTTACTATTTCATGACGTTACAGCGTACTATGTAAAACAAATAACAAATCAATGAGTTTGCCCGTGCCATCGTTTAGGTAGCTTACAAATACCGCAGACGATACATTGTTCTTGGTTCCACATGCTTCCTTTCAGTTATCTTACCACGGACACTTGAGGATGGCGCTATCCCCTTCCATAACTGTTATTTTCGTGTGGTCAGCTGCCAAACAAATGGAGAGAGAAATGAACATATGAGTCACTCGATATATTTGATGATAAAAAAAACATCACAATGCAAAATGTCATTGCGACATAAATATATGATCTGTGGATCAAATCTTCTAAGATATATACAAATGAAAAAAAAGAAACTGTGCATCACTAAAATTTTATTTTCTCAGAAACTACCGAACTTTTCTCAATACAATTTCATGGACATTTTTATCGTGTCATACCACATGCAATCACGTGGTAAGGTCACTTGCCGCACGCGTGTTTCGACACCTTTATGGACCGTATGATTCAGACGTTATCAGAAGGCAGTACACGTGTAAGTGTATACATATCGTTATATGTGTGTTAGTATATTTCTATGGGTACCATATGAATAGAAAAAACTAGTTTGAAGAAATCGCAATTTTTGGTGAAGCCACGTTGGCGAAAAATTGCCATGCTTGAGGCAGGAATAACTAAAGATGACACCGTAAAGTGTTTCCATGTACATTGAAATACCTACAGTCTTTTGTTAAACGTTATCGGCAATATGGCACAACAACTCGACACAAATCAAGTGTGGGACTTGATGGAACATCGTCTACGTCAACTTCCTGGTCAGGCATTCAGTTAAATCAACTCGGCCAAGACTTGATCAGAGTGTGGAACAATATGCCCCAACACTTTTTCGTACGTTAGTTCGCTCCATGAGATGTCGTTGCCAAGCTGGCGTTTACGCAAATGGAGGACACTCAATATTGACATTATTAACTCGGTTTTGACCACATATGAATTCGAACCCCTCTGAAGTGAATTGTTATTCAAATCAATTCCAAAAACCTAATATTTTAAGATTTGTTGATGTTTTAAACGTTTCCCTATGCACGGGAACATTTTCCACTAGTGTATGTAGGGCAAAAAAAGGGAAAAGAAATTGAAAGAAGAATGGTGCCTATGAACAGCTTAGGTCATTAAAAGACGTGCTAAGTTTTGGTGGTAATGGAAAGCCGGAGTTCCCGTAGAAACGCCAATGACCTACGGGCAGTAGATGATGACGTGACAGGGAATCGTGATACTTACCGTCCGCTAGTGATTCGAATTTGAGTTTTTCAAGCATGGATGTCATCCTGTTAGTTAGTGTTCCTGAAGGGGAAATGACACCTTTATTAGCATATAGAACGTTTACAATACCATAAACGTCTTTGAATGTGAGGACTCTAGAAAATGACACCTTTATTAGCATACAGAACGTTTACAATGCCATAAACGTCACTGAATGTGAGATCCTAGAAAGAGACGTAACACACACAAGTGATGCACCTTTTAAATCTAGTAATAGATAGAGTATCCCCAAAAAAATGAATTACACTGAATCATCCTCCTAGGACTCGTCAGTGATGTTAGGGGCCAAATGGTGGGAATTGAAATATTCCAAACAAATATGTAGAAGTGGAAGGGTCAGGTGCATACCATTTCATTGATTTATGAGTTTAGAAAGAAAGAAATTAGTATTATTATAGAAATTCAAATCGTGTATGTGATAAGTATAATAAACTATAAAATCAGACATATTCAACTATTGTTTTAAAGAAACAATCAGCTTCAGAACGATGGAAAGTATAATGAAAATGAAAAATATACCGACTGTTATGTAAACTGCATTTGTTCAAAGAAAACATATTTCTTATAGTTATAGTTTATGTTTCCCCTTTGAAGGAGAAGTAATATGCTCATAGGAAGCTCATCATTAATTCTCTGTTTTACTGAATGGGATACTTTTTTAAACAAATAATGTTAGTTTTGTTGTGTGATACCACGTAAAAGAACTAATTAAAATGTGCCTTTTAAAAATGCAATAAATAATAACATTATTCCATTATGATAAAAAGGTCGTATACGATTAATTTGCTACTAAATGGGGTTCTAACAGATACACTGTAATATGAAGTATGCTGCGTGACTATCATATAATCATATTGATACCACGTAAAATATAGATATTCATTAAAACGGGCATTTAAAAATGTAATAAATATGAAGAATTATTCCCAAACGTTATTTCAGGATTAACTTCACTCCATCCTTATAATTCTCTACATAACCCCTGTGAAAATCCATCTATATTCAGGGATTCTTCCCTCTCACAAATCATTACGTTGTTGCAGCAGTAAATCAAAAGCGACGTTACAAATGATGACGCCGCAATTTCTAAGCTTATGTAAATGCCCCTTACAAGCAAGATTAAATTATTCAATTATGATTATAAAAAAGCATGGAGACTGAACCATCGTTCACTAGATCACAGTTCTTACTGATAAAAATGTTTTAAGGTGTACGGTTAATTAGTACTAACTAAAGTAGTTTTATGCTTGTGTTTTGAATAATGATAATAATAATAATAATATACAACATTTATATAGCGCTCTATATAATTTGTAAAATTACTCTAAAGCGCTTCACAACACGTAGATAATAATTTGATACTTACACTGCATAAATAAAGAAGTTATTACAATCTAAGCTAATGTGATAATATAAAAAAAAAATGCATATAAATACGAACTACATCTACTGTAGATAAACAAATGTCAGTATATACATGACGTCTAAGTTGACCCTAATATGCAGACGTGAAAAGGTACGTCTTCAGAAGTTTCTTGAATTTGGCCAGAGTATTTGTTTTTCGGATAGCGGATGGTAATCTATTCCACAACGTGGCCGAAACTTTCCCAAAACACCGGTTTCCATAGGTCACAGTACGAGATTTTGGGACACACAACAATGATTCTGTCTTCGACCT
The DNA here is from genome assembly GCA_947623455.1 of Mimachlamys varia. Lineage (NCBI taxonomy): Eukaryota > Metazoa > Mollusca > Bivalvia > Pectinida > Pectinidae > Mimachlamys > Mimachlamys varia. Next base: position 44,757,315 of record OX392539.1, read on the forward strand.
CAGTGATCGTGACGGCTGATACAGGGTAACTAGCTCCCGTATGTACTGGGGAGCTGTTCCATCAAGTGCCTTGTATGTGTATACCAAGATTTTGTATTGTGACCTGTATTGCACAGGTAGCCAGTGCAATAAAGTGTTATTTACCTTTGACAAACAGATCTTTGTTGGTTTGCAATTCAAGGTCAAAACAGAACCAATGTGTACGCTTGATAGAGCCATATCTAATCAAAACAATTGTCCCACTGTATGCGATAGATATTTGAGTGTAGGACAACATTACTGTTTTTGTCTACATAGTGTTATCTTGGAACATGCTTTTATTGTCGCATGTTTTGCGAAAATTTACAAACTAATTGGCAAATTAAATGTCAAAAGTAAGATACATGGTAAGTCATGAAGCATACCAACAATGGATCAAGTGACTTCTGTTAAATATACCCAAAATAGTAAATACGCTTGTAAAGATATGCTAATTACATTACCCTTCACGCGTGATTCAAGAGTTGCAAGCTTACAAAAAATTAACAGTACAATCCGAATATAGAATATCTAATAATTTAAACTATTTCAGTTGCAGTCAGTCTATGCTTTCTCTACAGAAATAAACGGAACAATCCTTCAACGGCAGAAGAAATTACTAAACAAGTACACGGATTGGCAATAATAATATGATAAATACTTTGGTTAGGTTAGAAGAGCGTTTCTACCTTCAATTACCAGCCAGTGTCATATAAGGATGGCCTCTCGTTTTATGCGATGTGGGTGTGTATGTTGGCTGCGTGTGTATGTATCTTTTGCCGATTTTAAGTGTTACCACACTGAAGTATACTGTCGAAAACACCCAGCAGAACACCGACCCGGTCACATTAACTAATAAACGACGCTAAGACTAAGTGGAATTGAAATAAGTCACGTACCATTGACGCATGTCACATTGCATGGTTCATAGATTATCTCATCCGCCCTCGTGGGTTGCGTCAGTTTTGGGTACTGATGAAATAACGACGAACGGCAGCGAATTCCCTTCTCCGAACCCATTAATACATAGTAGACGTGGGGTGGATATATGACTTTTGTTCTGTCAAGTATGTTAGCCCAGCATAATCCTATAACACAAACATAAGGATTATAAAGATGTAATATGTCGTAAATCATCACGAAGAGAGCATAAGCAATAGCGTTGAAACTTCTGCCTGAGTTATCATTATTTTTACCAGTAATTAAATATAACCTTGAAATGTCTAGCCAATGATTGTTCGCATTGGATACTAATACAATTGATTAAATATTTCAGAACTATCCATCCATACACCCCTGTTCTCCCAGCTTCTCGGTGACAGCGTTACCCTACCAACGATTATACCCGCTACTGTTTGTTAGTCAACCAGCGCTTCTTGCTCCTGTAAACGTACATAATTTCGCAGTAATTTCATTTAAACACGTTTCGTGTTGAGAGTATGGCGCTAAAATAGGATTGCGTGAATCGGAGGTTTTTTATATTCTGCCGATATAGTAATAATTATCAAGGATGCGCGAATTTATAATTGCGTGTATGTAGTTGAAAATATTAAACCTGAAAGAAATCACCAGGTACAGATTTGAACCGAAGCTGACATCTTGAAAACCCCGTGGTATCCAGGCGTACTTCGCCGAAACTACATTGCTTATTATTGTAAGTTTGTGTTAAACAATGCCAATCCAGACGTAGATATTGAGACGCGTGATACAATTTAGGAAACGCTCGAATGAATGGCACTAAATCCTTAATACATTGCTATTTTCACTCCTCCTGATCTTTAGCTCTGTCCAAGTACGTTGGTTATTTTTAGCCCGAGTTCCCTCTGGCCCGTACATTTTGACAGATTGATGTCTAAGCCAGATATAATGTCTGTGGCAGAGGAAACTCGGGCTTGTTATATCTGTATCACCTGTACCGTTTCAACTGTTTACGCAAATGCAGCCTTAGCGTTCCTTCCAGCCATACCCAACACAAAGCGTTTTTCTTACCTTTCCGCCAGTGCTCTCCCTCCTCGCCACATACACTGCATGGAGACCACTCTTCCCATGCAGTAGAGAATTCCAAATTGACGTCACCTGAAACAAACAGATCATGACATCTACAACATCTGAACCCCGATGTAAAGATTACGAAAACAAATAATGTTTTTCATTAATCGAAATAATAACAAAGTCACTCGTGATTTTAAAGTCATCTGATCCGAGGGGAGCATCCTCAACGGCATTCTTGAAATCCAAGGGTTATGATCACCATCGCTCTCTACACCCCTGGAATATGTCATGGCAAAACTGAAGGCACGCTATGGTAACCAAACCTGATCAATCGCTAGGATGTATGCCTGTCTTTTGAAGAAGTAATGTGACCATGAGATTCTGTTAATGTACATCAAAGGGTCGAACCAGTCTTGTGTCTCATCAACAAATTGGCGTACACAGAGCCTTCCCTTTTTCCATGACATGTTCCATGGGTGAGTGTAATCCCTTGATGTCGAGGATGCCTCAAAGGGATAGGTACCTGAAAATAGCTTTAAAGCTCTACTCTTGCTTCATGTTATGTTGGATTTCAACTAAATTTTGTTTGATGCATCGTAGGTAATATCTTAAAATTCAGAATTTTGGTTGAGCCCCTGGTGACGAGGGGTAGGGCCCGAATGGGGGAAATTAGCTGTAAATTTGCTCTAGGACGCTTCTTCTCTTCCGTGCTCTGCTGGGTGTCAATCAAGTATGGCCAGATGCATCCGTGGGCCTGGGCAATCAATTCTTAAGGTCAAAATTTTGTTTAGATCATACTACTTGGGACTATAGGATGGATACCGAAATGGGGAAGTAAGCTAAAATATTGCTTTAAAATGCTTGTCTTCCTTAATGCTTGAATGGAGTTCAACCAAAGTGTGGCTCCTGGGGGCTGAGGAGTTAATGGTGGTGCCCCAAAGAAGAAAATTTGCTGTAATTTTGTTCTAAAATGCTACTCCTCTTTCATGCAGAGTTGGATTTCAATCAGGTATGGCCTGATGTATCATTGGGTATGGACAACCAATTTTTAAATTCAGATTTTTAATAAAACCCCTGGGCACAAGAAAGCCAGGCCCAAAAAAGGGGGATGTTAGCAATATTATTGCTTTCAAATGCTATTTTTCCCTTAGGCTAGAATGGATTTCAACAAAATTTGGTCTGATGCATTATTTGGGGGCTATGAAATCAACTTTTAAATTCAGAATTTTGATTAGGCCCCTGGGGGATTAGCTGCGAGGCCCACAAAACCACTACTGAATGAATTAGTGCATAATGCATCATTTGAAGTGGGCAATGAATTCTTAAATTCAGATTTTTTATCAGACCCGTTTGGGCTGGAGGGCGAGGCCCGAAATGAAGAAGTTAGCTAAAATGTTAGCCATGGGCCTCTTGTTTTAATTGAGAACAATTGAACAGAAAACAAATATGTCCAAGAATAAGGAATCAATGGATAAGATCGAACACTTGATGTCAGTACGAAATTTAATCAAGAGTAAACCTTTCCCCTATAACGAAACAAATAGATGCGCCTGATGGTGTTTTATGACTTGGCAGCCTGTTTGCGATATCAAGTAATATCAATGCACAAAAAAATGAGTTATTCAGTAATTGATAAAGCATGAAAAACGTCAATCGCATTGTCTCATAGAAGTGGTTTCGATGTTATGAGACTCATCGTTCATGCTAGGGGCCAAAAAACCTACAGCTCCCAACTATTCTAGATTACTGTTGAAAAAGGAGGGGATGTGCATAAACCACACACACACACACACACACACGTGGATTTATAAAAGTTAAGGAATCTTGTATGATTTCAATTTTCAAACGAAGAACCATCAAAGTGTGTTTTTTTAGAACCGTGTCGTTGTGACCATCGTCCTCGGGGAATCATCGATTTGGTTAGGTTTATATTGGTTTACGCCCCATTAAGAGCCGGGGTCATTTAAGGACGTGTCAGGTTTTGGAGGAGGGGAAAGCCGGAGTACCCGGAGACAAACCACCGATCTACGGTCAGTACCTGGCAACTGCCTCCTGTGGAATTCGAACACGAAACCCAGAGGTGGAGGACCAGTGATAGAATGTGGGGACATTCACTCGCCCCCTGGGACTCATCGAAACGATACACTTAAACATCATATTGGTTGTGTTATAATAAGTTCTATTCTCTTGGCAACTTAATGTGTTTAACCCTATAACCGGTGAGTGGAAAGGCCGAGTCAGTACTAGACACTGCAAATATAATACTCACTGTTCCTTACCGTCAGAACGAGACACTGCAAATATAATACTCACTGTTCCTAACCTTCGCAGCAGGGATCGAGTGGAAAGGCTGAGTCAGTACTAGACACTGCAAATATAATACTCACTGTTCCTAACCTTCGCAGCAGAGATCGAGTGGATAGGCTGAGTCAGAACTAGACACTGCAAATATAATACTCACTGTTCCTAACCGTCAGAACTAAACACTGCAAATATAATACTCACTGTTCCTAACCGTCAGAACTAGACACGCCAAATATAATACTCACTGTTCCTAACCGTTAGAACTAGACACTGCAAATATAATACTCACTCTTCCTAACCTTCGCAGCAGGGATCGAGTTGATAGGCTGAGTCAGTACTAGACACTGCAAATATAATACTCACTGTTCCTAACCGTCAGTACTACACACTGCAAATATAATACTCACTGTTCCTAACCTTCGCAGCAGGGAGTGGAAAGGCCGAATCAGTACTAGGCACTGCAAATATAAAACTCACTGTTCCTAACCGTCAGTACTAGACACTGCAAATATAATACTCACTGTTCCTAACCTTCGCAGCAGGGATCGAGTGGAAAGGCTGAGTCAGTACTAGATACTGCAAATATAATACTCACTGTTCCTAACCTTCGCAGTATTGAGTGGAAAGGCTGAGTCAGTACTAGACACTGCAAATATAATACTCACTGTTCCTAACCGTCATTACTCGACACTGCAAATATAATACTCACTGTTCCTAACCGTCATTACTAGATACTGCAAATATAATACTCACTGTTCCTAACCGTCAGTACTAGACATTGCAAATATAATACTCACTGTTCCTAACCGTCAGTACTAGACACTGCAAATATAATACTCACTGTTCCTAACCGTCAGAACTAGATACTGCAAATATAATACTCAATGTTCCTAACCGTCAGTACTAGATACTGCAAATATAATACTCACTGTTCCTAACCTTCAGTACTAGACACTGCAAATATAATACTCACTGTTCCTAACCGTCAGTACTAGACACTGCAAATATAATACTCACTGTTCCTAACCGTCAGAACTAGATACTGCAAATATAATACTCACTGTTCCTAACCGTCAGTACTAGACACTGCAAATATAATACTCACTGTTCCTAACCGTCAGAACGAGACATTGCAAATATAATACTCACTGTTCCTAACCGTCAGTACTAGACACTGCAAATATAATACTCACTGTTCCTAACCGTCAGTACTAGACACTGCAAATATAATACTCACTGTTCCTAACCGTCAGTACTAGACACTGCAAATATAATACTCACTGTTCCTTACCGTCAGTACTAGACACTGCAAATATAATACTCACTGTTCCTAACATTCGCAGCAGGGATTGAGTGGATAGGCTGAGTCAGTACTAGATACTGCAAATATAATACTCACTGTTCCTAACCTTCGCAGCAGGGATCGAGTGGATAGGCTGAGTCAGTACTAGACACTGCAAATATAATACTCACTGTTCCTAACCGTCAGAACTAAACACTGCAAATATAATACTCACTGTTCCTAACATTCGCAGCAGGGATTGAGTGGATAGGCTGAGTCATTACTAGACACTGCAAATATAATACTCACTGTTCCTAACCGTCAGTACTAGACACTGCAAATATAATACTCACTGTTCCTTACCGTCAGTACTAGACACTGCAAATATAATACTCACTGTTCCTAACATTCGCAGCAGGGATTGAGTGGATAGGCTGAGTCATTACTAGATACTGCAAATATAATACTCACTGTTCCTAACATTCGCAGCAGGGATTGAGTGGATAGGCTGAGTCATTACTAGACACTGCAAATATAATACTCACTGTTCCTAACCGTCAGTACTAGACACTGCAAATATAATACTCACTGTTCCTTACCGTCAGTACTAGACACTGCAAATATAATACTCACTGTTCCTAACATTCGCAGCAGGGATCGAGTGGATAGGCTGAGTCAGTACTAGATACTGCAAATATAATACTCACTGTTCCTAACCTTCGCAGTATTGAGTGGAAAGGCTGAGTCAGTACTAGACACTGCAAATACAATACTCGCTGTTCCTAACCTTCGCAGCGGGGATCGAGTGGATAGGCTTAGTCAGTACTAGATACTGCAAATATAATACTCACTGTTCCAAACCTTCGCAGTATTGAGTGGAAAGGCTGAGTCAGTACTAGACACTGCAAATACAATACTCACTGTTCCTAACATTCGGAGCAGGAAGTGGATAAGCCGAGTCAGTAAAGGACACTGCAAAATATTTTCAAATTAAAATGTATTTCCCGTTTTCGTAATATCAACGTTGAAATTTATTCTGTAACAAAGTTTACTATTTCACAATTAAGTTCACAAAGGATATATGTCTCTAAAGAAAATAATTTTTTTATGAGCAAACAAAATCTTTTCCAACTTGAAAATCACTTAAAATACCCCTTGACTTACTCTACTCCTCCATTTGGTATAAACGATCTTCATCTAACGATATAATTTCAGTTAAAATATTGTATTATTCATTATTTACCCATGTTTTCAAAAGCAGAATCATATATTTATTTATTCATTTTTAAATTCATTTTGAAGTTTCATTTTAAAGTTACAGTCGATCGTATATTATATACCCTACTGAACTTGAGATTAAAGACGCAACAGACTCCCTACATCAGCTTCTTACCTAGACTTTTACTTAAACTATGACCAACACGGGCAGCTTACTACTAAGCTGTATGATAAACGCGACGATTTCGATAATTCCCTTTCTTGATAGAAGCATCCCTGCTTCAACATCAAATGATTCGTTATTCCAGGGATTGCTCTGAATATAGAGATTTTCGTGATAAATGTCAGCAGCTGACGAAGAAACCTACGGCACAGGGATTCGAGAGATGCAGGTTGATGAAGACTATGGGCAGTTTTATGGTCATCTCATCGAGAAATATTCTGTATCTTTTAAATTTTCTTATTAGGATGCATACTTATTGTGATTGACAATGATGACTCGGTTCTCATTTTGAGGATTGATGTTTGCTTGGACGTGACCGTAATTTACATGACGGGTGTCGTCGATGAAGCAGCTTTTTTTTTTGTTCTCTACTTTTTTTGAAAACAGCATATATAATTTTCCTTTCTCATTTTGGTAGCCCTGAAAACCCACTTTCGGTTGAACTTTTACTTCATTTGTTTTGCATGTAATGCAATAGGACATCATTTAAACTAGATATGTCTGTGAGACATAAATGCCCCCTTCCCCAATATGTAATTAGTTCCTCATGTTTATTACGTATGTGAAGTTTGATGACAATCGGACCAGTAGTTATTAAAATAAGCTGGTTACATTACAATGGGACGGAACGCGACGCGACGGGGCGGAACGTGACGGACATGAGTAACACAAAATGCCCCCCATTTCATGGCGAGGGCATAAAAAGTAAGAAGGTGAAGATCCCACCCGTTTATAACAAGATGATGGTTTCAAAAAGAAAATGATATATCAAGCACAAAATTAAATGATAATCAAGCAAATCAGAAAAAAAAGAAATGTAAATAACAATAGATCAACACTACAGCATGGCTCTAACCCGTTTTATCGTATAACAGTGACAAATTGGCACGCCTGCGACAAAACATTAATAATAAAACATTATTGAACATAACTTATACAAATTGTTCTTACATCAATCACAGATTATTCTCCACGTTTACTTGTTCAAGATTAAAAGTATGTTTCACGCCCACGGGGTAAAACAAGGGAATCTAAACACGAGGAGTAACATTCTTAAGTTACAAAACTTGAGGTTTGCCGAGTGTTTGGTAGCCTAAGAATCTTACCCCGATGACTGAGCTTCCCCAGTCTCACCCACACGAGGGTGAATAATCATTTTTCACTTAGCCTGTTACCTTCTTATAATCGTATATTGACGTTACATCAATGCAAGACAATGATGATGTGATGCGATTTAGAATCTTACTCTGAGATTTGAGATTAAATTGTCGACGTGACGTCATTGAATTGTTGCCGTGATATCATGGTATTGTTGCCATCACGTCATGGTATTGTTGCTATGACGTCATTCAACCGTTGAGAACATGCAAACAACAAGCGTAACTTGTTTAAACCCTAAGTTAAGGTTACAAGACTCTTTCATGATCAGGGGTGTAGGATTTGAAAACCCCGTGGGTGGAATTTCCCTATCTTACACATTTGGTCATGAAAGAGTATTTTTCTCTCTTTTCAAATCCCTGAATAAGCTGAAATACGATGAAAATATCTGACTGCCATTTTGAAAATATCAACTTTTTTCTTGAGCTTTTTTGACGAAAATAAATGATACAGCGATATTAAGCATATCCCATATTTGCAAACATAGATTGAGAAGAAAAAATTCAAACGGTTAAAATATCATAGAAGGTTTCAATTTCATCACGTCGCCATTTTTCTCTTTCCGGCATCGGTTTTTACCGAGCTCGTGACGTCACTTCATTGTTGCGCCATTGTGACGTCACGCGTATGCTGTCTTGCATTGGTAGATGTAAGTTACAACTTCAGTGATCATAGGTGTATTGCACTAGACAGACCAGTATTACACATCTAGAAATGAGAGAATAACGAATATTTCATCTCCTTGTGGGTCATCGTCGGAAACCCACTGGTACACTTCTCTTACGTTTGCATACCGTGGGCTAGAATCGATGGAAACACTCGTTTTCGTACTAAAATAGTAGCCAATCATATCGATAACAAAACATGACGATTGTTTTATAATGGTGTCGATTATGATTAAAATATAATGTCCTGCTATACGGCGATTGACATCGGCGTCATGCTTACAGAAATATACTGGTCGTGGTCACGAGAAAATGATCTAACAGAATGTCACGAGAAACGACCATTCTGATTGGTCGAAATTTCCAAATAAACTTCTATTCGGGGAAACGAAGATTTACATCGATTCAAGCCCACGGTATGCAAACGACAGAGAAGTGTACAATGGGTTTCCGACTTTACTTGCGGCTGAGACAGGAGAGTCACAACCCGAAGGGTAAGATTCTTAGGTTGCTAAACTCGAAGCTTGCCGAGTGTTTTGCAGCTTAATAACCTACCCCGAGTCTCACTACCAAAATGGTGAATGATAATTTACACTGTTAAACCTCATATCTAATATTGACGTTACATCATTGCAAAACAATGTTGATGTTATGTGATTGAGTTGTTGACGTGACGTCATTGTATTGTTGAGAACGTACAAAAAGCGCATGTAGACAGTCTCAATCCTAGGTTAAGATAAAATCTCAAACGGTAATATTTTGAATACAATGTGTACCCCTGTCAAGGGTAGTAGAAAAAAATAATAATTCACCACACTGGGAGCGAGACATGTTAATTTTACCCTTAGGTTGAAGATCCAACTGTTTCACTTCCACGGGAGGTGAAAGATTTATTCAATCTTACATGCCATTTCGCGTGACGTAACGTAACAATTGCTGAACAATGGCGTGACGTCAAGAACTCGCATGCCGAATTGCGGTAGAGGCGATGTGGTGAAATTAAAACATTTAGATATATTCGTTGTTCATGTTAAAACGATGAGATTATTTTTTTTAGTACAAACATTTTTTGCTACTGTTATGTATTCTTAATATCATCAACTAATTCGTTTCCGTTTAAAAGCAGAAAAAAAGACATTTCAGATGGTCCAAACGTACTTTCATTGTTTTTTTTATTAATTATCAAAAGTGAAAACAGGGAAATTCCACTCTTGGGATAAACCCTCGGCAAAGCATTGGGTTTTACAAAATTTGAAAACCCCTCGGGTAGAATTTCCCTATCTTTCATGTACATCCCTTGTCATGAAAGAGTCTCATATTCCTATACATTACCTCGTCTTTCAGGAAGGTCAGTGGGCAGTATCACTGTGTAAATATACATCACAAAAAAATAGTTCAAATAGAAATAGAAATATTTTTTCAAAAGATAATAACTATAATAGTGATGCATAGATATAAATAAACACACTATTTATAGGCTAGGGCATCGCTAAGTACAGAAAATGGCTATTGTATATCAAAAGGGCAGTTCAGAAAAGGTCAGAGGTGAAGACAAACTTCACAGCAATAGAGAAGCATTGCACCAATCGTAAACCGTCGGCACTTTCCGTAAACGAGAAAATATCACATTGACCAGGTTATATAGTTATATATTTACATTTGCGCTGCAATCCACTATATGAACGTTACCAGCAAAAATGCCTTTTATAAAACTAAGAGAAGCAATGGTTCTCGAGACGTAGCACGTGATTTCATTATGACGTCATAGATCAAGCTTGTTCAACGAGAATCTTGTCGCGCCGCTTCGAATAACATGGAGAATGCCCTTGCGTCAAACGCCCAAATGACTAATTATTATCATTGGCACCAATTTTATTCAAGCTGGGCTGTTCCGCCCACGTCTTTTAAATGACAACACATATACAAACGCAGCTAATAAGCTATTAATTGGAAAAAATATCAATAAGTTAAGCAATTGTTCTATAGTAAAAATGTAAATATATGGATTGAAAGTCATTTTTTAAACTTTCATAGTGCTATGAAAGGTCAGCCGTTACATCCATATTCAGCATGAAGCCCTAGCGGGCTTCATTCAATATGGATGTAACGGCTGACCTTTCATAGCACTATGAAAGTTAAAAAAATGACTTTCAATCCTTATATGAAAGCAGGGGTTCTCGAGACGTAGCACGTGGTTTAATTATGACGTCATATATCACTCTTGTTCAATTAGAGTCTTGTCGCGCCGCTTCGAATAACATGGAAAATGCCCTTGCGTCAAACGCCCAAATGACTAATTATTATCATTGGCGCCAATTTTATTCAAGCTTGGCTGTTCCGCCAATGTCGTTTAAATGACGACACATATACAAACGCAGCTAATAAGCTATTAATTGGAAAAATATCAATAAGTTAAGCAATTGTTTTATGGTAAAAATGTAAATATATAGATTGAAAGTCATTTTTTAAACTTTCATAGTGCTATGAAAGGTCAGCCGTTACATCCATATTCAGCATGAAGCCCTAGCGGGCTTCATTCAATATGGATGTAACGGCTGACCTTTCATAGCACTATGAAAGTTAAAAAAATGACTTTCAATCCTTATATGAAAGCAGGGGTTCTCGAGACGTAGCACGTGGTTTAATTATGACGTCATATATCACTCTTGTTCAATTAGAGTCTTGTCGCGCCGCTTCGAATAACATGGAAAATGCCCTTGCGTCAAACGCCCAAATGACTAAGTATTATCATTGGCGCCAATTTTATTCAAGCTTGGCTGTTCCGCCAATGTCGTTTAAATGACGACACATATACAAACGCAGGTAATAAACTACTAATTGGAAAAAATATAAATGAAGTTAAGCAATTGTTTTATGGTAAAAATGTAAATATATAGATTGAAAGTCATTTTTTTAACTCTCATATGAAAGGTCAGCGGTTAACTTATATCAATATTTAGCATGAAGCCCTAGTGGGCTGCATTCAATATGGATGTAACGGCTGACCTTTCATATGAAAGTTAAAAAAAATGACTTTCGATCCTTATCTAACGTCTTGATATGAACAATATTTCGTATTTCCTTTTCCTCCGACAAAGCTATATGGGAGGGGGAGGGGACATTTTATAATACTCAACATTTGGCTAAAGAAGGACAAAAGAGTAGAACGTTTTGGGATATTAACTTACCGTCTAGGTGAAAGTACACTGTAAACGTTCTACTGCGTTTTGCTTCTCTTGAGAAAAAATTCCTTATTCCTTTCTCAGTGAAGTTGTACAGAAACTTATTAGGGTAGAATCTTGCGGGATAATACATTCCCGTGTCTTCTGTAATTATAAAAGAAGAAACACGGAAAACAGTAGCAATGGTAGGATACTACATAAATGTCTACAATTTCTTTGTAGGTTATTCGGTGTGTACTGCAAAAAATATGTGAATTATTTTGAAAAAAAAAAAAATGGCCCGCGTCGTGAATATATATATGCAAAATGCACATTATCAATAGTTTTGCCCAAAACACATCATTGTCAAGTAATTTCATCCCCAAGCAATTTCAACTCACAATTTTAAGAAGTTTGAATACAAAACAGCGATCCAATCACAGCGGTATATGACGTCATCACTTTTTGCATTGTCGGATTTTTGGATTATACGATATAAAGAAGTTAAGCATTGAGGATAGGCAAACTTAAATTGTACCGTGTTTGAGTTAATTCCATATCTGAAATTTTATTTTCGTTTTAAAACGATGTCTTACTTTCCTGGACGTTCCTGATTATAAGGCTCATGTTTGAAGTGATGTTCACTCTACTCTCGAAATCGTCGTCTCTTCGGGATGCCCCTGGGCCCAGAACAGTGCTTAATGTCCAGTTCCCAAAAGTGCTGGTCCGGTTCAGATAGCGCCATCTAATACGACCAAACTCACCACGTGGCTTAAAATAAAAGTCAACACTCCCACTGTTATAAAAAAAAAAAAAAAATGTCAACAAAATATACATATCTAGATATAAAAGTATAAATATCAATTTTCGTAGAGGATACTCTGTGCCGACTATCGCCAAAAATCAACCGCTCTACTTACAAGATGGCTGCTATACGTGACGTCACAATTAGAACAGTTGAACTAAATATGTTCACTAACTAGTTATATACACAGTCATGTGATAACGGAATCATCTTTATTTTGAATTTATATTCCCATATTTATGATGATTTATTTCACCCTGTTAAACACCTCAAGTGGGCTCTCTGTTGAGTGTGGCCAAGACTTTCTGTTAAGTGGTTTCAGGGGTTTTTTTTGAGTGGGGCCAGGGCTTTATGTTGTGTTGGGCCAGGACTTTCTGATGAGTGGGCCAGGACTTTCTGATGAGTGGGCCAGCACTTTCTGATGAGTGGGCCAGGACTTTCTGATGAGTGGGCAAGGACTTTCTGATGAGTGGCTGGACTTTCTGATGAGTGGGCCAGGACTTTCTGATGAGTGGGCCAGGACTTTCTGATGAGTGGGCCAGGACTTTCTGATGAGTGGGCCAGGACTTTCTGATGCATGGGCAAGGACTTTCTGATGAGTGGGCAAGGACTTTCTGATGAGTGGGCAAGGACTTTCTGATGAGTGGGCAAGGACTTTCTGATGAGTGGGCAAGGACTTTCTGTTGAGTGGGCAAGGACTTTCTGATGAGTGGGCCAGGACTTTCTGATGAGTGGGCAAGGACTTTCTGATGAGTGGGCCAGGGGTTTCTGTTGAGTGGGGCCAGGGCTTTCTGATGAGTTGGCCAGGTCTTTCTGATGAGTGGGCCAGGACTTTCTGATGAGTGGGCCAGGACTTTCTGATGAGTGGGCAAGGACTTTCTGATAAGTGGGCAAGGACTTTCTGATGAGTGGGCCAGGACTTTCTGATGAGTGGGCAAGGACTTTCTGATGAGTTGGCCAGGACTTTCTAATGAGTGGGCCAGGACTTTCTGATGAGTGGGCCAGGACTTTCTGATGAGTGGGCAAGGACTTTCTGATGAGTGGGCCAGGACTTTCTGATGAGTGGGCCAGGACTTTCTGATGAGTGGGCAAGGACTTTCTGATGAGTGGGCAAGGACTTTCTGTTGAGTGGGGCCAGGGCTTTCTGTTCAGTGGGGCCTGGGCTTTCTACTCCGAAACGGAAATAAACATGATGCGGGAATTAAGACTTGTTATTTTGCTTTACATAACGTTGAATGTGCCATAAAAGTGTGCTCACGGGTTTAGCAAAGGTATTTAGAATGTATATTGTTACTTACCTGATAACAATGCTCAGCGGATAATAAGATTACTTCTGCACAATTTTTTTTTTTTTTTTTTACATTTTTTCTAAACACGTGCATTTAGATTGTGATTTCTCTTCATTGTGACTAATGTCCACACTGAAACTGTACAATCAGAGGGTCCAGAATTATTATTATAAAGGAAAAGAAAAGCTACTTACCAGTGATGGAATGGGAATACTATGGTGTCGTTAATAGCTATCACCCTGGACACTTGTAGGAACTTGTGGTCGTTGTGAGCGAATGCCTTTTCCTCCCATTCATAGCAGTACTGAAGGGGATAAGGCTCTGTAACAAAGTACAGTGTGTTTTGTACATCGGAAAATGAATCCTAGACATCAAGATGTTACGCTCACCTTCACTCACTACAGACTTGCAATCAATCGGAAACCGTCGGCACTTTCCGTAAACGTGAAATCTCGTTTACGGAAAGTGCCGATTGTTCTCGATTACCCTACAATATGTCATTGCAAAGCTGAAGGCACAAAGATAGCAGTGTGATTTGTCTCGGGTAACAAAACTTGACAAATCGCTGAGCTGATACCTAACTTTTGATGATTACAAAGAAGCGACAACCGATTTCAAAGCACCCCCCCCCCCCCCCCAATTTTACAGTTATATAACCGCGAGGTTATTTTGATGTACATCAAAGGATCGCACGAGTCTTCAGGTCTCATCAACAAGGTGGCGCAAATGGGGCCTTTACTTTTGCTGGTACATAGGCTATTTCAGGGATGTAGAGAGCGTAGGTGAGCGTAACCCCTGGATATCGAGAATGACTTTCAGTGAGTCGACATAAGTAACTGAAAGACCATAGAACAGATTTAGTTCGTTAAAATATTTTACCGTATGGCGGGAAATTTGGCGATTTGGCGGGTCTGTATATAGATCGTCAAAACTTAACCCGTCAAATTTTAACACCGCCAAATAAAAATACGCGAAAATTTCACTTTCAGTACAGTAGAATGTGTCTTTCGTTGTTACATTGTAGGGATTCAAAAACAAGTGAAAGGTATTTTTACAAGGATGGCCACAATAACAAAGTGGACTATCAACAAGTTTACTCTTAAAAGGTCTTATTTAAGTGGACTGCACCGATGTCTTAAGTTTTGAATGTAAAATATTAAAACGATCACCAAAACCGAAGTAGGTTGGTGGAGGGGGTGGTACATTTGTTGTTAACGAGTTTTTTTTAAAGAATGTAGTGAAGGCAATAATTGTACAGCGAGGTCCAATGGATTCCTACTGCAGAGTTGAAGCCTGTATAAACGATTAATTTGTTAGAGAAAGCCCAAAAGGAAGAATTCTATAATTATCATTAAGAGTGTATCGGCTTGTTTCAGCAACAGCTGACGGCAATATATCATTTAAAAATTCTGGGATTAAATTGTTGTGCATTTTATACAAAGTTGAAAATTTCTGCTTTTCCTTCGATTCGAGAGAGTTTCTAGACCAGTTTCAAAAAGTAAATCTTCAATGCCAAACCCGACCAAAAGCTTTCGAAATATCGCAGAATACAATGCATACACGTTTTCCCTCAAGAGCAATACATATGTTATGATAGATTGCAATGAGTTGATAAACAGTAGAATGACCAGGTAAAAAAACAGATTGGTACTTACATATATGTATCAAAAAAATTAGTTTTCATAAAACTAATTATACACATGCTTGAAAATTACTCTCTCAAACAGTTTCCCAAATGTAGATAATAAGGAGATTGAGAATAGGCTTTCGGTGGAGAGACTGACAAATTCAGTTCATACAGATTTTTGATACTTAAATCTAAGCACTTTTTCTCAATTTTCAAGATGTGGTTTTTTTTCAAAACTTGCAGGGAATAGCGGAATAATTGACGATTTTAATCTTTTAAAATGTTCTCGTGTTTTTTTTTTAAAAACATCTTTGCATGTTTACAGCTATTAAGTATGAATTCAATCACTTTCAAACATTTGTGAACAAATTCCAGCACTTTTCCATCACTGACCCTAATTCAAGCACTTTTCAATCACTGACCCTAACTTCAAGCACTTTTTATTTTCTGTATGAACTATGAACTCTGATAAGCAACACAATACACACGCTCGATCTGGCAACATAAAACGCCGATATACATTCGTTAACACGACATAAGAATAACTGTATTGTTATCAAAAAGAAATTAATTAGGTATTTAAAGGCCCAATATACGTAACTTTCGGCAAAACTTGAAGCAATAATCAGGCCAAATAACTTATTATATTTATATATTTAGTTAAGATTAAGTGATATCAGCAATATTCAAGATGAATTCTTTCGCGGTTACCGGTACAGCAGCAGTTGAAACACGCTGTTTGTAAACACGCGTCCATTTCGAACCGTCTTCTACCTTCGGTTTGTTGTTGAAGTGGGCCCCACCTTAATTATTTTCAATTCTTTGGATTTTTTTGGCAAGAGTTTCTTGTTAGTTACCGCTCAAGTTTACTTCGTTTTAGGCTTATTTTTGCATGTTTATCAGCTGGAATTTTTTTCAGAATTTTTCAAAATCACGAAAATTTCCCTAAATTTTCGTATATCGGGCCTTTAAAGGCTGGTAGGATAGAAAACGTTACTCCATTCTCCAAGTTCATCGTCGTCCCGTTTTGCCCTGATATGGTCTTCGACGGAAACTGTGTGGTGAGTAACCTTTGGGACTGGTGGCACTTCCGGTACTTGAAAGGGTGGATCTTCCGGGTCTAAATCTAAAACGAATAACACATAATTTAGAACCATAATATATCACTATCCTTATGCTCTAAAAAATGTTGTACAGAAAAAAAACAATACAGAGCTGCTTTAATTGTGTAAGTTATTGTTCAAATGTTATCTAAACACTTAAACAGGACCGGAAGTATTATGTTCTGTCAGTATATATTAGGTTTTCAGGGTCACGGAAGGAAAAACTAAATGTCAGAAACGGTTTCACTAACGTCAAAATCGGTCAGACTGAAGGCAACGACCTTAATTTTGATCAAATTGCAATGTATACACCGAGGACTGCAGGAGCTATCAAGACAATGAAAACACTTATCGAAACAGCATTGAAATAGACAAGACAAAAATCAATATATTCAAGTGACAAAATAAACGTATTCCCAAGGGAATAGGGGCACTTAATGAAAATAATAACAAGAAACTAGTCGGTTAGCCAATTGTTTTAGATCGACTGTCGTGGACTGACACATACAAGTGTTCGTTTATAACATACAAATATGTTCTGATTTATAAAAGAAATGTTATTATAAAGATTGTGTTTTTTTTTATGATATTCTATGTCATTTTGAGACCGGTAAGGCAGGACTTGAATCAACGTGAAAATGAAATATGGCCACGGACACCAAGCACAGACAATTTCACACACCGGTCTGCTAGTAAACGTCTAGTCACTCACATAACACCAAGGCCATGGTGAGCATTCATGGTCACTTGACCTACATTGGTTGGTCAAGTGATAGGTTATACGAAACGACCATATGGTATATACGTAGCAGACACATTTCATGTTGTCCCTGTCTAGGATAGGGACACGGGGACCTGACAATTTGTTGCAGATAGTTTTGGACACAGAAAAAAAATTGGGGGGGGGGGGGGGGGGGGGTGTTGATATCAACAATTGTCTATAAAGATGCCTCCTACATGGCCAAAAAGGATTTATGACCTTTAAGGGGCCATTTTTATCGAAAATTGATCTATGATTCTGACAAACTTCGGTTCGAAATGTCCTTCCAAAACGGTAAGAAATTCATAGATGTAAAATTCGACTTAAAAAAAATATTTTATGACCTTGAGGAAAAGATGAAATATAAGCTTGACCTTTAATCTCAGGTTTAGTAAATTGTTGTAGCATGTAATCAGACCTAGTAAAGGACCAAGGGCATCACCTTGAAGGACCAAGGGCATCACCTTGAAGTACACATTTATCAGACATTTTGACCTTTCCGTGAAGGTCAATACCACCTATGAGAAAGCGCTGCATATTCGTACATAGTCAATGTAATAGGAAGAAGTAAAA
Organism: Mimachlamys varia; assembly: GCA_947623455.1. NCBI lineage: Eukaryota > Metazoa > Mollusca > Bivalvia > Pectinida > Pectinidae > Mimachlamys > Mimachlamys varia. The sequence goes on from OX392539.1 coordinate 44,775,493, forward strand.
AGAAAATTGCCCTCAACGGGGTTCAAATAAACGACCCTTCGGTCTCTAGTCGCACACCCTACCGCTTGACTGAAGGAAATTCCCACTAACCTTGGCTAGTAAGGCGACTTGTACTCTCAGATTCTAAAGTCGATGCAGGTTCGACGTATACTACAAGTTTCATCAGTATACCATCAACGGTTTAAAAGTTATGGCCAGGACAAGAACTATCTGAAAAAAAGCGTTTATTTGACCTCTAGGTCATGGTGGCATAGCGGCAGTGCACTACACTCTGGCTTTAAGTGATCAGTGATCGATTCTCGATTTAATTTGTTTGTGGCCTTTTTCGTACATTTTGCTAAAATCAATATCTCACAATGTTAAATTAAAAAAGTATTTCCAGAATTCTCATATTATTTTTATAAACTCACACGTAGATTGATCACTGGGTGATATACATATATTGCTAGTTTCGTCATGTTATCTTTAAAAGTTTTGAAGTTATGACTAGGACGAAAAATTAATCGAAGAACCAGAACCAGAAGAGCCGGTACTGATTCCCTTCATTCGAAGGAGAGACATAATAACGATAACTAATCGCTGAGGTGATTTTACCGTTACGCTGCAGCGGGATTCGTTTGGTGTATATTTTCTATACAATATAATCAAGGGGTGTCGAGAGCGTAAGTAAGCGTTACCCATGAAGCATCGAGGATGTCATACATATAATAGGAAACCATTTTTTTAATACATTAGTACACAAAGAGTGAATTATTGTCATCAACGGAACAATAGAACGACTCAGGGATAATTCTGGCTCTTAAAACAAGTTTAACCTATGGGAAAATTTGAGGGATTTTATGAGATTAATAAAATTTCTACGAGATTTTTTTTATATAAAGTAATAATATTTTGAAATTTAAATGAGATTTTCAGGAAAAATGTGGATAAAAATCCCCAAATGTCGCCCCAAAGTGATCCCTGCGACTACAGTATTATGACACTCAGCTGTTGATCAGACGATAATCCTGGTCATATTCGCCAGACTCGCCATTGTCGTCCTCATCAACTCGGACGTGCACTCTCAGGCCGGTCACACCTTAAATCACAAAATAAAAGATGGTAACTTATAAATTATCTGTATGTTAAGCTCCTGGGTCGGAGTTTGGGGATACCCTTCTTCCTATGAAACTATATCCAGAAGCTTAGAATAGATAAAATTAAACCCCGTTCTCATAGAATAAATCATGATGCTTTAAAAAATTTAAACCCGTCACTTGCTCATGCATGGCTGTCTAGCTAAATGGTCTCAACAGTCACGGGGAAAAAACATCAAAAGCAAACAACAACAACAACAACAAATCAAGAACTGAGCTGTTACATGTCCATCTGTAAAAATCTGTAATGTTAAATTCAGATAAAACTTCAAGGCCCAATTGATTAATATACTTCGGGACATTTTTCGGGTCTGAAAAATTATGAAAAAAAAACCTTTAAAAACCATGCTAGAATAAGTCTTTTAACGAAGTAAACCTGAGTGGTAACTAACAAGAAACTCTTGACAGAAAAATTCCAAAGAATTGAAAATAGTTCAGGTGTGGCCCACTTCATCAACAAGCCGAAGTTAGAAGACAGTACAATGAACGTGTGTTTACAAATACCGAGTTTCAACTGCTGCTGTACCGGTAACCGCGTAAGAATTCATCTTGAATATTGCTGATATCAGTTAATCTAACTAAAATCTATAAATATAACAAGCTATTAGGCTTGATTTTCGCTTCAAGTTTCGCCGCATTGGCGAAAGTTAAATATATTGGGCCATGTAAGTCGGTTTTTTCCAGACACTTCAACGACAATAGCGTTACAAGGGAGATAACTCTGGAAACCTAGTTGCGCACGATGAAGCAGATTTTCGTTACCGTTTGATCCGAAAAACTGTAATAGGCGCTGTAGGTAATTTTGGTCCAACTTTTCGCATCCACCAGTAGAGAGCACAGTCGAAAATCCATAATTAAACAGTAACACGAGAAATAAGAACGTGCAATGCAGTTATACATGTCGATAGTCTACTCCAAACACCATTTTTCATATATTCAATGATCAATCTACATGCGAGTCCACAGAGTCCAGTACTCATAAAACTATGAAAGGACTCATAGAAATTCTGAAAAATACTTCAATTTAACATTGTGGGACCCATAGTTTTCGGCAATATTTACAAAAAGGACCCATCAAACATATAAATTAATTGTAAATTGATCACTGATTATATTTATATCTTTGACTTTTTTTTTCTATTACAAATTCAAAAATGACACCTTTTAATTAAAACAGGGGGGAAAAGGTTACTTTATAGGCAGTTGTGTGCATTATAGAGATTATACGTGTAATTTCATATGTAACACACAGGGGCTAGGCACGGACCTATGTCACTGTGGAATGATTGTCAGAAAATTGTTTTGCCTCTCTTGAACAGATATACAGTAGTGGGAGGGGTTATATTCGAGAGAGGTAAAACAATTATCTGACAATCATTTCATAGTGACATAGGTCCGAGCCTAGCCCCTGTGTTGAAACATAGTTGAAATAGAATAAAAGTACTACTGGTATTTGGATTTGGACTTGTATTCCAAATATGATTACATGGAACATTAAAGCACGTGTTACGATGATGTCAGATAAGAATAGAAAGGGTAACATTAGTGATTCGTTCTGGTTTCTGGACAGGCGAGTGTAGTTCGGATCATCATTCGAGGTTTGATATACAATTTCAGTCATTATTGAATCAACAATGAATAATGGCTCATTTCCAAGTGTATTCCCCAAACAAATAAATTTAAGATTAGTAACAATGCGCTACTTTCTACTACAACAAACAGCAGGTTTCAGTAGGGTTGTAAACGAAAATACCAAAATCATCAGACTTTACGGGAAATATAATTACTATGATAATATATAGGGGGTCTTAATTTACACGAGTGTCGATGTTCAATAATTAAATATGTCACGAGCCTTTAGGCGAGTTACATATTAAATTATTTAACGAGTTTAATAAATTCCATATTACATAGGGTCTTACAAGAGTGTTGATGTTCAATAATTTAATATGTCACGAGTTTTTAGGCGAGTGACATATTAAATTATCTAACGAGTTTAATAAATTCCATATAACATTGACACGAGTGTAAGATTGTTTTTATCACATAACTTATATTCATGAGAAAACACAACAAAACTCTCAAATTCATTTTCTATACGAAAGGCAAATTTCAACCTTGACGGTAAGATTATCACTACCGAGACAATCATATGTAATAACAATATCGTGACGTCATAAACAAATGACGTCTTTATGACGTCACGATAGTGTTATTACACGTATTTAATACCGTATCTACAATGTATGACGTGGCCGTATGACATGACTGAACGGGTCAGTTATGTGATAAATATAATTATATTTTATGCATCAACCTGTCAAATACATTATGTAGCTACGACATTTTCAGTATATTATTTTTAATTAATGAAATTGATTTGATTGTTTAGATTCGACTTGATTGTCTTGTAACATTCAGCAGTTTAAAAAAACTCTTAATGAGTTTTATCGAGTTATTTCCCTTGGCACGTAAAGCGAATCGTCGTGACCATATGGGAATCCATCTGTGCTGAAAATGTTGTTGGCAAGCAGACCAGTTTAAATTGTTTAATCTTAATGATTAGACTTCCATCTGAACAGTTTACACATGTAGAGATCTATAAAAGCATTTCAAGTCTGACTCTATACCACAATCTCGCTGTCCAGTCTTACGTTGAGTACCATTGTGTATCAGAGATGAAAACAGACAAATGTGAAAAAGGAGGAAATTCACTTTTTTAAGGGGTTTAAATGGGAAATTTAAAGATTGAACATTACAGCAAAATTATCAAAAAGGAAGAATTCCTCCTTTTGGAGAAGGATTTTCATCCCTGGTATATGGAATGATTTAAGATCCTCCTCCAAAAGTTTACCGACTCGATAGATCTCTGTTCTCACTTTGAACAACAACACACTCATCACAATGTTTTTTCAAATGTGCAAATACCGTAATTCGCTTAAAACTACCCGTTTTGGCATTCATGATTACATGTTACTGATGTAGCAATTTAAAGTCTAGTTAATATCAGTGTCTTTGCATGTACTAGATCTGAAAATAGTGTCGTCTGCTCAGTGAAAATATAAATTTATTGTCAGACAAATAGATCTATATAAAGGATTATCAATCTACTTGTATAGATCTAGGCCTAGATCTGAAAATAGTGTCGTCTGCCCAGTAAAAATATTTATTGTCAGACAAATAAATAAAGAATTATCAATCTACGAGTGGATCTATAGATCTAGATATACTTAATATATAGATCTAGATCTGGAAATAGTGTCGTCTGCTCAGTGAAAATATTTATTGTCAGACAAATAAATAAAGAATTATCAATCTACTTGTATAGATATAGATATACTTGTTATATAGATCTAGATCTGAAAATATTGTGGTCTGCTCAGTGAAAATATTTCGATTGACAACAGATGATAAAAAGGTATAAATTTCTGTTCACTGTGTATCATTTTATATTCAAACAGCAATATATTTTACTTAGATCTTACCCCTGTCTAACTATTAAATACCTGATATGATGAAAACCAAGAAAATGTGTTTCCAACCTGCTGACATCTTCTCCCGCTTACATTATTGTGATGTAGACTATATGACGTAGTAAAAATGACGTCATCATGCCGTTTTGCCGCGTAGTTGTATAGTGTATCCTTGATACAAGGGTTTTGCATTCACCCACGCTCGCGGTGTAGACAGCGTAAGTGAGTTATATATTAAATGCACTGAAGCTAACATCTGATTATGCAAAATCAGACCAAACAAAACAAAAGAATTCATCACATTGAGGTATGGAACTTGGTATCATTTGAAGTATTATTTTCATCTATATAATCCCGTCCAACGGGTTTTTTTTAGAAGTCTGGTAAGATTAGAAATCGCTAGGCTTATTTCAGCAAATAAATGGCATTTATCAAAAGTCCTTACTGTTGCAGGCTTACGTAGTGGTAAGTGTATCCGTCATTCAGCGAAGCGACAGTAGTTCGTTTGTTTGATAGGACTTAAATAATATGGAATGGAATTACCACCGAATAGTGTCACCTGGCAGAAGTATAACTACTCCCTGCTAGACGCTTAGTATGGGAGTAGAACGATATGATCGGGATGGATGTTCTGCTAAAAGCCTTTGGCAGTATATTTCAGTGTGCTAGCACTATAAAGTCACCATCAGATCCTTACTTATCTTTTACGAGCAGGCGTGCAGGAACATCTTTAACTGAGCTTAGCTGTTGATAGGACGTTCAACAAAATCAAACCAAACCATGCTAAATTATATAGGTTATAGTAATATTTCATTTCCCCAATCTAATAAGGAGGACTGTTAGGGATGCGGCGCCTGGGGTTCATCTCTCCTACATCATATAGCCTAAAACAGCGGGCCTCTTTTGCGCAACAACAAATGAAAATTTTAGTTAAGGTTAAAATCATGTTTTAAAATCGTATTCAAACACCCAAAGTTTGCACGCGTGATCGGGTTACGTTGGGGTATTTTGGGTTATTTGAGCTGACCTCTCAATTATGCCTATTTTGTGACCCAGAACGAGGCCACTCGCTTGTGACGTCATAATAGTACGGAAAATCTTTTCGTCCATACATTTCAACCAATCAATAATAGATGTTAAGAATAATTTAACTTAAAATACATCCACAATCTGAAACCCTCCTGTATTAAGTTAGGTTTGGATTGTTTGTCCCTCAAATGCAGACCAAAACCGAATACATACTGGCTATGCTAAAAATGAGTAATTTTAGTGTTGATGTTGTTTTTTCAGTTCAATTTGGAAGTATTCAGGAAATAAGGGAAATGATATCAATTTAATAATGGATACTGTGACATTCTGTGTGAAGTAGAACATTAAACATGTTTATTTTGATAACAGATTGGATTTATGCATTTTTGTTATCGTAAAATTTAAAAATATGAAATATAATACTGAATGGTTGCGAGTTGGTTGAAGTAGTTTTTAACTTCAGAAATGATATTTAATTCATTTGAATATATTGTTCATTAAATTTTTATTTCTTTAATTGGTTATTTGAATACCATGCTGATTATTCAATTCAAATAAATGGATTTATCGATGAAATTGCTCTTAGACAAAAATAATAAAAACATAAAAATGGATCCAAAGTGTTAACCAGAAATAGTTTCATTAAACAAGAACGTCAGTCAAAGTTTTATAATGGACCGTCTTGCACGACTTTAAGGCAAGACGTGTTGTGATACTGTTTACATAATATTATCACAGATGTACAATTTTGATTTAGAAAAAACCTTTCCACTATAGATGCTATTTTCGTATTACAATCACTAATTAACAGAACTCTCAGAAAACGAAAAAGACTTTACTGCTGTTTCATAGATTATAAGAAAGCTTTTGATTTTGTTAGTCGCCAAAATCTTTGGTATAAAATGATTAAGGAAGGCATTGAAGGGAATTTTTTAAAAATAATAAAAAGTCTCTATGACAACGTAAGATGCTCTGTCAAATTCAAAGGTGTTACTGACTTTTTCAAATGCGATTGCGGTTTGTTCCAAGGGGAAATATTATCTCCCTTGTTGTTTACATTATTTGTTAACGATATAGAAATGGATTTCTTGGAAAATAATTGTACAACACTAGAAATTCAAACAATAAACATATTTTTACTGATGTATGCAGATGATATGGTTATTATCTCTGAAACACCAGGAGATTTACAAAAATTGTTAGATTCATTATCAAATTATTGTAAAAAATGGAGCTTAACCTTAAACATTGATAAAACAAAAATTGTTATTTTTAGAAATGGTGGCTTGATAAGAGAAAATGAAAAATGGTTTTATAATAACAATGTAATTGAAGTAGTTGATGAGTTTAATTATCTTGGTCTCACTCTTAACTACAATGGAAAATTTACAAAGTTACAAAAAAAGCTTGCAGAACAAGGTAGGAAATCACTATTTGCCATAAATAATGTATGTAAGAAGAACTTTTTTAATATAGAATCTCGTCTTGCTGTTTTTGACACTTTTGTTAATAGTATTTTAATGTATGGTTCTGAAATTTGGGGCTTCCATAAAGCACCAGAAATAGAAAAATTGCATATTGGATTCTTAAAATCATTATTAGGATTAAGGAAATCTACAAACTCTGCATTTCTTTATATTGAATTTGGAAGATTTCATTTACAGTTGTTGAGAAAAGTTAAAATCTTCAAGTATTGGGTAAAATTACAACTTACAGATAACTGTGTACTGAAAGCATGTTATGAAGATATGGTTGCAAATAAAGACCCGTGGATACTCAACTTGAAACTTGATCTTTCAAGGGTCGGTCTGGGATTCATGTGTAATAATTTAATCAATAACAACTCTATTGGTGTATATAAGCAAAGATTAGTTGACATTTTCCAGCAAGATTGCCTAGATAAAGTCCATTCTTCTTCTAAAGGAGTATTATATCAACATTTAGTGGAAAATATTCATTTGCAACCGTATCTACATAAAGCAATTAATCTGAATTACCTTAAACATATTTCTAAGATACGTTTATGTGCATATGACCTATTTATTGAGCGCGGCCGTTACAGGGATATTCCTAGAGAGGAAAGAAAATGTATTTTATGTAATGAAAATGAATTAGAAGACGAATATCATTTTATAATTAAATGTAATAGCTTTTCAGATATCCGTGCTAAATTCATAAAGCAATTTTATTTCAGAAGGCCTAGTATGTTTAAATTCATACAATTACTTAATGTTAAAAATACAAAAGAACTTAATAATTTAGGAAAATTCTTGACATTAGCATTTAAACGTAGATCTGAATTATTAAGAGGTCACCTCTAGAACAGGTTATGTAAACAAATATGTCACATATATCCTTTTGAAATTATTATATTGTATAACATTTCAAATAACCTATTATTATGTTTATTAAGTTGTATGTGAGTTTCCTAGAGTGAATATAATGAAGAGTATTGCTAGTTTGGATGATGATAATGAATGAATGAATGAATGAATGGATGGATGATGATTATGATGATGTGTGGATTAATGTTGGGGTTTAGTTGATAAGGAAGTTAATTGATGATGTGCGAGAGTCATGGGGTAACTTAATGTAAAGATAATGATAGAGAGGACGAGTGATAGTTTGTGTGAGTGTGTCCTAGATTTCTATATGTGTATTGCCATAAGTTGTAAAACTTTAGCAAATAAAGAACTTGAACTTGAACATGACCTACCTCACTTGTATGACAACAGGTGTTACTAAAAATAAGTGAGTCAAATGATTAATTCAGTATTCGGTAAGATTAACTTTCAAATCAAGTTGAAATATCCGGATTTAAAAAGAAAATAATTCATTACACATCCTTCGGTTATTCATTTATTCATTTATTATCTATTGACATTTTAGAAATGTCGTTTTATGCATTTTACCTGTACAATAAAAATGACTGGTTCATTTAATTATGATATTCATGGATAATCCCAAAAGACAGCAGATCGAATTCCTCCACGTGGGTTGGAGTTCCGGTTGTGCGCATCGAGAGGCGACCTGTTGACATTGTTGTTTCCCCTAGAAACAAACATCCGTTTACCTGTATGACCTATATGACCTTCATGGACGTCATGCCTGAATGACCCATAAAGCACTAATAGCTATTTGCCAATCATAGTGCTTTCGTGAATAAGATGTTTGTAAATCGGTCAGACTCGAAGTCATTTGTATCTTAATTTGGTTTCAATGACATCGTTTTTGTTAACAGCTATTCGATGACGCGGATTAATATCCAGGATATAGGGGCTTATAATTTACTTATATAGTATCCTTTGATCCTGTGTCGTTTTTATCAAAACATCAAGTGACACCCGCAGGACTAAATAATTTGAGTAATTTTCTCTTCAAGTTAGTCAGATTCCTTTAACAGATAAATTCCATTTCTTTAAATGCGAATTATATGTAAGTGTAGATAATGATCTACAAAAATAACCCTAGTAAATTACTTGTAAGTTGTTGTTCGTCTGCCTGCCATAGAAATAACGATGTTGAAGATGAGTATGTTTTTTTCTGTATTTTTTTTTTAAACTGGTTGTTGTACAGACAGTGTAGCGACTTTTCTACAGGGAAATAATATTTGGTGAACAATCACTCATGAAATTAATAAAATACTTCATTCCAATTAATCGGCAAACAATGCTGTTTTACATACTAATATAATGGATGTATATATTATAACTTGGGCGGCGCAGGCCTGAAATGCCGAACACCATTACAGTTATGTGATATATTTTTGTGCTCCGCTATCATATCAAGATATTGTTTATGTTGTAAATATGTTTATGCAGCATGGCTGACATTGTTGTTACCATGACTGCCATGTTATTCGTCATTTAATAAAATTACAGTTACTGGATACAGTATTTCTCCGTTGTGTGAAGCCAAAAACATAGCTTAAATCGTGACCCAGTTATCGTGATGAAGATTTTAACATAATTATGTTATTTTTATTTTTGTCCTCGTGTTATTGTAGATGGTACTGTTTGAAAAGGGCTTATTAAATTGTTGGAATTGGTGCCTAATCCCTGTAATGTATGTTTTTTTAAAGATTAAACGGCCACGGCTAAATCTATCCCAGGGAAACGATTGTAAGTGTATTCTTCCCTTTCTTCTACTCAATCTTCTTCTTTATACTTGTCGCCATCGTCATCGTATGATGGTCGTTACATAATGATGTTTATCACAGGGACGTGCTACGATGTTGATCACAGGGACATGCTATGATGTTGATCACAGGGGCATGCTATGATGATGATCACGGGGACGTGCTATGATGTTGATCACAGGGGCATGCTACGATGTTGATCACAGGGACGTGCTATGATGTTGATCACAGGGGCATGCTACGATGTTGATCACAGGGACATGCTATGATGTGATCATATTGATCACAGGGACATGCTATGATGTTTATCACAGGGACGTGCTATGATGTTGATCACAGGGACATGCTATGATATTGATCACAGGGGCATGCTATGATGTTTATCACAGGGACGTGCTATGATGTTGATCACAGGGACATGCTATGATGATGATCACAGGGGCATGCTACGATGCTGATCACAGGGGCATGCTAAGATATTGATCACAGGGGCATGCTATGATGTTGATCACAGGGGCATGCTATGATGTTGATCACAGGGGCATGCTATGATGTTGATCACAGGGGCATGCTATGATGTTGATCACAGGGGCATGATATGATGTTTATCACAGGGGCATGTTATGATGTTGATCACAGGGGCATGCTATAATGTTAATCACAGGGGCATGCTATGATGATGATCACAGGGGCATGCTATGATGATGATCACAGGGGCATACTATGATGTTAATCACAGGGGCATGCTATGATGTTAATCACAGGGGCATGCTGTCCTAAACCATGGCTTAAAAGGGCAGTTTGATACATTTGGAGGATTTATATCAATTTTCACGTAGGTGTCTATATGATGACCATTGGGTGGATCAGTGTAATTAAATATTGATCTATAACTCAAAAAAGTATAAAAATGCTCTTACAACCAAAGTTAATATAAGGTTCTGAACTAGTTGTAACAAATTCTTAGGCCCCAGAGATGTTAATTGCTCCTTCCGAGGACAGTCCGCTCCACATTAGTCGACTACATTCCTATTTTCTGTCTCTCGGATCCGTCGTTATACTTTTTAATTGGTAACTGTGTACGTGGCAAGGAAGTGGAAAAATATAAAAATGACAATGGTTTAACATCATCGTAATCTTTGTCCGCAAAGCGTGACCGGGTTTAATGGACCTTCGGGGTAACGTACTCGTATCTAGGGCATTAAAGTTGGTACCATAAGGTCATCACTCCATGAAATGAACCATGTCATGAATCATTTAAAGGTCCGGTATACACGTTAAGGCTTGTGTTAAAATGTCAATTACTTTGTTTGTAATACTGTCAGTGTGTCGCTTTTACAGCTTTTGATCAAATCGGGAACTTTCGGTACTTTCCGTAAACGACAAAACGGAAAAAGCCGATGGTTCCTTTTTCCGAAATCAGCCGAACAAAATCTAAACCCAACTGATCAGGGTCACTTTATAAACAGACCCATAATGTGTTTCCATCCATATTTTCCCTTGTGGACCCCTGGATATTGAGGATGCACCAAGAGTCTCCCGGTACATGTATTGAAGTAAAAAAATGTTGAAAGATATTTACATATCTGACCCTTGTGACTGTGAAAGTTTGTCTAAGTAATATATTTGATGAAACTACCCGATGTACCTACTAGCCAAGTAACAAAACTTTGTTCAGAAGAAATGGTTAAAACAGTGACAATTGACCTTTGTAATTTAGAATATAGGCCTACGTCATTTATTTAAGGAAACTTTATAGTATTTCATCCTTGGTACCTACATTTGAACTTACAAAATACCAGTACTCTGGACCTTCTGTGTCGAGACCGGAGAGACTAGGGGTCGAATTATTTGAGTTAAGCGAATTTGAATATTTGGTTTGAAATTGGTTGGGTTCGGCAAAATACTTAAAATCAAACGTGGTCTTCGAGTTATACGAGCTCTAGGTAACGATGTTCGACTGGAATGTACTATGCTGAAATCAAACTAATAACCACAGTGTAAATATGCCCAGGAAACGTCTTATTTTTGTCGTCTGGTTTAAGTCATTGCAAGTCAGAGACTCCGAAAAAAAAAGAGAAAATATGACACGGAGAACTCGAGCTCATAATGTTAATAATGCTCTAAAAGTGTCTCTCCTAATCGACGAGAAGAAAACATAAATGATGTCATGCCAAAAATAGAATACCGATACATTAACACAATAGAATTGATGATCAGCTTTGAGCATTCGGAACTAGGCTGTCTTGCTCTTGTCTATTTCTCTGGAGATGTTCCGAATAAGGGAGATACACACTCTATAATCTGGATGCATCTACGTGATGACTTGATTGCCCCGTCATGTGATCAGTATCATCCAATCAGTCACGTCGTTATAAAGCGTATTTATAACGGGGACCGTGTACGTGGTGACCGAGTGATTAAGGTGTCCCGATATTCTACCATCCAACACTGGGTTGCGAGTTCGAAATCCACTTGGGGAAGTTGCCTGGTACTGACCTTAGGTCGGTGGTTTTTCTCCGGGTACTCCGGCTTTCCTCCACCTCCAAAACCTGACACGTCCTTGAGTGGCCCTGGCTGTTAATTGGACATAAAACAAAACAAACAAAACCGTCGGTACCACTGGAGAGTGGAAGTCCATTCTAATGAATCTATTAGTGGTGTTTTGACACGGTACAATTAAAATACAATGTACCTAACTGACCCTCCACGTGTGAATTAAATATGAAACATAGGTAACGTGTTGGGAAAATGTCAAAAACTCAAACATGCAAATTAATTAAGAAAATATGCCAGAAGTTTTACAAAGGAGTTACAATCGTGAACGATTTCCTATAATAAAGCACCTGTGAACGTACCCCAGATGTCCCGATATGGCTGTTATTAGCCATAGAATATCATTAATAAAGCTATGTCAACAGTTTCTATTGTTGGTAACAATTAACATGTTCAAGCTAAGATTGTTATTGAGATAGAACCAACATTTAATAAATTATTTTACACATGTAGAACTCTTCGCAATGCCTTGTGACTTATTGTTGTTGTATATTTCAATTGTTGTTGCCGTCGCCTTGAAGTTGAAAGTGAAGTCCTTTCGGACGGTTGGCATTGGCAGGTGTAACAATAGAACTGCTAGCGAAATCACACGGGTTTAAATTTTATTGTTAAGTTGCACTCCAGATTTATGTGTCTTTATATTACACTCCATAGAGACCAGAACGATTTAGTGCGGAGAGGGCAGATATTTCGTAACTACATGTATGCAGAAATTACCCCTGTCTAAAATATAGCTATATGCCTAGTGTACATAACTCTTTTTCTTTTGTCTTTACAGTTTCTGGAATAATCTTCATTCTGTTTTGACTTTTCTAGTTTCATGTTGGTGACTTCCATTTGTTTTTGTATCTCTCCAGTTTCCTCTGTTTTGATGACCCCAACTGACCCCCAATCCTTAACCTCCATTGAGGGATAGGAATAAAAGATTGTCAGACACTTTGACCACTCGCCCACAATGGGTCCTTAATTTGTTTTAGGTGTTTGATTCTTGTACGTATCATGTCCTCGCAACCAACAGTCATCAGAATACCAGAAACTGTTGCACTGGTTTAAGAACTCTCTCCCTTCATCCTTCACTTTTTCTCCAAAGTATGGAGTTGAGTTTTTGGAAAGAGATCTTAAAAACAAATAGAGATATTTCACATAGATATATTTGGGTGTCCCACTACAACAACAATTTAATGCTCACATGCTTTAATGCAAATTCTGACCAATGTCATGATGTAGTGGTGTTAAAGAGGCAATTTAATGAACCCACGTTTTTTTTTTTTTTTTTTTAAATCAACTAGAATGAAAAATACCTATATTGAGACAAAGGAATCCGTACTTGATAATAATATACCGTGTGTAGGATGTCTGATGTGGTCAGTTTAATTATTGGGAAAGCCCGCGCCAAATATAGCGACATTAAAATTTAGCACGAAATAATATTATAAGACTCTTTCATATGCGTGTATGTAGGATAGGGATATTCCACCCGAGGGGTCACAAAATGTTGTGAAACCCGAGGCTTGCCGAGGGTTTTGCCACATTTTGTGATCCCGAGGGTGGAATATCCCTATCCTACATACACACATAATGAAAGAGTCTTTTTGTCTCATATCAACTACCCGAATAAGCTCAAAAAACATGAAAATATGTTTAAACAGGCTACCATTTTGAAATTTCAACTTTTTCCTTGAGCTTTTTTGACGAAAACGAATTAGACAGCGAGTTTAAGCATACCCTAAAGAAAAATTAATCTCCTCTTCCTGGTGTTTATGGTTAAAATTTTGTGATATGTTTTAATTTTATCACGCCGTCGCTTTCTCTTTCCGGTATCAGAGTTTACCGTATTCGTGACGTCACGTCATTGTAGAGCCATTGTGACGTCACGTCGCGTGAAATGCTATGTAAAATAGATTTTTCTTACATAGCTTTCTTACATGGGCAACCTCTATCCAACATGGCGAGATATGAGAGAAAACCGCCATCTGGCGCGACCACATGTACATATGTTTGTGTGTTGTAAACAATTGGACGCGAGTAGTTTGATTTCACACGTACTTCTTTTCAAGGTATGTTAGATTAACGAAATATATTCCAGGGGTGTAGAGAGCGTAGGTGAGTGTAACCCCTAGATAGCGAGGACGATCACTGCTGAAAACTTGAACTATGTATTGCAATCTGTGTTTTCAACTATAGTATTGGTAAATCATTTCCCTGACAAGAATTACTAACGTATGTGACTTTATCATGGGAGATAATAGAAATGAAATAAACAAAATATTAGATACATCACCAGCATTGTTCTAAGTACGAAAAGGTCAATTCGAGCTTCTCCGGTCTGATGTATGCTAATTCTGTTTATAAGCTCTCGCTCTTTTCGTTTTGAATCTAGTGTCTAGGGAAGGGGTGGATGGTATGGGAGGATCTGCAGTACAAAAGTACAGAAGTCATTACAATACATTAGTTTTATTGCTTTTTCAAAAAGGTTTCATTGATTACGAATAACAATGTGTTTTGTGATGTAACGATGCTATTGTATGAATGCAGCATGAACAGAAATAAACACTATTGTACTTGGTATTTGTTTGACTCATATCAACTGTGATAAGTATGTGTGTGTGGCTGTCTATTGAAGTATGAAGAGGTTTGAACTGAAAGTGGTTATACAGCTTTGACAGGGGGAAGGGGTGTAACGTTTCTCATTTGTAAGAGAAAAATAGACGCCTATTAACCGAGTTAATCCAGACAAGCACATATCGAACTTTTCTCTCTATACATACACGTGTCCAAACCTTAAGATAAGAGATTTATCATTTATGATAAACATGTCAGCTCTATTAGGTAATAAATTAAATTCTATGGTGTAGCGAACTCATTGATAGAGAGTTTCAAAGCATACATGTATGTTCTGCTTTTGAGTTTTTAATATCTTATTAAGTGTTTTATTATGATCGGATCCTTTCTTAAAATTGTCCTTTTATCGTTCTGTAGGAGCCCTTGTGAGCTTGTAAAATCTAATACATTATCGATGAAGTTTGTTGTTACGTGGAGACACGACCTTGCATAACAACATCGGGAAATACAATCCAGTTTAACTGGTTCGGACTTTTGGCCTGGTGGTTACGTCCTGGCTCCATAACCCAGAGGTCTCGGGTTAGCGCCCGTCTCGTCTCACTAGTTTCATTTCCGCTTTTTCTTGTTATTTATTGTATTAATAGCAACCCAAGTCTGAGTGTGTGCATGTACGGTAAGTTATATACTATCACAATGATAATTTCTTAAATATAATTACAGTCCCTAGTACTCGATTAAACGTTACGTCATGACGGATATGTTTGATTTGTATGCCTACGTCAGTTTCTATTTGCCGTCACGTTTTCGTAACTTTGTTCATATGATTTCTTAAATTTTCGTATCTGTCCGTTACTTTAGTATTAATTAAAGATTCAATCTGCCCCCAACATGAAGGAATACCCCTGAAAAGAGTCGTATTCAAAGACCAAAGTCCTCCTTTAAAACCGGTACTTACCGAATATACTAAACTTGTACATTTCGGACAGGTAACATGTCAATCTTTTTGCAACGTTATTGTGTGTGTTATAAATGACGTTTATTCAAAGTTTATTTATTTACCTATATGTAATTCACAGCTCTATATCCCTACTACTTGTTGTTGAGAGGATGTCGACCTCGTATTAACATAATTGTAATATCTTTAGCAAATTGAAAATAAGAAAACAATAGCTAAGTAACCCTGATTTATAAATGAAATCAATATAATAAGCCATTTCAGATAACATTACATAATGGTATGAATGAAGTAGACATTTATCATTTTAAGTAAAACGTATACAAATGTTTATAACATACCCAGCTTTTGTATTACAACATTATATGTTTACGTCCTATTAACAGGCAGGGTCATTTCAGGACGTGCCAGGTTTTGGAGGTGGAGGAAAGCAGGAGTACCCGGAGAAAAACATCGACCTACGGTCAGTACTTGGCAACTGCCTCGGGTGGGATTCGAACTCGTAACCAAGAGGTCGAGGGCTAGTGGTAGACTGTCGGAACCCCTTAACCACTCGGCCACCGCGTCCCCTAAATGAAGTTAATGTAATTTGTATAGACATATGATAGGTCATATCAGTAGACTATGATACTAGGACGTTTTATGGGTTTTTTTGCATTCCCCGAACCACAATCATCTACTTTAAGGCCGACATACCTCTCCACATCCAGTGCAAGAGAACTAATGTTCCATACTGCATAGGTTCAGTATATATATAAATGAACTTTAAATGATATGTCATTTTGTAGCATTCAGGTAAAGCTCGCTGAAGAGATTGACAAGGAGGATATTAAATATTCTCTTTTCAAACATCTAATTATTTTATCACTGACTCTGCTAATTGACCAACCAAGCCTTAATTAAAACCTCTTATTGCCATTCTTAGTACTATGAAATCAGGGCTATATTTTATTGTCACACTCTATGCTCCAGAAGTGGAATTAACGGGATGTGGATTTTGAAAACTCGAACGATCCTCTGATCAATCTTGAGAAATTATCTTCAAAAATGCGTCGTCTATCAAAACATTTGATTCATTGCGATACCTGATAACAAACTGAAAATAATACCGAAGCGTCAACAAACCAAATCGATTAAATTAGGGGGAAACATATGAACAAATGGAGTATTTACATAGATACTCTCGTAAAAGTACAAGAGAATAACACCAGGTGTTCCGGAAGAGTAAGGTTTTATCTGCGTCATCGACGGCACCGCGCCATGTCAATCTTGGTCACATCAAAGTAAACGTCAAGTCCTCAAAGTGATAACCGAGTCATCATTCTCAACTAAATCAAAACAAGAAAGGACACGAATGAGCATACTCAAACAACGTCCATTTTCATATTACACCAGGTCATAATATTTCTCAATGAGACCAAGATGGCGTGCATTTAACTTGCTTATAGCAAGAACCTCCATATCTCGAAACCCGTCTGAACTCAAAATCGATTGAACTGGAGGCAAAATATTAACAAAGGAAATTAAAAACATTCTATTATTAAACAATCAAGCGTTTTAATCGAAAAAGCGGAAGGGGGTGGGGGTTGCTCAGTGCTCAAAATTGAAAAGAACGTCTTCGATCTCCCGTTGAGAGATTTTCGTTTGTGACTTCGAGATCTGATCAATCATTAAGAGAAAATCAGTCTATGTCTCTTTGTTTGGTTCGTAATAAGTAAACAAGTCTGCGCAACTTTTTTCTCTAAGTACTTGTACTTCCCGTTTATAACATTTGCTTAATATTTAATGTTGCACGGTTTCTGATAACTACAAATAAAGCAAAATTATATCCCTTGCTAATAATACAAAAGAACCAGTATTTCTGTTGCGCCATGTCCTTTATTTTCCAAATGTTTTAAAATAAATAAATTTGCAACATGAATTGTTTTATCTCGATAACTTTTAAAGGAAATTGTCAAGATTTAATATCGAGAATGCAGCTTTATTTTAATACATGTAGCATCAACCTCGACATTGGGGAAAACTGTAAACGGCGTGAAATAAAGAATGAATATGAAATATGCCAGAGAAGAAAAACGACTCGGACTGAATATGAGAACGTCCGAGATTCACAATCTTGTTTTTACCTGTATAGAAAGTAGACCGTGAGAGCGAGTTATTACGAACTATACGACCTATTTGACCCTAGGGGTTGTCCCTTAAAATACGTCCCAGTTTGACTAGCCATTGTTAGAAATATCACAATAGATTTTACATTTGTTCGAATTCATGCCTATAAATGTATTAGAAACACAATAAATATTGTTTACTTCCGTGTCAGTGTGTCTGGCTACCTCTTTGTATGAGCAGGAATTCGGTAAGTCCAAAAGATTTTTAAATATATATATTGTCCTATGACCATTGTCAGAATCCAGTTGTTGTGAAGTTATAAAATTGCCCAGCGTCTCTGATATTACAAACGAAATATTCCCATCTCTGGAACGATTAGAAATGTTTACACATAAATAAGAATGAAATACTGATGTATTGTGTTAAAACACCCAGGTGAGACTTCCTATTTGCTCAGTCCATAAAATTAGTTCTGAAGTACGCGTAAACGCTGTATGTTTGGAGTCTCAAGACCCCATGAGACCAATCTTTCTCTACAATACCAGCTAATGAGAATGATTTTAACAGCTTTTTATTACTATAGATATTTGTTTGTCGTTTGTATTTGTTGAAATTGCAAAAGTCATATAAATTAAACACGAGCTATTGCAGCTATGAAATTTGACTGTTATTATTATTATTATATTTCTTATTTTTTTATAAATGTGTGAAAGAAACTGGCAAGAATAAACAATTCAACATAAACAAACAACAGAAGCTAGCTTTCAGTGCACACAATAGCACATTGTTATTTTATGACCTCGTTTAAAGTAATGAAAGGCCTTTTACTCCTTTTTGATAATAATTCCCACGTTTATAACACCAAATAAGTTAATAATGTCAAGTTTAAGTGGACTACAGTAGAATCCCGAACTTTCCAAAACATTTGTCTCCATATCTTTCAAAAAAATGTATACTTAACTCATATTTATAGTATTATACAGATATATAGAATTATACACTTTCGTTTGGCCATGAATAGTACGTTCATTAAGCATTTAATCTAAACTCAAATATTCTTCCTCATTTTGAGTCCCCTTTGGCTCAGATTAAGCCCAACAGACATATTAACTTTCCATTATGAACAAAGGAAAGATTCACATGGAGACCCTTGCCAAAGAACAAGAGAATAAGACCATGTGTTCCGGAAGAGTAAACGTCTTCTGCTTCATCGACAACAACCGCCATGTAAATCCCTGTCACATCCATGTAAACATCAAGTTCTCAAAATGAGAACCGAGTATCATTGTCAATCACAACAAGTAAACACACTAATGAGCATACTCAAAAAATTTAAAGAAACAGAATATTTCTCAATGAGACAAAGATGGCGACCATACAACTTGCCCATAGTTCTGATCAACCTGCATCTCTCGAATCCTTGTGTTGATCACGAAAATCCCGATATGTAGAGCAAGCCCTGGAATACCGAATCAACGGCGACATGTAAACAACATAAGTTGGAGAAGGAGGGATGTTACTATCAAGAAATGGAAAGTTAACGATCGGAAAATTGAAATCATCACGTTTATCGTATACATGTAGCTTAGTAGTAAGCTGTCCATGTTGGTCGTAGTTTAAGTGGAGATCGAGGTAAGCAGCTGATGTAGAAGAGTCTGTTGTGTCATTTATTTCAAGTTCAGAAGGGTATATACGATCGACGTGGTCAGCAAACTTGTTGTTTATAGACAACACATCGTCGATATATCTGAAAGTGAAATTAAAAGATTTGGCAAGGTTTTTGTTACCTGCTCTGATTAGCTCCTCCACAAATTCAGCCTCGTATGAAAACAAAAACAAGTCAGCTAAGAGTGGGGCACAGTTCGTTCCCATGGGAATGCCAACAGTCTGCTGGAAAATCTTTCCTCCGAACTCAACAAAAATGTTGTCGACCAGGAAGTCAATCATCCTTACTATATCTTCTTCAGTATATTTCCTCTCTTAGCTTTTGTCGTGTTTTTGACAAAGCATGCTCCGAGATAGCTCACTACCATATATTTGTATCGTCGTCCGTCTTTCTTGGAAAAGAAAGATCTCATAACAAGAGATCGGAGACGTTCCTTCAATTTTGTATGAGGTATGGTAGTGTACAGGGTGGAAAAATCAAATGTTTTGACAGAAAAGACATTTTTAGGAGGGGTGCTCCAGATTGATCAAAAGATCTTTCGAATTTTTCAAAATCCACATCCCATTAAAAAGTCAATGACAAAATAAAAAAAATGATGGTTGATAACACTATAAATTCGACATCAGACCTGCATAATCAAAAGAAGACAAGGAGGGACAGGCATTAAACCATCAAATACATTAATTCCAAAAAAATAGAGAAGTATTGATTACTTTTTATGACAAACCCACCGTGTACATTTCTTATCCATAAAATATATCATGGATGACGAACGATATAGCGATTTAATATAAAGTTCATTTAATAATATAATTGGTATCAATGTGAAAGATGAATATGAAAAACAAGCAGGTGATAAAACGGAAAAGAAGCACAGTATGACACAAGGTAAGTACACTGCGTCATACAGCTGTTTCATCCTTCTGTGACTCGTCAGTCCTACATTTCAAACAAAATGAGAGGTACATTAAAACATCATTAATCTCAAATTGGACATAAATACTTATTGTAATTACATTACATGGCAAATTAAGAGTGTATAATCATGAACTGTGTCATTACCCAGTAAAACGGATTCCGTATAAATAAAACCGTTCTCATGCTCAAACATGGATTGTGTGTAACTCTGTTGGATCACGTCAAACTATTTAAATAGTTACTCTCTTCAAAATGTTTAAGAATTATTGACAAAGTAGATTTTATTGATCAAGTTAAAACCAGAACAAGAAGAATGGGTTTGAGCATAAGAACAGTTTCACATTGTAAGTGAAAATGTGCTATCATA
The DNA here is from genome assembly GCA_947623455.1 of Mimachlamys varia. Taxonomy (NCBI): domain Eukaryota; kingdom Metazoa; phylum Mollusca; class Bivalvia; order Pectinida; family Pectinidae; genus Mimachlamys; species Mimachlamys varia. Next base: position 44,796,402 of record OX392539.1, read on the forward strand.
TGCACCACCCGACCACCCAATCACCTAACCATCCACCATCCACCCATACACTCTCCCGTCCATATGTAACACCCGACCACCCAATCACCTAACTATCTACCACCCACCCATACACTCTCCCGTCCATATGTAACACCCTACCACTCAATCACTTAACCATCTACCACCCACCCATACACTCTCCCGTCCATATGTACCACCCGACCACCCAATCACCTAACCATTCACCACCACTCACACCCGCTCCCGTCCTATTTATTAGATTGAGGATTTATTTATGTTTAACATTTGGTTTACAATCTGTTTCGTATCCGGATTGTATTTGTGTCCAGACATGCTTGTTTTGTATAGATGGGAATGTATTGACGAAAAAAAAAATTGATCAGTAGGACCCATCCCGCTCATTTTGTTCTAATATCAGCAGGGGTCAGGACCTGGAATTTTAATATAGACCACTTAATAATACAGAAATATATATGTTATACCTCATTTACGTTTTTACGTACGAACGGGTTTGTCAACGTAATCAGACATTAACCATTTTGCGGTATTCACTACTAGCAGTGGACTGGTAAATATGTAAATTAGATTATTAAAAGGCAAATTAAAAAATACCATTAAGTGTTCTATTTTAAAAATCGCTGTTTTGACCCCAGGTTCTTTTTTATATTCTCAGAACATATAACATTGTATAAAACCCTAATAAGTGAACTGTTTATGGCTTAATTTGCATAATTAACATTTTTAATTGAGTGCTTCGTATAAATATAGGCCTTGTTAAAACATGTGATGGATCACTCGTATAAATTGTCTGATGAATATATGATCAGAATGCATCAAGCATTGAACGTCCACACACACAACAAACCCATGTCAACACAACATTGACGTATCGTCCACCTTACTGAATGTATATGCCAGAGAAATGACACTGACATGTACAATCTACATGATTGATATTAAAATTTACGTGCAGAAGTGGGTATACAACGGTCAATTAAAAACGCATGTTTGATAAATTCCTCCCGGGAAAAAAGTGGAGGTGTTGTATTGATGCAGACGATCCTTTCGCCAGTTTTCTAATATAACATGACGTCAGTCACGTATACCTTGGGGGACTACACCAATTACTAAAAAAAAAATAAAAAAAATATTATAAAGCAAAAACGATGGAGCACAAAAACATGTATTTACTAAATACTACATGTAATATGAGGTGTTAAATGGACTAAATGGTTAGATTTCATTGCCATAGCTGATAAAACATTTAAACGTATCATAAAACTTATGTACTTGCTGTTAATGAAACAGTCCAAAAGTTAGCATGGCTTTTTTTTGAGAAATGCAAAAAATACAAATTAAAAACAAATTATTAAATAATATAATGTTAAAATAATTTAAAAACCGTCAAATGATTTGTATCAATATACCAGGTAGGAAAATAAATAAGAGAATACCGAAGCGTTTTCTGCTTCATCGGCGACACCCGCCTTGTAAATCTTTGTCACATCCATGTAAACATCAAGTTCTCAAAATGAGAACCGAGTATCATTGTCAATCACAACAAGTAAACACACTAATGAGCATACTCAAAAACGTCCATCTTCATATCACTTAAAGATACAGAATATTTCTCAATGAAACAAAGATGGCGGAAGTAACGTGTTCGGGATATATAATATCGAATGAATAGGAACCTGGTTATCAAAATCAGAAGGCAGTCACTGCAGAAATATTTATTATATTTTAAAGCTGTTGTAGGATTCTCGGGTAAAGGATTTCTGACCGACGGTAAAGCCCTTCTTGTCATGTAAGGGCTGCTCTGACGACCAAAATGTTTTGCTTTAGGAAGGTAGCAACACCACTATGGACCAGAAAGAAGTGTGAATATTTTAGATGACTGTAATTCCAAAATTGCAGAGGAAATACGTACTCTGAAAGTGTTGCAAGTTCTAATAACATTATTCATAGGTAAAAGCCACAGGCGTAGATGGTATATCATCTTACTTACTAAAGGTTTGCTGTTCTATCATCAGTTTACAAGTATGTGCCCTTGGCAATTGTATCATTTCCACTTCATCTTTCCCGTGCTATAACAAGCACGGGTTGTCCCTATATATAAGAAGAAAGATGACATTGACAAACAGAATAAGAGGCCAGTCCGTATCCTACCCTTAACTTAATTTCAAAACTCTTTGAAAAGACTATCAGCCTATAAAGTGCAAACATTTTGACAATATGTTTCATCCTTTTCTATTATCTTTTCGGCCTGGACTGGGCTGTCAAACGACCTTGTTGACATCGGTGGTGGACTGGGTCTTGGCTCTGAATGTCCATGAGTATGCTACGGTCATACTGTCATACTTAAACAATGCATTTGACTGACTTCCATAGCTCAGGAAGCTGGACGTCTTGGGGTTAGATAGGCAACAGTTGAAACTGGCTTCCAATTGCTGTATCTCCTCAGGTAAACTGAAGGTGGTCTTTCATGACTCTTTATGGTGTCGGCGTCTTGTTTTCGCAGTCGAAAGTATCATTTATGAAAATAATGATATTCATGTTTGTGTATCTACTCTGATCATAGCACCATAGGATATACCCGTAAGGACCATGCCGTGTTAAAATCTGTTCTAGTATAAGACTTTCATTCACTGGTTCAGTACTAGCGGTATGAAAGATAAGATAATGACAATTTCAGACCATTGGCATTTGAAATCCATATCTAGATAAAGTTTACTCTTTTGTTATGGACGGAGATACATTTAATTGCGAGGAAAATATCGAATTGTTAGGTGAAGATTTCGACTATTTATTGACCTTTGACTCCCACATCGGGGAGCGGAGTGGAAAGGCCTCTCGACATTAAGCAGTAAATTCTTTGGAAGGGAGACAGCTTATTATACAGCTCTTTTATTTTGTCTGGTTTTAACTACTGTCCACTTGGAATTTTTGTTTAGTGATGAAAATGGAAAAAATAAAGAGATATCAATTATTTTTGGAGGTCCATCTTCTTGAGAACTTTTAATGAAAAAGGCATATTTTGATGTCCTACATGTCACACGTCTGAAAGCTATGGCATTTGAAGCATTCAAAAACATCGAGAAAACCGAATCGTCCTCAAAACCATAATCCGAACTCAAAATCGATTTTACAAAAATAGAGAATACCGAAGCTTTAACAAAATAATAATCCGAACTCAAAATCCATTAAACTAGGCGCAAAATATGAGCAACGGAAAGATTTACATGGAGACCCCTGTAAAAGTCCTAGAGAATAAGACTAGGTGTTCCAGAAGAGTAAGCGTCTTTTTGCTTCATTGACGACATCCGTCATGTAAATCTTAGTCACATCCAAGTAAACAGCAAGTCCTCCAAATGAAAACTGAGTCATAGAATAAGGATAAATTATGAACAAAGGAAAGATTTACATGGAGACCCCTGTAAAAGTCCTAGATAATAAGACAAGGTGTTCCGAATGAGTAAACGTCTTCTGCTTCATCGACGACACCCGTCATGTAAATCTTGGTCACATCCAAGTAAACGTCAAGTCTTCAAAGTGCCAACCGAGTCAGCATCCTCAATTACAATCAAGCAAACTAATGAAATACTCAAAAATAGCCATCTTTATATCACACAAGGATACAAAATCTTTCTCAATGAGACAAAGATGGCGACAACAAAACTTGCTGATAGGTCTCATCAACATGCATCTCTCAAATCTCTGTGTACCTTGTGTATTAAAACAGTCTTCCAAATTCTCTCAGCAAAGTAGAAAGGTACCGTGAATTTAGAAGGTTTCAATATGCTATGTCTATGGCGAAGCATTTGTAGCTTCTGCTTCATGATTTTATGTGAAGTTTTATATGTCGATGTTGGGATACCCCAACACCAGACATCTGTCTATCAAAATGTCAAATTCTGGTGTAAGGGCCAAAGGATACTCGGGCTAGCATAAAGGAAGAGCTTGTTAGATAGAGTTGCCCAATCACCTGCTCTCTTGAATGCGTATCTATCTACAAATTTTCAGCAACAAAAAAAAACATTAAAGTTTTAAGTACTCAAATTTTCTCAATTGTTCTTGCACATGATTGTATTATTTTTACCAACCCTTTTTGTGATATTGAGATACGTATATGCATATAATCATATATTTTGTATAGCATAGTACATGTTTGTTATTCTTTTGCAACATGTGAATAATTTATTAACCTTCTGACCAGTTCTGTTTACGTTAAGACTGGCAGATGGCAGCCATTAAAAATATGACATGTGGCTGTTCTCTCGCCAGTTTGATAAGTATATATGTAGCAAGTACCAAAAATATACACAAGAATGTATTTTTTTCTTCTTTTAATTGAATGTAAATACAAGGGGTTCAACACAGTACCTTTCAAATGTTTTATAACCCTTATATTAATAAAAGCAAAATGTTATATTATATTCTCTACAAAAGACCTTTAAATGTTTGTAAATGGGTTTGGGTTTCTGCAAACGCAATGACATCTTAATCCTGGGATTAATAAGTTAAATTGAAATTATAATCATATTTTTTTTTAAAACATTTAGTACAATCGCACCAGTCATTCTGTAGCGTCACTGATGTTTGACCGATATTTCGAATGTCACTTTCGCCACGCGACCGAGTTCCAGAGGTTGTCACGGTTGGCTTATCTCAGAGTTGTTCTGTCCAAAAAATAGAAAATAGAATTCTATGTAATCCAGCATGACCTGTTTGTAATGGGAATGTTTCTTTAACATAACATTTCATTTTACTTACCAATTAACAAGTATATATGGTGTTACCCATTGTAGATTTGTTGACATTCAAACACAAAGAAACATGGTCAAATGTTAAAAGCCGAATGTTAACGTCACTGTGTGAAAATCGAAGCAGTACCCGAAACGGGATACGTATCTGAAAACGGTTCAAGAAACTGACATACAATGTAAAGATTTGAGTTTTAGCGAACATGTGTCTATTTGATGACATTTATTGTTACATTTTACTGGCGAAATGTCAGAAAATATCAACTTCATGAAACTTAAATCATCACTGTTTATATCTACCGATGATACTTGTTAAAAGGTTCCATATCATTGCGCACACTTTGTGTTCTATATTTTCATTGTTCATCGATCAAATTATGTGATATTAGGAATTTGTAAAAACCTCAATTGTATTCCGAAAACTAATAAATATTTATTAAAAGCGATAACTTGTTTTTGTTTTTATTACGATTTCTTTAAAATAGAACTATATCCTGTGGCGTATTGATATTCTGTAAGCCTTCAGGACTCCGTCCCGATCAGTTGTGACCGCAAATTCTAAAAATGGAATCTTACAATTGTACATCTTTAAGAAATCTCGAAAATGTAATAAAAAAATCAACGATTTCCTATTACATTTCAAATATATTTCACTCGTATGGTAGATTTTTAAAAAAAATACTTTACTCGTGCTAAACTACCATACAACCATAATATTTCATTCAACTGGAAACCATTGCCTAACCTCTATGTTTCAATTTAATTGTATGTTACTTTATTCACTTAGCTATTGTTTCGCGGAAGAAGTCACCGACGTCATATGACCTTAGCTGATGTGTAGCTAACCCACCATATAAGAATTGAAAGTAAGCTTACCTTAGACTTACATAGCCCTGCCACAAAACTTTAGATTGAGTTATAGTGATTACATTAAAGACCCAATATACGTAACTTTCGGCAAAACTTGAAGTGAAAATCAAGCCTAATAACTTATTATATGTATAGATTTGGTTAAGATTACGTGATATCAGCAATATCCAATGTGAATTCTTACGCGGTTACCGGTACAGCAGCAGTTGAAACTCGGTATTTGTAAACACGCGTCCATTTTGAACCGTCTTCTAACTTCGGCTTGTTGTTGAAGTGGGCCCCACCTGAATTATTTTCAATTCTTTGGATTTTTCTGTCAAGACTTTCTTGTTAGTTACCGGTCGGGTTTACTTCGTGTTATGCTTATTTTTGCATGGTTATCAACTGGAATTTTTTTTCAGAATTTTCCAGAATAAAGAAAAAATTCCTAAAGTTACGTATACTGGGCCTTTAAGATCAGACTTTCAATCCATACATTTACATTTTTACTGTCGAACAATTGTTTTAATTTATTTTAAAGTATTTTTTATATATACATCCCATCAAAAGATGCCGACGTCATATGACCTTAGCTGTTGTGCTGCTTTCTCGGCAGAAGTCACTGACGTCATATGACCTTAGCTGTTGTGCTGCTTTCTCGGCAGAAGTCACTGACGTTATATGACCTTAGCTGTTGTGCTGCTTTCTAGGCAGAAGTCACTGACGTTATATGACCTTAGCTGTTGTGCTGCTTTCTCGGCAGAAGTCACTGACGTTATATGACCTTAGCTGTTGTGCTGCTTTCTCGACAGAAGTCACTAACGTTATATGACCTTAGCTGTTGTGCTACTTTCTCGGCAGAAGTCACTGACGTTATATGACCTTAGCTGCTGTGCTGCTTTCTCGGCAGAAGTCACCGACGTTATATGACCTTAGCTGCTGTGCTGCTTTCTCGGCAGAAGTCACTAACGTTATATGACCTTAGCTGTTGTGCTACTTTCTCGGCAGAAGTCACTGACGTTATATGACCTTAGCTGTTGTGCTGCTTTCTCGGCAGAAGTCACTAACGTTATATGACCTTAGCTGTTGTGCTGCTTTCTCGGCAGAAGTCACTAACGTTATATGACCTTAGCTGCTGTGCTGCTTTCTCGGCAGAAGTCACTGACGTTATATGACCTTAGCTGTTGTGCTGCTTTCTCGGCAGAAGTCACCGACGTTATATGACCTTAGCTACTGTGCTGCTTTCTCGGCAGAAGTCACTAACGTTATATGACCTTAGCTGTTGTGCTGCTTTCTCGGCAGAAGTCACTGACGTTATATGACCTTAGCTGCTGTGCTGCTTTCTCGGCAGAAGTCACCGACGTTATATGACCTTAGCTGCTGTGCTGCTTTCTCGGCAGAAGTCACTAACGTTATATGACCTTAGCTGTTGTGCTACTTTCTCGGCAGAAGTCACTGACGTTATATGACCTTAGCTGCTGTGCTGCTTTCTCGGCAGAAGTCACTAACGTTATATGACCTTAGCTGTTGTGCTGCTTTCTCGGCAGAAGTCACCGACGTTATATGACCTTAGCTGTTGTGCTGCTTTCTCGGCAGAAGTCACCGACGTTATATGACCTTAGCTGTTGTGCTGCTTTCTCGGCAGAAGTCACTAACGTTATATGACCTTAGCTGCTGTGCTGCTTTCTCGGCAGAAGTCACTGACGTTATATGACCTTAGCTGCTGTGCTGCTTTCTCGGCAGAAGTCACTGACGTTATATGACCTTAGCTGCTGTGCTGCTTTCTCGGCAGAAGTCACTAACGTTATATGACCTTAGCTGTTGTGCTGCTTTCTCGGCAGAAGTCACTAACGTTATATGACCTTAGCTGTTGTGCTGCTGTCTCGGCAAAAGTCACTGACGTTATATGACCTTAGCTGTTGTGCTGCTTTCTCGGCAGAAGTCACTAACGTTATATGACCTTAGCTGTTGTGCTGCTTTCTCGGCAGACGTCACTGACGTTATATGACCTTAGCTGTTGTGCTGCTTTCTCGGCAGAAGTCACTGACGTTATATGACCTTAGCTGTTGTGGCGTCATTTCATCAGTTGTATGTTGATGTTTGTTCGTGCATTACATCCTATTTACAGCTATGATTATTTAAGAATGTGTCAGAGTTTGTACACGGACGCCATATAAATGACTTTAGCTGTGATGCGGCTACTCATCATCAGTGGACACTGTGGTTGTACGTGTGTATGCTATGTTGATAAATAGTTGATAAAATCATCACAAGGCACTTATAGTTATAAAGGTCCATTTTAGTCGATACTGTCCTCATTTATCGACAAATAAGCCGATATGACAATATTAGATTATTCACACTGTAGTTACATATACAGTCGATTTTTGTTATCTCGAAGTCGACGGGATTGTGGGGAAACTTCGACTTAGCCATGTATTCGAGTAAAATGAGTTCGCTATAACGATTGAAAACATTTAATTTTTAAGCTGATAGATATACATGTATAAACGTCATTGTTTATGTAAATTCTTGGCTATTTTTAAAATCCCTTCCAAAATCAGGTCGTTTCAGCAATGCGATGAATGACATGTATGCTGTATTCATAACAAAGATGGATGTTCCCCGCTGAAGTCTTGTGTCTGTAATATATACGTATTTAGATTAAACAAAACATACATGTGGTTAGATTTTGATGAATGAGGTAGTTCTGGCGGAAATAACATTTCTAGAAATTTTATTTTTACAAAACATTTTAATAAGAAGTGGTTCGTATGAGGATGAACGGTGTTTTATCTGTGATACATTACATATCCTCTCTACGTTAAAGTTCATTTTGGTGAAATAATATTTTTGAGGGAGCAATCCTTTGTGAACGTTCTGCTTTACTGAACAATTATTTCGGATAATTTCTCTTTCTCTCTGGATAATTATTTCTTCATTCCTTCAATGGAAAATTAACACGGAGGCTTATGGAGAGTAAACAAATCATCCGAGCATGAATTGTGAAATGGAGACACTGCACTTGAGTCTTAAATGTTACGCCAGTCAATCTTTGTTTGATTTTATCGGAATATTCGGTTACTTTGAAATTCAGTTACTGTACAACTTTTTGTTTTCCTCATTGTTTGTTCGATCTGGCTGAATGATCTCGTAGCAACTTTTTTTTCTAAACTCGTATTCTACCAATAATACAGACCATTGTTCAACAATATCAAGGAGGAAGTGATTTAGAAATCATTACATGACAAGCAATAATTAAAAGTTGCAGTTGTGGTATCGAAAACTAGAGAGAAAAAATCTGATCGGCAAAACTTACTGAGAATGCTGAGCAGAGGTAATGCTTCTTGAGGAAGATTGCCTTTAATTTTGAGATTTGGAATAGACAGAGTAAACGGAGTATTACGTCTGAATATATAACCATTTGTTAAGGACAAGTGTTAAATTCAGACTGAACACAAATTTCATTTTTGTGGATAACCATCCGGGATCAGACAACCATGTTGTCCCCGCAGTCCGTGTTGTTTGTGCTGCTAGTCAGTACGACAGTCGACCACAGCAGCTGTATCGAGTTCCCTCGTAAACTGTCAACATTCATACAGAATAAAGGGTGAGTGTAAACATTTACTTACATCCTTATTTACCTAATCATGTTCGTGCTGGGAAGCACATAAGGCCTTCACTGAGGATTGTCATGTCTGTCTACTGTCATCTGGGTAATCTGGCACCAGCTCATCTAAACTCTCTCTTTGACTATTACCCGGTATCTAACACTGTAACAAAGGTCCACCATTCCACATCTTTTTATTACATTTAATTTAAACCTAACATAACCTTTCTGTTTCTTGTTAGTAACATCCATGATTTACCCATATTTACGGTTATTGATCTTTGGGGCCAAGAATTGCTCTGAATTCGAAAAATACAGGTTGATGAAGATTATGAGGAAGTTTTATGGTAGCCGTTTTGGTCTCATTGAAAACATTCTGTATGACACAAAGATGGACGTTTTTGAATAATTATTCTTATAAGTATGCCTACTTATTGTCATTAAGAATAATGCCTTAATTCTCACTTTGAGGTCATGTCATTTACTTAGATGTGACCTAGATTTACATAGTGGGTGTCGTCGATGGAGTAGAAGAAACTAACTTACTGTCTATGTCAATAAAGGCCCAATAAACGTAACTGTCGAGCGAAAATCAAGCCGAATAACTGATTTTAATAACTATATATTTTTAGTTAAGATTAACAGATATAAGAAATATTCAAGATGAATTCTTACGTGGTTATCGGTACAGCAGCAGTTGAAACACGGCACTGGGTATTTGTAAACACGCTTCCATTTTGAGCTGTCGCCTACCTTCGACTTGTTGTTAAAGTGGGTCCCACCTGAATATTTTTCAATTTCAATCCTCATTTTGAGGATTGATGTTTACTTGGATGTGACCAAGATTTACATGTTGGGTGTCGTGGATGAAGCAGAAGATGCTTACTCTTCCGGAACACCTGGTCTTATTCTCTTGTGCTTTTACGAGAGTCTTCATACAGGTTAATCTTTCCTTTGTTCCCATTTTGCCCCTAGTTCAATCGATTCTGAGTTCGGATTATGGTTTTGTTGACGCTTTGGTATTCTCTGATTTTTTTGATTTTTTTTTTTTTTTCAATTCTTACGATTTTTCTGTCAGTAGTTTCTTGTTAGTTACCGCTCAGGTTTATTTCATTTTAGGCTAAATTTTGTATGGTTATCAACTGGTTTTTGGGGGGTTTTATTCCTGAGGTTACATATCTTTGGCCTTTAAGTTATTGGCCTATATTCTCTTGTACGTCGTCATGGGTCTCTGAGTAAGTCATTCCTGTCGGTTTTGAGTTCGGATTATGGTCTTCCTGGTACTTTATATACACAATAAACAATGTTTTTTAAGGTGTTTTTTTTTAATTTAAAGGGGTTTTATTTTTATCAACATCAATTCAGACTTTCTCCCCTTGAAATAATTTTGAGAACAGATTTAGCTTATTAAGATTTCATTGTGAAGAAGGTTGAACAAGTCCCCTTAAATATATGAAATTCTCCCTAAATATGAATGTACTGGTACTATGGCTGACATCTTCATTAAAATAGCTCACCGACTTTTAACATATCGATATTTTTAGTGACCCACATCTGCAATTGAATGCTACGAAATGACATATATATTTCCAGCCAGTTCATTCATTTCCCTTCAACTAGGCGTGGAGAGGCATACTGGCCGCAAATGTAGAGGATTACCGATACGGCTATGGACTGTATACAAATCATATCAAAATGTCCTAGTGACATGTTTCACTGATATATGTGTGTAAACCATAGATCTATAACAATAAAACGTCACATTAAGTTCCTTTCTCAACATTTAGTGTCGTAATACAACAGCTACACGTTATATACAGCATCGTATGTCCCAGCTAAAATGATTAAACATTTAAACATTGCAATGATGGTCATTTATGTTTGATGATGATGATGATGATGATTGATGATGATGATGATGATGATGATGATGATGATGATTGATGATGATGATGATGATGATGATGATGATGATGATGATGATGATGATGATGGATGATGATGATGATGATGATTGATGATGATGATGATGATGATGATGATGATGATTGATGATGATGATGATGATGATGATGATGATGATGATGATGATGATGATTGATGATGATGATGATGATGATTGATGATGATGATGATGATGATGATGATGATGATGATGATGATGATGATGATGATTGATGATGATGATGATGATGATGATGATGATTGATGATGATGATGATGATGATGATGATGATGATGATGATGATGATGATGTTTGATGATGATGATGATGATGATGATGATGATGATGATGATGATTGATGATGATGATGATGATGATGATGATGATGATGATGATGATTGATGATGATGATGATGATGATGATGATGATGATTGATGATGATGATTGATGATGATGATGATGATGATGATGATGATGATGATGATGATGATGATTGATGATGATGATGATGATGATGATGATGATGATGATGATGATGATTTATGATGATGATGATGATGATGATGATAATGATGATGATGATGATGATTTATGTACAGTGGATGTTGATGAGATGGTACATGAGTGTCCCCACGTGTGCTTCTGCATGAAGCTGAGCATGAGTGTATTGTATTTGTCTTGTTGATCTAACAAAACTTGCACAAAAAATAAATATGAAAAAAAATAAATATAAAAAAAATTAAAATGTTAAAAAATTTATAGAAGTATTAAAAAATAATAGAAATATAAAAAAAAAATAATAGAAATACAAAAAAAGGACCAATAAAACCCCAGATAATCTGGGTATGTAAATAAACTTTAACTTATATGTCATTTCACACCAGTCAGTGTGATGCCTGGGGAGATCAACATGTAATAAGTGCGGTGACATACTTTTTATATGAAGGGTTAAAAAGCTGTCAGTTTTTGTTAAATTATCAATGTAAAAGTTCAGTATATTCTAATTGCATGTTAAGGTCCCGTTTTTTTTAATTAAAGTTTTAATTTGTTTAGTACGAGTTATCAGGAGTTTTTATTCTGAGTGACTACTGCATTAAAAGGGTTGCTTGTTAAACCCTAGCTTAGTCACTCTTGAAGTTAAAGAACTCATCTAATTTAATGGTTCGACTAGTTCGTATTATGAAGTTTCAAAATGTGAATGTGTGAATTGAAAGCCCATAGACAATTCATATTCAGTAGCAAGTAAGACAATATAATTTTAAAAATTCAGTTTAGTTGATATTTCTATGTTTAAAATAAAATACAATAAGCTCATTGACAAAGCATTCAACACGAGAGATAGTATATGTGTACTTAAACTAAACAGTCTTAAATAGATCGGAATAAATGTATTACAGCCGTCATGTCAGTTTGTGTATGTGCTAAATTAACAATAGATCGGGATAAATGTATTACAACCGTCATGTCAGTTTGTGTATGTGCTTAATTAACAAACGTAAAAAACACTGCTTGCTTTCCCGTCAACATACGACAAAATTCACATACATTACACACTGATCAATTATACAGCTTTTTCTCATAGACAAAGATTGATTTAGTCTAGATTTGATTTTATTGATATATTAGCAGTAGTACATAAAATGTAATATGAACTAAAGGATAAAGAAACAAGTATAGCCCGTCACCTTATGTAGGTATGAACTATTGACCAATATTGACAAATGCTACATGTATCAGATTACAGAACGGGTGCAGAGGCTGGGATGGGGATTACAGGGTGAAATAGTTTATTTAGAGAATTATGTTTCTGTTAATGAAGTTGTGTTATGAACTGCTTGTGCTATCATATTCAACATCCTGTGGTCTCATATTCAGCATCCAATTGTGTCATATTCATCGTCCTGTGATCTCATATTCAACATCCCATTATATCATATTCGATATCCCTTGGTATCATATTCAACATCCTGTGGTCTCATATTCAACATCCAATTGTGTCATATTCATCGTCCTGTGATCTCATATTCAACATCCCATTATATCATATTCAATATCCCTGTGGTCTCATATTCAATACCCCTTAGTATCATATTCAACATCCCTTGGAATAATATTCAACATCCCGTGGTAGCATATTCAACATCCCGTTGTATCATATTCAACAACATCCTTGTTATCGTATTCAACTCTTTATGGTATATCATAATCATCATCATGTGAAATCACATTCACCTTTTTGTGAAGTTGACCATATGCAAATGAGTTATTTATATCAACAACAAGAATTCATAATATCAGTCAAAACAAGTATGGTCACGTGATCGCCGTAGGGATGCATAAAAAAACAATTAGAATCGATTATCCCTGTCGAAATTGCTTTCATCTCTGGTTCAGCGATTCGTTAATAATCTAACAGAATGGGGTGAATATATATATAACTACCTTGTCACTTATGATTAATGGATGTTGCTGATGTGACCGATGTATTATAGTGGTGCAGATGACGACGACACTTCAGCATCAGTCCACGGCACGCTCACTTAAATATTAATCCAATGCTCACTGCGCATCTACAATGGGAAATTGATGTTGCAATTAGACAAACAGTAAGTTATAAATGACAATAAAATCAGGTTGATTTCCTAAAACAGTTATGTATATTACATTAGCTCTGTTGGGATATAGGTGCAGTATTCGAACCGGGCCACGGTGGCGGAGGGGTAAAGGTGTTCCGACATTCTACCACTAACACTCCACCTCTTGGTTGCGAGTCGGGCAGTTGCCAGGTAGTGACCGTAGGTCAGTGGGGTTTTCCTGTTACTCCGGCTTTCCTCCACCTCAAAAACCTGACACGCCCTTAAATCCATCTAATTAAAATACATATCCTCACTATTACTATCTTGTGTAGGATAGTTTTTGACGTGTGGCTTGAGGGGTGTTGCAATGTAATTTGTTATACCGCCGCAATTTGTAATATTACAATTCGCGTTCATCGAAATACGCAATTTTTGATGTTACAAAATTGCGCAGTATTACAAATTGCATTGTAACAAGGGGTCCAGCCGTACCTGGCCGAAACTAAACTGCTGCCTAATGCTAGTTTGAGTTATTTATTTCTTAACAATGTCAATCTAAATGGAGATGTAATTATACGTTTTGTAATTTAGTGGATGCGTGAAATAAATATATTTTATTCTTGATATATTGTTAATTTCTTCTCTGAAACTGTTAACCTCTGCCTGTGGTTCGGTCCAAGTGCGTTCGTTTTCTGTGTCTGCCTGCTTGGCTGGTTCAACTAACGTTAAAACAACGAAGATTAGCTCTTTATATAGCTATTTTTACTATCAAAAATATTTGTCATTCTCTTCTTTTGGGCCCGTCGATGAGATTATCATTCGGGTTTTTTTTTTTACATGTAACACAAGTTACCACATCAAAATGGGTATTAATATATTACGTCAACACCCGCCGTAAATTCAGAGGAAATATCAGCAACATTTGTTTTGGTACTAAATAAAACAATTCTTTTTTTTTAGAAAAGAAATAAAACCACATTTTTTGCTTATTTCTTGCTTTGGCTTTACGCTGTGTCATCATTTACTTCATTTAATTAACTCGTGAGTGCATCGAGTTATAGAACAAACATTTTATATACTTATTCAACATTTATAATGTCATAACATCATAGGGGCTAGGGACACATTGCGTGAACAGCGTCAAAGAAGAACCGAACGCCATAACCTCGCACGAAGTCACGTTATCCACAACCTTTTTATCCGGATAGTATTGTCTTTCTAATTTTAGTTAGAGACCGTGATATCCACCTACAATAGGACACAGGAGAGTTCACTAAAAACAAAACAGCCAATAAATAATCAAACGGCAGAGTCATGTTATGATAGTAATGGCCGCAAGGCGAACGAAATCAACAACTCCATGGACAACAAGTCCTTAAACAAATACAATTGTCAACTTGCGTGATTGTGTATAATTATTGAGATAGGCAACATAAATACATGTTGTGCGTAACGGTCCGCGCCGATCTATAGTGAAAACATGCAATCGGCGCTTTTAAAACTCTTTCTTACAGGTATAAACATAGGTAAAAATCTCAGTTAAGTGTTAAAGCGTTATAGACACTTGGTAATGGACCGCATTCTTTTATATTGTGTGTTTTTGTATGAGTACCATTCGAGACCACCGTGTCAAAAAATTCCGAACAAGCATGTTATATAATCATTAGAGAAACTGTTTTCAATTTATTTAACCTAAACGAACTTACCTGTATCGACAACAAAAGCTTAAATGGAGAGAACTGGTTAGACTTACCTGTAAATTTCTCACCTGGGCTTTCATTTTCGTATCAATTGATACGTTTTGTATGGGTCATGTGTTAGGTAATTTGATAGATTTAAACAGTTGATAAACTTATATACTGAGATTGTTTTGTATACAAACACGAATTGAAAACTTAATTTGCGAGCTTTCGAAAACGTCTGTTTCCTTTGTCAAGCAAAGAGTACAATAGCCGAGTGTCGGTGTTCTGACCGCTGAAATCAGCTCACTACCCAAAATAGGGCGAGTTAGAGAAGTCAGCTGTCAAATACGTAGTATATATCATTCATACCAAACTGATGACTCTTATTCCTAATAGTTGATAAACTGGTTATGGTTTAATAGTAGAAATAAATTCTGTTCTGGCCAGTCCAGTCATTCTCATTAGGTGTTGTTTAGTTTTGTCTTAATTATAATCTGTTAAATAAGTAATACTTTTCGCGATATATAAATGCTCGCGTCTTATAACACTCAAACAGATTCATTACGAAAAATGTTATTTATGTGTTATAAACACGTAGATTAAAGACAATAGAACACAAGCGTTTCAGAAACATGACAGAAACACACTCGAATATTTCGTCTTTTCAGAGACGTATAAAACCATGTCTTTATACGTCTCTGGTCTTTTACAGTAACTGCGAAAAGCTACCTCAAAAATATGGAAACCTTTCAATTTTGTATGTGTTCCGTGAAAATTTCAAGATATAAACTATCAATTAAGTTATAGCCGAACACAATTTCAGCTATCACCATTTCTTCGGTGAAATACAATTTGTACCTCCAAAACACTAATTCAACTCTTTGGTGTGTTTCACGCCTATACAAGATTCATGAATTCAACTATCAACAACGGAATAGTATAAAAGAATTTCATCAATCTCTATTTCTAGGAAATGCATGAATGTGTTTGAAAGAGCAAATAAACAACGTTTTACAAAAACTTAATTGAAGACAATATTAACGCGCATCTTCGAAATCCACACGTACGCGCAGAGCGCATAAGTATAGACTATAAAGTAATGTTGAATGCCTATGTGTGACCTACTCTCTTTGTCATATTATTGTATCGATGTATTATACATTTATTGCCCTCTTGGTAGGGTGACATGAAGGTTTGTCTACCCTCAACAGTCATATTCACCCCGGGCTACGCCCTCCAGGGAATATGACTGCTTCGGGTAGACAAACCTTCATATCACCCTACCAAGAGAGCCATAAATTGTTTAGTGTACAGAAAAAAAACAAGTATAAGTCAAATTCAATCAACAAAAAATGTTTCTAATTACATTTTTCACAAGTTTATCGATGTTTTTTTACACAATGAAACCAAAAAGAACGACAACTCTTGCGAGAATCAGAAAGAGGGTTGCCATGGGGACACGTGCTCCAGGGAGATACAAAGTTTTGTCAGCCCGAGGGAAGACACGATGCTTTGTAAAACCGTCATGTGACGTGTTTTAACGAATCGGCTTAAGAAGAATCGAGACGAGGTATAAGCATATTGCTTGACCTTCTGTCACACACTGTCAAGTGTGTCAGAGTCAAATATTCAAAAAAAAATTGAATCTTGAGAAGACTCATGCATTGTGAACAGGGTTTGGTTTGGTTTATTTTTGGTTTACGTCCTATTAACAGCCAGTAACATTTAAAGACGTGCCAGGTTTTGGGGGGTGGAGGAAAGCCGGAGTACCCAGAAAAAAACACCGACCTACGGTCAGTACCTGGCAACTGCCGTACGTGAATTTCGAAATCGCAACCCAGAGGTGGAGGGCTAATGGTAGAATATCGGGACACTAAAACCACTTGGACAACCTACAATTAGTTTTGGGCATAGACCAAGGCTTTAAGTGCAATTTTATAATTTTGGAAGGTTTATATCAATTAGCATGAAGTGTGTATATGAATGACAACAGGGGCCTTGGATATAATGTCTTACTAATGGGTAGTAAGACTGTCAAAAGGATAAACGTACTAGATTTTATCAATATACTAACTAGCACATTTAAAGATATTTCAATACGAAGGAAAATAACAAAAAGCTACTTTGAATTATGGACATTTAGCGTATATGATTGTTAACTGTTTATTCATGTTATTTGCTCATAAAACAAATATGTCAAAACCTCGAATCTTTCAATTATGCAGTTGCGTTCAATCGTGTCTGATTTAAAGGGATCGTTTTAGTAGATAAAAAATAAGTGTGCTTTACCAGGAGTTCATTATGTGTGAAAGAGTGCAGGGTGGCGAAGTTATCATAGGTTAATATACAGTTACGTGCCAAAAGTCTTTCAATTTTTTTTTTATTTTGCTTATATTCTTTGTATTTCCAACTTTTTTAAATGAATTTTCCTGGCTTCGTTTATGGATGTATTTAGACATTTTTTTTTGTCATTTGGTACAGAAATGTTCAAGGTTTCCTCTCATAATATTTATTTAATTTTTCGTATTTATGGAGCTAAACAGAATTAGATACACTGCTAATTTCTGTGTGACGCCATTTCTCTATATTAATAATTATATGAAAATATTATGTGATGAAACAGGAAACAATTCTCTATAAGTACACAAAATTTCATGAAAAGTGATCCAGAAATGAAGTCAGGAAAATTCATTGAAAAAAGTTGGAAATACAAAGAATATACAGCAAAAAAATGAAAGACTTTTGGCACGTCACTGTTTTTCATCCCGAAGAGTGGGGAAGGGAGCAAAATTAATAACAACTCCGTTTTGAACTTATTTATGTGCTTTCCTATGAAAAGGGGAACTTCAGAAGTGCGAAGCACAGTTGCTTGAGTTTCTGTCAGTAAATAAAAAAATATATATCACATATAAGGAGCCATCCATTATATAGAGGTTACATGTAACGAGTGATAGTTCAATATGGTATTTATTTCATTCGAATTAGTTAATTTTCAAACGTTACAAAGGTCATGAGCTTTAGCGATTAAAATTAGATTAAAATTAAAATTAACTACTGAGAGTGAAATAAATACCATATCCTACAACCAGGAGTCGTGTGACCTGTTTCCTCTACAGTTTCAGCCGAAAACAGCAGTATTTCATTGAATTGAATATAAATGACCAGCGGACAATATTGGCGTAAACATATCCAGCCAAATTATGACGTCGTCAAACAATCAGCAAGTGACGTCGTTCCGGTCAAAGGTCACCATGTCAGCCAATCAAAATGCGTTTAGAGTTTATTCCACGTGTGGTATAAACAGAAATGTTAATCAACAGTTGTTATGATTATTTGATACCCTGAGAGTAGAATAACACCCACCTATTGTGGTAGAGAGAATATTCTGTAATGGGCGGCTCCATATTTATATATTTTTTTTTAAATTACTGACAGAAACTCAAGAAACTGTGTCCGAAGTAACATTGAAAATTCCCGTTGCAGTCTGGCAAATATCATTTGACTGCAACGCATGGCCCTTCTGCACATTAAGGACCAATCAATGCAAATGTATGTTAACATTTTGAACTAAAGCCTAAACTCTGAAGTGGTCCTTTTTTCAAGTTCAAGTTCTTTTATCAACTTGAAGTCTTACGACTCATTAATGTAAAAATCTATAATTATATGACATAGACACATATTACAGTGTTTTACATGTACAAGATATTAGCGTGGGGACACAATGGCCAGGTATGGTACAGGTAACTAGCTCTCCATCTCTGGGTCGCGGGATTCACTCTCGCCAGGTACTATCCGACAGTGTCAGATTTTATGTCCGAGAATTACGGCTTTCCCCAACCATTAAACCCTGACACGTCTTTAAATCGTGTAACTAAGCACCTGGAGGTCTGAAAGTGCACGTCATTTCGTAAGATGAAATATTTTAAAATGACAATATTATTATCACAATGGCCCCTTCTAGTTTTACAGGTACAGTAGCGATTGAACGACGCCTTCATTTACAAACACATTCTATTTTATATTTCGACACACTGCTGTTTTCTTTGAACAAAAATATTCGTGATGTGCGACCTTTTCTATCCATTCGAATTTAAAAACAATTTTAAATGTATAAATGGAATAAACTGAACACTGGCAATAATGTTGGCTTTAATGGGGCAAATGTAATGCACCATTAAAGCACCACCTATATTTAATAAACAGTGAACGGATTACCGCTCATCTCATCACGGTCCAAAGAAAATTAAAGAGTAACGTTCACCTCGCCTCGGCACACGGATCTGGAGGGCTCGCGTGGTCCGCTTGACTTGGTGTCACGGTCTGTGACGAGCGTCCATCTGATAGGGCTGTACGTGTTTACAAATGACAATAAATAAGTAATAGCTGTAGAAAAGGAATGACTTTACAAACAGACTATTTGCCTGTACGGCAAGTTCGGAGATGGACGCAAGTACGCTACTTCAGAGATAATGGATTACAAGCGCATGTGTGAATTTATTTAACTCGAGTCATCTATACGTTCGGATTAGGTTTCGGATTAAGTGTTTTCTTGTTATACATATATACATCAAAGTGATGTTCAGAGAGTGATCACAATACTATTTATTTATTTATTTCTACCTGTGATAAAGTGTGTATATGGATACAATATCTGATTAACGTACGTTCTGAGGTGCAAAAATCCTGTTGGAGTATATATATCCGAGTACCTGTGACTGTGGAGCGGTGAAGGACTACAGTGCGTCATACCGATGGGGCAGCTGACTGGAGCCTTCCCGAGTATTACATTGTTACTCACCATCCTGGTTTATATAAACAGGAGCCATGCATTTCTTTTCTTTGGTGACGAATTCCCCCAGGATTTGTCTATATTCGTAGGGGGAGCAGGGTAAGTTTAGTATTTTACTAGTCAGATTGGCATGATGCGGAGATTATCACATGAACATGAAAAAGTTTTAATCTGCCGTGGTACATAATTGCTTTGGCTAAGCCACAACTTAACAAATGATTAAAAAAATATGTAAGATGTCTGATTATATGAGAAATCTTAAAAGATATATAACATGCTTGTTTATGTCATGTAACGTGTATTTTATGTGTATTGATAAAGGGGCGGATAGCCTTGACAATTTGACAATTTATTTGTCCGTACTGTCGCTATTATTTCCACGATCATATATTTATACACTACATGATATATAGATATGAAATAAATGCTGTACAAAAGATAACGTAACACACACATGCTTCATCTTTTAAATTTAGTCATAGATATACAGTACGCCGAAAATGAATTAAACTGCATCATACAGCTGTTTCGTCCTCCTAGTACTCTTCAGTAATGTTAGGAGCCAAAAGGTGGGAATCGAAATTTTCTAAACTAATGTAGAAGCAGAAAGGCCATAAGCGTAAAACCCCTTATTTTATGAATTAAGAAGAAAAATTAAATCAGTACTGTATAATTTTAAATCGTGTACTACGAAAGTGTGTATATTATGAACCGTGCCACTACTCAAATGAGATTAACTGTGGCTATATGGAATCATCACTTTCAGATTCGTAAATCTTATTTTTCTCACTTTCACTAAATTCTGAAAAAATATTTTATCGTAAGAACATAGGTTTGATACAATTAATTTCACTTTTCTTTGTGGTGTTTTGAAAGTTTTCGGGAGTTGCCACGCTTTATCCAACTTTTCATCTTGGGTCGAATCGTCCTGCTATTATTGCAGCTTCAGCATCTCCAACCTTCAGTTATCCCGGGGAAATCTAGGCCTAATATCTCTTTGCCGTTGTTCGCACACACATGGTACATGTTTCAGTAGTAGAATGTGTTGTAGCCGATTCTATCACCGTCTAACTTTAGCGGAAGCGCTTATTGTTTTTAAAATGCTTCTTATTATATTTCTGATATTGTTTTTATGTAATGTGATTGTTCTGTGGTTTAAATTTGTGTCTCGATAAGGGGAGAGGGGGGGGGGATATAGGGTGTCGTAATTATGTTGGAGTCACTTCAAACCGATTGTTCGAGTTCATCAATAACTTCACAACGTTTGGTAATTTTTAAAAAAAATATTTGTCTTTACATAATATCTCTCTGTGATCAGAGGTAGACAGTTTCGAATAATTTCTAAATTTATACAACACAAATCGTTCATCATCATTTAACAATTCTGGATGATTTTCAAAACTACAGTTATTTTTATACATCCTCTAAACACACAGTCTTTGATGAATTAAAAACGTCGCTGTTAAATTCTTGTAAAATTGATTATTCAAGTTTTGTTGTACCGAACAGTTTATCCATAACGGATTATCGCCCAAATCCACATTCGTTTACTAACAGACAAAGTATAAACACGTTACGAGGCGTAACGTTAAAGGCCCAATATACGTAACTTCAGGGAATCTTTTGGTATTCGGAAAAATTCTGAAAAAAAATCCAGTTGATAACTATGAAAAATAAGCCTAAAACGAAGTAAACCTGGGCGATAACTAACAAGAAACTCTTGACAGAAAAATCCAAAGACTTAAGAAATAACTCAGGTGGGGCCCACTTCAACAACAAACCGAAGTTAGAAGACGGTTCAAAATGGACGCGTGTTTACAAATACCGAGTTTCAACTGCTGCTGTACCGGTAACCGCGTAAGAATCCATCTTGAATATTGCTGATATCTGTTAATCTTAACTAAATCTATAAATGTGGTAAGTTATTAGGCCTGATTTTCGCTTCAAGATTTGTCGAAAGTTACGTATATTGGGCCTTTAATCACTGCACAAACCATGTCCTGTCCATCGAAGTCCTGTAATAGGCATTGTGAATCAATGGTTAGGTGTTTGTTAGGCCTGAGGTGCGTTCGTATTCAAAGGTTTCTTGTCTAGACATAGCGTGTATCAAATGACTGAATCACTGACTTTTCTTGTGTATAATTAAGTTATTCTTAATTTGAACAAAATGGCATCTAACACGAAAGTATCGGTTACCGATATAGGGATCTTGCAGACTTCATTTATGTAAAAAGCTCAAAATTCGCGGATTTAAAGTAATTTCTAGATCACAGTTCGCGATGTGTATGTATTCACAATTATGTCTAAAAATATTCGCAAAATTAAATTTTCGCGAAATCTAAGTGATTTACAGTATATGATCGTTGAAATAATAGCGATAGTACCGATAGATAAATTGTCAAATTGTCGAGGCTATCTGCCCCTTTATCAAGACACATATTAAGACACGTTTTATTACAAACGAAAAAAATGTAGCAAAGTTAAATGATATCAATATACATGATATATGTTGCCGTAAATACATTACATATGAAAATAACCGCTGTATTAATACGGGATAATAATTTTACTGATAGGAGATAAAGGTTGTTTGTGACACTGTGCAGTTTAAGTCGTGGGGCCCTATTGCCCTTTTGGTATTTCATATAAATTATGTAAATAGCTATATCTGTGTTGTATATAATATAAATTTGATGAAATACAAAAGAATAGATAAACTGCATGTATACTTAAACTAAACTGTTTAAATCCTATTACCTATTTACAAAATAAAATTTCACTATTATTGTTTGAAGTATACAAATATTCGAATTCCATTTGTGAATGATTTTGTCTTATTTAATTCGAGGTGACTGGAGAAGCTCCGAAATGGCTCTGGTCAAACATGTATCACGTTTATACATGTACCTTATGAACGCAAGTTCTAATGATACTATTTATAAAGGAAATTGGAATGGAAATGAACACAAAAACTTATCATGCAAGGCTTCGAATGAACTGCAGTTCTTTAAACGATCACCTGTTCAGACGAAATTTAGTTGATAGTCCTCTTTGTTCATGTAAACTGTCTTCTGAAACTACTGAACATTTTCCCTTCCATTGTCCTAACTACCAACAGCCTAGAATCCAATGTTTTAGTCATCTACCCCCTAACTATAATGTTGACATCTTACTTTATGGCAGTCATGAACTATCAGATCACATGAATGAACTTATTTTTGATTGTGTACAAAGTTTCATCTGTCAGTCTAGACGCTTCTGAAAATTCAAAATTACATCATGTTGTTTTATGTAATAAAAATAGTTACTCCATGTAATATGCACAGACCCAATGCTGCCTCTTCATATATGAAATTCGATGAAAAAACCGCGCTTGTCCTACCTTCACCGTAAGCATTATCCCCAGCCTCTTTCAATCCCCTGCACCCTTTCTCTTTATTTTCCATGCACATGTTAAAATGCAAGTAATGTTCAATCATATTTATATATCCAAATAGCATTAAATAATGTCAGTACTGTTCCATAGCTGCTGCATGTCTACAAGGAGACGAATTTACATAAGTACTTAGTACTTGTTTCTGAATCCTTTTCGAAATTATATTGTATATATGATATTGCCATGTATTATTGAATAAAATAGAGTTTAAACTAACACAAAAACGACAATATGGTGTCTGTCGCTTAATAAGCAATAATGCTAACTATAGACCAATTTCTATTACTTCTTGTATCGGCAAACATATAGAAAAAAATCTTATTTAAATACAATTATTTACTGTAATCAACTTTTATCTATTTGTCAAGAAACAAAAAACTTAGACACAGGAAAAGAAGTTAGGTTTGTACTCGTATTTTGCGACATAAGCAAGGCCTTTGATACGCTTTGGCATTTAGGTCTAATTAAAAGATTAAGTAATTATAGAATTAAAGGCAAATTATTAACATGGATTCAAAACTACCTATCTGATAGGTCCCAAAGAGTAAGTACAGAAGGTTTTTATTCCCCATATCTAACTGTGAATGCAGGAATCCCACAGGGATCAGTTCTGGGTCCACTTTTATTTTTATTTTACATAAATGACATCACTGATCTCGTTTCAAGTAAATATAAACTTTTTCCCGATGACACCTCCCTATATGTTATTGTCGACAACAACCCGGATCATTCGGCGAAACTTCTAACCAAAGATGGGCAAAAGTCCGATGTAAATTTTATTTCAGCTAAAACGAAATCCGTGTTACTTTCCCGGAAAAAGAAACTGTTGTACCACCAATTTATTTTCAAGATAGTATTATTTCTACTGAACCTACTCACAAACACTTAGGCGTTACTCTAAATGAAAATGGCACTTGGGAACCTCACATACAAACTATTTATGAAAAAGCATATGCTAGAATAAACATACTACGCTGCTTGAAATATAAACTTAGCAGTGAATCTCTTATTAAAATATATTATGCATTCATTAGACCCCTTCTTGAATATGCTGATGTCATCTGGAATAACTGTACACAACCTACCTAAAAAAATTTACTTGAATCTATTCACCTAGAAGCGGCAAGAATCATAACAGGACTCAGAAAAGGAACATCACATCATTTACTGTATAGGGAATTGGGGTGGGAACCATTAGAAAATCGTCGACAAAATCATCAATTTATCCTTATGTATAAAATACTTCATGGTCAAACTCCTTTATATTTGCAAGAAATAATTAACCCATTTCTTAACAATAATATTGATAATGTATACCAACTGCGTAGAAATAGAACATTTAACGCACTGTGACACTGCTGTGTGCTCGGGAATTAGCTCATATAAAAACAGCTTTGTCACGCAGTATAGGGATCTTCAACAAACAAAGATGATTCTTATTTCTGTGTCCAAATAAAGATGTTTATTTCGTGGCGCCTTGTTCGAAAGTCACAAGAACCACCTGGACACCGTAGTTAAGAATCATCGGAACTTTCCTTAATCAATCAAATTTCGTTTAACAAATTACTTCGGCTGAAGTTTCATCAATGAACCAATCAGACCTAATTTAGCGTAATGGTCAGTAGCTCTGTTTGCTTACCGAACTGGCCATGACCGGTTAATTCCTGGGTGAGATCTGTCAACTATATGTCAGGTTTGCTGAGGTATTGTTACGTAACAGGACCCCTTAATTGCAGCCTTAATGAGAACATTTCTTTTGAAGTTATTGGACATATACCCTGACACTTATTTCTAAAACGACTCAGAAGTAACAGCTTGGAACACCTGTGACCGAATCTTTTAAGAACAGCTTTTTATATGTTGTTTAACGCTGACATATTGATTGACATTTTAACGAAGGCTTTATCTCGTAAACACTTTGTAATCCTGATGTGTTATAATACAACTTGTTAGACAGAGAGGAAATGTTTATTCTGAATAAAATATAAAAGTCAAAATTATATTCTAAATGAAATATAAAAAAGAAAGATATCTAAAATAGAACACCTATTTATATACAATGTATCTTAAAATGTTCGCTTTGTTTAACACTGCGACAGCACCTCTTTGCAGATCTAATAGCTATTATACTAGTTTCTTTCCCTCAATGCTCAGAGAATTTAATAATCTTTAACCATCTATGCTACAAGCAGCTTCTATTAATAACTTTAAAAACTTCTTAACGCTTCAAATACTAGTGAAGAGGAAGATATGAGTACTTCAGATGTATTAAAAAATAAAGGACCAAGAAAAGGTAATATTATACTTCGCCCGCTTCGAAATGGATGAGGAAACTTAACCCTTGGCCTATTTATTGATCATTTAAAAGGTAATCCTATAAGTGCATGTGGTCTAAATAAAGAAACTGTCTCACATTTTTTCCTTTATTGCCCTTTATTTTCAGACCAAAGAGCTCTACTAAAAAATGAACTTGAACCTTTTGGAAACCATAACTACTTTCATCTCACTAATTTCTTATATGGCTGTCAGATATGTAGCGAAAGCGTGAATATTGAAATTCTAAACTGTATCCTAAAATATGTAATTAAAACCAAAAGATTTGTTGAATATCGAATATGATGCATGTACCTGGCTACTCCATACATTTTGGCTTAATGCATACTTTATGTATGTATTATGGATATAGATGACATAAATTATTTTATAAAAGTAGCATACATTCGTATAAGAGTGCATCTCTGGCTGGTTACCATACCATTAGTATACTTCCTGGTTATATCAAGCTCCAATACTCCCTATGTTTTAAACCTTATTGTGTATAAATGTATATACATGTACACGTGCGAAATGTCTGTATTACTGTGCATTTGTACTGCAGCAACATCAGCCCCGGATTATCAACAGTGTTCAGTTGGAGACCTAAACGTAACACATGGACCGTGCGGTCTCCAATCTGATAGTTTCATCACTTGTATACTATATATATACTTAACTTAACTTAAAACAATGCATAAATGGAAATTACTTGAAATTATTAAGCAAATGATTTTGAGATCAAATTATAAAAATAATTTTTCAAACGTTAAGCTCTCATAACTTTCTCTATATTAAGATATGCAGACTTTATATCACAATTTTTCAATATGCTGATCACATTAGAATTCAATTCATAAAGTTGCATTGTTTGAAAGATCTAATGCCTAATGTTATACAAGTTTATTATGATTAATTATTGACAAACTAATCTTTATTATTTAATATTTGCAAATACATTGTATATAATACAACGTCCATATGAATACCACCTAGGGAGAGGACTTATATAGGCTTTAAGCCTGTTGTCCAATCCTTTTGACATTATAACAACTTGTCAATAAAATTTGTTGAAAAGAAAAAAAAATATAATGCCTTATCAAGTAAACTTTTGTCGGTGATATTTCCTAAAGTGTAGGGTCCAGCCCTATTAACTGTCAACCGAGCAAGACATACAGCGCTTGTAATTTCGTTGATCAGTCAACAAAACAGTAGTAATTCATGTTTTACCCGAAAAAAGGTCAAACGACATTACACGGGGTGTTTGGATAAACCCGAATTCTTGTTTATCTGGCTGATAAGCTAGGGCATATAGTTGCTTTTTGTCTTTGATTTGGTTTTGTTTGATTGTATTACGTCCTATTTACAGTCAGCGTCCTCTCAGGACGGCCATTACAAGTGCTTGTGTATTTTGGAGGCCGTGGTATGTTCGTGTACGTCATGCCATGGTCCGAATCTTTGGTCGTTTCGCTTAAAGTGCTACCACACTGAAGTATACGGCTGAAGGCCCACAGCAGAACACCTCACCCGGTCACTTTATACTGACAATTGTTGGTGTGTCTCGACCTTGGGACAGAACTCATAGCCTTCCTCACAGGGAGTAGTAACTACCATTGTGAAAGATTCTGGTATGTCTCGGCCTGGGGGACAGATCCCATAGCCTTCCTCACAGGGAGTAGTAACTACCATTGTGAAAGATTCTGGTATGTCTCGGCCTGGGAGACAGATCCCATAGCCTTCCTCACAGGGAGTACTAACTACCATTGTGAAAGATTCTGGTATGTCTCGGCCTGGGGACAGAACCAATAGCCTTCCTCACAGGGAGTAGTAACTACCATTGTGAAAGATTTTGGTATGTCTCGGCCTGGGGACAGATCCCATAGCCTTCCGCACAGGGAGTAGTAACTACCATTGTTAGAAACTCTTGTATGTCTCGGCCTGGGGACAGATCCCATAGCCTTCCTCACAGGGAGTAGTAGCTACCATTGTTAGAAACTCTTGTATGTCTCGGCCTGGGGACAGAACCCATAACATTCCTTACATGGAGAAATGACTACCAGTGTAAGAGACTCTTGTATGTCTCGGCCTGGGGACAGACCCCATAGCCTTCCTCACAGGGAGTAGTAACTACCATTGTTAGAAACTCTTGTATGTCTCGGCCTGGGGACAGAACCCATAACCTTCCTTACATGGAGAAATGACTACCAGTGTAAGAGACTCTTGTATGTCTCGGCCTGGGGACAGACCCCATAGCCTTCCTCACAGGGAGTAGTAACTACCATTGTTAGAAATTCTTGTATGTCTCGGCCTGGGGACAGAACCCATAACCTTCCTTACATGGAGAAATGACTACCAGTGTTAGAGACTCTTGTATGTCTCGGCCTGGGGACAGACCCCATAGCCTTCCTCACAGGGAGTAGTAACTACCATTGTTAGAAACTCTTGTATGTCTCGGCCTGGGGACAGAACCCATAACATTCCTTACATGGAGAAATGACTACCAGTGTAAGAGACTCTTGTATGTCTCGGCCTGGGGACAGACCCCATAGCCTTCCTCACAGGGAGTAGTAACTACCATTGTTAGAAACTCTTGTATGTCTCGGCCTGGGGACAGAACCCATAACCTTCCTTACATGGAGAAATGACTACCAGTGTAAGAGACTCTTGTATGTCTCGGCCTGGGGACAGACCCCATAGCCTTCCTCACAGGGAGTAGTAACTACCATTGTTAGAAATTCTTGTATGTCTCGGCCTGGGGACAGAACCCATAACCTTCCTTACATGGAGAAATGACTACCAGTGTAAGAGACTCTTGTATGTCTCGGCCTGGGGACAGACCCCATAGCCTTCCTCACAGGGGCAAACGCTCAACTTAATGCCATAAGTGAGGTGGTGTCAGAGGAGGCATGAGGAAGGAGCAATCGCCTCTTACAATCATGCAATATAACTATAAATTTATTTATTTTACAAAATTATGAAACAAGTTGTACAACTTATATTAATCACTCTTGTTGGCCCGGATGTTAGCACACGATGGGTCTTATTGTGGGAGGTAACCGGAGGACCCGGAGAAAACCCGCGTGATGGGGCAGGTGACTCCATACCTTTCCACATCTGGTACGATCATACAAGGGGGGCAGCAGGTACAATCCTTACGCGGCCTTCCTATTTTTGTAACCAAAAATACGCTGTAAAAAAATAATGATAAATATTATTTAAAGTAGTTATAATCAATAAACAACATTAATGGATGCTTGTTAATTGTGCAGGTGCCCTTTTACTGATTGTACGTGATCACAACATGTATCCAACAGGAGGTAAAACCTGAGAACATAATGTACATGAAGGAATAGAAATTTATAACGTGTTCTAATTCAAAATTGTTCATTGCTAACAGTGGCCGAGTCGCTCAGGGGTACCCAGATAACATGTCGAGTGATATTTTCACAGGGCTATCAATCACTACTTCGGGGTAATTTACTGGAAGTAAATTGATATATTGTTGGTATGTATCATGGCTGTCCATATATCTTGTTTTCAACATGTAATTTGCTAAGATGCTTGTTGATTTTGGCAAAACTTTCGCGAAAGTGCTTGTTTCAGGTGAAAACAATTAGCTCATGTTGATCACATATATTCCAAAAATGGTAATGGTCGCCATCTTTGTCTCATTGAGAAATATTCTGTTTCTTTAAGTGTTATAAAATGGACGTTTTTGAGTATGCTCATTAATGTGTTTACTTGTTGTGATTGACTATGATACTAAGTTCTCGTTTTGAGAACTTGATGTTTACTTGGATGTGACAAAGATTTACACGGCGGGTATCGTCGATGAAGCAGAAGACGCTTACTCTTCCGGAACACCTGGTCTTATTCTCTTTTTGCTTTTATGAAGTATCCATGTAATTATTTCGTTTGTTGCTATTTTGCCTCTTGTTTAATCGATTTTGAGTTCGGATTATGGTTTTGTTGAGGCTTGTTGGTATTCTCTGATTTCTTTTATGCTCATAAGTATTTATAACATGCAAAAAGGGAATGTGTTTGATTGGATTCGACTTTTTGAATTTAAACTCATTCTGTTTTGTACTTGAAATGCAATTGGCGGCTGTGAATAACATCACACAAGTATGGCATATAGGAAGGTATTTAAATAATAAAAAATGTACCAATTAGAGATATCAACTCTTCTGAAGAGAGTCCAAATTCCGCTTTTAGGAAAAATAATATAACCTTCCAGTTGAGACAAGATAACGATTTCTTCAAAAAGACCCCAAAATACCCTGTTTTAACACAAGCATTGAAAACAATCTTTTCACTATGTTCGTAAGTCTTAATATTACCCTGTAGGATTTTTTTTAACGGAAATAACCCCTCCCTAATAGCTGTATGCATATTTGCGTAATACCTTTTACCGTCGCTATTTGCAATACAAACTCCAAAATGTATCAAAGTGTACGGTTTGATAGAACCGTATCTGGTCAAACAAATTCTCCTATTGTAAGCTATAGACATGTGAGCAAAACGAGAGAATACCGAAGGGGCAACAAAACCATAATTCTACCTCAATAGCAATGACACTGTGAATAAAAAGGAAAGACATCTTTGAAAAAGTATAAAAGAAAAAGACCAGGTGTTCCGGAGGAGTAAGCGTCTTCTCTTTCAACAACGACACTCGCAAGCATATAACAACATTGTTGTTTTTGCATCATATAGGATCTACCAAAGCTAATAGTGTTCTAATGAAACAGCCATTTTTCGTGTCATGAAATAGATGTGTAGTATTGATTCTTTGTTCTTGGAGTTTGCTCTAAATATCGATATTTCATGATATATGTGGTGATTCGAGAGATGCATGTTTATAAAGACTAAGTGCAAGTGCGATAAATAGTATGTATCGTTGTATGATATGAAGATGGACGTTTTTGATTATGATCATATGCATGCCTACTTGTTATGGTTGATAATAAAACCCTCAGTGTTCACTATTAGGATGACGTAACACACACATGTGCTGCACCTTTTTAATCTACTAATATATACAGTATGCCGAAAAAATGAATTAAACTGCAACATACAACTGTTTCGTCCTCCTAGGACTCTTCAGTGATGCTAGGGACCAAAAGGTGGGAATCTAAAATTTCTTAACTAATGTAGAAGCAGAGGAGTCTGGTGCGTAAAATCCCTTTAATTTATGAATGCAGTAGTAAAATTAAGCCAGTGCTGTTTAATTTCAAATCGTGTTCTACCGAAATGTGTATATTATGCACCGTGCCACTACCATAGGACCTAATATTTACTAAGATTAGACCTGGATTTGCATGGCGGATGTCGATAAAGTAAACGACGCTTACCCTTCCGGAACAACTGGTCTTATTTGCCATGTAAATGGTTTCTTTGTCCAAATATTGTACACTGTTTAATCGATTTTGAGTTCGGATAATGGTTTTGCGGATGCTTTGCTATTCTCTTATTCTTTAGTAGATATATTGCAAAAAAAGACGGATTACAGCAAGCTAAAGTCATCTCCAAGTAAGGTGATTGGGGGGGGGTCTATAAATAGAACACACTGGCCTTTCCCAATCGAATATGAAAAGGAATGGATCACCTGCCCGACCAAGTGGGTTTTTATCCCGGTTCTTAGGTTCATACCCTCCATACGATGATATTCAGGCCAACAAAAATGATATATATATATATTTACGTAACTTGTTTTATAACTGTTGTAAAAGAAATACTGTTTACAATCTACATAATGTAAAAGTATCGAACGTTTATTTAAGAGATTATTATAAGTTTAACGCTAAGCTCTGGTACAGCCTTAGTTTGGTCTTGGTGCTGTACTGGGACGATTTCCAAACATTGTTCAGCATTCTGAAGGCATTCCTGGCTTTACTGAGGCGATTCTTGATGTCACTGCTTGCTCCACCATTATGTTTGACTGTACTTCCGAGGTAAGTGAACTCTTCAGTTGTTGGGAGGACTTCTCCGTTCACTTTCACTGGTGATGGATTGGACACATTTAGCATCATCACCTCGGTCTTTTTCTGGTTGATCTTCAGACCTACTTGCTGTGCATACATGCTGAGTCTGGATGTTTTCTCTTGCATCTGCTGGTGTGTGTGTGATAGCAAGGCCAGATCGTCAGCAAAATCTAGGTCCTCTAGTACCGAGAAGAGGGTCCACCTGATGCCTCGTGGTTGGTCTGCTGTTGTTTTTCGCATTACCCAGTCTATTGTCAGGTTGAAGAGCAGCGACGACATACAGCAACCCTGCCTTACGCCGGTCTTTACATTGAAGCTGATGTCACTGTTGCTCACTCTGCATTTGAAGTTCTTGTAGAAACTTTTGATGACCAGGACAATCTGTTGTGGGATTCCATATGCTCTAAGTATGCGCCAAAGACTTTCTCGGTGGATGCTGTCGAACGCTTTTTCGAAGTCGACGTAGTTGATGTAAAGCTGCCTCTGCCATTCTGTGCACTGTTCTATGATGTTTCGCAGAGTGAAGATCTGGTCTATGCATCCTCTTCCTTTTCGGAATCCTGCCTGCTCTTGTCTCAGTCGCTGGTCTACTGCTTCTGAGATCCGCCTGATGATGGTCTTGGCTAGTATCTTGCTGGGGATAGACAGAAGGGTGATTCCTCTCCAGTTGTTGCAATTGCTTAGGGCTCCTTTTTTCGGGATCTTTACAATGATGCCCTCTGTCCAGTCTTCAGGTAGCTCTTTTTCTTCCCATATAGCTGTTAGTAGGGGCTGAAGAATTTGTGCTGCAAACTCTGGATCTTCTTTGAAGAGCTCTGCGTTAAGACTGTCCTGTCCCGGGGCTTTTCTGTTCTTCAGGGATTTTATGGCCGCCACTATTTCTTCCTTTTTTGGTGGTGTGGTGTTGACATCTAGTTCGGCACCGGTCTCTTCTACCTCTGCTTCTGTTGGTGGTGGTGGTCTGTTCAGAACCTCGCTGAAATGTTCTGCCCATCTTGCCTCTTGTTCTTTTTCGGTGGTGAGAAGCTTCCCTTGCTTGTTTATTTAAGAGATTATTATAAGTTTAACGCTAAGTATATCATAATAATATAAAAAGATCATTTTGATGAATACATTAGAATGAAAATAAAATATTAAGATACCATTTGATCTCGCACTTATTTATGATCGATAGCTCAATATATAGTTCATTCACTACTAGCATTGAAGTTGTAAAAATGCAATCATATCTCATCGAATACTGGATTGAAATTGATTGGTCCATGGCCAATGAAATCATCAAGAAAATTCCCGGACAGAACACGTTTTGGTTGTGAAAGAAACAGGAATACCCAGTGAAAACTATTAAGAAAAAAACATGGCTAATAGCCAACAGTTTTTTCACATTTCATGCCTCTTAGCATAATTTAATGGCTGTTTAAAAGATTATTCAGAAGAAGGGAATGTCAGACTTATACGTTAGCGATGAAAATATCATTTATTCTGGAGAAGTACGGGTGATGAAATTAGGTTCCTGTTTAAAGATAACTTGATAAAGTGCAATGTAATTTACTTTTGCCATAGTGTATCTATTGCCGAATTCCATGTGCAATCATATATGTGTATTTTTTTACGATCGTTTTTTTACAAAATGAAATGAACAAACGATTTGTCAGTACCATGACAGTATGTGGGTCACAGGGGCTAGGCACGGACCTATATATGTCACTATGAAATGATTGTCAGATAATGTTTTTACCTTTTCCGAATATAGCCCTTCCCACAACTATATATCTGTCACAGATATATAGTAGGGGGAGGGGCTATATTCGAGAAAGGTAAAACAAATTATCTGACAAGCATTCAATAGTGACATAGGTCCGTGTCTAGTCCCTGTTTGTGGATTTCACTGTTGAGAGACTGTTGTGTAATTCAACGTTTTACTTAGCATTGTAGACCATTGTTTCGGTAGAATATTCCCATATTTTCAGCTAGCATTCTTGAAACAGGAAAAATACAAATTGGCAAAACAGCAACAGGTAAACCAGAAATGCTTCACGACTATGACCTTAGTTTAATTATTAGTACCAAACGTTCTTTGGATGAACGACTCTTTGTAAGAGAGAATATTTTCTTTATTACATATTTACCAGTGCAATATCGAAAATTATTCATTGTAAAACGTTGCATTTTTTACTTGTGAAAAATATCACTTTTTTTCTGATTTAACCAATCAGAACGCTGCTTGCAAACAACATTTCGGAAAATCAAAGATGTCACTGTAGATTTTGATATGAAAATGAAAAAAACAGAATATCTAACAGTATCTTCAGTAATACCAAACATATTTAACTCGTGTTGACTAATATTTTGATAATATCAAAATATTAGCCCGACTCGTGAAATATATTTCGTATTACTGAAGACACTGTTAGATATCCTCTATATAGTTGATAGCATTATACTGACATTATGTTGGTCTGGTATCACGTATTCACATTAGAACTGATAAATAGTGTGATGTTACGGTTTCGGTCTTTCGCACTGCTTGTTGAATTTTACGGTGTTAGTTTCTACTCGTAAAAAGCAATAACGTGAAGTTTGAAAACTTAACTGTAGTTGTATGTACATTAAACAGTCACAAACTTAAAAGATATATAGAGGATACACAACGAGTGGTTGTTGGATATTGAATTGATTTCATTCTCGTTAATTACTTTTGTAAGTAAAAAAGACACGAGTTTAAGCGAGTGTCCTTTGCAAATTAAAAAAAAATTAACGAGAGTGAAATAAATTCCATACCCAATAATCACTAGTCGTGTGACCTGTTTCTACCGCAATCTGAGTCGGAAACAGCTGGAGAGACCCGCGGACTATGATATGCGCAAAACGTATCATCTCGTATATATTCCCACCATGTGGTGACGACGTCAACTATCGATGACGTCGTAAACAATCAGCAAGTGATAAAATGTTATTTAATAGTTGTAATAATTATTTGATATCCTGAGAGTTGAATAACACCCACCTATTGTGGTAGAAAAAGATGTTCATGCGGTAATTAATTCGATATTCAAATATAAAACGTAAGATTATTAAAAAAAAAAGAAAAGATGAAATATTAATTAAATACACAATCTATTGCCAAGAAGAGGTAACAATAATAAAAACGATATAGAAGAATCAATTGCGTGCTTTTAAAGCAGACATTTAAATCAATTTTATAAATTCACTTTAAAGTATCTCTGAACAAGATACACATTTTTCGGGGCTAGAAGTAGTAACAATAAACAAAAATAAACAGCATAATCAGTTGAGTGCTCATAAAGCAGACATTTAAATAGATAAATTTACTAAATAGTATCTCTGATCGCTTACTTTAGGTCCCTTTGACATTATTAGAAGAAATTTACATGCATAAACTGCAACTACTGTACACAATTTAATTTTGCCATCATAACATTTCTCCCTTACTTAACCTTTATATTGGTATGCTCTGATACGTAAAAAAGCAAGCCATGCAAAACAAATCAATCTACAATAAAAGTTCTTCAGAGATCGCTCTTCTGATTTGCACGATTTTGACAGAAATACTTTTAAAAAATGTGCACGGTGAAATGTTCCCAATTAAGCTAGTGTATGAATTGACGTAATATAAAAAGAACGACATGAAGTTCAACGTGTTATTAAATACTTTTATCACATGATTGACTAAAAGAAGTATGCATTGAATTTACTCACGTCATATTTTTGCGTTTAACGCGTGTGTGTAATGCAAGATTAAATTGTTCCAATTGTGAAATCACCCATAGGACAAATTACATGACGTCATCGACTCAAAATGGCGGCGTTTTGCATGTCAATGTATGAAAATTGTCGTTTTATTCATTTAGGATGTTTTTGTATCCCTGGAATACACAAATACTCAACAAAACGATAATCCGAACTCAAAATCTATTAAACTAGGGGCAAAATACGAAATAAGGAAAGATCTACATGGGGACCCTAGTAAAAGTACAAGGGAATAAGATCTGGTGTAGAATAAGCGTCGTCTACTTAATCGACGACACCCGCCATGTAAATCTTGGTCCCATTCAAGTAAGCATCAATCCTCAAAATGAGAACCGAGTCATCATTGTCATCACAACAAGTAAACACACTACCAAGCAAGCCCAAAAACGTCCATCTTCATATCACACAAAGATGTATTGAGAAAATAAAAGATACATATTATACATGTGGGAGTTATATATACATGTTATGACAGAATAAAAAGTGATCTCGTCTTTACGTTCATCGTCTTAATTATGCCATAACCCAATTACAGGAATTGTGCCAGCTAACATTTTGCTTATATGCAGAACTTTTGTTCAAGATATTAGACAGCTATTCAATCTGTTTATATATGTGAGAATTATGGATAAATGAAATGAGAGAATGATAAGTGAATGGATTGTGAAAATAATAGATAAATGAAACGTGGGAATGGTAGATAAATGTAATGAGAGTATACTATTATATATCAATGTTATGGGAGTCGTAGAGCATTGCTAACTGTGTGGAATATGCACTATGAGATACTACATGTAGTACCGTAGTAGATAGTTGTGATGTGAGATGTCTCTTTACACTACTACATCCGCTGTGAGAGGTATACTTGTATATACTGTAAAAGTGGAACTATTCGCGGTGTGGAAATTTTCGCTCCTTTCGCTGCATTAATTCTCCGCAAATATTTCAACTCGCGAAAATATTGGCTTTTACCGTATAACTTTATGATGCACATAAATACAATTGTCATCGTGTTTGTCATGTCAAAACGACAAGGTACTTTGGTAGTAGTTGCACCCATGCTATCTCTGCTATGTTTTTTGATAATACCAGAAAAACAACTAAAATTCCAATATGTTGTCGAATACAAGCATTTTACAATGCCAAAGAATTATGACATACTTCTCTTGGTTACATAACAATGGTGATAATTTGTTTATAAGCCAAAAAATGGTTGGGCTTATAACATTATCAATATGTGCACTGTATTGATGAACCAAACGGTTAAAGGCCCAATATACGTAACTTCAGGGAAATTTTCGTGATTCTGAAAAATTCGGGTAAAAAATCCAGTTGATAACTATGCAAAAATAAGCCTAAAACGAAGTAAACTTGAGCGGTAACTAACAAGAAACTCTTGACAAAAAAATCCAAAGAAATGAAAAAGATTCAGGTGGGGCCCACTTCAACAACAAACCGAAGGTAGAAGACGGTTCAAAATGGACGCGTGTTTACAAATAGCGTGTTTCAAATGCTGCTGTACCGGTAACCGCGAAAGAATTCATTTTGAATATTGCTGATATCAGTTACTCTTAACTAAATCTATAAATATAATAAGTTATCAGGCTTGTTTTTCGCTTCAAGTTTTGCCGAAAGTTACGTATATTGGGCCTTTAACAGTGATGAACACTGAAACTCAGAGAGTGACTGGTCA
Source organism: Mimachlamys varia (assembly GCA_947623455.1). NCBI lineage: Eukaryota > Metazoa > Mollusca > Bivalvia > Pectinida > Pectinidae > Mimachlamys > Mimachlamys varia. Next base: position 44,833,814 of record OX392539.1, read on the forward strand.
AGCTTGAGTGCATAAAACAGTACAATGTCTGAATTAGCGAGCACGGCTACGGAGAAACCAAAACAAACTATATGTAACTAACGATGTGATATAACGGCTACCGAGAAACCAAAACAAACAAACTAACCACGCGATCATGGCTTCCGAGGCACTCAAACAAAAACAAACCAACTAAATCATGGGAGATTTTTTTAATAAATTCTTGATTAATTTCAAATATTTTCTTTGAGACCACAAACATTTTGGAAAATAGCCTTTCATTTATGTTTTAGGGGTAAAAAATACGTATGCTGTGATATTATTGCATTCGTTGGTGTATAGTGTTCAAATTTCCTGGTGGTGGTGTAAACACGAATTTTAGAGCTTGCCTTAAATGCCCACCTACTACGGCTTATTAAATTCCACACTCATCAACACACATGACTGATTTTCCAATGTAATCGATTTCTGTGACAGGTGAAACGACCTTTTGCTCCCAAGTCTGAACGTGTTCAGCACAACTCAACGTGTTATCTTCCAATATCAAACTTCATTTAAAACATCTGTAATTTCATCTCACGTCATACAATAAGCACAGTTTTTTATTATAATTGATCTGTAATTTAAAAAAGTGACAAATTCCAACTTGTAGAAGATATCAACAGAATTTCATGATAGATTAATAGGTAATACCAGGAAAACTTGATTGAATTATGATAAAGGGGAAGTTTTAACATTTTAAAAGTGCTTGCCTCATATTAAGGGTGCACAGGTAATTTGTTGATTTCACAAATGAAAGATAAGGGTTTTTTTAACGTTTAGAATTATTTCTTTAAAATCGTGTTATATGCTAACATGATGCAATTATAGTAAAAGAAACAGAACATGTAAAGGTTATTATTTTGCTGATGCAGATCCAAACTATTGTACAGTTCAAAGGTCATTAAAATGGTGAACGTTTTAAAGTTATGATAATATCAGAACGAACTTATCTACTGTGCATCTACAATATTTCTGGACCAAATCCACTGTTCTCTGCCGATGTACAATAATTCTGGGTCATATTTAAGTCACCTTGTAGGTAATCTGACACACATGACTGACTTTCCATGGTAATCGATTTCTTTGACAGGTGAAACGCCCTTTCTTCCCAAGTCTGAACGTGTTAAGGTCATGTGACCGAAAGGGTCAGAGTGACCTATTGCAATCGCGCTCCGTCCGTCGTCGTCCGTCGTCGTCAGTCGTGCGTGAACGTTTCCTTCAAACGACTTCTTCTCAGTAACCGAAAGGCCTAATGTGCTGATTTGGCTAGTAGGTTTCTTGGATAGGGTGAAATAATGTTTTATCATATGAATAACCTTGACCTACTGTCAATGTCACATGGGTCAAATATGTGAAAACATTAACAATCTTTTTCTCAATAACCGAAAGATCCATGGTAATTATATTTGGTCAGTATGTACCTAGAGCTGATTACCAGAACGTTTACTCTTTTCAATGAACTTGACCTATATTCGAGGTCACAGTGGTCAAATGTAGCATAATATCTAAAGAAGCTTCTTCTCAATAACCGAAAGGCCTAATGTAACGATATCTGGCCAACAGGTACCTAGGAGAGAATGCTACAAGGTTCCCTCATATCAATGACTTAGACCTATTTCCAATACCACATAGATGAAATATTTGTGAAAACTTTAACATCTCTTCTTCTCAATAACCGAAAGGTCCAGGGCAATATTTGGCCAGTAGATCCCTAGGGTTGAGCGCTACAAAGTTTCCTCATATGAATAACCTTGACTTACTTTCAAGGTCACAGGGGTCAAATATCTTCAAATATTCAAAAATCTAAAAAACCGAGGATACTGGAACATTCTGAGATGATACGCTACCAAATATGTTCAAATGGATGACATTGACTCACTTTCAAGGTCACAGTGGACAAATGTATTAAACATCCTCAAGTAATTTCTCAATATAGTATTGATGATGCTACCAATTGTGGTAAAATGATTGACCTTGGCCAACTTTCAATGTCACAAGGGCGTAAGTGCTCACAATCTGGAAACAACTTCTTCATAGAAATTAAAGGCCTGTGGTACTGATATTTGGCCAGTAGTATGCTGGGACAAATGGCTCTCTATTTTGTTCAAATTACCTTGACCAACAATCAAGGTTACTGGGGAGCAAACGAGTTAAAATCGTCCAGCAACTTCTTTAAAAGTTGGTTTAAATGAATGACTATGACCCACTTCGAAGGTCGCATGGGTCATATATGTTATTTCAAACAACTTCGCAATAACCAATAAAAAGTATATAGATCTTAATAATCATGTTTGTCATTTTTTTTTAATTTTAAACATATATTTATTTATATGACGTTGCCGTCATAGGGGGTCTGACTCACTTTAACCATCCTCGATATCCAGGGAATTACCCCTGGATTTCGAGGATGGTTAATGATTTTAAACATGCAGTGTCCTGATCTATACACCGGTTTTTGTATGAAGTTAAGTATGTAAGTGACCTATTCGCCCTACCCTTCGATCCGTAATGACAATAAACAAACAAACACGTGACAACACGCCAGCACTCCCTGTACATTTAGCCCTATTAAAGGAGAATGTTTATAGTTTTATTTGTGTTCAACGATTCTCGCTTGACTAGAACAGTGTGTGTTGATAGCCTTGTCGTTGTTCTACCGTGAAACAGAAAAAGCGAGAAAAAAGAGTGTTTTACCCGTCAATCTTTTGACTCCTTAGTTATGAGGGTGATAGTGCATCCTTTCCAATAGTAACACAAAATACCGATAGGGTAAGATTTATTGTTTTTACCGCTGCTGTGGGCGACCGATTAAAGGATGACATTGATAAATTATTCACGCTGTATACACAACAGGTAAATAGGTCTAATTCATTGAAGGTTTTTCCAAGAACTACGAACCGGAACTGGTTTTTCTGGTTTTCCTTTTCTTTACTCGGGTTCAGAGAGAGTGTGTGTGTTTACAAGCGCATAGAAATGTTCAGAACGCAGTTTTTAATTAGAGTGTACCCAGCAATCCAATAAAACTCCCTTAATAGATTTTTTACAATCTGCTTTGTTTTTTTAATAATTTAAATAATATGTTTTTAACAGACACTGGATTTTGACCGACATATATCTATAATTTAATGTGATTAATATAAGTTCATCATCATACCGCTCTATAGAAGAAAAAAATGCTTGTTCACGTTGCGCGGCGGAGCTATCGAATAAATGATCAACGCCTGAAATACAAATCATTTATTGAATTTATCATTTGATTGTATTTTAAGTAGTTTGGTATATGATGGACATGGCTTCGACATCGTAACAACTTGAATGAGTTCAAGTTCTTTATTAACCTGGCGTCTATTTACTCATCAGTTTCCAAGAAGCAACATCATTTAAACAGTTTTAACCACAGGGACTAGACACGGACGTAAGTCACTTTGAAATGATTGTCAGATAAATTTTTAACCTCTTTCGAATATGGTTAAAAAAATCTCTGACAATCAAATCATAGTGACATAGGTCCGTGCCTTGCCCCTGTGGTTTTAACAATATTATCATAATAATATTATACAAGTTATTACAAATAAAATGCCCACACGGAGAGAGACAATTACATAAACATTTACATTAATTGATTTCTCAGAGTAATATAGCTGCTTTGATATATTTAGACAATTTTTCAATTTCTTTGGTGTTTTCAACATTAAATAATTCTATCAATTTGAGCATACTAGTACATGATTACGTAATTTAGAGTACGTGGGAATTTCAACATAAAGTGGAACTCACCTTCAACATCATCTGGATTACAAATTGTACCAAGACTAAAATGTCTATGCAGATTTTGGTACCGAACCTTTTCTATATTTAGATTAAATGTGACGATACTCTCAGGAAACGACGGTGTGAATTAATGCTGTAATGTCACTTCTGAAATATTTCGTATATATAAAAAGAAAAAAACAACAGCAGAAATTGGAAAAAAAAACAGAAATGTGAGGTATAAATACAATGGATAGGAATGGCGGATTTTAAAACTAGTACCGGATTAAATCAAGGAAGAAACATACGTCCTATGTTTTTTTTTTAAGAATTATATTGCAAAACATGGCCAAACTTTTATAACTATCGGACAAAGGGAGGTAGCTCGCATTAGCATAAAGGTGAAATAGCCATAACTAACCATCAGAGTGTTTCCTGATATTTTAGTCAGACGGAAAATGTGAGATCTTTTTACTTGCTTATTACTTAAAGTTTTGCTGAGCCGTACAATTAATCCACTATTGCATAATGGGGTTAAGGCCATTATTTGCATCACTAACGGAACGAAGTCAAGCTTTCATTGAGCAAAATATATATGAGAATATCGTTAACTTCTGAATATTCTTAGCAATTTCTATCTTTTCTTTTCTGTCAGAGCGAGAATCTAATTTTGTAGCTTAGAAGTGGATATATTTGTTTTCTTTGTGAGAATGGAGTACATGAAACTGTCTTGTGGTAATGGGGGAGGGGGTACATTTATTTCCTAATGAACTACATAACTGTTTCAAGCCGATCCAGTCATGGACTTGGTCAGTAATCAAATGATATGATCCAGCGGAGTAAAATAAGAATTTTGTTCGAAGACCAAAGTCGGAAAACTGCTTTTATTGCTTAAAAATCGATTAAACCGCCAAGCGGAGCATGGCGGTTGAAAACACGTATACCTACCAAATCCCACTGAACATGTCAATTCAACTACGTCAACTACATAAAATAATGTAAGAGTTGCTGCTCTTTGCATAAACATGTAAGTGTTATTCGGTTGAACCAGATGAATTTAGTTGAAAATCATTTTGTCTTTAATTTTTCATAGATACTTTATGTACGCATTTAGTTGATTTTAAGTCCTATTTAGCTTAATCCTAAAGACGAATTCAGAAGAATTTCATATACGTTTTCAGTTGAATCATATTTACGTATTCAGTTGAATTTCATTGACGTTTTCAGTTGAATTTCGTAAAGGTATTCATTTGAACGACAGAGGTAAATTCGGTATTGACTTTAATTATTCCATGTCGAAGGTAAAATCATCTGTTTTGTAATTTGTTTTACATTTTGTTTCGTCTTCATCGACATCAATGGATATCCTCTTTGTCGTCGTCATCATCGATATCCTCTTTGTCGTCGTCATCATCGATATCCTCTTTATCGTCGTCATCATCGATATCCTCTTTGTCGTCGTCATCATCGATATCCTCTTTGTCGTCGTCGATTACTAGATCTAGTCTCGCACCCACCAGCCGTCCAAATATTTAGTAGGTCAGAGAGTCAGAACTCTTCGGACTAATCGTCGGTTTGAATATAGTTATCATATTTACCATTGCATGGCATTGCCTCTATGTAACCCTGCCATATTCAGTTGGCATTCATAGGCCCATGAATGCCACTGACCGAGTGTCAAGCATAAACAATATTTATGAGAAATAAAAAGTGTAATTGATTTTTATGGAATAAACAGATTCTTAAAATGGTAGATATAAATATTGAACTGCTTTTAGTTGGCATTCATAGGCATATGGATGCCAACTGAAGAAAGGTAATCATTGAACTTGCCTTTGTCCAGTTGGCATTCATATTGACTATGGATGCCAGCTGAAAGCAGTTCAATGCTTACATATGCATTTGATTTACGTATTACATAGATTAACAAACATAGTATCTTACTGTAAACCAACTTATTTTCGCGTGCGATTAATTGTCGCGTATTTCGCGGTTGATTAAAATTCGCGAAAATTAATCACCACGAGAAATAGTTTCAATCAGAGGCGTGCCAAATGTAGGAGTGCTGAAATGTACACTACATAAGATTTGTGACCGTATTTATCGCGAAATTAAATTGCCGCGAAATAGTCGTTTCATATGGAAACGCGAAATTAAGTCGCCGCGAAAATAAGTTGGTGTACAGTATACTCTATAACGGAACTCATATAAACGAATACTGATTGTCGGGTACCTGCATACATGTATGTATTAAATCTGGTCCTCGAAAATAGTTCGAATTAACTGGCCCTTCGAGTTAATGGGTATGGTTAAAAACAATGACGTTTGGCAGACTTCACATAGGCATATAAACTTATCATTATATAAGCTAATGATCGCGTCATATCAGACTATTTTGTCACGAGTATTTTTTCAAAATGGTCAACACATTTCCCGTACGACCAAGACCGCCTGTTAAAGGTATTGAATGGGCTGTTAGCTGTTTGATACTATCTACGTCACACACGAATAAGACTTTATGATATTGTATATGACGACCCTAATCGTGTTAATCATCAAATCACAAAACAATGTCTACGGACAATAAGGGTGTACCACTGTAATGGCGGATAGCTCTATATGTAGACAAGTCGGGTTGGATCATATGGAGAATTATATTTCTCTCGGCTTATATTTGTAAAAAGTCTCTGAGAAAATGTAGTGGAAATGTTTCTACACCAGTATAAGGTTTAATGGTGGAACAAACACGGCGACAATGGCGTCCTTTTGACCAAGGGATCATTTTTTGTATGTGAACCTAAAAGGATTACAGAAACAAGAAAACGTCGAATTTAATCATATTATCAACGTCAGTGTTTTGACGTCATTATCACGTGACATCGATGGTTCGATGGCCACTTTCTTTGGGCCATGTTGACGTTTTGGTCATTAGCGGGTGTGTTATTCTTTGGTCTGACCCAGGCCGGACCGATTCACGAAGTTGGTCCTAGTGGGGGCTTTCCTGTGTTCTTCAATGACCCTCTCAATGGACCAGGGTAAGTACTAGTAAACAGCCTCTGTTTAATGGTAACGTCGCTCCGTTGATATTTGGCTCAGGTTTATTCGATAAAACGTGTCAATAGCGAACACCTTATCAATAGAAATATCCGATATAGACATGTTTTGTATTACAAGGGTCAACTTTCGTAGGAGGGACCGAAGGAGAGGGTACTTACGTACGGCTGTGATTGAACTGACCCCCTCCTCTGTGGACAATAAGGAAATTTAACTCTACTATTATCACAGTTCTGTGTGTTATACTGTGAACCAGACTTACTCAAGTCCGGGAAGTTTAATTGGGTGTGGGATGGGGGGAGGTTTTGGCAGGGACATCCTAATCATTGATCTATTCCCTCACACAAAATCTCCATACTTTACATAGAAATGTAATACATATGCAGCGTTCACTTTCTCAGACAGGTACATTGTAGATTCAGATGTAGGGCCTAGTTGAGTCAAGGATTCTAGCGAAAAAGAGATTCATATATACCATCTACTATACTGTCAGTGATTAGGCACAGGGACCTGAGAATTTGTAACAGCTAGATTTGGAGTAATACCCCCACGGTGTGTATTACTAACACTCCAGTTTAGGTGGGGGTTGGGGGTGGTGTTAGATCAATATTCGTTAAAAATGACAAATAAATGTTTATAAAGCCTTAATAAAACCTTGAGTATTGGGAGGGGGGGGCACTTAATCGAAAACTCATCTAAATCACCCAAAAGTGTAAGAATACGCTAAACACATTATAGTCCGGGTCCAAAATCAGCTTTAACAAGATCTCAGGTCCTTGTACTTGCTTTGGATGCATGTTCTAACTAAATGTTTATAAAGCCGTTGTAAGGCATTAATGAGTATTGGGAGAGTATTTATCGAAAATTCATCTAAATCACTAAAAAGTGTAAAAATACACTAAACACCTTATAGTTCAGCTTTAACAAGATCTCAGGTCCTTGTACTTGCTTTGGATGCATGTTCTACGGGCAGATTTTACATCTGTCTATAACTCTGTATCTATGTCTTATATAGAATAATGTGAAACGAAACGAAAAGTAAAAGACTCCATGAACATTTACTTGATGACACAGGGATAGGAAAATATCAATTTCAGGCCTAGGGTACAAAGTTTGAACCATTTTTTCGATAAAGAGTGAGTGAATCTAGGGTGGCAGTTTTATCAATATTAATGTTTCCCACCTCCAACTCCACCCGACACCGACATTGTATGTAAGCCCTAGAAAGTTTAAATTCTGATACCAAACAGAATTTTCTTGAAGGTTTGTTATTAGCACCAAGTTCACAATTCTTTATATATATCGGAATACATGTACAGTTGTAGTTCCACCTGGCCATTGCTTCTTATATCCCCGTGAGACAATGTGTCGTATGATTTATATTTTATTACATTGTCACAGGGATTTGTTTCCGATTTATATTTTATTACAATATCACAGGGATTTGTTTCCTTTTATCTGAGTATTTTAGAGAACAAAATCTCGATCATGAGTACAGACATTATCACCATGAGAATGATCAGATTCAAATCGACTTTATTATCAGTTTATGCAAAATGTAATTTCGGGAGGAATACAACAGATCTAATATGTTTTATCTTTAGTTTGACTTGTACACACACTCACACGTGAATGAACATATGTGTGAGCATGTAATTAACATGTATGTTAAAACGGATTTATCTGTTAGCCACGTGCTTGCAAACATTTAACGCATATCGCGGTATTCGTTTAAAGGAATTTGACCTAACATCGAAAAAATCCTCGATGTCACACCAAAAAAATGTAAATAGAATGGGTTTTACAAGTGGTACAACTGAACGAACATGCCTATCTCTATTGGAGTAACGTTAAACTATCGTGTCGTGTGTTTGGAGTAAGTATATGGGTTTATCTCCGAACCCATCACATACTTTAAACCCTTTAATAGATAACCCGTACATGTAGATCTCCTGTGGGGCATGACACAGCTCTTTGATATGCTTCACAATAAAAGGTATGATTTAAGCACAGGGACCCGATAATTTGTTACGTCTAGTTTTGGACCTACTGTAAAACACAGGGACCCGAGAATATTTTACATCTCGTTTTGGACCTTATGTAAGGAGTTCTGAGTTACATTATATAATTAGGTTGACATTTGCTAAAAATGTTGTCACCAATGTGATTTTATGTGGCATAATTTAGGATGGAGTTTTTTTTTTTACCGAAGTCGATATACAGTGAACTTATTTTTATTTAGTAAATGCCTTTATATTTTAGTTCCAATTAAATTGTGTAGCTAAAAATATTTCTTTCTTCCATTATAGCGCGGACTTACATGTAATTTCGGTGATTATAGAGAAATATTTCTGCATTTAATTTTAATTACGCAAATGATATAAATGTAATATGATATGACAAATGAGATCAAACCAGGAAGATACAAGTGTATATGTTTTAAGGAAACGTATTGTATATGTTTTATGCACGGAATTAGATTGTTAAGTCCGTGGTTTTATGACACTCTTAGTCTATAAGATCGCCACAAATTCTTGGCCGAAATCCAACGGACGCCATTACTTATATTTATAACTATTGTTTAGGGACTGTCTCAAAAATATTCCCATTACAATCTGATCAATTATAATTTCAAGTTTTAAGAGCTGTACAGTCTTGTTTTGGTTTTATCAACCATTGAACAACTAATATTATATAACAGGGCAACGCTACCCCCCCCCCCCCAATAAATGCCCGAACGTCAATGCAAATACCATGATTTGAAAGGGACGTATATGTGAGAATATACCTCACATCAGGGACGTATATGTCCCTGCTCATAAATATACGTCCCTGATTAATTTCACCAGCAGGTGCTCATATCGTATTGAAGAATTTGTTTTAAAAAAAGCGGCTCATCACATCGTGATTAAAGGCCCAATATACGTAACTTCAGGGAAATTTTCGTGATTCTGAAAAATTCTGAAAAAAAAATCCAGTTGATAACCATGCAAAAATAAGCCTAAAATGAAGTTAACCTGAGCGGTAACTAACAAGAAACTCTGGACAAAAAAATCCAAAGAATTGAAAATAATTCAGGTGGGGCCCACTTCAACAACAAACCGAAGGTAGAAGACGGTTCGAAATGGACGCGTGTTTACAAATAGCGTGTTTCCACTGCTGCTGTACCGGTAACCGCGAAAGAATTCTTCTTGAATATTGCTTATATCAGTTAATCTTAGCTAAATCTATAAATATAATAAGTTATGAGGCTTGATTTTTGCTTCAAGTTTTGCCGAAAGTTACGTATATTGGGCCTTTAACTAAAAACTGGATACATGTATTAAACATTACAAACTTTTCATAAGAAATATTCAACCAGGGACGTATATGTGAGACACATACATGTATATATACGTCCCTGATTCAACGTTGCAAAAAGTTTGCAACTGGGCATGTTTTTCTCTTGGTTCATTAGAGTGACGTCCCTTGATATGTTTTGGCGGGAAATGGTCAGTTTCTGCAGCAGAACGAAGGCCGAGGCCTGTTGATCGTGATGTAGAAGTTTGTTGACTCTCTACATCTGGTGCTCTGTCACAAGATTGTGTGATAAGATACAGTTGGTAAGATGATAATGTAAAAGCATGCATAGGTGTTAACCTTTGAAACCTCGAATGAGGATGAGATCTCTCTCATTCCACATTTCAAATGAGAGAGAAAGTGCGTGAAATGCGGCTGAAAGTACTGCATTGCTCAATTTGTCTTTCCATTATTATGTATCAAATTGATCAATAAAGCATTCATTTATCCAGACACACCTGTTATGGTCATTCCACACACCCTACAGTAATTATGAGATCATTTGACCACAGGATGTAGATTTTGAGTTCGAGTGAGTTTGGACTTGGATGAGGGAGATTTCGAGTTTTTGGTCAAAATGAGGATCCGGAGTCTCCCTCGTAATGAGGGAGGGTTAACGGATATGTAAAGGCACAGACTTAGATAGCAATCTAATCCAAGTCTGTGGTAAAAGTAGTGATATAAGCGATTCTTTTACAGATTGGGAATGCTTTAATTTGTAATGTGTAGACCTGAATTGGTTTTAAAGTCAAATATATACAAAATGTACTGGGTCAAGTGAAAAGACTCTAGAAAGAAACTTTTAAAGCATGAATGTATAAATATTTCTCTATAATGGTATATATATATATATATATACAACATCAGCAGATTGTGTTTCAATTAAGTATAAAAGATCGATGATTATGTTAGGTTGCCCAGAGAATAACACTTAATATATAGTACTATCACGGATAGAATCTAAGTCCATGGTACATACAAAATTGTATGTACATAATGGCATGGGTTGCTTTATAAGCTTTCGAGCGTGAGCTGTAGGAATTTCCCTTTGTAACTCAGTGGTAGAGCATTTGGTTGGAGCGCCAAGGGTCGTGAGTTCAAGCTCGAGTCGAATTGAATTGAGCCCTATAGTGATAGATGAGGAAAGCGAAACTCGAGCAGAAATATATACATGGCATCAACATTAACGTAAAAAGGCCACTTTTTGTGATCTAATTAAATTTGGTCACATTACCCATCCTATCACTCTGAACATCTGAATGACCTACGAATGTGAATTTACTGGAAATTGTTTCACAGGGTTCTAAAACAACTACTGAATTTTTGAGAATTTTTGTTTACAGTGTTCATGATATCAAGTTAAATTGAAACTTGGCCAGGTTGCTGATGCTGTCTTACTAACACCTAACTCCAATTTGGAGGCAATTTATAATTATTCACAGTGGATTTTTGAGAATTTATTAATTAGGAGAAGATACAGAGTACTATGAAGTTGACTTGAAGGATGTGAAATTATATACATTTTCGTCCAAACTTACCAAAGTTTTACTTATGTTAGACTAAATAAATTTTTTACTGATTTACCTTTTACCGAACGTACATGTATACATGTTCTACATATGATATATATATATATATCAGTGTTCTCATTAAGTTTTGCAATAATTGGTTGACTTCGAAAGAATAGCTGGTTGAATTTTCACATTTTGTAATGTTGACACATATAAAATTCTGAAAAATAGCCGGCTCAAAGTTGGTGAATAACAGGCTACTTTTGCCGGCAACCGGCTTTTAATGAGAACCCTGTATATATGATTACCAAATCGGGTAGCCCAAGTTTCCTCTGGCCCCAACACCATATCTGGTTTTGGGGCCACAGTGCAATGCAATATGAAAACGTGAAATTCACCAACACCAAACAGTATCGAGGGAGTGACTAATTAACAAAAAGATACAGTCCAGAAATCTTTTGCACAATATTATTATCTTCCATTTTCCGAACTGATCAGTACAGTTTGCTGATTACTGTGATTATAGTAACCAAATGACCTATACTTATGAAAAAAAACACCCAGGTGGGAAATTTTGAACGGTTGAAAACTATATACTGACGGAAGTTATGAGCTGTTGGTGATAATCTGAGTGGGTTTGGGTCAATAAATAATCTATTTATCAATATATGTGAGGTATGTGTTGTGTCATTGTCAATTTTTGTTGTCAGCCCTTCAAAAACTCTCAGGCACCAAACGGTGACAAATAGTTCCATGTTTTCACATAGGAATCGAATGCTCTCTGGTTCCACACCTGACATGTATCTGTCAAAATGGATATACATGTATGTCTAAGTCTCGTGTTAGGGCCAGAAGAAGAAACTCAGGCTAAAAATTGAGAGACCATTATTCTGGAATTGAAGTTGAATGCAAAAATAACAAACTTTCCTTAAATCAACTTTGACCTTGATAATTTAAATAATGGTTTCCAGAGTACACATATCTCAACTGCTTTTTTATGAATGGACATCAAAATTTGTGTAAAATTAATTAAGTATTAAGTGATTAGTTTAAATGCAAAAGAATTTCTGATTTTTTGTAACCATAATATTTCTGATTTTGTTCCTCTTAATATTTCAGAAACCATGTCTGTGTGACCAGTCGCACAGTGGAAACAAAATATACCGTCAGTTGCAGCTTCTGGAAGTGGGGTCGGTGCACCAAGTATAAGTAAGTAGGAGCTTTGTAACAATACATCAAACTATCAACGAATCACAATACTGTTAAACAACTTATTTTCTCGTGCGACTAATTTTCATGTATTTCGTTGGCGAATTCAATTTACGAAAATTGATCCTCGCGAAAAAGGTTCAATCACAGGTATATGCCAACTGTAGGAGTACTGTACTGTACATATGATTTGCGATTGTATTAATCACCAAATTAAATCACCACGAAATACAGGTAATAATGTTTCATTATGGAAAGCGAAGAAATACCGCTTCGAAAAGAAGTTGGTTTACAGCAGTGGGTAACCACCCAATAGTTCTATCACAGTAGTGTACCGACCAATAGTTCTATCACAATAGTGTACCACCCAATAGTTCTATCACACTAGTGTACCACCCAATAGTTCTACCACAATAGTGTACCACCCAATAGTTCTATCACAATAGTGTACCACCCAATAGTTCTATCACAGTAGTGTACCACCCAATAGTTCTACCACAATAGTGTACCACCCTATAGTTCTATCACAATAGTGTACCACCCAATAGTTCTATCACAATAGTGTACCACCCAATAGTTCTATCACAATAGTGTACCACCCAATAGTTCTTCCACAATAGTGTACCACCCAATAGTTCTATCACAATAGTGTACCACCCAATAGTTCTATCACACTAGTGTACCAACCAATAGTTCTATCGCAATAGTGTACCACCCAATAGTTCTATCAAACTAGTGTACCACCCAATAGTTATATCACAATAGTAAAGTGGCAACGCAATAGACAATCGAATAGTATTGATCATTTCATCAGTAGTATTTTATTACCTAAATGGTATCATTTAAACAAATAATCATCAAAAAGTTTGCTGTCATTGGTTAATATGAAATATTTTGATGAATATTACAATCATAAATATATTATACGCATTATTCAAACTTGAATGGACTAAAAAGATAAATAGGTTGGCCTCAATTAAGTAAATGCAGGTAATTTTGTCATTTTAAGTACAACATTTGAAATATTTTAGATATCATTGACTTTTGCAATAGTCTCACAATAGCTTGTTGATATCGTAATAGTTATTCTGACTATCGTAATGGTAAATTTGTTCTCAATAGGCACTTAATAAGTACCGTAAAAACTCGTGCAATCTACGCACCAGTGTAATCACCCCAAAACTGTTGGAAAAATATCTGTATTAATAATATCTAAGTACTTTTTTTCGGCTTTCTTAAAAGATTATTACCGGTAGTATATTCCTTTTATCCGAACGTTCCAGATGTGCCAACTTGGAACTGGTCTGCTAAATGGAACAGAACGTGCCAATTTTTGTTCCTGCGGGTGAAAATCTAATAATCAAAAAGGAAAAAGAAACAACTTTTCTGGAAATAACCCAAACTGTTTCAGTCATAAAATCTCTGGTTCATTCCGAAACAGCTAGAACGTGCCGCTAAATGGAACGCGCCATATGTAATACTACATGTACACGAAAAATGTCTGATCATAGGACCCTAGGATAAAGGGGGAAGTTGATGGTAGAACTAGAGGTGGCATGAAATTTTTAAATGATCCAATATTTATCAGTGTTAATTGTTTACGCATAAAAAAATTCTTTTTTTTAGACTTTTGTCAGTAAATTTAAATTATGTACATTATAATCAATTATGAATTATAATCAATTCAGCATAGAAATTTTTTTCACTACTGTTAATATTTTGAAACTAGTATGATGCATTTTTACTTGCAGGGATAAAACTCTCTACAATTACTTCTGCTGTTCCGGATACCAGAACTGGGACGACGATTTTACCAACTGTAACCATGGTAGGTGCTTTCATTGATAATTGATCGTAAATGTTTGCTATTTTTCAGGAAAGCAGCATCTAAGTTGTGTTCTGTATGAACTATCAGTGATTATTATTGTTCGTGTTTATTTTGAGATTTGATGAAATAAACAAAATTATTGGTTATGTACATTGTATATTGTGAGGTGTATTTACTGTTTACATAACAATATCAAACAAACATAAAAAAAGGGGAGGGGGGGGGGGAGAGAGAAAAAAATTGCTCACATGCTACTATCTCTCAATTAATTAATATTGCCTTTTCTTACGAGGAACTTTAGAATTCATTATTTAACTAAAATTAAATACAATTGTAAGAGAAATTAAAGGAAAAGATCCAACTTTTTATGAACAAATGAAGTTTGTCTGTAGTGGGCATCAATATCCCTCTAGGATCTCCTGTCATGTTGTTTACATAACTGAATGAAACAGGTGAGAAAAAGAGAAGAAAATATGAACTGACAGAACAAGAACTAACGAAAATGTCATAATAGTGGCTGCCAAAATAATAATAATATAGTTTTATTAAAATCTCTTTGGGATCTCTTTGTTACATGTATTAGTTGGATAAAATGCCTTCTAATTTCCTTGCAGTGATTGCTGTAACCAAAACGGTGCTTAGCTGCTTTAGTCTGATAAATTGATATACATCAACCAATCAAATTGTAAAATATGTGCATTGAATAAGTTTCCTTACAAGCATGAGCTGTAGGGAATTTCCCTTTAGCTAAGTCGGTAGAGCATCGGGCTAGAGAGCCAAGGGTCGCAGGTTCGAGCCCCAGTGACGGCACTATCTTTATCACCTTTCCTCGTCCTATTACACATTTTGTATTTTTCCACAGCCATTTGTAACAGGCGAATCAATCCTGAAGGTGACGGAGCGTGTACCCAGTATTACAGTAACGACTACATCCAGTACCGGTCCGGTGCCACAGAGAGGAACAGCGGAGGTAGTTGTACTGCTCCTGAGCAGTGTTCCGACTGTAACGATGGCTTCTATGCCAATGGGGGCATGTGTGACAGTAAGTTGTAGTTTTACGTTAAGACATTAAATGTTTTATGTGATGTTTTGAAGACTATTTTATATAGTCCTCTGTCACCTTCATCAGACAAATGACAAGTAAAGAGTACATGTATGTACACTAAAGTGTAAAATTTATACAATTTGTCCACAAAAATCTGTTGATTTCGGCAACACTGTTAAGCGTATGTACAAAAGTTTTGTAATTACACTGATTTTACTTCATTCGGCAATGCTTTGTTTACGACTTGGTCACAGGTGAGCAAGAATGCATGAACCCCTTCATCTCGATTTAAAAGGGACCCACTGCAGCATATCGAGAGGGCTTTCTTCCTCTGCAGCTACATCAGATTGCTCTCTCTGTCCAATACTTTGAAGTTTTCCCTGTCAATCATATGGTAATTGATCAATTTTAATGGACAACTCATATATACATTTTGCACCTTTGTGTACATAAGCTTTTTATAAATCATACTTTTCTAACCAGTAGAAAACGTTTACAAAAAATATGAAAATGCTGTTTCAAAAACATCTGCTAATTAAATGGATGGTGCATTTTACACCAATTCACCCACTTTACAGGTAGATATAATGCCTGCATGTCCGTAAAACGGACCTGTGACTTTATTCGCCGTATTTAGCGCCCCTCTCCCCTTGTACGGGGGTATTGAAATTATATAAACCCCCTTCTAATCGTGACACAACTAAATGATTCTATATATACATTGTATATATATAACAGTATGGTAAACCTAACTGCCCATCGTGTATGAAAAAACGTGTCTACAAGGAAAAAACCACAAATATTGGTAATTTGTTTACAAATTGTCTGAAATTGATCACAATAATGTCATGCATCATGATTACTACCCATTCTGGTCACTTTACATCGTACATTATTTACTTTATAAAAAGACTTTTTTTCCTCCAGATCTAAGTTTTTTTTATTCTATTAAGTGCTCCGGTTGGAACCAATTTTCAGGTGCCCTGATCAGTGCTCATTGTGGCGATCAATACGGTAGCTATTCTACCTGTATAATATTATGCAAGTTAAAATTATGTGTGTTAAATAATTTTATTTTGTCCAGTATGTCCGAAGATAGCCCACTGCCTTCACAGGAAATGTACGTCGCCCTCGGACAACCATTGTGCCTACTGTGATGGGGAAATACGGGAGGCACAATACTGGAGAGCTTACACCTCCGCCACGGACAACAAGAAAAGCTGTAAACGTGGGTCATTTTTATTATTAATCACAAGATCAAGTTGTCAATTTGTTTTCAAAATGAGTAGACTTTGTCCAACATATCTTTCAGTACATTGTTTATCACATTTAATATAATTTTCATGAGAGGTTATAAATTCAGATATATTTCATATTTTTACTTCTAATATCTCAAGTGCAATTATATTATATCAATATAGTTCTACTTTGATCAAAGGTATTATAAAAGATCAATCATTGCAAAAAACCGAGCTACCATGCAGAGTAACTTTCACTAATTTTCTTGAGATTTTTTTAACTTAATTGATTTTGTTGGAAATCAGTTCACAAAACATTATAAGTTTGATATAAAGCAATGCTCTGTTGAAATCAGTACTTGTAATCCATGAATTCATGCATGTTTCATTGAAATTGGGTTGTTAGGAAACCATGAAATTAAGTCCCCACAAAATTGTTCCATCTAACAGAGCCCTATTCAGAAGTGTGTTTACCATTATTGTTGTATGTTGACAGAGGCGTGTTCATGGAGATCAGACAGTACCCGCTGCTACCCTGGAAATTGTGCAGCGGAAACGTCCGATAGTTGTGTATGCATGCAGGGTTTCACTGGCCATCACTGTGACGAGAGTAAGTTTTTTAACAATGCTACAGTCAAACATCCTTATCTCGAATTTGTGCAACTCAAAGACCCTGTCTATTCGAAGAAATTTTTCGGTCCAAACTTCACATTGAATATTCATTTTCACTTAATTACTATAACTTTACCATGGTCCTAATGATTTCCTGAGTATTAAAGTTCAACTGTAATTCTTGTTGCGGAGTTCTTTACATACTGTATAAGTGGAATTTTTCGTGATGTGAAAATTTGCGCTTATTTCGCTAGCATTAAATCTCCGCAAATATAACCATACACGAACATATTTAACACCATTCAACCTACAATGTATAACAGTGATACAGGTACACAGTGCAAAACAGCATGACTACAGCGCAAAAATTTCCACATCGCAAACAGTTTGGAGGCTTACTAAGGGAAAAATTCCACGCACGAATATATTGGCTTTTACAGTAGACAGACTAGATTGAACACACCACTGCTAAGGAATCAGCTTCACTGACAGACTCGTGACCCAACTTGTGCAGTATAAATAATTAACCTGATCCATTCAGTATAACATAATTAGGGTGCAGCTTAACATACAGGACGATAAAATCAGTATAGTCTATTCTGTAAACCACCTTTCTTTTGCGGCTACTAACTTTCACAAATTCTGATCACAACTAGTTTGTGACAAGTAACTTTGGCGATACAACAGTACTTATATTCATTTAACAAAACAGTTTCTGCTGATGGCTACCGGTCAGGTCTTAAAATCGAACAGCTATACTAAGGTAATAACTTTACTCTGATTTTTCCAGTCTACTCAGCTGTAAATGAGTATGTGGTTGGGTGGTGCTAGAAATTGTAGAATGCTAGCTGTGAGCGCCGAAATGGCAGCACCAGTTGTATGCTCCTCAGGGAGTTGAGAATGATATTGGCTGGTTGCTAAGGCCCTATAACCACGGATAATAATTTGTGAAATGCTTTAAGACGTCCTTTAAGGTCCTGATATAAGAGCGGTATATATAAGAACCTGGAATTATTATCATTATCACTTAACTTTACACTTCTAAAGCCCTGTGTATGTTTTATAGTAATCGATGCCCCGTCCGTCACTGACCAGCAAGCAGTCCTCCACGATCTGAACGGTAGGACAGTAGAAAACCCCGCAGATCTGAGCGCCACCTATTCTGACCCGATGCCCACCGTGTGGACTAATAACGGGCTAATCAACAGAGTCAGTGCCTACTTTACCGGCGTGTTCAAGGTGGACGTCCCAGTGGCGGACTTGCCTCCTGCTCCGTCCAGTGATGGGTCCAACCATTATGTTACAGACTTCCAGTATGGTATCATTGGTGGCCATATACAATTTACGTTGTATAGAGGTAAGTTGAATTGTAGAATTGGTACTCTGTAACAAAGTTGGTTTTGTCAGACTAAGATTTAATGCTGAGGTGTACACAGTCAGGCTAAAGATAAAACCCTGGACTCAAGATGCTTTCAATTTGTACGCTTACCGATAGTAATTAGTTAGCAGTAATGAGTTTGAGCAGGGTTCATAGGTGGTCATACGGGTCACTGGACTATAGCAGCGTAGATTAAGATCTATTGAACATACACCACATGTTCGATCAACTGAGGGTGCCAAAATGTAATTGCAGCCGTCTTCAAATTGATTTGCATATAAGGTAAACTAGGGAGGGATCACACTTTGTGCCAGACCCTTTAGACAAACGGACAGACAATAACTAACACCTGGAGGGACAACCGATGAATAAACTACAACTTAACAACGAGAACTTGTCACTCTTGCTTTGTTACAACTCTACCTTAACTCATTCACCCTTAAAGACACAATTCTCTTAGCTTCTTCTCAATAGCCAAAAGGCCAAGGGTACTAATATTTGGCTTGTAGCATACATGCTGGGATGAAGGGCTACTATGTTTGTTAAATTGAATGACCTTGACCTACTTTCAAGGTAACAAGGGTCAGATATGTTGATATCATAACCAACTGAAATGATATATAGTCAAATGACCATTAAGGACTGTTGGGCCTCTTGTTTGAGATTTATTTAATCACTCATTTTAATATGAGATGAAATTGTGAGATAAATATTTGTTATGTGTATAATTTTCCTTGTCCCTTATAAATTATTTGTGAGATAGTAAAAACTATGTTTTACTTATTTTTTTGCCTCTTAAGTTTTTCTCTCTGGACATTCTGTAGGTTCTACAGCAGTCTGGCCGTATTACAAGAGACAGTGCCAGGGATCGGACATGAACCCTACAACATCAACCTACACCTGTTCTAAGGATATCACATTCAGTCTATGGGGCAACTTCAGGCATAACGACAGGTACAATCATCCTTTGTTTATAAATAAATATAAACTTTATCTATTTTACAACAATTATGAAAATAATCCAACTTATATTATTATCACTCTTACCGGTAATTGTTGGCGTGCAATGGGGTCTTATTGTGGGAGAAACTGGAGTACCCAGAGAAAACCAAGGTGGTCATCACTCTTGTTGGCTTGCAAGGGGGTCTTATTGTGGGAGGAAACTAGAGTACTCAGAGAAAACCCAGGTGGTCGGGCAGGTGACCCCATACCTTTTCACGTTCGGTCAGGGAATCGAACCCAGCTGCCTTGGTGAAAGGCAAGTGCGCTATCCACTGCACCACCCGACCACCCTTTATTTATGGGTAGAAGAGGGTGACTTGCCCCGTTTAAGTGGCAGACATACAGTTTGTCTTGTACTTATGTATCAGGGCTATTGCATAATTTATTGTGTAGTGGAGATGGGTGCCAACTGTTTTAATATATCATGGATGGTAGGTTTAAACCAGGTCAGCCTACCATTCCTAATTTTATTCAATCACTTTTAACATTTGATGGGTGTTGAGGTTTCTGAAAAAGTGCCTCCAGCCCCTCCCATATAGTAAATCCTGGAACAGCCCTGAAAGGCCAAATATACGTAACTTCAGGAAATTTTTCTTGATTCTGAAAAATTCTGAAAAAAAAAATCCAGTTGATAACCATGCAAAAATAAGCCTAAAACAATGTAAACCTGAGCGGTAACTAACAAGAAACTCTTGACCGAAAAAACCAAATAATTGAAAAAATAATTCAGGTGGGACCCACTTTAACAAAAAGCTGAAGTAAGAAGACAGTTCAAAATTGATGCGTGTTTACAAATACTGAGTTTCAACTGCTGCTGTACCGGTAACTGCGTAAGAATTCATCTTGAATATTGCTAAAAATCATCTAATCTTAGCTAAATCTATAAATATAATAAGTTATTGGGCTTGATTTTTGCTTCAAGTGTTGCCAATAGTTATGTTTATTGGTCCATTAATCATTTTGCTGTTATTACATAAAGGACAGTATAAATATAGTGCATGACAGTGTATCACAGATAATGCCTAGAATGTATCGCAGTGTAATATCACTATACAGCATGCATATATATTGTGCTATTTTATTCAATAAATGCTGAAGTTAAAAAAAACTATTGTCAGAATGTTACAAAACTTAATTGATGTACATAAATGTATAATACAGATCACATACACACATGTTGGAGATATACTGTATTTGGTCAGACTTGAATTATTTCAATTCAAAAGATTTAATTCACCTGCCTATTTTTTACACTAATATTGTAACAGGAGAGGAAAAACGCACAGCCAGACCGGGGTTCAAACCCGGGACCTTCCATACTCTTAGATGGACGCTCAACCGTTTGAGCTATCTGGTTGCTGTTGATTGACCTGGTCTAGATCCGCTACATTCCTCCCTCCTTTAACAAAGTCTTTGACCCCGAAGACATCACAATTTACAACCCGGGTTCGGGTATCCCTTGATAAGTATGCACCCAGTGCTTAAAACAAGGTTTGGTCACAGGCACCAAATGTAACAGGAGAGGAAAAATGCACGGCCAGACCGGAATTCGAACCCGAGACCTTCCAAAATCTAGACGGATGCTCAACCAATTGAGCTATCTGGTTGCCGACAATAGACCCGGTCTAGATCCACTACAATATAATACTAATAATAAGATGTAAGATTTTTTCAATAATAGCTTTATTTTTCCAGATTGTATTTTGACATGTCTGTCAACAATGGAGGATATGTGAGAATTGTCCATAGAGAAAAAAAATATGCCCAAACCTTGTTCAAGTTGAAAGGGAAGACCCACTCACGGCGATTCATGTACCACTTTGATATGGAGCTGCCGTATCATGCCTGCGCCGCCAGTGGGGGTACTTCTTGTGGTCAGGCGGTCACTGCACCTGACCTAACTGAAAATGTGAGTATATGGAACTATTATGAATCAAATACAACTCTTCAAAAACATTTTCGTTTTGAATGAAAACAATTCCACACAAGGAATTTCAAACATAATCATATTAACTGTGTTTTTGTTTTTGTTTTCAATTTCAATTGTTCTTGCAGCCATCAATAACCTTCAGCTGGGACGGATGGGCAGACGACTTGTCAGGCCTCGGCAAGTACGAATACGAAGTGTACTTCACAAGGAATATTGCTGGACTGTTGACAGAAGATGCACTCATTCCTAACATGCCTGTTGTCATGCCAACCACCCAGAGCTCGGTATGCTGGTTATATACCCAAAAAAGGATAAGAAATAATTTTGCCAAATATTTACTTAATTGTAGTTATTTTGAGTACTGGTTCATAAAGGCCAAAAAGGAGAAATGATATTTGGCAAATACATTGTATTTACTTAATGGTAGTTATTTTGAGTACAGTTCCCTTCGTATTGTTAGTGCATATGCAAATTGCAAATTGATGCAAAAGAAAAATGAAAAAATAAAGAAATCATCTTTATCTGAGATAAAATCAGAAAAAAAATCAACAGCCCAAAAGTTTATTTGTATTCACCTCTGAAATTTAAAAATGCCTTATTCTAACATTTGAATTAGAAGATTGAGATCAAATGCTTCTTCCGGGGGGCCTTGAAAGGAACCCTGGTATGCACATCATCGAAACATTTCTCAACAGGAAGTTGTCTTTGAAAATACTAGGCTACGCTTGATGTTGTGCATTAAATCCAAGGACTTGTTTTAAGAAGATGAATAGGTCTTATCAAATTTTGCAGGTTCTCATATTAAATTCAATGAGAGAAAATGATGTATTTAATGTCATTTAAATGCTTTGCCACACACATGTATCATAGTTATTTCCTGCGAAAACTGAATCATAAACAATTGATGACATACTATCTAAATGATTTTGAAAAGAAGTTTGCTTGAAAATAGGCATGTGAATCCTTGTAAATAATAATGTCAAAATTTACAAGGTCAAAATTAATCAAGTAAATTTGGGTATCTGAAGACACATTTGAACTCCTCCAATTTAAAGGTTAATAAGTTCATTATGAAATTTCAGGGATAAATGAGTTATTAAATGGACCCCAGTAAATGTGTGTCCTCTAGGCAGCAGGTTATCTCCCCTAGCACTCTCATGTGACATGAAGTTTTTAATAATCATTTAAACGTCCAATATACGTAACTTTTGGCAAAACTTGAAGCGAAAATCAAGCCTAATAACTTATAATATTTATAGATTTAGTTAAGATTAACTGATTTCAGCAATATTAAAAGTGAATTCTTACGCAGTTACCGGCACAGCACCAGTTGAAACACGGTACTTGTAAACATGCATCTATTTTAAACTGTCGTCTACCTTCGGCTTATTGTTGAAGTGGGCCACACCTGAATTATTTTTAATTCTTTGGATTTTTTTGTTTTGTCAAGAGTTTCTTGTTAGTTACCGCTCAGGTTTTCTTCATTTTAGGCTTATTATTGCATGGTTATTAACTAGATTTGTTTTCATAATTTTTCAGAATCATGAAAAATTTCCGTAAGTTACATATATGGGCCTTTAATGATGTGGAACTGAAATAAATTTCATATAATGTTTCAGGCGACCTTCACCTTGACAACACCTGGCATGTACATGTTACTGCTGCACGTGATCGACAATGCCGGAAATATCCAAAGCGCCAGGAAGGTATTTCTGTTTGACAATTTGTCTGTGGTGGAGAAGCGCACAGGAAAATATGCTCGTGTTACCACTGCCTCGTCTAACACTAGCTACGATTGGGTCGTCAAGGATACCAACACTGTGGACGTCCTCTGGACGGACCTGTTTATCAATGTGAGGCACAAAAACAATCACTGGCTGAATGGAATCAAGTCCTTTACGGATGTTAGCTCGAACTATGATGACAGATTTGGCGACAGGACAACAGCAAGAATAGACCATGTCAATGGTGTGTATGCTTGCGTTATTGTAAAAGTACATATTTTAATTATTGGTAAGATTTTTTCTGCAATTTTCTTGCTAGAAAAGTCCTGCTAAATCATGATTGCCCTTATTACGGTTTCTGTATATTGCTGTCTACGTCACCTATGGTGAGAGCACCAATTCATCATTTAAAGGCCTAATATACATAACTTTCGGCCAACTTGTAGCGAAAATCAAGCCTAATAACTTATTATATTGATAGATTTGGTTAAGATTAACTGATATCAGCAATAGTCAAGATGAATTCTTAAACGGTTATCGGTACAGCAGTAGTTGAAACTCGGTATTTGTAAACACACGTTCATTGTACTGTCTTCTAACTTCGGCTTGTTGAAGTGGACCACACCTGAATTATGTTCAATTCTTTGGATTTTTCTGTCAAGAGTTTCTTGTTAGTTACCACTTAGCTTTACTTCGTTTTTAGACTTATTTTTGCATGGCTATCAAATGGATAATTCTTCAGAAACCCAAATTTTTTTCTGAAGTTACGTATATTGGGCCTTTAAGGCTTATCTGTCTAAATTTGGTTATGCCCTAAAATTAGAGTGTGCCTACATAAGTATGTTTATCGTAAAATAGTGTAGTCAGTGTTCCCAGAAACCTTTTTACCCCCAGTACCCTCAATTTACAAAGTAGGCCTATATAAAAGATTATAATGAGGACGCATACTTCCGAAAATATATCATGTACCCCCAAACGTAAAAGCTAATGGTACTGCTGGTACTGTAAGCACATTGAACCATTGAACCAAATGACAGCTGTGAGCAGCCATAGTACAATTGTTTATTCCAATATTTAAATGTACCAGGACAATGGAGTGATACATCAAATACATGATGTATGAATGTCTAGGGATAGCTTAATGTCAGAAATAGGTTCAAACTTAATGATTGAACGCCATCATAACTGAATCCGCCTGTATTTAAGTCTGTTTGTATATTTATACTTCCTATAGGTGTTGTCGACTTCTGGGTATCGTTTGAGGTGTACACGGACAGCGGGGTGTTAAAAGACTCGCAGGCGCTCACAACCATCAAACCTAATATCCACGACCAAGGTACTTCACTGACGGTAAACTGGGACGACGGTGACAAGCTGAATGTCACGGTACGAGCCATCGATGTCATGCAAAAGTTTGATGAGGTCACGGTGACTGTATATCGGGATCACACACCGCCAGTGATTCGTGATCTGTGGCTAACGCGCGGAGGTCGTACCAACCTGTCTGTTCACAGCTTGGAGGATTTCACGACGATGACGTAAGCATTTTACATCAGTGAATTGTGTCTCCTAAATATCATCAGTGGTATAATTAAATTATTCAAGGGGAAAATTTCAAAAACTAATATTGAAAAATGTGGAGTGTTTTAATTGATTGATGCCCTGTTTGGTCGTCATAACAATAGTCAAACCTTGCTTTATCAAAGTTGGGGAGACTTAAGAAAACTCAAGTTATCAGACCAAATACTTCAATTTAACAAGGTCTTTGAGTTACGCTAGTTTGAGATTAAAAGGTTTGACAAAAAATGAATTAATTGATGTCCTGATGTAATGAAACCTTTGATGCTTCGTGTAAAAAAAATATTATGAGATTAGGGCCCATAATCTGTATAAGGTAAAAATCACAAAAACAATATTTTGGAAAATATGAGTTGACATAAGGTAGAGATGGTGTAGGTCTGTTGTGCTATGATTAATTAACTAATGTCATTTGTTGTTGATGGTTGTTCATTTAGTGCTGATGACTTAATTGATCAATGTCCCGACTGTTAATTAAGAGACTGTTGCCCTGTTACAGGATTGAGTGGGAGACCTATGACTTCCACAGCGGTATCGACTCTCTGTACTGGAAACTCTACGACAACTACACAGAGACTGTTATACAGCATGGCCATGAGGATCTCGTCTCACAACGGGGAGATGTACGTAACAAAAAATAACTTTGATACGGCTTTGGTGAATAACCAATGTGATATAGTATCGCCAATTACATTTCAACCAGATGAAAGGTGGTTTATAGCAATGCAGCAAATTTGATCAATTTTGGGATTAGGATCAATCCAAAAGACATAGAACAAACGGACACTCATAGAAAATGTTCCCACAACACTCAAAACTTGAAATCCATAAAAAACCCTTTACTACATTTATTAGGGCCCCGTATCGGAGATACGGGTGCCCTATAGTAATCACTCTGTCTGTCTGTCCGTCCGTCTGTCCGTCTGTCCGTTCTCACAAAATGGGGTTAATGTGTCTCCAATTGAGTCTAACTGATGTTTATGTGACCTTTTTCTTTATGTGGCTAGCCACATAAAAAGTCAATAAAATAGGTTTAATTCATGTTTATGTGGCTAACTGAAACGTTTAAGAAATTAGACACATAATTATAGGAAGAACAAAATAAAATCATCCATACACCATTGGATGTCTATAACTGTCTAATGGGAGTTGTCTCCCCTTACCTAATGAGCTGTGAGGTTTTGGTGGGAAAACCTTTTGGTTACATTTTTACCTTACAAAAAGAAGAGTTCCGAAGTCAGCCATTTTGTCACATCATTGGAAGGAAACATGGATGCTGTGTTTGCAAGGTAGGTTTATTTGATTGTTGAACTTGTCATTTTCAAAAGCTGTAGATCTAGAGGCCTGCTGTTTAATCTATATTATCTATTAGATGACAGCATTTTGGTAGATACAGTCACTTAATAAATGGAGATTGGTCATATAACAGAACTGTTTTTAGTCTGAGGCCATGTGGCTCTTCCAAAATTGAATGAAAGAGGTGATGAACTTGGAAGGTACTGATTTAACTTCGATAATGTCAATACTGCTGATTTTGAATTATTACATTATTGAATATATATATCCTACCACAAACAACAAGAGATGGTAAATAAAAGTACAACCTATAAAGCTCACTAAGGTGTCCATATATTTATGACTTTATTATCCAAATGTTATGTGACTAAATAGCTACAGGAAGTTTGTTTGTCACATGGCTTTTTTTAACCAATGATAATGTGAGTAATTACCATGTGGAGAAATGGCAGATAAGGAAGAGGTTGTCTGAATCTATGGTGGAAATTGTTGCTAAATTACCACTCATTCTATGTGGAGATATAGTTCTGCTTACTGTCTGGGTTATGTTGTTATATATGTAGAGTATATCTAGAGTTTGAGTGCATGATGTTGAAATGTTTCAACTTACTTTTGATTCATGTTTCTGTAAAGTCATCCTCTCCTACATTCTCTATGAGAATATATCTTGTAAACTCATTTCATGTAGAGAATGTTACTTTGAAATAACTTTTGATTCACTTCTAGATGCTGAGAGTGTTACCTCTTATTGTTGTTTGCATTCAGTTCCTTTCAAATGTGATTGAGTGTTTGATTTTAGTTGTTGGTGATTTTGTAGAACATTAAAACAGCATGTCTTCTGACTCCTTTCATGAGGACAATCCATATGGTCTGATACAGTTTCAATCAAATTTTCAATTCTCAGAGGTTTGTGCTTTCTGCTCCGACTTTGATTTAGATGTTCTTGAGTTGTACATCAATGGTACCAACTGGTTGGCTTTTTTTTCTTCAGGAGAATTTTTTGCATGTGTGTTGTTTTGTGATGTTAATAGTTTCATTTACACAAAGTTCACAAAGGACTAGCTAATAAGTAAAATTGGTGAGTACATGTATTAAACACTTCATTGTTAATCATGTTGTTACACAGGTAAATTGTATTTTATCGATCTCTAAGGGGAAAACATGTACAATTTGATCAAGCTCAGTCTCCCTGAACAAAGGCAGGAGATTTACCACAACAGTTTCCGAGGCGACTCGCAACACATACAGAACAAACACTACGACCTGACTAGCGCATTTTCGTACATGTTACAAAACAATTGCATAAAGAACACAAAAGACAACTCGACCACGCTGATTGACAGCTCTCTCTTCAAACATGCAATTTCACCCCATTCATGCTTACAATACAACAGGTTTACCTGTGCTGGTCATCCAGGTGTGACTGCTAAATATAGATCGCCCCACACGGAGATCGCACGCTCTCACACACAACTATAGGACAGACACTCGCTAGCTCGCTCGCTCACAATATAACACACACACACACACGCTAATACATAGACAACACACACATATAATTACATGTACAGCATTACTAAAAGTTAACTACGTGACAATACTGTACGTTGGAGAGGTGTGAAAAAAATTGTCCTGTGAATTGTGTAATTGTTCTTGAAACGCAAAATTTCTGACCAACAATTTTTAGTTCATGATAGCTCATGTGAGCTATTGCTATTTCGTCTTCGTCTGTTGTTGTCCGTTAACAGTTGAACACTTTTGACTTCTTCTCAAGAACCACTAAAGCGATTGACTTTGTACAAATGTTCCATATGATGTCTCAATCAAGTGTTGTTACTTTGTGCTGATCCAAAATCCATGATGATTGCACAGCTTCTGATTGCCTAAGAAATTTTTGACTTCTTCACAATAGTGGCACAGACATAGAAATAGCCACACAATCTATATAGACATCTTAGATACATACTTATGGATGTACACATAGCCACACAATCTATATAGACATCCTAGACACATGCCTATGGACATAGAAATAGCCACACAATCTATATAGGCATACTAGACACATACCTATGGACATAGAAATAGCCACACAATCTATAGACATCCTATACACATACCTATGGATGTACACATAGCCACATAATCTATATAGATATCCTAGTCATATGCCTATGTATACTATAAGACTCTTTCATATGTACCTATGTAAGATCGGTCTATTCCACCCGAGGGGTGACAAAATGGATGAAATCTGAGGCTTTTTGCCAAGGATTTTAGCCCATTTTGTCACCCCCGAGGGTGAAATAGACCTATCTTACATAGGTACATTTAAATGATTATTTTTCTCTCATGCGTTTTAAGCGCAAATGCCAAAAAATATGACGCAGGCGCGTGGATTTCCTCTATTTTCTTTCTATTTTTCTATTGAACTTTTTGGAAAATAAACACCAGAATCTGATTCAGCATACCCCTAAATGGCAAACAAAGTTTGCACATGAAATTAAACGTTGTCTTATTTAGTGAAGGATAAAATTAGTTTCTATTAAATTTTTGTATCCAAAGTATCCCTTGACTTCAAAGCTGTGGGGTAGTATGCGACGTCATTATACTGTCAATTAATGGGATTCATGATGTCATAATAGCGCGCGTGGTCGTATTGCATGGTTACATGTGTAATAGGAACACAGCGATCATGGGTGTATCAACCTGGAAAGACCAGTATTTCACCTGTAGGTATGAGAGAAATACTGTGGCTATATGTGTATGTCCATAAGTATGTGTCGCATGTCTATAGTCACATAAAACATAGACAAAAGCTACTGTCACTATGTGGCTAATTAATCATGTGACTTTTTCATCCAATGAGAAAAGGTTTTACATAGAAGGACTTGGGAGATTTTCTTGGCATGATGGCTTCTACTCTGGATATTGTTGCTGTCATTCTTCTTATTTTGATCTTGCTTGCATTAGTTGCCATTGTCTATAAGTTATTTGCTATTGCTAGAAGATGGACAGCTCTTTTCATAATTTGGACTGAGCATATGGCTGTGTAAGGTATACCATGCACCTAGGGTAGATTAATTCACTTCAAGATTTCCAGAGGAAAGGTACATATTTTACTATAATAATTGATATAAGATGTGTTTTTAACAAATGTCCAACATTCCTTTGCACAATAAAAGATTTAAATATGCAAGTTTTAATGTGGACTATATGAAATTATGAATGTTATTCCACAACCAAATGCACAAGTACTAGCTTATTAACAAGTAATTAGATGTTATTGTTATTACTCTTGTGAAATCTGAACAGATATACAATCAACATTTCTACTGTTTTTGAGAGAGGTTTTTGTGTTTATTTATAGAGATACACCTTTATTCTACTCAACCCTCAATATGTTTTACGATGTCTATATAGATTGTGTGGCTATTTCTATGTCCATAGGTATGTGTCTAGGTTGTCTATATAGATTGTGTGGCTATTTCTATGTCCATAGGTATGTGTCTAGGATGTCTATATAGATTGTGTGGCTATTTCTATGTCCATAGGTATGTGTCTAGGATGTCTATATAGATTGTGTGGCTATTTCTATGTCCATAGGTATGTGTCTAGGATGTCTATAGATTGTGTGGCTATTTCTATGTCCATAGGTATGTGTCTAGGATGTCTATAGATTGTGTGGCTATGTGTACATTCAATTGTGGCTGTAGAAATTTTGTTTTTACATTAGGAGTGTGGACATTGATTATAAGGGTTATTTTGGCAAAAGTGCCAAGGTTATGCAGATAAATTCAAGGTCATGAGGTCAAACTCGTGCAGCTGATGTGAGGATTAAGGTCATTTGGGCCTCTTGTTAAATAATGGTATTTCCCAATATCTTCTGGTACAGATCATATTTTATATCTCTTTTGTGCTGTGAGGGTGCCATGTCATTTACTGCTTAATATGTATAAATGAAATCAAGATTCTGTGATACATGGAATCTGATATATTAACTCTAAATCATTTGAATTTATAATTATATACTAAAGCCTTTCAATTTCCAATAATGGTATGCTAATTGTGTGGCACTATTATATATAATAGTATAATGTATTTAAGCAATGATAAACAGAAAATATTATTCAAGCCTAAATCTCAATACAATATGCCCTTTATGAATGTTTTGAATTGGAATACAAATAATTATATAATATATGATCATGAGTGGTTGATATCTTTTATAGATGCTGAATTTAAACCAAAACCAACTGGATTGGGTTTGTCAACACTTGGGTCATACATCAAAGGTGCATAAAACACACTACCGCCAGATGTCTGGGATGCTTGAAAGAGTGTATGTCAGCAAACTCCTTCTAATCCAGGATTTGAACCTAACTTCAAAGTACAAAGGGCAGGACTTGGAAAACCTGGATATCAGAGGTGCATATTATTTTGACAAGGTTTTTATAACGTTTATGTCTAACAAAAATTAAATTGTAAAGCTTTTTCATCAGCTAAACACTGATGGGTATTCTGGTTTGGCAAAAGGATATCCGGTTGTGTTAATTATTTTATTTCAGTGATATTGTTTGAACAGAAATGCTGTGCAGGTGAACTGATATTGTTGTTCTCCAACAACTCTTGTTTTCAAAAAACATGCAATTGTCTGCTGCTTGGGTAATTTGTTTACATTATGATGACAGATAAGGGTCAGAGCTTAGGTCAAATTTAAAGTAGTTCTGTCTCTGACAGAATATGTGCATGTGTACTGTATTGATGGATAAAGCGTAGTTTTATAGGGTGGTTGATAATCATCCATAGCATCCTTTCAAAATGTCTTTACATATATCTTTGCTACACAGATATAATTTTTATCTTTTAACAGAAATTGTCATGCCAGAGTCTGTCGGGTCCACACCTGTGACTATGGAGGAACCTGAAATTGCCACAACTACTGGTGATTTAGGAGAAAGAGAAGAAGCAGATGTGCACAATGCCCTAGACATGAGGTACTCACAGTTATTTTTTAAATCTCTTTGAGTAGATGTGTTCTATATGGCCTTTGCTGCCCTGCCATTGTATTGTTTCAGTTTGATCTGGAAATATTTATAGACACATGTAACAGCGAATATATATATACAGTGGATTCCAGCTAATTTTATACCTCATAATTGCATATTACTATTTGCATAGCTCTAAGTCATGAATTACAGGTAGTTATGTAAAAACTTGCATGATAAAAAATTTTAATTTCTGATTTGTTAAAAAAAAAAAAAATCTTTGTCTTTTGCTGTTTTTTGTTAGATTCACAAAGGCCTTACAAAAATTACTGATATCAGACTGTTCTTAACATGGTAACGTCATGTCTAGTTTATTTTTGTTATGGCATAGATACACCACAACAGTAGTAATAAAGCAGTACATGTGTTTTTCTGTCCAGTACGTACGTTTGTCTCAAGCAGCCAAATCTTTTGAATTTGTTAAATCCTAACAATTAAGGTTTAAATTAATTTTTTGTCTTTGTTGTACAGCTATGGCACAAATGGAATGTAACACACAGATATCAGTTAGAAACAAATATTTTTTAAATCGTGCTACACCCGGGAACCCCACTCCCCATCCTCACAAATGCTGATACTTGCATTGTCCTCATGATCGCATATTCCGGTTAATTACATAAAAAATTTTGACAAATAGGGATTATATTTAACAGGAATCCACCGACGTATATGTTTTTTTGTTGTATGTTACTAGACAAATGTAGTGTGCTGCTTCTGCCATGATATTCTTTGGTAGTATTGAATTTTGCAGTCCCAAGAAATACAAAAGTGTGTCATTATAAAAGCAATTATATCGTTGATTGCAGTGAGCTAGAGGAAGAGAATGTTGCATTTGGTGGAGACAGCTCTGACAGCAGTAAGGCATCAGAATATTGTTCAGATGTAGATGAGCCAGTGATGAAAAAAAGAAGGGTACAACACAAAAGACAGCGTTGGTCACAAGAGGAAGAGAAAGAACTCAGACTCCATTTTGACACGTATCTGCAATCTGGAATTGTTCCTAGGATTCCAGCCTGTGAAAAAGCCAAAAGAAAAAGCAAGCAAAACGGGGGGCAGATACACAAAAGAGAATCACATCTCATCATAAAAAAGATTAGTGCCATGAATCACAAAAAAAAGTAAACTATTGAACAATAAAAAGTGATACTAAATTGTAATGCAGATGTAGTAAGTGAAAAATCTTAGGAACATTATGTTAATGTCTCAAGATAGTACAAAAGGAATGCTATTTCCTGTACACATGTTATTACTTATATAGTTACAGAGGAACAGATTTGAACAATGTATTGAAAAATATAAAAAAAATACTTTACTTTCAAACTAGTATTGTTGATATAGGTGTGTATATTCAATATACCTGTGACATGTTTCGTTTTATTTTGCTAACATTATTCTTGCTTAGGAGTATTGCATATGAGGTATACCTAGGCATGGTAGGATGTGTACACCACAAAAGACAAGTTGGTAAAAAGAGGAAGAGAAAGAAATCGGATTTCATTATGAAATGTATCCGAGATCTGGAATTGTTCCAAGGTTTTCGTTCTGTGAAAAGTCCAAACAAAAGAAAAAAATTGTTATTTCCTGTACTAATGTTATTACTTGTATAGTTACAGAGGAACAGATTTGAACAATATATTGCAAAATATGAAAATACTTTACTTTCAAACTAGTATTGCTGACATAGGTGTGTATAACCAATGTTTTAAATTGATCCGATATTCAATATACCTGTGACATTATTCTTGCTTA
Organism: Mimachlamys varia; assembly: GCA_947623455.1. Lineage (NCBI taxonomy): Eukaryota > Metazoa > Mollusca > Bivalvia > Pectinida > Pectinidae > Mimachlamys > Mimachlamys varia. The sequence goes on from OX392539.1 coordinate 44,867,126, forward strand.
GGAGAAAATTGTATCCTTGCATGGTAGGGATGTGTTTTAATTATGTCTCCCTTTGAATGAATGGTGACATATTCCATTATTGTACTTCTTCTTCCGGTCTGGTTTATCTGATTATTTCTTGAATTTGGATAATAAGGGGAGACATGTTTTTGTCCAATAAAACAAATATAGTCTCATTCTATTTTAAAAGATATCCGAATTGCAGAAATATGTTTTTTATTATTATTATTATTTTTTAATGTCCTATGTGATATTGATCAGTTGATAAACATGTAATGACTAATTTTAGAGTTAACAGGACATTAACCTGCAAGGGATTTGCAGTAAAGTAGTATATTTTACGGCAGTAAAAAAGGACACGGCAGGCTTTTCCAATTCATGAATTTTAACATTTTCAATTTGTACATTTTCTGTGTGGCATAACATTTGGAGTGATCCAAATTTTTTTCAAATTTGTTCAAGGAAAGCAATTGATTTTTTTACACGGATATAAAGTTACTTGATTCATGAAAAAATAAGTCTGAGGGATTTTTAATTGTTTGCATATTTTAGATGGATCTTGGTATAATGACTGAATACCTGCCATATGTATCTTCAGAAAATGTGATTGTATTGCCATAGAGTATCAGAACAGTACACTTGGCCAATTATGATTATTTTATGTGCAGAAATAAATGTTTGAAAAGCCATTTAGACATGTCTTCATTTGTGTTTTAGCTCGCCTGTATGAAGTACGATGAAGCATACCTGGGTATGTTATATCCCTGGCATGAGCTTTGGACAGCTAGGTTAAAGTTGTAGGGGTAAAAAATTTGACATGTTTTGGACTGAACTTTTTTGGATGAAAATTATCAAAACCGCATACTACAGTTTATAATTATATTGATGCACAATGTGTATACACAACGAGTGGTCGTTGGATATGGAATTTATTAACTTTCAAAAAATAAGTTACGAGTGTGAAATAAATTCCTTATAATACAACAATCACGAGTCGTGTGACCTGTTTCTACCACAATGATATCGGCATGAACCCAAGGGGAACCTGTGTGTTTTTGCATATGCAAATAAGGTGTACAAGTGAAGACCGGGCTCGGTGATGTGACATCATTCAATTTTCGATGACGTTAATAACAAATGCAGTTCGGGTCAAAGTTCGAGTTTTTGACCAATCAAAAGTCTGGAATGTGATATACCACTAGTGGTATATCGATATATATTTAACAAACAGTCAGCTTATTATGTCCCCCAAACGAAGTGGGGGGACATATTGTTTTTGCTCGGTTTCTTATTATTATTATTATTATTCTTGTTTCTTCCACTTTCTTCCGCCGCGGAGGTTTCCGACCGTTTTCTCAAAAACTACTGGACGGATCTTCACGAAACTTCACTCACATACTCATTAGGGGCGGGGTGTGTGAAAACGGGTTGTTTTTTTGCGACCGGAAGTCCAAGATTGCCGCCAGAGCTAATTTCCGGTTTTCAAAATTCAGTCTCCGATTTCAGTAAAAATTGGTACATGGGTGTTTTAAGGGATGCTGAATAACATGGTAACATTTTCGTAAAGTTTGGTTGCCACCGAAACGAAAATGGAGGCCTCTGATTGGTCGAAATTTATATATTGTCCGATTTCAATGAAATTTAATATATATGTGTAGTATTACACCAACAACATTGTCGTCACATCCGTTTCATGATTCGTCAACATGGCCGCTATTTCCTGGCTTCTGATTGGTCGAAATTTATATATTGTCCGATTTCAATGAAATTTAATATATATGTGTAGTATTACACCAACAACATTGTCGTAACCTCCGTTTCGTGATTCGTCAACATGGCCGCTATTTCCTGGCTTCTGATTGGTCGAAATTTATATATTGTCCGATTTCAATGAAATTTAATATATATGTGTAGTATTACACCAACAACATTGTCGTAACCTCCGTTTCGTGATTCGTCAACATGGCCGCTATTTCCTGGCTTCTGATTGGTCGAAATTTATATATTGTCCGATTTCAATGAAATTTTATATATAACTGTAGTAGGACACCACGGACATTGTCGTAACCTCCGTTTCGTGATTCATCAACATGGCCGCTATTTCCTATATGGGGTGTCAGCTATATTTCCATTGTGAGTTCATTGGGCTCATCAGTTCCGACCAAAGGGGTAGTTTGGGGGACATCTGTAATGGTACCCCATTACAATTAGCACTTGTTTATACAATGGCCTGAGAGTGGATATAGACATCCTAGACACATACCTATGGACATAGAAATAGCCACACAATCTATATAGACATCCTAGACACATACCTATGGACATAGAAATAGCCACACAATCTATATAGACATCCTTGACACATACCCATGGACATAGAAATAGCCACACAATCTATATAGACATCCTAGACACATACCTATGGACATAGAAATAGCCATACAATCTATATAGACATCCTAGATACATACCTATGGACATAGAAATAGCCACACAATTTATATAGACATCCTAGACACATACCTATGGACATAGAAATAGCCACACAATCTATAGACATTCTAGACACATACCTATGGACATAGAAATAGCCACACAATCTATAGACATTCTAGACACATACCTATGGACATAGAAATAGCCACACAATCTATATAGACATCCTAGACACATACCTATGGACATAGAAATAGCCACACAATCTATAGACATTCTAGACACATACCTATGGACATAGAAATAGCCACATAATCTATATAGACATCCTAGACACATACCTATGGACATAGAAATAGCCACACAATCTATATAGACATCCTAGACACATACCTATGGACATAGAAATAGCCACACAATCTATATAGACATCCTAGACACATACCTATGGACATAGAAATAGCCACACAATCTATAGACATCCTAGACACATACCTATGGACATAGAAATAGCCACATAATCTATATAGACATCCTAGACACATACCTATGGACATAGAAATAGCCACACAATCTATATAGACATCCTAGACACATACCTATGGACATAGAAATAGCCACACAATCTATATAGACATCCTAGACACATACCATTGGACATAGAAATAGCCACACAATCTATAGACATCCTAGACACATACCTATGGACATAGAAATAGCCACACAATCTATATAGACATCCTAGATACATACCTATGGACATAGAAATAGCCACACAATCTATATAGACATCCTAGATACATACCTATGGACATAGAAATAGCCACACAATCTATAGACATCCTAGACACATAATATGCATAAAACATATTGAGGGTTGAGTGGATTAAGGGTGTATCCCTATAAATAAACACGAGAAATACCCTCTTATTCCACTCAACCCTCTGATAAGTGTGGCTATGTGTACATCCATACAATGTAGGTATGTAATCTTCTAATAGAGATTCAATCTCAAACCTCTCTCAAAAAGTTTTGATTGTATGATGCTATTCAGATTTTACAAGGGTAATAACAAAAGTGAGCATATACATATACAAGTATTAATGTATGAAACTTTTAACTTATCAATATATCATCTAATTACTTAATAAGATTAAGATTTATTAATAATAATAAGCTAGTACTTGTGCATTTGGTTGTGGAATAACATTCATAATTTCATATAGTCCACATTAAATCTTGCATATTTGAAAACACACATGAGTATTGGGATATGATGCCAATGGTCCCTAGATCTCTATGTCAAATATTGCTCAAGAAAATTGAACATAATCATGTATTATGGCATTGTTATCCTTTTCTGATGCATCTTTGACACTACGTATGGGACCATTTTGGGGGACAGTATAAATGTTCCCCAAAATGCTAATTGAAAGATTTGTGTCATAAAATTGATTGCAACTTTGATATCAGATTATGTTTGTATTACACTTTGAAATGAAAGTTGTATTCAGTTGATGATCTTAATTATGCATACTGGTTATACCAAATATACATATTGTACAAGTATGTGACATAGAAATATTGTCTATGGACAATAAACACATTGCTTTTTGGAAATTGAGACACTTAAGTACCATTTTGTGAGAACACAGTATAAAGCCACATTAAAAAACGAGACACATAATATAGACAATTTTTGTAGCCACATAGTAACCCAGCCACTTAAGACGTGTTTTGTAGGTCCGTCCGTCCGTCCGTCCGTCTGTCCGTCCGTCCGTCCGTCTGTCTGTCCGTCCGTCTGTCCACAAATTTTGTTTTTACATAATAACTTTGGTATTCATTGCCAGATTTGCATGAAACTTGGTCAACATGTTCAATAAACAAATATAAAACACAAGGTTGAATGCTAAGGTCACTGGGTCAAAGGTCAAGGTCATATGAGGGTAGAATTCAAGTCATACTGTATCGGCGATATCCGATACGGGTGAATACCAGATTTGCATGAAACTTGGTCAACATGTTCAATAAACAAATATAAAACACAAGGTTGAATGCTAAGGTCACTGGGTCAAAGGTCAAGGTCATATTAGGGTAGAATTCAAGTCATACTGTATCGGATATCATTTTTTTGCGGGAGGGAGTAGGTTGGCGTGTGGGCATGTGGGGGATATCTACAGCCGCAATACGGGGCCCTTCCTGACCTGTCAGTGTTCTAGTTACTGTTACTTTTGTTCATTGAAATTTAAAAAAGAACAAAGTCAAGGACTCAGAAACAGATCAATGTCAAGGTCAAAGTCTCAGAAACAGACCAAAGTCAAAGTCTTGGCAACATAAAAATGTTAAGATCAAAGTCTCGGCAACAGACAAAATGTTAAGGTCAAAATACACGAAAGCTTTTGAATGAAAATTTCTTTGTTGAAATATAAAATCAAAAGAAGCCTCTGGTATACAACTGGTGTATTTATTTAAGAAGGAGGAAAAGATATTGATAATAATTTTAGGACACATTTTGTACAGGACCTTGCCTCCTGCCAAGCCACTTACGGTGGAGATCCTGGAGACTGTTACTGTACACCATATCAAGGTTGTTTCCATCAACACTTCACAGTAAAACCAGAAATCAAGTCCAGTGGGGGACTGGTCCTTGCCCACGCCAATGGGAAACATGATTCTGACTACTACATAGAGATCCAGGTCACAAACATCGCCAAACTTGTAACCACACTCCGGAAGAAGGTTGGTTACCAATATCCTAACAATTATGAGGAGATCACTTAATTAATTCATGCACCCCTAAAGACGCATTTAAACTTTTCCAAATCAAAGGTTGGAATAGTTCATTACAAAGTTGTAGGGGTGAAATAGTTCAGTGTTCTCCTTTGTTATCAATAAAGAATTGAAATTTCACATCATGAAAATTTCGTTTCCTCGTCATAATAATTATTATATTGACATTTAGTTGCTCTATTATAGATAACAATTGATGTTTCGCCGCCACATACGGGAGTCGTCCATGATGGCGTCCGGGGGTCACTAGAGGTCGACTACCAACAGTCATTCAACCTCCATGCACACTGGGAAGGTTTTTTTGACCGTGAGAGTGGCGTGAAGATGTATGTGTACAAGTTTGCGACAACTTGCCAGGACGCAGCGACCATGATTCTTGATTCAACTGACCCCAGTGTATGTACACAATTGATTCCCTTACTTTATTGCCAACCCTTGTATCTCCTTCACCCCTATGACAATATCTAAACTGGACTTGACCACTTTTAGATTTGGAATGTTTCAAATTTGATAAACCTATCTTTTATAATATACCAGCTGCTAGTATTACTTTCAGCTACTAGTATTACTTTGTGCTTTTGGTAAGATCTTAAGAACTTTGAGTTGTGCAGATAGAACGTTGTTTGATTAAAAAAAAGGGAAAAAATCATCAAAATTGGTAATGGACGCATTTCAATGTGGCAGTGGAATGTCACAAATTCAAAATTAGTCTGTATGACCTGTATTTCATCTTCTGATCTCAATTGAAAATTATTTCTATAGCATTTTTTCTGTGTCCGCAATGAATGTATAGTCAAAAGATACTTGTAAGGCCGTTGAAATATCTTGCACATTATATATCACTGTGACCTGACCTATAATTTGGGCCTTGATCACCTTAAATATCACTGTGACCTGACCTATAATTTGGGTCTTGATCACCTTAAAATATCACTGTGACCAGACCTATAATTTGGGCCTTGATCAAAGACAAATTGATTCTGGTTTCTAATGCATTCCATGTATATGAAGCATGACTTTATACTGAAAATAATTTTTTAATGAAACAGTAAGGCCTTCACATATGCAAGGAGAAGTAGGTATGAAGTAAAGACCGAGATCTAGATCTGTGGAGTTTTTTCTGTTGCCTAGGTGATAGAAACAACGGACACCGATGTTAGTCACACAGCAGTAAGTGACGGACAGTATTTTGTGACCGTTGTGGCGTTCAACCATGCCCTGGAGCCGTCTACACCGGTCTGTTCGGATGGAGTCACGATAGACAGTGGTCTGACATCAGTCCGTGAGATTTCCGTGGATACGGCCAAGGTGCGAGGAGGACTGGTTACTGACCCTGGAGCTACGGCCGTTTGGATTCTGGATACTGACCGCTCCCTGAGGCAGCTTTCTTCTACCACAGCAGCTTGTCGGTAAGAACGAAAAAATGCAAACTTTACAAAATAAAAATCTTCAAACACAATTCTGAAATTGAAAATACTATAATCCAGATAACAAAAGGTTTTGCCCTGTTGTATCTCTAATTCTGCATTCAATGTGTCTTTGTTTTAATAAGGTGTATGTGCTGTAATGTAATAGTTGTCTTAACAATATTGTCAAATAATGACACTACTATAGTAATGCAAATGTACTTTCAAATAATTCACTTAAAGTGCTGTTTTTAAATCAATGACAGAGGATAAGAAATAAAAAAGAGCTATCATCTCTGTTTTGTAAAAAAAAAAGGTTTTGAAATGTAAGAAATTATTAAATCATGCACACAGAGCCAAAGCCACAGTGGTGTCTGACCTTGAACTGTTTCCGAGGGCACGCTATGCCAACGAGACAGAGGTTGTAGTGGACGGAGACACATTCTGTGACAACAGTACCGGAGCGCCCTCACCCGTCGCGGTGATGCTTCGTAAGTCTTCTAGTCTGACAGTTTCCTGGATAGTCGAGGACACCGTTGGAGGGGTGTTTGATCACGAGTTTGGACTGGCCAGTGCAGCCGGTGGCAGTGCTGCTCCGGACATTTTGAGCTACGTTTCCACTAAACAAAATACACACATCACGCTTCACCACGAGGATGTCTCGACGGGCGCCGAGTTCTACATGGCTTTTAAAACCATCAGCAAGACAGAGACAGAAAATATACAGGTGAGTTTGAGTAACATCTAGCCTTCCCTTAAGGGCTTTTCCATAATTAATCGTGTGGGGCAGGTGGGAGGCACCTGTTTTAACATATCATGGTTGGTGGGGTTAAAACCATAGCTGCAAACTATTCCTTATATCAAATCACTTTAAATATTTGATGGGTGGTGGGGTCTCTGAAAAAGTGCCTCCTGCCCCTCCCAAATGGTTAATTCTGGATCAGCCCTAGCTAACTTGAAAAGCCTTTTAAGGGCATTATATGTTAGAAGCTGATCTAGCCTTCCCATTTCTTTTAAGGTCATTAATTATCAGGAGTCAAGATTACTACCAAATATTATAAAAATAATTCACCCTTTTCACACCATTATAAACTAACTATTATAGTACCCAATGGCATTTCTTATTGCTATGGTTTCTCGTCAAAAGTGAAAAATCCTTTATGATGTCCATGGCATCCAAAGACTGATGTCACTGTATAGTTACTACCGTAAAAATAGAATTTTCCTGTTCAGGTAATATTTTCTATAGATAATAATAACCATAATGGAATAGACTTTAAAACTTAGGAAAAAGTTTGTAGATGAATTAGCAATCTGATTAAAATCATCTGTCACATGGGTCTTTTAAGTTTGGACTAATGCCTGAACAGCATAGTAAGAAGTGAACTGAGCCATATAACAGATGACTTGAATCAGATTGATGAACTTGACAAGGTCACAGAAGATGTTATATTCCATTACATTCAAGTGTTGACATTTCCAGACTCTCGGACCGTTCCTGTTGGACACCACTGCCCCGACCTTCAGTGGCACGGTGGCCTTGACCTTGGTTAATGAGCATCTGGTTGCTACCTGGACCTCTTCAGCTTTCCTGGATACGGAGGAGTACTATGAGTTGTTCTACACTTTTGCCATAGGTAATAATATTAATACCACTTAATTGATTAATATTTATTTAGGGGGCCATGGTGGCTGAGTGATTAAGATGACCCTGGCTGTTAATAGGATGTAAAACAAATAAATTAACCTATGATTCATATGTAATAGGAAGAGGAAAAGTGATAAAGATAGTGCCGTCGCTGGGGCTCGAACCCACGACCATTGGCTCTCTAGCCCGATGCTTTACCCACTGAGCTAAAGGGAAACCCCTACACTTGTAAGGCAACCTAATCAATGTACATCTTTTACACATATTTAATAGTGTAAATAGGGAGTTATTTAAAATTGCACAAATATCAAAATGTTTACAGTAAAGACGTGCTGACTAAACCTGGTGAATTGTGTAAGCTTCTTGATGAAAAAATGATGGCCCTCCAAACCTCACATGTAAATGGTTATTATCCCCCAGAACTATTCCATCTTGAATGAATTCAGCTTTCTTGTGATTTGCAAAAATGTTTACTCCGATTTGTTCTTGATTTAATTAGGACACAGTGAGTATGCAGTGGATGTCCAGCAATACAAGCCATTAACAGGGGGCGCCACCTGTACCCTGAGCGCGATCCCCGATTGTACAGCCGCCCTGGTGTCTGACCTTGACTGGGATCTACACGGTCACCATTCTTACTACGTCACCGTGAGGGCCGAGAACTCTGTGGGCCTCTTCGTCATGGCAACCTCAAGTGCATACGTCCATGATGTACAGTTGGCTGCCAAGGGTGTGGTCCTAGATGTGCCAGTGGGGGTAAGTGACACTTTGTTTAATGTTAGTATATCCATGATGTACAGTTGATGCACAAATATCCAGGTGAGCGATACAGGCCCTCTTGGCCTTTTGTAATACAGGGGCCCCCCCATACAGTTGATTATGGAATAGCCCTTAGCTGAAAATAGGAGAATCATTACCAGCTTAACGGCTGACGGGCAAGGCAGATGGTATTAATTAATTAGTCATTATTGTTAGTAAGAATATCTTAAAGCCATTTGAAAAGATCATTTTGATAAGGATTCAAATGCATCTTTCTCACATATATGATGGTATACAAAAAGAACCTGTGTTAAATTCTTCTTGGATCTTGATGTGCAGTTAAAACAAATATCGTGAATATGCTTAAAACAACAAGAGAAAATTTGTTACCGGTATATCGTTCCTTGGTTCGAATTTCTTTTCTGACAAATGGAAGAACAGCTGTTTATGGGAGTTCATACTTCCTTAATGGTTTCCATGGTCATCAGCTGCTTAGTGAAAATTAAAATAAGATAAATCTGACCTTACTTGATGATTGCATGGTTCCCTAAATTGCTAATGTAGTTTGACAGAAAGATTTTGACAGTTTCTGATATGTTATATGTTCTGATATTTTCCTCCATTTTATTAAAACTTTTTTGTTTCATTGCAGAGTGATAAAGATTCCGTACCCTACACAGTAAGTTGTTGTAGTTATGCAACTAAGTAAATTTTTAAACTGTTTAAACATATTTTACAAAGAGATAACCGTAGCAATGGGTGTAGGGCTATGGTTGTTCTATAAAACTGGTTTCAGCTGATATTTATCATTGAGAGTAAACAAAGTTTCCTTTTTGAGGTCAAAGGTTACAATGTATGAATTATTTGATAAATTGTACTTTAGATTTTGATATTTTCATATTTCATAAAAATGCATTGTATTTCAAAACATGATTGTAAACTATTTAGATGCTGGTGAATAAATATATAATGAACACAAATGTATAATGAATGAAGCAATTAGACAAGTAATCCAGAAAACCACTTTTGGTGTTTTATGATTTTTGGAAAATTGTGTAACTTCAGGATATTGAGGATTCAGACTTTCAAACAGACCAGACTAGACTTCAGGCCAGATGGTTGAATTTTGACCACCCCTATCTGAATATAACCTACCGTATCGCCATAGGTACAACCCCAGGAGGGTCGGAGATCTATGGTCCTGCTGATGTGGCATCACAACTCGCATTTGAGAAAACTGGACTCAGCCTACTCCACTGGCAGGTGAAGGACATTCTAAGTATTGTATTGAAGAAATTAATGTTTTAAACATGATATGTCGTCTTATATTGTTTTGCCTGTGCCTTACAGTTTTACCTACATTGTAATTCTTCTCGTATATAGACGTATACAGTTTCAGTATCATCACTGTATACTTTTTTGCATCTTCATGAAATTTCCTCCGGTTCCGGCTTTTATCAAGCACTATATAAAATAAACATGGCGTGGCACAAGATGACAGTACGGAGATGTACGATAGCAGAATTGCATCTTATATGAGATATCATGTATAAACACGTTTGTATCTAAATATCCACTGGATTGCAACTTATTCATCTAAAAATAAATGCTACAAAAATCCAACTTGAACTTTGCCAACCGAAGCACTAAAGGGGGTAAATATTGTATCGAATATTGGAATACCATTTCACCATTCGAATATTCGGGCAATTGGTATTCATTCTCTAAACATTCGAACATTCGTTTCAGCTTTAATGATTTGTTTCTGGACAAGATGAGATGACTATACAACTTTAATACAAATGATTAGCTGTGGTTGATATGTCTCACATACTACTTCATGTTTGAAGTTGTTTTATCTGTGGTTGATATTTCTCACATACTACTTCATGTTTGAAGTTGTTTTATCTGTGGTTGATATGTCTCACATACTACTTCATGTTTGAAGTTGTTTTATCTGTGGTTGATATGTCTCACATACTACTTCATGTTTGAAGTTGTTTTATCTGTGGTTGATATTTCTCACATACTACTTCATGTTTGAAGTTGTTTTATCTGTGGTTGATATGTCTCACATACTACTTCATGTTTGAAGTTGTTTTATCTGTGGTTGATATGTCTCACATACTACTTCATGTTTGAAGTTGTTTTATCTGTGGTTGATATTTCAGACATACTACTTCATGTTTGAAGTTGTTTTATCTGTGGTTGATATGTCTCACATAGTACTTCATGTTTGAAGTTGTTTTATCTGTGGTTGATATTTCAGACGTACTACTTCATGTTTGAAGTTGTTTTATCTGTGGTTGATATTTCAGACGTACTACTTCATGTTTGAAGTTGTTTTATCTGTGGTTGATATTTCAGACATACTACTTCATGTTTGAAGTTGTTTTATCTGTGGTTGATATGTCTCACATACTACTTCATGTTTGAAGTTGTTTTATCTGTGGTTGATATGTCTCACATAGTACTTCATGTTTGAAGTTGTTTTATCTGTGGTTGATATTTCAGACATACTACTTCATGTTTGAAGTTGTTTTATCTGTGGTTGATATGTCTCACATACTACTTCATGTTTGAAGTTGTTTTATCTGTGGTTGATATGTCTCACATACTACTTCATGTTTGAAGTTGTTTTATCTGTGGTTGATATGTCTCACATACTACTTCATGTTTGAAGTTGTTTTATCTGTGGTTGATATTTCAGACATACTACTTCATGTTTGAAGTTGTTTTATCTGTGGTTGATATGTCTCACATACTACTTCATGTTTGAAGTTGTTTTATCTGTGGTTGGTATGTCTCACATACTACTTCATGTTTGAAGTTGTTTTATCTATGGTTGGTATGTCTCACATACTACTTCATGTTTGAAGTTGTTTTATCTGTGGTTGATATGTCTCACATACTACTTCATATTTGAAGTTGTTTTATCTATGGTTGGTATGTCTCACATACTACTTCATGTTTGAAGTTGTTTTATCTGTGGTTGATATGTCTCACATACTACTTCATATTTGAAGTTGTTTTATCTATGGTTGGTATGTCTCACATACTACTTCATGTTTGAAGTTGTTTTATCTGTGGTTGATATGTCTCACATACTACTTCATATTTGAAGTTGTTTTATCTGTGGTTGATATGTCTCACATACTACTTCATGTTTGAAGTTGTTTTATCTGTGGTTGATATTTCAGACATACTACTTCATGTTTGAAGTTGTTTTATCTGTGGTTGATATTTCAGACGTACTACTTCATGTTTGAAGTTGTTTTATCTGTGGTTGATATGTCTCACATACTACTTCATGTTTGAAGTTGTTTTATCTGTGGTTGATATTTCAGACGTACTACTTCATGTTTGAAGTTGTTTTATCTGTGGTTGATATGTCTCACATACTACTTCATGTTTGAAGTTGTTTTATCTGTGGTTGATATGTCTCACATACTACTTCATGTTTGAAGTTGTTTTATCTGTGGTTGATATTTCAGACATACTACTTCATGTTTGAAGTTGTTTTATCTGTGGTTGATATTTCAGACATACTACTTCATGTTTGAAGTTGTTTTATCTGTGGTTGATATGTCTCACATACTACTTCATGTTTGAAGTTGTTTTATCTGTGGTTGATATGTCTCACATAGTACTTCATGTTTGAAGTTGTTTTATCTGTGGTTGGTATTTCAGACGTACTACTTCATGTTTGAAGTTGTTTTATCTGTTGTTGATATGTCTCACATACTACTTCATGTTTGAAGTTGTTTTATCTGTGGTTGATATGTCTCACATACTACTTCATGTTTGAAGTTGTTTTATCTGTGGTTGATATGTCTCACATACTACTTCATGTTTGAAGTTGTTTTATCTGTGGTTGATATGTCTCACATACTACTTCATGTTTGAAGTTGTTTTATCTGTGGTTGATATTTCAGATGTACTACTTCATGTTTGAAGTTGTTTTATCTATGGTTGGTATTTCAGACGTACTACTTCTTGTTTGAAGTTGTTTTACCTGTGGTTGATATGTCTCACATACTACTTCATGTTTGAAGTTGTTTTATCTGTGGTTGATATTTCAGACATACTACTTCATGTTTGAAGTTGTTTTATCTGTGGTTGATATTTCAGACATACTACTTCATGTTTGAAGTTGTTTTATCTGTGGTTGATATGTCTCACATACTACTTCATGTTTGAAGTTGTTTTATCTGTGGTTGATATTTCAGACATACTACTTCATGTTTGAAGTTGTTTTATCTATGGTTGGTATTTCAGACGTACTACTTCACCGTCGAGGCTGTGACATCGGTGGGCAGTGTCAGTGTGACATCTGATGGTGTCACCGTGGTTCAGGAGGGAGCAACTCTTGCTGGAGTCAACGTGTATGACGGCAAAGTGTGCAACTTTACTGGTAAGTTTTATGATGCCACTAGCCCTCCACCTCTAGGTCTGGGTTCAAGATTCAAGGTTAGTTGCCAGGTACTTTTTTATGCCCCTCTTCCCCCATGAAATGTGAAATGTGGGGGGCATATAGTGTTACCCATGTCTGGTCCATCCTGTCCCGTCCTATCCCATGTCATCAAACTTTGCATACGTAATAAGCATGAAGAACTTATTTCATATGGGGGAAGGGAGCATTTATGTCTCAGACATTTCTAGTCCCTGGGAATTCTGGCGTTCCTCCTATAAAACCTGACACATCCTTAATTGTCCGTAGCTGTTATAGGGCATTAAACATTAACACCCCAATCCTATGGTGTGTGTTATTATGTTATAAAGTTGTTGTGCCTACATCGTTTATGTTAGTCCAAACTCTTAATATTTGTACCTTATTGATGAATTCGTGAATATTAAATAACTTCAGGTGTATTCTTGAGTTATAACTTCAGGATGTATTCTTGAATAGTAATTTACTAGAATTAGTTTTCACAAAATTGAATGGATGCCAAATAGAAAAAAAAACTCCTCATAAAGTTCAATCCATAATAAGATTCATAGCAATTAATAGAAATCAAATCTGATCGTATCAATGATGTTCAACTTTGATGGGAGTTGAATCAATTGATGTCTACGATATAATGAAGGTTGATTAAGGTATATCGGAGTTGAGAAAAAAAATTGTTGAAATTAAGGGTCAGTGTGAATCAATTGATAATGATGCCTATGATATTATGAAGGTTGATTAAGGTATATTAGAGTTGAGAACAAATTGTTGGAATTAAGGGTCAGTGAAGTTTTGATTGGTGGATTTCATGTACCTTACCGGTATGTATCATATATATGTGGACTTTACACAGGTCAATGATGTCATGTGTTTCTTTTACAGTGGACAATGGCACACTGTTTCATCACCATGAACAGGTAGGTCTGCAAATATTGATAAATGCCCTCGATCTCCAAGTTCCTATTCGGACGCTCTACCACACAGCTAAAGGGAAATTCCTTCTAGCTCGAAGCTAGAAGGCGACCTTAAATCCTATATGCAATGACCTGTCATCTTGCAGCAAGTCATTTTGTCACATTATTCCACATAAACTTTTTGTGACGAAATTACTAAACTGACAAATGCGATTATGCAAGCTTTGTCGCCTCAAAAACATGCTTTTATATTAATAGTACCAAAGTAATAGATTCAACTTTAATATGAAGTTTACAATTGTCACCTTTTTGCTGGGAAATTCATTTAAGTCTTCCAGACATTTTCTATAGTTCATCTGCATATATCAGGAAATCATTGACATTACTCTCTTACAAATTCATAAGCGAAACAGTTTTGAAATTTTTAGGATATTATTAATATGTCACTCTGTACAAGTGATACAAAATGGAATATTTGCTTTGAAAAAGAAAACATAAATTTCTTTCTTAATTTTTGCTTTGTACTAACATCATTTTAACAATAAAAGAAAAAGATTTTTTAAGATCCCTGCCATATATTGTAAAACACCATTCATAAATCACGGCAATCTCTGATTTGACATGATATTTTCTAGGATCATCGTGTACGCTGTGATTTGGAGAGGGATTACCAGACCTCACTCACCACGATACAGGCCTACTGGACCATTCCCTCTGCCATACGCTACTACACTCCAGACGCACACTGGGCAGTGGAAGAGGAAGATGCTTTTGGGGGAGGTAACTCCATAATACGTTACATTCACCCAGTAGGGGGATGTAGCCCAGATAATAAGTACATTTATTATTTCAGGAGGAGGAGGTAACCCAGATAATAAGTTACAGTTTTTCCAGCAGGGGGAGGTAACCTAGTTGATTATTCATGCAGGGAGGAGGAAACAAAGTTGATTATTCCAGCAGGGGGGGGGGAGGAAACAAAGTTGATTACTCCTGTAGGGGGGGGGGGACAAAGTTGATTATTCCTGTAGGGGGAGGAAATAAAGTTGATTATTCCTGCAGGGGGAGGTAACCTAGTTGATTATTCCTGCAGGGGAAGGTAACCCAGATAATCACTACAACAGGGGGAGGTAACCCAGCTGATTTTGTCAGTAGGGGGAGGTAGCCAAGATAATCATTACAACAGGGGGAGGTAACCCAGATAATCATTACAACAGGGGGAGGTAACCCAGATGATTTTGTCAGTAGGGGGAGGTAGCCAAGATAATCATTTCAACAGGGGGAGGTAACCCAGATAATCATTACAACAGGGGGAGGTAACCCAGATGATTTTGTCAGTAGGGGGAGGTAGCCAAGATAATCATTACAACAGGGGGAGGTAACCCAGCTGATTTTGTCAGAAGGGGGAGGTAGCCAAGATAATCATTACAACAGGGGGAGGTAACCCAGATGATTTTGTCAGTAGGGGGAGGTAACCAAGATGATTTTGTCAGTAGGGGGAGGTAGCCAAGATAATCATTAAAACAGGGGGAGGTAATCCAGATGATTTTGTCAGTAGGGGGAGGTAACCCAGATAATCATTACAGAAGTGGGAGGTAACCCAGATGATTTTGTCAGTAGGGGGAGGTAACCAAGATGATTTTGTCAGTAGGGGGAGGTAGCCAAGATAATCATTAAAACAGGGGGAGGTAATCCAGATGATTTTGTCAGTAGGGGGAGGTAACCCAGATAATCATTACAGAAGCGGGAGGTAACCCAGATGATTTTGTCAGTAGGGGGAGGTAACCCAGATGATTTTGTCAGTAGGGGGAGGTAGCCAAGATGATCAATTTATTTTTGAGTATTGACATTTCAGTATATTTCAAAACGTAATATGATACTTTTATCCTGACTCAGATCTGCAGATTCGACATTATTTACTGTGTAATCTAAAAGACCCAAAACATGTCATTAGGTATTTGTAAAATGAAATATTTCAAAATTCAGATTTCTTCGATTAAAGAAGGGATTTAATTGACAGGTATTTGGACTGTGGTACGTGAATTTGAGCACCTGTCAACATCATTTGAAGCAGAGGCAAATGATCTACCTCTTCTACCAGGACGTTCATATCGTGTTGCCCTGCAATTGTGCGCTGGTCCGACATGCTACGCCCCAATATATACAGACGGAGTCTTGATTCTGTCCAGTCCACCAGTCACAGGAAATTTAATGGTCACCCACCTCAACCAAACCACTACTGGAGGGGCAGAAAAGGTATTACACTGAACTATTTGTATCAGAATTAATTTAAATTCAAACCCTATTATCTCAAAGTTAACAGTTTGATTTATCTGTATTCAAGTTATGTGAATATGAATGTAAAGAGTTGAGCGTAAAGTTTGACCAGTTTTACTGTATATGTCTACTAATTGCTGATACAGCATCCAATGTTTGTATACCCCCAAACGACACTGAATGGCTTCAAACCTTGATTAGAAATACCCACGGACATTTCCTGTAATTCAGTATTGTTCATATACAGTAAAACCCCATTTACTGGAACTTGTGGGGACCTGATCAATAGGTCGAGGAATACACGGTATTCGAGTAATCCGAGGTTATACAAACTTGGTCAGGACCAAATGAACTATTCAACAATTTAGGGGTTTTAGAGTTGACTGGGTTCAAGTAAGTGGGGTTTTGCTGTAATTACACATGTATTTATTGTATGTTAAAGCTGAATTGACTTTCTTTCTGTTTCTGTAGCTAATGGTACAGATGGATCGTTTCTATGATCCTGACATTGCTGACGATACAGATAAATTTGAGGCCGTAGAGAAATATGAATGGGCAATCACTGATAATTCTGTCAGTGGAAAGATCTTCACAAAGTGGACCAATTTAGACACATTCGCCATTTCTGCAGAAAAGGTAAGCTCCAGATTGAAGAAAATAGATCTTCTTTCAGTTTTATTGTTCTACTTAAATACAACAAATACTGTTTTGTGTTTTTTAACATTTAACAGGATCTAAAATTGTTGACACTAACCAAGAATACACGAAAAAAGGATGACACTATGAAAGGTTTATAGGATTGATGACACACAAAAGAGAAAAGGAAATAAGGATATATTTTTTAATTTAATTTTATATTTCAAAGTTGCATGAGAATTTAGGACTTATAGAAATTTAGAATCTTAGCCTTACTTGAACTATTCACAATAATTGACAACACTTTTGATGAACACAAGGGTATGCCTTTACACATTAACAACATTTTTGGAACTTCTGAATTATTCTATAAAGATTGTTAGAAATTAATTAAGGGAGATAACTTGCATACAAATAATATATTTAACTCATTCACCCCTTTGACACATTTGAACTCTTCCAATTCAAAGGTTAGATTAATTCATTATGAAATTTAAGGGGAGGATGAGTTAATATTATCATGCATACCTTGTTAAGCACTATAATGGTTTGTTACAGATGACCTTTGAACTGAGCCTGACCGGTGTGATGGATTTCTCGCGATGTAAGCGGCTGTCTGTCCGGGGCTACAACAAGGCCAATCTGTGGTCAGTGTTGTCCAGAGAAATCCTGGACTGTGCAGCCTTTGACCCAATACTGATCAAACCAAATACCATTATAGACGCTGTAGGTGAACAGGAGTATGATGATAGTAAGTGTTCCGACTTAAAAACGGGGAATAGCATCTATTGCCTAATGTATTTTGTGTCTAATGTTTACTGTTTTTTATATGCGATATATATTGCCACCATTTGTCCATAAAACCTCGCTAATTTGCCACCTGTTATCCATAAAACCTCTGTGGCAGATTTTAGTTGTATATGATTTAGGTTGCCTTCTAGCTTTGAGCTAGAAGGAATTTCCCTTTAGCTCAGTGGTAGAGCGTCCGACTAGGAACCTGGAGATAGAGGGTTCTGTATTCTCTTTCCTGTGACACCTCAATAAACTGCCATCATTGTCTATAAAACCACGCTTTCCTGCCACCATTGTCTGTGAAACTTTGTAATAGTGCCACCATTGTCTATAAAACATTGTTATAGTGACTTAAAAACGGTGAATAGCATCTATTGCCTAATGTATTTTGTGTCCAAAGTTTACCGTTTTTTATATACGATATATATTGCCACCATTTGTCTATAAATCTTTGTAATGCTGCCACCATTTGTCCTTTGAATCTCTCTAATTTGCCACCTTTTGTCTGTAAAACCACTGGCAGATTTTAGTTGTATATGAATTAGGTTGCCTTCAAGCTTCGAGCTAGAGAGAATTAACCTTAAGCTCAGTGGTAGAGGGTCTGACTAGAATCCTGGAGATTAAGGGTCCTGTATTCTCTTTCCTGTGCCACCATTGTCTATAAAACTTTGTAATAGTGTCACCATTGTCTATAAAACTTTGTAATAGTGTCACCATTGTCTATAAAACATTGTAATAGTGTCACCATTGTCTATAAAACTTCGTAATAGTGTCACCATTGTCTATAAAACTTCGTAATAGTGTCACCATTGTCTATAAAACTTTGTAATAGTGTCACCATTGTCTATAAAACTTTGTAATAGGGTCAACATTGTCTATAAAACTTTGTAATAGTGTCACCATTGTCTATAAAACTTTGTAATAGTGTCACCATTGTCTATAAAACTTTGTAATAGTGTCACCATTTGTCAAAAGAAATTGTACTCTTTGCTTGACAAAGGAAACAGATGTTTTTTAAAGCTTGCCAATTGAGTTTTCAATTCCTGTTTGTGTACAAAACAAACTCCGTATATAGCACATTTATATAAATATTTGTCAGTGTATAAATATGTCCATCTGTATCCATCCATCTATTGATAAAAGCTTGTGTACATGATGTCTCTTGAACTGTAGGTTGACATCAGTTTCTAAACCTGATTAGATTTTAATGGTGGAGCTAAATACAGGTCAAAGGTAACAGTTGACCACTTTTGAAGTAGAAATGATATCTCCAACAAACATAATTTCCTTATCTGACTTTGTTAAGGTAAAAGATATGTCTGACCACTTGAAGTGATGATACACCCCGGGAAGTTCATGATAAACAATTCAAACCATTGCATTGGAACATATTTGTCTTCAAGGGTTAAGGAGAGGAGGGTGGTGGGAAGCTGTTTGACCAGTTGGGCCTATCTCCGGCCTGTTTCAGGCCAAAAATTGATATGATAGATTTCATAATTATATAACATTACATTGTTTTAAGACCAAATATTAAGAATTTACTGAGTAATGAGAGATATTTTAATTTGTAATATAATTAAGTGTTCATGAATTGTAGCGGGCACCATGAAAAATGGCTATGGCAAAGAAATCTACCTCAAACTTAATGCCAAATGGGAGCATGACGATGTTGATTATACTCCGTACATGAACATGATCTCCGCTGTGTGGTGGGACCTACGACATCGTAACTACACCTACGCAGTATTGAGGGTCGAAGCACTAGATGTGACGACGTATTACCGGCCTTCCTCTCTCCTCTCTCTGTCGGACCCATGTTCACACCCAGATAGTATCAAGTGCGGTGTCACAGGTAATAAATAAAGCTTTTTACGGAGGCCCGGTTGTCTAATGGTAGGACGCCGGGCTCGTGATCGAAGGGTTGTGAGTTCGAGTACAGGCCGCAACCCTTGTGTTGTATCCTTGAACAAGATACTTTACTCCGCTTGTTCCATTCTACTCAGCTGTAAATGAGTACCTGGTTGGGTAGTACTAGAAATTGTAGAATGCTAGCTGTGAGCGCCGAAATGGCAGCACCAGTTGTATGCTCCCAAGGGAGTTGAGAACGATATTGGCTGGCAGCTTTGAGACAACCTATAGGCTTTGATAAAGCGGTATATAACGACCTTGAATTAATAATTATAATTGTATTTAATGTGTTTAACTCATTCACCCCTAAAGACTCATTTGAATTCTTCCAAAGAAATAGATGGAATAGTCCATTGTGAAGTTTATAGGGGTGAATGAGTAAATACTTTATATACGAAGTGAAGCACTGGATCACACATTTAAGGATTTGTTATCATCCATGCAGAACTGAAATGAGCTTATATAGCTTTAAGAAAATTTTAATGTATAACATGCATCATGCCTCAATATAGATTTTGCATGGAAGTATTTTAAGGTATCATTAAAGGTAGGTTTTCAAAAGAACTAGTCTCAGATATGCAATCTTAACCTACTCATGGATTTCTTAAAAATCTGCTGTGATAACAATTTTTTTCCTAATCCAAATTTAAATTACATGGCCATTTTAACATACAAGCTGTTATGGAAGTCCACAGTGGCTAACTGCTGCTGTCTTTAGTAGTCGGGAATGCTTAACTGTTGTTGTCTTTAGAAGTTGGGAGGGCCTAGCTGTTGCTGTCTTTAGTAGTAGAAAGTGCTTAACTGTTGCTGTCTTTAGTAGTAGAAAGTTGTCTGATGGAATCAATTAACAATCAGAACTAACATGTTACTGTTACACTACATTGTAGATTTAAGAATAATTACAATCTCCAATACCTACACTAGAATTACATTTGGTATAGCATAACTGATAAAGAAGTTTTTAGCTGAACTGAAATTTGACATCAGTTTCCATTTGAAATTACTTAGTCTTAAGCATTCAACTTCAACTTTCGCAAGAAAATTTGCTATCTGTTATATCGTTGGTTTTCAGAAAAGGAGTATGTGAATATAAGGTTTGCACCGGGTGAGCTGGACCATGGATCACGTTACATTGTGTGCCTACATGCCGACACTACCGTCATACAACAAGAGACCTGGATCCAGACACTGCCGGCTGTCAGCTTGTGCAGTGATGGGGTAGTGGTAGATTTGACCCCGCCCACCCCTGGTGACGTGTGGATTGGACACACCCCTGACAATATGTTCCAGGTAACATGCCAATATTTCAACTAATAGGGCTAGTTCAAATGAGGATTGTCCTAACATGGTTTTCAGTATCTATTATTTCCTTTTGATGCAAATTTTGATGCTTTTGATGTTAATTATATAACAAATGCTTCGTTATCAAATTTTTTTGCTCCTTATCTAATTTTCTGACTTCATTCAACAATACAATATGATATTTGCTTCTTAAAACATCTTGTCCTGTAAAGACAGACTTGTTTCCGTTTGCATTGTTTCAAAATAACATGCAACATAGATTTTTCTCAAAATTATTTCCCTTTTTCGACAGAGTTATTGCCCTTGTGATCGTTTTTCTCTTAATTATGTCCCTTTTAAACAGAGTTATTGCCCTTGTGATCATTTTTCTCTTAATTATGTCCCTTTCAGACTGAGTTATTGCCTTAAGCTAGTTTTTTTTCCTAAACTAGGTCCCTTTTATACAGAGTTTTTGCCCTTGCACTGTAAGATTTCTTTTCCGTTTACAGACTACACTAACAGACATCTATGTGAACTGGGAGACGTTTGTAGATGTGGAGGAGTTTAGTACTAGTTCACATTCCACAGGAATCCAGGCGTACATCGTTAGCATTGGTAACTCCCTCATACTTACTGTAAACAATGTCTTTATATAGATACAGAATGATGTATACGATACATAGAGGATCTTACACAAGTGTCGATGTAAGATGGAATTTTTTTAAACAAGTGAAATAATATATCACGAGCCTTTAGGTGAGTGACATATTGAATTATTTAACCTATATAAATGAGAATATACTCTAAAACTCTTAAATTAATTCTCTATAAGACAGACAAATTTCTACTTTGACGGTACGATTTTCACTACCGAGACACATTTGTTTATGATGCCACAATAGTGTTATTACACATGTGTAATAGCATATTAATGACATGGCAGTTTGACATGAATGAACAGGTCAGTTATGTGTTAAATTGTATAATTATACCTAAATACAAAATTCAACAACAACTCGATTGTTTCCAAGATCTCTTTTACTATTAGCCACAACACAACAGAAGAAAAGGAAAGTCTGACAGTTTGAAACATTTCAAACCATTGTGCTACATCATGTCCAATCAAATAATACCAAAGAATAAGTTTCCTGTAGCCCTATACCTATTGGCTATCCCAAACGTTTTAAAGCAATTTTCAAAGAAGCAGTATCAAAGTCAAATAAGATATCTTTCCTATATAAATCATATAAAATTATTAAAAATATTACAGGAAACACATCTTTTTTTTGTCTGGCCTTAAAGGGAATATATCAAAAGCATAAGCAATTCAATTGTTCATGGCTGAAATGGAATTAAATACATTCAAAATGTGAGTTGTTATTTCTCATTAAAATTATTTAAACAAAACCAAAGGAGTAAAGTACAAGTTTAACTACCCCTACACCCCCCCCCCCCCCCCCCCTATAGTGCAAGTATACATAACATAATGTGTACTGATGACTAATAAAACGGTATTTTCCAGGGACGACGGCCGGTGGTAATGATATGGTAGACTTCACTGACGTAGGGGCAAGTAACCACATTGCTTTCCACGGTCTACAGCTCCGGAATGGCATCACCTACTACGCCACCGTAACAGGTAAAATCACAGCATTGAGTTTACAACTGTGGTGTCTTAAATTACTTAATAGATGATTCAGTGTGTTGGCGGTCCATTGTTATAAAACGTTTTGGTGAGTTGTCATGATGAGATGACTTTGTTTGACACCAGCAAGGTTGTAAGGAGTAGGAGAGTTGGGGGTTATGTGTACCATGTCCTTGCGTCCGTACGTCCGTCCTGTTAAGGTTTGGGGCATGTTATTTATGAAATAATAATACATACTGTAAATGTACGTATTTTGGCGTACTCAAATTTAAGCGCATGACTGGGTTTAAACAGATAAATGCAAAAATGAATTGGCACAAAAATGGAGTGAAAACAAGATTGATTACAGATAAGAAGTCAGTAGAAAGGAGTCTTAAATTTGCATGTGTAACAAGAAGTCAAATGAGCATGTTATGCCTATATAAATATATACTGTAAATATCTTATTTTCGCGACTACTAGCTTAATTTTCGCGTTTTATATGAAACAACTATATTCCTAGAGTTGGCATACCTGTGATCGAAACTATTTTGTGGTGATTATTTTTCGTGAATTTTAAACACCCGGGAAATAAGCGAAAATCAGTTGGTTTTCAGTATACATCTACCTAAGATACAGTCCGATCCATGGAAGTGAGATGTACATGTGAATGTCTCAGTGTTAGGGAATTATTGTAATCTTTAAAACTTTGGTAAACAAATATTCATCACAATAATTAACCCAATCGTAATTTTATGTCCCAAAACTGCTAAAATAATATCACCACTAAGATAGATATGTTGACAGTAACTGTTGTCCGAGAGGACTTGTGATGACCACTCGGCACTGTTTGTTTCAGCTATGGACTTCGCCAGGAGAAACACCACCCAGACAAGTCCTGGGGTCCTCGTAGACGTGACACCGCCCCGTAAAAGTGACAAGCCAATCGTGGTTGATCGACACTTTAATTCACGTACAGGGGTAGGAGCCTGGTGAGCATGTTTGATGTTTTCCCTTTAACATTGTATTGAAGTTTTACATCTAAATGACCTTCATCTATTATGACCTTGTCCTGGTAGTTATTTTTTGTTTGTTAGCTCCTTGATAATTTCCAGCAGTTTTGGGGTGATTTTTAGGGTGCGCAAATTACACTGGTGCGTAAATTACACGAGTTTTTACGTTATGAAAATTATAAAAATAAAAGTTGTCCTGCTTGGCTGCTAGAGAGTTGTCAAGTGCTAACTCCAATATAATTAACAGGATGTCATGCTCAAAAGTTTAAATTTGGGATATGCTTGCTCATTTGTTTTACCTGTATTTCCAGTATTTGTTTTACCTGTATTTCCAGTATTTGTTTTACTTGTTTTACAGCTGGACCGAAGTGTTTGAGGACCTTGAGAGTATTTCCAGTATTTGTTTTACCTGTATTTCCAGTATTTGTTTTACCTGTATTTCCAGTATTTGTTTTACCTGTATTTCCAGTATTTGTTTTACCTGTATTTCCAGTATTTGTTTTACCTGTATTTCCAGAGTTTGTTTTACCTGTATTTCCAGTATTTGTTTTACCTGTATTTCCAGAGTTTGTTTTACCTGTATTTCCAGTATTTGTGTTCCTTATGTGTTTACAGTATTTGTTTTACCTGTATTTCCAGTATTTGTTTTACCTGTATTTCCAGAGTTTGTTTTACCTGTATTTCCAGTATATATTTGACTTGTGTGTTTACAGCTGGACCGAAGTGTTTGAGGACCTTGAGAGCGGGATACAGCGGTACACCTGGGCGGTAGGGGCCGAGCCAGGCTACGATGACATCCTTCCCTACACAGACGTGGGAGATATCGTATGTGCTGTTCAAGACGAACATATTGTCCTTGACCTTCATGAAGGACATGCATACTACATAACAGTTAAGGTAAGGCACTATTGTTATATATACAGGCCTATGTGTGTATATATATTATTTTGTTCATGTAAACCATCCACTGTAATCATACGTTGAATTTGTTCCATTTGTCTTCCTTGTGTAACTCTTCTGTAAATATTAATGTGGTTAAGATGTCTGACATTCTGCTACCACTAGCCCTCTACCTCTAGGTCACAGTTACTTAGGGGTTAAGATGTCTGACATTCTTCTACTACTAGCTCTCCACCTTGGATCGCGATGGCTAAGTAGTTAAGGTGTCTGACATTCTGCTACCACTAACCCTCCACCTCTTGGTTGCTGTGACCAAGTAATTAAGGTGTCTGACATTCTACTACCACTAACCTTCCACCTCTGGGTCGCGGTGGCCGAGTGATTAAGGTGTCTGACAATCTACTACTCTACCACTAGCCCTCCATCTCTGAGTTACTGTGACCAACTGATTTAGATGTCTGACATTCTCCTACCACTAGCCCTCTATCTCTGAGTTGCAGTGGCTATAAGTGATTAAGATGTCTGACATTCTCCTACCACTAGCCCTCCATCTCTGAGTTGCAGTGGCTATAAGTGGTTAAGATGTCTGACATTCTGCTGCCACTAGCCCTCCATGTCTGAGTCTTGGGAGTCCGGATGAGTTTTACACCATGAGAAGTCATACCAATTTTATGTACCAGAATGTTCTTTTGGTAACGAAAGGTCTAAACCAGGACCACATTGAACAGGTATTCCTGTAAATCATACTTAAAAGTCACCCTGTCATCAAGGAAGTTGGACTGTAGTACTTTTTTACTTCCAGGCGTACAATGGAGCTGGACTTTACTCTCAAGCTTCGTCCTGGGCCATAACTGTAGACCTCACCCCACCTGTCCCAGGCCACGTGTTTGATGGTAAACGTGCCGACCAACCAGCCGATATGTTAGACAGGGACTTTCAGACAGACAGGACTTATATTGCTGTTTTTTGGGAAGGTTTTCATGATCCGCACTCCAACATCCGCGAGTATTCCGTCAGTGTTGGTACATGTCGAGGCTGCCTAGAAGTGCTAGAGACACAGGCTGTTGGTATCACAGATGGTAGGTTTTATAAGCTACAGGAATCATTTTTCCAGCTTTTACGATAAAATATTCTTAAAATTTAGTATTTTACTACCCCTTAATGCAGGTGATTGATCTAAGTTTGTATTTTTCGCAATACAGTGAATTCCACTTAATATCACCCCTGTAAATATCACATTCCTCTTTATATCATGTTTTTCCAATTATCGTTTTTCTCTTTATATAAACTATGTAATTTTATTTGGCTATAAAATCATGGATTTTGAGGTGAATTTCTCTTAATAAGATGTTTTTTTAACCAATTACATTAGAAATTCAGAAAATGATGTTATTTCCATTGAATTCAGATACAACTTGTACAAAATATATTGCATAGAAAATAAAAAAGTAACATAAATAATGATTTTTTAATGAAATAATATGATCTATAGAATGAAACATATTCGTAAATTATATACATTGAATAGCTTACTCTTAGTAATGGAGATTGGAAATGCACTAGAGTTAGTGGGAAACATGTTTCTTTTAATGTCACATTCCTCTTAATATCATGTTTTTGTCTGACAAATGCAACATGATATAAAGGGGAATGCACTGTATCCTGTTTGGAAACATATGCCTGTACAACAAAACTCCAGATGACACATACTGAATTAAAGGAAAAGAATTAACACCTTGAGTTTGTATTCAAATGTCATAAGTTCAAATCCAAGGTCAACTGCTGCTATTGTGTAACAGATTCATGGTCATCGATTAGCACTGTCTAATTGCTTGACTCTAAAAAACCTGCATATTGGCTCCTGAAAATGAAAAGGCTGTTGAGTGACCCCCTAAATTAAAAAAATAATAAATAAATAAATGCTCTATGTCATGTGTAACTTGAGTCCCTGGAATCTTGAATTTAAAAAACTGAGGGTCTCAGGAAAAGCCCTTGATCAGTCTACCTGGGGTGGGGTGGTCGGGTGGTGCAGTGGATAGCACACTTGCCTTTCACCAAGGCGGCCAGGGTTGATTCCCCGACCGGACGTGAAAAGGTATGGGGTCACCTTCCGACCACGTGGGTTTTCTCGGGGTACTCCGGTTTCTTCCACAATAAGACCCTCGCGCACTAACATCCGGGCCAACAAGAGTGATTAATATAAGCAGTATAACTTTTTTTCATAATTGTTGTAAAATAAATAAAAAATTATATTTATATTTATCAGTCTACCAACTTATGAGGCAAAGGAGTGGGGTGGGGTGCATACAAATCTTAGAGTTTGTGATAGTTATAAAAATGTATGTTTTATCTTGTCCTGTTAACAGAGTTTGTGATACAATATAATGTAGTTATGACAATGTTTATTTTATCTTGTTCCATTTACAGAGTTTGTGCTGTCAATGAAACACCTTGGTGTGGGTTTGACTTACTACACCACAGTGACCGCCTGTAATACAGCCGGCCTGTGTTCCTCCGTCACGTCTGATGGTGTCATCTTAGACAACAGTCCACCGACCGCGGGCGTGGTTCAGGACGGGACTTTTCCCTGGGACATCCACTACCAGGCCGTACCGTAAGTCACTCGTCCTCACCAGTAGGTGTAGCTTTTTAGGGGCCTCACATTTTAATGCTCTGTTTTAATCACAGTGTCATTCACTTTTATATACCGAGATTGCAATGTATTGTAGTATCGTGAAGTCTTAAATCTCCTTAATACCATTGAAAATAAATTTGTTTTATGAAGATTTTTGACACTGAATACAGGTTGCACCCAATCCCAAGATCAAGATCACAGTTGCCATATTTATTCTGCAATAAGCCCAGGGCAGCATTATATATCCTATCTGACTGAAACGGTGGAGGGGGGCTTTTTATAGGATCTTACATAATCTCGTGACTGAAAAGTGGGGGTGGGGTAACTTATTACAGGAATATAGAAAAAGTGTTTTCTTCCTGCAATATGATTATGCTCATTGGCCTATTTACCAAGGCTGGGACTGGGTTTATTGTTGAAGTTATGATGAAAACAATATCATGAAACCATTCAAATTCACGGAAAAAAACATCACTCTCCTCATCATCATCCAAGGCCGACTCGATGCCAGCATTTTGCATCCAAGGTCGTTTTGGTGAAGGAAATCTCAGAGAGTATTTTTATCAGCCAATCAAATTACACAGAATTACATGTTGGGAAGATGTCATCATTTCTGTATTAGACTCGCAGCAAAACGGGGACATTCCCGTATTTGTTTTTTCGGATGGTAGGTCTATATGCCGCGATAAGCAGTCAGAGCGGTAGGTCTGCATCGCGACATATGCAGCGATATCACGATAAGGGATAAATGTATATTTATGTACGATTCGATGCAATAATGTGATATGAATGAATTTTTTTTTAAAACAATTTCTGAAGTTAATTTTGATCTTCAAAGTTTACAGTTGCTATTGAAACACTTGTTATAAGGTTTGGACGGCAAACTCGGGTTTGAATGTCGAACCTGATATACCGCCAAACTCGTTATATCGCCAAAATTGCTGAGAACAGAATGTGGCAATATAACGAGGTTTTACTGTATATCAAAAAGTAATATATGGTACCTTTTCTTTGATGCAGTTGAGTTTTGTTGGTAATTGGTATTTGGTTGATGTTGTTTTATAAAACTGTATTTCCAGTATTCACAAACCAAATATACCAATGTATAGTCACTGGTTACTTCCTTCCGTTTGATGACAATTGCATTACAAATAAATATCTAAAGGCCCAATATACGTAACTTTCAGCAAAAAGCAAAAATCAAACCTAATAACTTATTTTATATATAGATTGAGTTAGATTAACTGATATCAGCATTATTCAAGATTAATTCCTACACGATTACCGGTACAGCAGCAGTTGAAACTCGGTATTTGTATTTGTAAACATGCATCCATTTTGATCTGTCTTCTAACTTCATCTTGTTGTTGAAGTTGGCCACACCTGAATTATTTTCAATTCTTTGGACTTTTTCTTGTCAGAGTCCTGAAAATTTTCCTGAAGTTACGTATATTTAGCCATTAATGATCAGGATGAAATTCTTAGCTTAATGATATCTATCACAAGTCTTTCTGTTTTGCATTTGCAGTACCTACATTGGGGCAAAATGGTACGGGTTTTCTGACCCGCAGTCCGGACTTGACCATTATGAATGGTGGGCAGGAACTGACACTGGGTCTGATGATGTGATGGCCAAACAAATTCTCCATCTGTCCGAAGTGGTGACCAATCCTGCTGTTCCAACTCTACCTGTTGGTCAGACCATCTATATCACAGTCCGAGCCTACAACAAAGCAGGTAAAGCAGATCCATACACTTCGCAGTCCTGGCGTCTCACGAACTACTTAATTATTGTTAACTAAGACTTTATTATTACCGTCACTACAACAATATGCATTCTTGAAATCTTCTGCCTTGTCAAAAAAAAATCATCCTTTGGTTGTAATATCCATATTTATGTAAATAGTTTTGGCGTTTGAGAGCAAAACCTGCTTCCATTGTGGAGGAAAACTTTAATGTTAAAAGGATGCTAAATTTACCCTATATACAGTAATAGTAGTTGATGCTAAGTATGAAATTACTAATTGGCGAATTTCACTAAATAGAGTAGATATCATCACAATTAAACAGTTATGGTTGTATTTTTATGCCCCCGCCATGAAATGGGGGAGCATTTAGTGTTACCCATGTCCACCCCGCCGCTTTGCGTCCTGTCCAATGGTAATGTAGCCGACTTATTTAAATATCTGCTGATCCGATTGTTATCAAACTTCGCATACATAATAAGCATGAAGAACTAGTTTCATATGGGAGTGGGGGCATTTATTTCCCCCAGACATTTCTAGTTTGCCTAAAGCCTATACCTTTGGGCTTTTGGTTAATAAAGAACTTAGGTCATACCAATTTAATTTATTGTTCGTCGGATTTACCGCTCCTGTTTTGGAAAAATTAAATAAAAGTAAAAGTAAAATATCACCGCTCCAATTTTAGCGTCAATGAAAAATGACGAATCCAGATATATTTTCCAGTGGTTCAAAATTGAGAAAATGCCATTCCGGATCATTTGAATGTTTGAAACGAAGGTAAAAATGGTATTTCAAGGGGTTTTGGCAGAAACACGAAGGAAATACGCGCCGCGGCTTTTTCGCTTTTGAAGAAAACTGGGAATGTGTCAAAATGGATTTCTTGTCGTGTTTGTTGCTACATAATCTGGCCACCATAATTTATTGCAAAATACCGCAATAGAATGGTTTATCGTTCCAAAATCTCTTGATCAAATAAACAGAATACTGAACTCAAGCAGTCTCACTAAAAAGCGACTTCAATCGTCAACAGAAAATATCTTTAAAATACTGAATTAAGTAAGCAACATCTGTAGATATGTTGTTTATACAATTGTACAATTATAATACATGTAACACATCTTTATTGAATTTCAAATCGTTATTCTCCTCAAGCGATCGACCCAATTTGGCAGACATCATTGTCATTTCATCAGTCTTATTTTAATAGAATAGGCCTACTGTTGATAGTTAAAAAACATGTTCATTATTAATAATTTGTATTTATGTAGGTATTACCATTCGAACTCTCATCCAGATGCCGTAGTTACTTAGTTACCAGTAATCAGAACATTTAAATCCTGTATGGATTAACACTGGGTGCTTTTTCAACCATGATAAAGACAATAATGAACTTATTTATATACTGGACGTCAGCTTATAGACTGATTTTAATTTTTATGATCTGGATATTTAGTACACAGATAATGCTTGTGTCCATTAATATTACTATTACTATTGTTGTAAATCAAAGTTTGTCAGCAAAACACCTTCAATAAAATATAAAGAAGCATCTAAATACCCACAAAAAATGTGGTTGCTAAAAGGTGTTCCCTGTGGCTTTGGTTCAATCACTAAACTTGAATGGCTGACCTTAGGTCTTCTATTAAGAAGGTTATTTAAGAAAGCTTTTCTCTCAATTGTTGTTTTATTGCACAGCTTTATACAAGTAGTTTGTAACATGGAAATAGTAAATAAACCGCTACAACAGTTTAAATATGTGTACCATTTGGTGATACATTATATTACTAGTCAAACACGTATTCTAACATTTAGCCTTTTGAAAACTACCGCTCGGTCGAAATTTTAAGGAATTCAAAATTTTTGTAAAAACAAAAAAAATTCGCCCGCTCGCTCTAATTTTGAAATCTCATTTTCCGAAGAACAATAAATCAAATCGGTATGGCCTTCAGATTTTTATTTTTTTTATCCCTATGTTGTATCAATTCTGTTTCAGGGTTGTATGTGGATTCCGTTTCAAATGGATTTAAAGTGGATATCACTCGTCCAGTTATTACCAAACCAGTACTGTCTGAAGACTTTGGTGTGTTTGTGTCCGGCAAACTATTTCTTAGGGATTCATTCAAAGTTACATGGACTGCTGCTGATCCGGAATCTCATATTGAGCGACAGCATTTGTCTATAAGGGCCCACAGAAATGGAGAATTTCATCTCTCCCCTACAAAGGTAAATACCTGTCAATAAAGACCCACAGAAATGGAGAATTTCATCTCTCCCCTACAAAGGTAAATACCTGTCTATAAAGGCCCACAGAAATGGAGAATTTCATCTCTCCCCTACAAAGGTAAATACCTGTCTATAAGAGCCCACAGAAATTGAGAATTTCAGCTCTCCCCTACAAAGGTAAATACCTGTCTATAAAGACCCACAGAAATGGATAATTTCATCTCTCCCCTACAAAGGTAAATACCTGTCTATAAAGTGCCACAGAAATGGAGAATTTCAGCTCTCCGCTACAAAGGTAAATACCTGTCAATAAAGACCCACAGAAATGGAGAATTTCATCTCTCCCCTACAAAGGTAAATACCTGTCTATAAGGGCCCACAGAAATGGTGAATTTCATCTCTCCCCTACGAAGGTAAATAACGGTCTATAAAGGCCCACAGAAAAAGAGAATTTCAGCCCTCCCCTACGAAGGTAAATACCGGTCTATAAAGGCCCACAGAAAAAGAGAATTTCAGCCCTCCCCTACAAAGGTAAATACCTGTCTATAAGAGCCCACAGAAATGGAGAATTTCAGCTTTCCCCTACAAAGATAAATACCTGTCTATAAAGGCCCACAGAAATGGTGAATTTCATCTCTCCCCTACAAAGGTAAATACCGGTCTATAAAGGCCCATAGAAATGGTGAATTTCATCTCTCCCCTACAAAGGTAAATACTGGTCTATAAAGGCCCACAGAAATGGAGAATTTTATCTCTCCCCTACGAAGGTAAATACCGGTCTATAAAGGCCCACAGAAAAAGATAATTTCAGCCCTCCCCTACAAAGGTAAATACCTGTCTATAAAGGCCCACAGAAATGAAGAATTTCAGCCCTCTCCTACAAAGGTAGGTATATAAGACCAACAGAAATGGAGAATACTTGTACCTGTCTTACGGTTTCAGTTTTAAGTTAATAGTTTGAATAAAATAGTTTGCTGGAGAAATAATGAGCTCTGGCTGCAGGTGGCTTTGTTTTGTTATTTTTAGCCCACCATCATCAGATGGTGGGCTATTCAAATCGCCCTGCGTCCGTGGTCCGTCGTCCGTCCGTCCGTCCGTCCGTCAGTCCGTCCGTCCGTCCGTCCATCCGTTAGTCCGTTAGTCCGTTAGTCCGTCCGTAAACAATTCTTGTTATCGCTATTTCTCATAAAGTACCGAAGGAATCTTTCTCAAATTTAATGTGTTGGTTCACCTTGGTCCCTAGTTGTGCATATTCCATTTTGGGACCGATCTGAATTCAAGATGGCCGACAGGCAGCCATCTTGGATTTTGACATTTGAACTTTGTTATCGCTATTTCTGAGAATGTACTGAATGGATCTTTCTCAAATTTCATATGTAGGTTCCCCTTGGTGTGTAGTTATGCATATTGCATTTTGGGACCAATCCAAAAACAACATGGCCGACAGGCAGCCATCTTGGATTTTGACAATTGAAGTTTGTTATCGCTATTTCTAAGAAAATACTGAAGGTATCTTTCTCAAATTTCATGTGTTGGTTCACCTTGGTCCCTAGTTGTGCATATTCCATTTTGGGACCGATCTGAATTCAAGATGGCCGACAGGCAGCCATCTTGGATTTTGACATTTGAACTTTGTTATCGCTATTTCTGAGAATGTACTGAATGGATCTTTCTCAAATTTCATGTGTAGGTTCCCCTTGGTGCTTAGTTATGCATATTGCATTTTGGGACCAATCCGAAAACAACATGGCCGACAGGCAGCCATCTTGGATTTTGACAGTTGAACTTTGTTATCGCTATTTCTGAGAATGTACTGAATGGATCTTTCTCAAATTTCATGTGTAGGTTCCCCTTGGTGTGTAGTTATGCATATTGCATTTTGGGACCAATCCAAAAACAACATGGCCGACAGGCAGCCATCTTGGATTTTGACAATTGAAGTTTGTTATCGCTATTTCTAAGAAAATACTGAAGGTATCTTTCTCAAATTTCATGTGTTGGTTCACCTTGGTCCCTAGTTGTGTATATTCCATTTTGGGACCGATCTGAATTCAAGATGGCCGACAGGCAGCCATCTTGGAATTTGACATTTGAACTTTGTTATCCCTATTTCTGAGAATGTACCGAATGGATCTTTCTCAAATTTCATGTGTAGGTTCCCCTTGGTGCTTAGTTATGCATATTGCATTTTTGGACCAATCCAAAAACAACATGGCTGACAGGCAGCCATCTTGGATTTTGACAGTTGAACTTTGTTATCGCTATTTATGAGAATGTACTGAATGGATCTTTCTCAAATTTCATGTGTAGGTTCCCCTTGGTGTGTAGTTATGCATATTGCATTTTGGGACCAATCCAAAAACAACATGGCCGACAGGCAGCCATCTTGGATTTTGACAATTGAAGTTTGTTATCGCTATTTCTAAGAAAGTACTGAAGGAATCTTTCTCAAATTTCATGTGTTAGTTCACCTTGGTCCGTAGTTGTGTATCTTCCATTTTGGGACCGATCTGAATTCAAGATGGCCGACAGGCAGCCATCTTGGATTTTGACATTTGAAGTTTGTTATCGCTATTTCTAAGAATGTACTGAATGGATCTTTCTCAAATTTCATGTGTAGGTTCCCCTTGGTGTGTAGTTATGCATATTGCATTTTGGGACCAATCCAAAAACAACATGGCCGACAGGCAGCCATTTCGGATTTTGACAATTGAAGTTCGTTATGGCTATTTCTCAGAAATTACTGAAGGTATCTTTCTCAAATTTCATGTGTTGGTTCACCTTGGTCCCTAGTTGTGTATATTCCATTTTGGGACAGATCAGAAAACAATATGGCCAACAGGCAGCCATCTTGGATTTTGACAATTGAAGTTTGTTATCGCTATTTCTAAGAAAGTACTGAAGGTATCTTTCTCAAATTTCATTTGTTGGTTCACCTTGGTCCCTAGTTGTGCATATTCCATTTTTGGACAGATCGGAAAACAACATGGCCGACAGGCAGCCATCTTGGATTTTGACAATTGAAGTTTGTTATCCCTATTTCTGAGAATATACTGAAGGGAACTTTCACAAATTTATGTAGGTTCCTCCTGGTGCCTAGCTATGCTAAGAATAAGGAAACGACAATGTAATTCACAAAAAAAAAACAAAAAAATGCATCTGTGTCCCACCAGAGTCTCTGCTCACACTTAATCAACACCTAAGAGACAATCGAAAGAAGAGAAAAGAACCATCTTTCAAAAAACAAACTTAGATCATTTGATGGTGGGCGCCAAGATCCCTCTGGGATCTCTTGTTTCAAACATGTTCTCACTCTCTTCACGCATTGACGGTTTCTTGCATCATTTACTGTTGAAATGACTATCAAAAGCAAAAAATAGATGAAAAAATCAAAAGTACATGTAGAAAAAATAAAGATTTTGGTGGGTAAGATATTGTTTGTTGCAGATGTACAGATAATATATATTAAAAATTTGATTTACTTCGTATATGTGGTAACAACAAAAGCACTGTATTACAGTTGGTTACCTTTAATAAGACCCTTGTTAAGAGATTTATTTCTTTTGAAAGGTAAATGGCATATTACGAGACTTCACCTTCACCGGCCTTGACCTTCATGATGGGGTCAACTACTACGTGAACCTCATCGCCTGTAACGGGGCCGGGATATGTTCCCAGACGGAGTCGGATGCCATCTTTGTTGACAGTTCTCCCCCATCTAGAGGTTGGTTACAGATGCTGCTGTTGCTTAGATTTTCATCATCATTGTGTAAATGTGAACATTTTGATGACTGTTTAAATATTGTCTTCATGTGTTCCTTTTCTGCACCCATGTATGTGGCTTTCCATATTTTCACCTGTGCAAATTTTCACAAAGTAACATCTTCAGATCAACTAGTTGTTGAGTCTGCCTCCTTAATTGAATTTATGGGAGTGCTTTTCATGTTCTTTAATTTTAAGGTAGCTTTCTATAAGTAAAGTCAGAGTTTCTGAAATTGAATCTAGCTATACAATGTCAACAAAAAAGCAGTCTTCAAGTTTTAAGAAGGTTAGTAAAGATTAGTAATGAA
The DNA here is from genome assembly GCA_947623455.1 of Mimachlamys varia. Lineage (NCBI taxonomy): Eukaryota > Metazoa > Mollusca > Bivalvia > Pectinida > Pectinidae > Mimachlamys > Mimachlamys varia. Next base: position 44,902,627 of record OX392539.1, read on the forward strand.
AGCAAGAATAATTTAAATATTAAGCTCAAAGTCATGGAATCCAAAAATTGCTCCATATTGGAAGGGAGAGATACACTTTTTTCGTTGACCCCCGCCCGATTCATTAGATTTGCTGTAATGTGATGTAATGTTTTATACTGGAGGCAGATCTGATTTTAACCTGACCATCCATATCATATTAACACAGGTGCCCCCACCTCCTTCAAAGGACTGATCATTGAAAAGCCCGAAGAGATATATGTTGTAATAATGTAACTGCTCTTAACTTTCTGATGCCTGAACATGTTTAATTAAACCAAATCCTTGCACTTAAAATAAATCGCACTGCATACAATGTGTTTAAACTGGACTTGCATAAAATCACACTGCATATTTAAACTGGATTTGTCAGTATCTGATTGGGTTCAATTTTACCTGGAGGGATGACAGGGTAAACATTTATACCTGGAGGGATGACAGGGTAAACATTTGTATGTTTACCTGGAGGGATGACAGGGTAAATTTACCTGGAGGGATGACAGGGTAAATATTTGTATGTTTACCTGGAGGGATGACAGGGTAAACATTTGTATGTTTACCTGGAGGGATGACAGGGTAAACATTTGTATGTTTACCTGGAGGGATGACAGGGTAAACATTTGTATGTTTACCTGGAGGGATGACAGGGTAAACATTTGTATGTTTACCTGGAGGGATGACAGGGTAAATATTTGTATGTTTCAGGGATGTTTTCTATTAAAACAAACCACGCCTCTCTAATAAATCGTGAGGTGCCCAACTCAATGACGTGGACAAGTCGTGCCCTTTTTCTGTCCTGGATTGGGTTTGCTGATCTCCATTCTGAAATATCTAATTACTTCATCAACGTGGGAAGTACCTATATGGCCGCTGACCTCAATAAGGTAACTAGCCGTAAACTTCGATGTTTTGGAAGTAATCTTATTTTAGCGTTTTTTTGCGAAGAACGCATACTCCTGAATTATGATTTCATTAATCACAGTTTCTGTATGTTGCTTTCGACAACAAGATATAAGTTACTAGGCCAATTCATCTTTGCGCTTATCTGTTTAAACTCAGTTATGTGATACCTCCTCAAAATAGAAGTTTTTATATGACCAGGGTGACCTTTTATATACCTCAGGGTAGTAGCTATGTTGTACATTGTGGTAATTTCAGTAACTTAAATGTAATGTGGTAGTTTCAGTAACTTAAAATGTAATGTGGTAATTTCAGTAACTTAAAATGTAATGTGGTAATTTCAGTAACTTAAAATGTAATGTGGTAATTTCAGTAACTTAAAATGTAATAAAGATAATTTATCAATATTAAAAGAAAGAAGCGCTAGAATATTTTTTCTCATTAATATGGAAAGTTTTTATTTGGCCTTAATATATGTTGATTGTCTGAAAAATAAATGTTGACGGTTTAATACATCTTTCCTCTACAGGTAATTGGAACACCAGGGTTTGTGTCCCACAGCAATACAAGTGCCGTTTACGATGAAGGACACGTACAGAGTGCCAAGATAGACACACAAGACCTCAGCAAGGCCTCAAACACACTCTTCATACACATGTGGGCCGTCAATAAGGTATGTACACTGGAGTAACAGACCTTATACAGACCTCTAACACGCTCTTCATACATATATGTGGGCCGTCAATAAGGTAAGTACACCAGAGTAACAGACCTTATACAGACCTCTAACACGCTCTTCATACATATGTGGGCCGTCAATAAGGTACGTACACCAGAGTAGCAGACCTTATACAGACCTCTAACACGCTCTTCATACACATGTGGGCCGTCAATAAGGTATGTACACTGGAGTAACAGACCTTATACAGACCTCTAACACTCTGTTTGTACTTATATTGTCCATAATTTCAAGTTCTACTGATGACTTTTCACATTAAGGATCCCCGTACCACAGTCAAAACTATTGCAGTTAAATAAATGAAAAATGCATTAGAAACTGCTATTTCATTATGACTCTCACGAAAATGAACCATTTCAGTAAAGAAAACTTTATCTTGCACAACTTTTGAATAAAAAATGATAAAGATGATATTTATTTGAAACTCAAGACTAAAATGACCTTGTTAAGCTTATTGGTACCTTTGACCTCAAATGACTTCGTTAAACTTACCAGTGAATTTTGACCTCAGATGACCTTGTTAATCTAAATGGTAACTTTAACTCAAATGACCTTATATGAACCTTAAATTACCTTGATAAACTTGCCTGTGAACTTTGACCTCAGATGACCTCATTGCTGTTTACAGGTTGGCCTGTCGAGCCCGATTATTCACTCGATGTTTAAGATGATAGCGGGTGGTTCCCTGGAGCTGGTTCGTCGCTGTGACTCGTACTCCTGTCTGGGACACTGTGTGTGTGCCCCCCAGGACACTGTCTGTCCCTATAGTCACCTCGACCCCTGTACCAACTATACCTCACAGGGTAACGTTTAAGCAAATGAGATTCTCATTCTGGCCAAATTATAATTATTTGAAAAAAATTAACTTCAATATACTCCTTTCATAGTTTTCTAGCCTGCTGGTTCTCCAATTTAAATGAGTGCAATTAATAACTTTATTAATGCTGGTGTTTTAGAGAGAAAGTTGTTGTACATTAAAATCTGGATATGGTGTCTCAATATATATAATATATTTTAATTTTTCTTTTATATTGATAAATAAACAAATATTTGAGTTAGATTTGATTTCTTCCATTTCAAAAATACATGTAGTAGATTAGGGTTGTTTCTATCAAACCTCCAACATAAATGTGAACTTTAATACTTATACAGGCAACCCTAATTCTCCCCTCGACGTCACTGACTTTGGAATCACCGCTTACACTGCTACGAATATGGGACTCGGTGCCGTCTGGAAAGTGTCGAACTTTGATGGGTTACAGCCCCTCTGGTAAGTACTCGTATCTAATTCAGTATTGACTCTTCTCTCAAAATACTGGGTACCTGTGTCACACTTATAAATCTGTAAATAAAATTTTTTTTTTGTGACGCATTAAACATTGGTTGATGAGGTCATTGCTGTGCCGCATGGAGCCTCAGAAAGCATTGCCCAGGAACAAGGAAGCTTCAATCATGCTGTAATAACTGCCATATAATTAGGAACAGAGATAAAATACAAAATGTATATCTCTCGTAGAATTATGTCGTTTTCATGCCTCTGCCATAAAATGGCAGATGGGGAGCACAGTGTTACCCATGTCAGTCCTGTTCCATTTCAATGTGTAAAAAATTATTCTTTGACATGTTTTTGTCAAACTTTATGCAATGGTCAAGTATACTCAGGACATTATTAAGTTGTAGCATTCAAAAGCCAAGGTCACGTGTCGGTTCAGAATTCGGGTATTCATGTCTTATAGACGTTTTATGATACAGACGGTTAAAATACAAGCAATGAAAAAAATAAAACCTTTGGCTCAGAAATTGCAAAAGCCTTTTAGAAAGTGCTTGCATTTTGTCTTGAAAAGTCTGTGTGATCAATTATTATAACTATGGTGCTTTTACAGGTATGAATGGAGTGTTGGTTATCAATTCTTGGCCTCACCTGAGGGGATTTTCCACCAAGCTGACGAGAGAATTTGGCATGACGCTGGACAAAACATGCAGCATTTGTTTCTGGTGACTAGAGGTGTGTAATAAGCTCTTAAAATGGCTTCATAATGTCAGAAAAAAACCCAACTTCATTCTACATTGAAAGGTCGTTAAATGATAAAGCAATTTTAGTGACTCTGGGCAAGTCTAGCTAATTACATTTTTGCACAGTAATCTGGATTTTCAAAATTTGTCTTATGATAAACCACAACTTTAATACAAACTTGGATTGCCATATTCGATCAAATAAAATGTATTTCACACAAAAGGGGTATGCTTTATGAAACTTTGTATGGGAAAAGTTTCCATGCCAAAATCTGTGTGAGAAAAAAAGATTTTTTTTTTTCTTCGGAAAAAAAACTGCTTAAATTTCAGTTAAAGTAAGTAAAATAAGTCCTGTTTAATAATGTCATACACTTTTCCACAGAAATAAAGAAAATATGTTGTTTAATTTTTGCAGCGAAACCAAGTTTGTCTGAGGGGATAGCTTATTCGTTCTTTGTTCGGGTGTGGTATGCCTCCAATATCTACGCCATATACAAGTCTAATGGTGTAACAGTAATGACCATTGCACCCACTCCGACTGTCATCCGAGGAAGTGCGGTAAGGAATCTTTGATTTGTTTAACTACATTAAAAGTTTAGTTTATTACTGTAACCTGAAATTCAGATAGATATTGTATATGTACCTACTTATTTTGACACACTCAAATTTCAGCTCTTAATTAATGGAGTTTAAATAGATATAAGCGCAATGATGAGTGGCACACCCACAATACTTGCTGTAGAGAGCAATCTAGAGAAACTGTTATTAGTGCTATCATAATTCAGTTGGAAAGCCACATGGCCGGGCAAGTGACACGTTCAGTTGGAGAATCAAACACTGGCCGCCTTGGTGAAAGTCAAGTGTGCTATATCCACAGCTCCACCAAGCTCCCCCCACACAACAAAGTTAGGGGAGTATACTAGAAACACCTTGTCTGGATGTCATAAGCATTAATTCCCAATTTGACTTTGAACATTTCATTTCAATGGTATGGTCGACATTGCAGACCCTTGTCTAACACCAGTGGACATTAAAAAAGACTACCCAAGAATGTTTAATTCTCTTTGGATGCCAGTGGGAGCATTCATGTCACACTGATATATCCTGTTGATATTTCATATTTAAATTTTTTAAGGGAGAAATGTCCCTTGATGCAAAATAACAAGAAAATTTGACCCCTTTTGAGGGAGTTATGGCCCTTTATGGGAAAAACTTGTCCAGATAGATTTTGATGAAACTTCACATGAATGATCAGTATGTTATGTAGTTCTGTATCAGCATTTTAATTTCAGTGTTCAGCTTCTTTTAAGGGAGTTACGTCCCTTTATGTGAAGATCTTTTTTGGAGATCTTCATCACCCTTAATGTAAAATTCAAGATGAAGAATTTCTCAAGAAAATTCCCATTTTGTGTCAGTTATTCCCATTTCTGTAAGTTGACCGTCAAGGTCAGTAAAGGATTATGAACTACCAGTATCTGCGGGGGGTATTAGTTATCCTACGGATGACAGTTCTAGTCTTGAACTCTTATAACTCAAAGAACCTGTTTAATTTTAAGTATTTTCCGGTCCCTGTCAAGCTTTTCAAACTTGAATACTCAGATAGCTTGAAGTTTTCCCGTGGTCCCATCAACTTCAAGATAGCAAGGTTTTACTGGACTTAATGATTCACTATTCTACAGGTGACCGAGTCCAACCACAGGTATAGCCACAAAGACATGGACTTCCTGGAGGTCCAACCCTTCATGGTGAGCTGGAAAAACAAGTTCCTGCATTCTGCTACCTACATCAGGTCCTTCAACATTTACCTCAGCACCATGCCAGGAGGTCAGTACGTCAAAAACAGGTCCAGGGGCCTTTTTTATGTAACAATTCTCATGCTTGAAATTAAATTGCGTGCTCAAGCCCAGTTCCTTATTCCAGTGATAACTGTGTGTTTCGGCGGCCATGATGTAGAGGGAGCAATTTTTCTAATTGCTTATTGTAATTTGATATCAACTGTTGATGACATTTATTGAAATTAATCACATTCCGTTATATGTTACTAGGGGATGACGTATACAAAGTGGCGGCCAGTTTCCCCGGGACTACCACCAGCTACAACTTTACAAGATTCCGACTCGAACCTCGCATTAAATACTACTCCAATATTGTGGCCTACAGTTTCTCTGGGCTGCACCACACGGAGTCCTCCGACGGATTTGTGATCGACAATGTCGTGCCAGTGATGGGCTCTGTGTACGATGGCACAGGTGATTATAGCTAAAACATTTTACCTAATTCTCACCTCTGTAGTAAAGTCTGAATTTCTCCTATTTCATAAATTTGCATTCCTATTTCTTTTTTGGTCGCATTACATGTACTATCTCAAAAGTGTAGTTATCTCCCTTGTTTGCCATATCATGGCTACATTGGAAAGTGTTTGTGAAACAAATTTGGGCCATGTAATAATGATGTCATAGTAGGAATTAAGACATCCGATTGTTGCATGGCTCCAAATCATAACTAAAACACTTCCCGGAAGTCAATCTTAAATCCACCATTGAATAAATATAACACTTTTGCGAAAGGCCTATATATGTTCTTGTCAGCTACCCTCAACTTTCTTCTGTACCTCATCCTCCACACTTTCCCCTTCTTCTTTGTGTACTTTCTTTATTCTTCACACTATTCTCTTTCTCTTATCCTTAGCTTCTTCTGTCCTCCCTTCTACACTATCTTTCTTTCCTTTGTGCATTCCCTGAATGCATCATGATATTCTCTTCTTCGGGAAAATTCATTGGAAAAAGTTTGATATACAAAGAATATATAGCAAAATAAAAAAAAAATGAAAGACTTTTGGCACGTCACTATATATGAATGCCCCCTAATACCACTGAATCAGGACTGGACCGAATGGACACAGCAACAACACTAATATACCCCACTCTCACAAACCCACCCCAAATGTTATGATTGGGCATAATAATGACAGACAGGTATACAAAATGTACTATATATGTCCTCACAGAGAAATTAGTTACTCGAGCAAAACAGATAGGCTGAGTGATATCTTTGGGTTACATCCGGGAGTTACTGTTGTTACATCCTGGAGTTACTGGTAAAAGAACTCTATAAGAATCTGGAGTTACTGGTAAAATAAGTCTATAAGAGATCTGGAGTTACTGGTAAAATAAGTCTATAAGAGATCTGGAGTTACTGGTAAAAGAACTCTATAAGAGATCTGGAGTTACTGGTAAAATAAGTCTATAAGAGATCTGGAGTTACTGGTAAAAGAACTCTATAAGAGATCTGGAGTTACTGGTAAAATAAGTCTATAAGAGATCTGGAGTTACTGGTAAAAGAACTCTATAAGAGATCTGGAGTTACTGGTAAAATAACTCTATAAGAGATCTGGAGTTACTGGTAAAAGAACTCTATAAGAGATCTGGAGTTACTGGTAAAAGAACTCTATAAGAGATCTGGAGTTACTGGTAAAATAACTAAGAGATCTGGAGTTACTGGTAAAAGAACTCTATAAGAGATCTGGAGTTACTGGTAAAAGAACTCTATAAGAGATCTGGAGTTACTGGTAAAATAACTCTATAAGAGATCTGGAGTTACTGGTAAAAGAACTCTATAAGAGATCTGGAGTTACTGGTAAAAGAACTCTATAAGAGATCTGGAGTTACTGGTAAAATAACTCTATAAGAGATCTGGGGTTACTAGTAAAATAACTCTATAAGAGATCTGGTGTGTACATGTATGGACTGGTGATTTGTTTTAGGTTCAGAACTACACTGCCCTGTATGCAGCACCAGGAGAGGTTTGTACAGAGTGGATATTAACACTGGGGTTGTTTTGTTGTTGAGATTTCTGATACATTTCACTTGTACCTGAACAGCTATGTAATAACTTTTGTGACAAGATGTATTTGGTTAATGTTTGTTTTGATATAACATTTTTTATGATTGATTGATTTGTCAGTGTATCTTATTTTCAGCAACAATTTACAGGTTTTAAGTTATCAAGGTTCTTATCAGAAATGTTTCATCAAAAGATTGAACATTTCTTTGAAAGTTATACAAAAAAAAAGAAAAAAATGTCTGTATGTAACTGATGATAAGCCCATGCCTGATAATAAGCCCACCCCATCTAGTTGCGCTTAGAAAATCAAGTATGTCTGAAACTCATAAGTTTGTTTTGCAAAAACCCTTTTATAAATATCTTGCATTCATTTTCCTCCTTCAATACTTTAGATATAAGGCTACACAACATACTATAGAAAGAATCCATGCAGTTGATATAATAACTAATGTGTTATCTCCAACTCCAAAATATTTGTATGTGATGTGTTGTATCAACATCATTTCACCCCTGAAAATTCATACTGAACTATTCTAACCTTTGAATTGGAACAGTTCAATTGTGTCTTCAGTGGTGAATGGTTTTGTTTTTGGATAATGCTTCAATTGATGTCACAAAAACATGTCGGGTTGAAAAGTGGGTAATGTGTGGTATTGGCATAATCTATGTCAGGCTGTGTTGTATTTGACGTCGGATATAGATTGTCATGTTGTCTGTGATAAACATGTACTGAGTTGTGTTTGGCATTGTCTTCGTTTAAAGACTTGTTTTGTGTGCAATATTGACCCCACAAAATATCTTCTATGAAAATGTCTTTAATAAATTTGTTTTGATATGTTACATTATTGCTTCAATAAGGCCAATAGACTTCTAGTGAGTTTCTAACTGAGTAGTTCACTAGTTCCTTTTATATCTTGATATTAAGGAAATATTGACCTGTTAGCTCAAATCAGAGTGATGAAACCTGGACTAATATATTGCTGATTTTTTTTCTAAAACCCAGAACTCTTCATGTGATTGTATTAGGCATTTTGGTCTTTATTATTACAGTTGAACCTGACATTGTCTCAAAGTTGGCAGGCATGTTGGAAAACTTTGAATTACAAGTATTTGAGTCAAATTAGTTCTAATGTTTGGTGTGATGTTTGTTCAGAACTGAGAAAATGCTTTGAATTATAAGCAAGTTCTTCGAGTTATGCAAGTTCAGGTTACGAGGTGGCCTGAATTATTTTAATACTCATTTAGTTATGGTGTTTGTATCCTCAGAAATGTCTCAATGGTTGTACAATGTATACCTTTCTAAACTTTCTGATTTAATGCTGATCATGTCTTGTGTTCCATGATTTAATGTTGATTTCCATTTTACGACCAGGTATACACGACATTGAGTACCAGAGTAGCCGTTCCAAGTCGGGGGCGACATGGCACGGTTTTGTGGACCTTGATGCTGGAGTGAAGACCTATTACTGGTGTGTGGGCAACACGCAGAGCAAGACTGAGTGTTCCATCAAAACATGGCAGTCCGTAGGTCTCCGGACGGCCGTCAGCACCAACCTGTCGACAGCTCTCTCCCATGGTAAATTGTCCAATAATTAAACTGTGGTTTAGTGTTATTTGATATTCGGTATGTACTAAGGTTATAAAACATCCCTGCTGTTTTATGTGGTTAATTACGGATGGAAGGATATAGTTTTATTAAAGTCACATCCTGTTCCATCTCGTCACCATTGAATTCTGGGTAATGTGTTTATAGCTGGCTTTAATTCATCAAAATATAACGAGTCTCAAGGTTACTGTTGTCATAGTTCAATGAAAGGGCAAAGAGAGCTAGTGTTTGATCATGTCTTGCAGACATGAACTATTTTTGCTGAAAGATTTTCCTGACATTTTAGGAAATCTTGGAATTTAAGCAAAACAGTTGCAAATATTTTACTGCATAATAGTGCATATAGTGTCAAGGTATTTTTTCATTTATCACCAGTGATAGTGTATATTATACCTTTCCAGGTATGAGGGTATACAATAAGGTATACGCTGTTGATGGACTTGGACAGAAATCGGACACTGCTGTGTCTGATGGGGTCACCATAGATACGACCCCACCAATTCCTGAGCAGTTAGTTCATCTTGATCAGACAAATGTGGCTGCCAATCCGTCCTTCGAGGATAGTGGCGGCCATTCCATCCCGTGGGACAGAGTCAACAGTACGGATATATGTAACGTCAACTCCACACACCGCCCAGACATATGGTCTAGTGCCACGGACACGTGTTTGGCCGTTGTGTCGTCTGATACAAACCTTGCCAAAGACGGGAGATCCATGGTGATCGTGCGAGGTGTGCTGTCCCAGGTCATCTATGGACTGGAGTTGAACGGCCTGTACAGAGTGACCTTCGTCACGTCACATCTTCCCAGTGTGGATTCTGTCATCGCTAATAAGGAAGGCTTTGTGGAATTTGGCGATCGCCATGTTTTCCTCTTGTACACAAAGGCCTATCGCCATGACGACCATGGCAGTCACACAAGGGAGACAATTTCGTGGCATCTACATACATTTTACTTTGTGACTACCAGTACTACAATGACGCTTAGCCTCGGCAGTTTGGATCGGGGTACCGGATTATTGATCGACGATGTTCATGTACATCAAGTTACACGCCTGACTGGTGCCACATCGGACACAGTAAATGCACACGTGGTGTTTCTGCATGAATGGGGCTCTATACATGGATCTTGGAGCTTTCTTGAGGCAGAGAGCCACATCACGGAGTACCTGTGGGCTATAGGTATGTAGTCTCTATACACCTGAAAACTGCACTTGTTTCACCCTCAATGTTCATTTAAGACTTATCAGGAATACCTTGTCTTTAATTTTGTTTAAATGTTAAGATAAAGGGTCATTTTAATTTGCAAAAAAAAATCTCAGTCATATTTCAAAGAAAATTTATATAGAAATGTGTTAAAGTAAAAAAAATCATTAACAAATTTATTGATATTCTTAGCCCATAGCACTAGTTAAAGTCATCCAGTCTAACTTGTTAATGCTTTTGAATGTCTTCAGGCTACAGGAAAGGAGGAACGCAGGTGCAGGATTTCCGCAGTGTTGGCCAGCAGAGGTTTGCTTACAACAACACTGTCACCCTTGTACATAAGTCTGAGATTTATATAACTGTGGTGGCTACAAGTACCTCGGGGCTACAAAGTGTTGCCTACTCCCCGCCTATCCTGGTTGATCTCACTCCACCCATCTTCACCTCCGTCAATGATGTTTCAAGTATGTACACCAAAAGATTGTTTCATTTAAGTCTCATCACCATACTGTATTTATTCTACTTCAATTACAAAAGAGTTCCTAACGCCAGGGTATTTGCTACTTTACTTGACATAAACATCTTTTTCCATAAACAGTTTCACTTATATGGATATGCAATTGACCCACTTTCAAGGTCACAGAAACTCCTGTTTAGTTCTAGAAAGAAACATGATATATACAGGCCTCATGTGCCTCTTTCTGTTATACTTGAAAAGTTTTCCTCTGACGGAATATTAAATTTACTTTTCTTGTTTTGTTTTAGGTACTGGAACAACTGGTATGTACTTTGACTGTATCTATTACTAAATTTAAAATTTGCAGCACATGTGTGTACGAGGTTCATCTTTTTACGCTCACAGTCTGCAACTCTTGTTGTTTGTCTTTGATGAAACTAAATAATTGAAATTTCATCAAGTTTAAACTTGGGGCTGAGTGTTCCAGAATTAACTGTGCGGGAAGAGATAGCTTACAAAATTTACCCTTCCACCCCTTAAAGATCATAATGAAGTCATCCATATCAATACATGGTAGAATCCACACGCGTTACAAAGGGGTGATGGTTTTGCAGCTATTCATTTAAGCAATGAATGTTCTACCAAATGTTGTTATAGTCCAATAACACACATTGCTATAACCTGGTAGTTATGGAAGTTTGTCAGCAATAACAATATGTGGTATAGGACTTTAACAATATTTGCTAAAATGTTCATTACTTATGTTTGATAGTAATAATAATATACAACATTTGATATAGCGCCCTATCTACATGTAGCTAACCTACGTAAGCCTCTCTAAAGCACTTTACAGTACACAGATATACAATTCTCATACAATCAATACAATTAACACATACAATTCTGAGGAGTTCGCAGGAGCTACCTTATCAGGCACTAACTACTTGCCCTATACCACCTGGCTAATATCTCCATATGTGTGTGTACATTTGTATGTATGTGTGTGTGCTGGAGATGAATTGTGTTCTGTTAGTAGTGGGACCGTGTTTCCAACGGCATCTTTTAGAGTGCCACTTCACTTGAATGCTACAGCACAGATACTGCAACACCCACTCAGACCATTTTATACTCCATCTGGGTTGTTGGGAGTTGTAAGGGCAGGAGAAAAACACTTTCTCTGAATATTCCATGCGTATGACAATTACGGGGATCAAATCATGGCCGCCTGCATGGAAGGCCGAAGTGTTAACCACCTGACCAATCCGCCCATTTTGATAGAATTATTGTGCTTTATTTAGTTTCTTCGTACAGATTTTTAACAGCAAATCAAGTGTTGAAAGCAATGAAATTGATGATTATTGACATCACAATAGCAACTGCTGTTATAGTCTGAGGTACTGGGTGTTATAGGCGTATGGCAGCAACTGCTTCTTAGCATTGTGTCGATTGAAAATCGCAGAGCAAATGTAAATAAACAGTGATGAAAGCAATTTGGGTTGATTTGTCTGAATTTTGTATCTTAAAATGGACCATCTAATGACTTGTTTGAAATGGGCTGACCAAACAAATGTCCTTTCTCGTTTAACAGGATTAGACTCTGACTCCTGGGAACAAGATGAGATTCAGGTCAACTGGGAAGTTTATGATCTGGAGTCAGGACTGGACTTCTGTGAATGGGCCATAGGTAAGTATGGAAATATTGGTACTTATTTCAAGCGCAGGCCCAAAGATTAGGGGCATATGGTAGGTACAGGGTTTAAAATAACTACTGTATACACAGGAAGACAATATCAAAGTTTTAACTCAACAACACCTGATCATGCATCTACGGATGAGCTACCTTTGTGTCCATGTTAGAGGCATTTTGTACTTGAAGATTAAAAATGCTATTATTTGAAGTACAGGTCCAATTAAAAATTAGGAGCGTACAGTAGATAAAGGGTTTGGAGTCTGGCTATACACAGAAAGACAACATCAAGGTATTAACTCTACAAAAACGGATCATTTATGGATGAGCTGTTTTAGTGTCCATGTTAGAGGTATTTTGTACTTGTAGATTATAAATGCTGGCTTTAGTTGTCCCAGTGATATTATGTTACCCAAACTGCTACATATATTGAGGTGGGGTACGTTACAAAATGGAAACGTACTAAAATAGTGCCAGATTGTCATTTTTGTTATACTATAAACACAATTATTTTGGCACTCTCAAATTTTGGCACATAACCAAAAACGAGTAGATTAGCATAAGGATAAATTGTACAACCACATTAATTACTGTATAAAGCAAAATACAGAAACTAATTAGCATAATCATAATTGATCAGATGCATTCAGTGAAAAATTGCTAAAATATGTAAGTTGACATTAGTAAAGACCATATCATTTTTTTTCTGCTTGTTTTAAATTAAGCAGATTGCATGCATTCAGCACAAAAATCATCAAAATAAGATTACCTCTTAAAGGTCCAATATATGTAAGTTCAGGAAATTTTTCATGATTCTGAAAAATTCTGAAACAAAATCCAGTTGATAACCATGCAAAAAAAAAGCCTAAAACAAAGTAAACTCGAGCGGTAACTAACAAGAAAGTCTTGACAGAAAAATCCAAAGAATTGAAAATAATTCAGGTGGGGCCCACTTCAACAACAAACCGAAGTGAAAAGACGGTTCAAAATGGACGTGCGTTTACAAATACCGAGTTTCAACTGCTGCTGAACCAGTAACTGCATAAGAATTCATCTTGAATATTGCTGATATCAGTTAATCTGAACTAAATCTATAAATATAATCAGTTTTTAGGTTTGATTTTCGCTTTAAGATTTGCCGAAAGTTATGTATATTGGGCCTTTAATTGTGTATGTTTACAATATCATATCAATTTTTTTCTGATTGTGTAATAAAACTATATTATTAGAGCTACTATTGTAAGAGACAATTATTTTCTTACAGGATATCAGCCATTTGGCAATGAGCTACAAACTTTCACCAGGATAGCCGATAACGTGTTTACGGGACATATCCAGGATGTAGGCTATAGCAATGTTGAAGGGATGACGGTCTACTCCACAATTCGCTGTCAGAACAAAGCCGGAGTCCAGTCCGTCAGCTCCTCCGATGGGGTCCGCATCTCCCGTCTCAGTCCTGCAGTGGATGATGTACAGTTCGGTACAATCGGACTGACACATACAGAGTTCCCCGCCGCCCCACACTTTCAGGCAGACACCACACAAGTCCGTCTCAAATGGTCGGGCTTTAGAGACTCTGTTGGCCTCGATGGCTTTATAGTAAGTCAATTTGTAACTGTGAAATTTGTGGCTATGATTAAATTCAGACATTTATGCCATCCCTTTGGCCCTTGTGTCATGAACGGGTGTCATCAATGTTCCCTATAACCTAACTATCTAATTAAAAGTCATATGTTGATCTCCACACCGTTCTGTAAGCTAGCTCTCTGCTGCATCAAGATCAGACAACATCCCATAGGGTGTCGCGGTCTGGTGACAGGGTGTCACGTTCTGGTGACTTTGCCAATAAATTTACTACTTTCAGGATCTGAAATGTAAAGGTAATAAGGCATGAATAATTGTATCTGTGGGTTTAGTTGTTTGGACACAAGATAATGTACATATTGTGATTAAATGACCTGGTGCAGATGCCAGCTCTGTCCTAGTATCAATTAGAAAGCTTTGCTGGAGTGTGAAGTAAGAGGTGACAAATGTCACTATAGAACGTGACCTCTTATGGGATTTTGTCAGATCCTTGTAAAAAGGAGTGAGAACAGGGATCTGCTTTTTAATCAGATTGTTAACTTAAGGAGATTGCTTTATGTACTAAAAAGTCTCCATATGAAGCATGTAAAAGAAAAGAAGGGAAAAGATAAAACATTTAAGAACAAGATGATCTATGGTGGGCACCAAGATCCATTTGGTTACTAAAAACAAATTCCTTTGAAATTACATTGAACCTTTAAAATCAACAAAAATCTTAACTTATTTGTAGACTTTATAATCACGAGAGTGTGCATCTTGTCACTGACGTAGCTTAAGTTGTTTATTCTGTTGTGTACAGTTCAGGTTGAATGGTAGAAGTTGGAAGATATGGGCCTATGACCAGGAAGAGACCTATATGTGGATACATGGCCTTGAACTATCGGAAGGAGAACATGCCCTGGACATATCGGCTGAAAACCTACAGCACAAGATTAGCCCCAAAGTTACTTCAAACCTGACGGTGTTTACACAGCCTCCCACTACACACGGTAACAGGCCTTCATCCTTTAACATACCAGTGTTTGATGCAGTTATAGATGACTTTTGACCAATTGTTTCATCTTTGATATTCCTGGGGTTTTGCTCTCCTCTGTTGTTGCAGAGAGCTTGGGTGAACATTATTTTCTTGGAGTTTTGAGGATGACCAATTTGCAACTTCATTTCGAAATTTGGTTTCAAAGGAGAAAAGTAGAGTGATTTGTATATAATCAGAATTATATTCCGCATAATTATCCTGGTACCAATGATACCAACCAGGCATGAAACATGAAAAGATATTGGGTCATGGACGTACCTGCCTGACCACGTAGGTTTTCTCTGTGCACACTGCAGGCTTCCCCCCAACAACAATACCCCCATGCGCTAACATCCTGGCCAACAAAAGTGATTAATACAAGTTAAAATAATTCTATGCCCTTGTCATGAAATGGTGGGGGGGGGATATAGTGTTACCCATGTCCGTCCCGTTCCATCTGTGGTAATGTAACCAGCTTATTTAAATAACTACTGATCTGATTATCATCAAACTTCACATACATAATAAGCATGAAGAACTCATTTCATATGGGGGCGGGGGCATTTATGTCTCACAGACATTTTCTAGTTTTCATAACTGTTATAAAACAGCACAAAATGTTTACGATTTTTTTAAAAAATTCAATGAAATACAAGGAATTTCCATGTATACTCTTTCTGTTGGCAGTGAGCACCCCGCTGGATGTGACATGGGACGATACTAGGCAGGAGTTAACAATAGCTTGGGACAATGTATTTACTTCTACATATGAACTCTTCTACGAGGTCTCGGCCGGCAGCAACTTGGGCAGTGGTGACATTGTCCAGTGGATGGAGACCAAGGCCTCATCCATGACTCTGACCATTCCATCGGTCATCACAAACCTTTCCAACCTCCGTATTTATGTGTCGGTCCGGGCGGTGACTGTAAGTGGTGAAACGGCTGTTAAGGTGGGCAGTGTTCAGCTGCCAGCCTAATCCTTAACAACCACTTTCCATTTTTCTGTAGGTCTGTCCATCAACCTGTCATCTGACAATCTTCTCACCTGCATGACTGTGATATTATAACAATACCATGCGAATCGATCAATTTCTGCTCATGATGATGTAATAATAGCCCATTTTATCGTTTGACATTGATTGTCTTTTGTCATTCCTGTAAGTATGTGTTGGAATTGTGCAGGACAAGAAAGGAATGTAAGAACTTTCAATCTTACACCAGATTCCACATGCATGACCTCGCTATGGAACAACATTGTTATGACATCACGAAATTCGGAACATTCTGATGCTCCGTCGTAGAAAGTGCTAGTTTTTTAAGTGATGTCTGAGAATATTCTGGTGTTTGGAATGAGAGAAAAATACTCATCCATGCATTGGATAGAGTTTGACTGAATTTATAAACCTTTTGGGTGGAACCTCATCCCTGTCCTGCGGCTAACTTACACATTGAAAGAGTCCAATATAGACCATATCTAGTGTGGTATCTAAATACCTTTCCGGGTATATCTCCTGTTAAAACAACAGTAACTTATTGATCTGTAGTGTTAATGTTTTTGTTTACACATCCTTACATAGTTGAAACTCTTTTGTTCTCAGTGATGTTGAACACATCATCATCCTTTTGTTTCAGACTTGGCAGACGTTAAGTTAATAAGTAATTTTTACCATGGTTATTCTTTCGTGGGTAAATTTACTTAAGTTTTACATGTATAGGGAAATAACCTTTTTTGGATATAATTTGTCTTGTTTTCAGTAGGAAATTATTATTTCTTCTTTGTGAAGATAATCCTCAATTGCAAAATAGTTTATATTTGAATGACTTTTAAAGTTCTTATGGTATATTGACAAATTGACAGGTTATGTATTTCACTTTATTTCAAAGTTAATTTGCTAATCACATATCTCAACAATGAAATAGAGCTATGGTTCCTTCCAACTAGTACCTATGAAGTAACTTGGGTGACCAATTAGGCCTCTTGTTTAGGTGTGAAGTATTGGAAATAAATTCAAAGTGAGCCAAACTCTGTGATATGATATGTATCAAATCCGTCCAGTTTCGATAACGTTTGACAACTGTTGTTGAAATTGATTTTGAATGATTATTTTTGAATATTTATTTGTTTAACATGTTTTGTGAATTTCATAAATTGAAATTTTGTCTGTGATATTCAGCAAATATACTGTATATTGGATTATTTTTGCGATGTGCAATTTTTGCAAAAAATCATCATTATTGTCCATTCCCAAATTTTGAGATTTTTGTGTCTTCTTGTTATTCAGCTGTGATATAAAACTTAAAAGATGTCAATATTTTTTATGTAAAGTGCATTTACAATGTGTGTTTCAACATGAGAAAAAAAAGTGTCTTTGTTGATTTCATAAAAAGCTCTATGTCGCTGTTTTCCATATTAGGGATTTGTAGAATGAGATAGTATAGCTAAGATATATACAGTCAAACCTCGATTAATCGAACTTCGATGATTCAATTTTCTTGATGTGTCATACGTTTGGCAAAGTCCAATTTTTTTTTATTATATAACACTATTAATTTACTTTTTATGAATCGAACTTCTATGTATCAAATTTTTCGCTGTAACGAAGTTTTAATCTGACCCGTTCATTATAAAACATGGAAAAGTACAACTAATAAATCGAATTGAAAATTTTACCTGCTTTGAAAATTAAGTTGACAAACAAAACATTCTTACTCTTAGTCTTACAAGATTATCACGTTACAAAAATTACAGTGTGTATTTTAGTATACTATTCTTTATAAATGTGAATCTACAATTTCTTATCATGTGTTAAGTTACACTAGCACCGCATCGGGCTCTCCTTCTGTACATACATATACATGTCGATGTTCAATATTAATAAGTCGAAGTCCCGATGTTTTCGAAGTTTTCACGACGGTCCCTCAAAGTTCGAAACATCGAAGTTTGACTGTATATCCATTTTTGCCACACCAGGAAATTGTAAAAGTAGAAAATACATTTCTGCAAATAGGGTTGTTCATGACTGCATGATAACATGCATGATAGCACTTTAAGACACAAATAATCACTTTTGATTATTTATGAATTCTTATTTTTATTGACTGAAAAATTATTAAACTGATACTTAATGTATTTAAACAACCAGATTTTTAGCTGTAGAAAGTATTATATTTGTATTTCAGAATAATGGTTAAATTTCATGGATAAAATTTGTATTCTGCAAAATAAAAGTTTAATCTTTCAAGTTAAACAATTGGAAATGAATCCTGAATGAGTTTAGAGATATTATGTTACCCAGATTTCTGTGTTGGAAATATCCTGGTGAGTTCTACATGTTTTAGCATTGGTGCTATTCCACGCTGGTGTTGTCTTTCATGTTTCTAATAAATGTTTCTTTGTTAAGAAATCTGTTACGTGTGATTGTTTAATTTTAAGATCACCTGCTAGAGCCTACTGCTTTATTCAAACCCGTTTGTGTCCTTCATAATGCGTAAACATTCAATACTTGGACTAAAGTTTATTCTCAAGCTACTGCAATATATGTTTTTATCACATAACTGACCCGTTCAGTCATGTCATACGGCCATGTCATAAAAATGGTATTACACACGTGTAATAACACTATTGTGATATCATAAACAAATGACGTCTTCATGACGTGATATGATTGTCTGGGTAGTGAAAATCGTACTGTCACAGAAAAAATCTGCCTTTCTTATAGATCATTAATTCGAGATTCCATATTACATCGACACAGTGTAAGATCCTCTAATAAGACTTTGTGATCTGCCATCCCAGCATGTAAGTGGCAAAACAAAATCAGAGAATACCAAATTGTCAACAAAACAAAATCAGAGAATACCAAATTGTCAACAAAACAAAATCAGAGAATACCAAATTGTGAACAAAACAAAATCAAAGAATACCAAATGGTCAACAAAACTGTAATTAGAAGTCAAAATCGATTAAACAGGTGCAAAATATGAACAAAGGAAATATTTACACCGAGACACTTGGAAGAGTACAAGAAAATAAGACCAGGTGTTATGGAAGAGTAAGCATCTTCTGCTTCATCGACAACACCCTCCATGTAAATCTTGATCAGATCAGAGTAAATGTCATGACCTCAAAGTGAGAACTGAGACATAATTCTCAAACTTAACTCCTATACCTCTTTGTTATTCAGAAAGGGAAAAAAATGGCATTTATGTTTGATTTAGTGACCTTGATGTTTGTTCTGTGGACATCATTTTTAATTCGGACCCACTTTGCTTCATAAAGTCAAAACAAAATGTCTTGCAGTTAGAAATGTTAAAATTGACCTTGTTTTACTCTGAACAACTTTATAATGCGTCATAATATTGAGACGAAATGTTTGGTAAGCGAGATGTAAACTTTGACATTGATCCGTTGACGTTGATGTACAGAGATATTAGGGACAACCTAATTACTATAGGGCACATCTTCCAAAACGGGGTCCTATATACACAGTGATAGACCGTTGGCATCACCTTGGCTAACATCTTTGAATGTTGAAAACAATCAGACTATATACCTTTAAACTTTGGTTCAAGGTCACAATGACCTCGCGACAGCGCACTGAACATATTAATGTGTTACAGGTATACTGGATGTTTTATTTGAGGTATTTGTTATGGTTTAAAAGTAATTGCCATGACAATTAATAATGTACTTTAATTCAGCACACATTTGGACTGTGACCTTGGGGTCAAGATCTGAACAAACTAAATATGACAGTGCACTGCACATCATTAGTTATACTACAACTTGTATCATTATATCTTTAATAAACGTCCAAGATAATATTAGACTATTTACATTCACTATATATACATTACAGGTAGGAAATAGGGAAGTAATATCCTGAAAAGATACAAATTGTGCGTGTAGATTTCAATGCTGGCCGGTAGTCTGGACTTTGTATTAATTGCTTAGTAGCTATATATATATAGGTATATTTAGTATGAACTTTGTATTGCTGGGTAGGTGTTTTCAGTTTGAACTTTGTATTACCAATGACAAACGAACATTAAACAGAAATATCTCCCAGGAACAAAACTTAGTTCTGAGCCAGTCAACAGGTGATTTATCGACACAACAGATGGATTTCAATGCCAAGGAATGTACCCGTGTTTCCTTGATGTTATGATATTTACAGTCGTCTTAGAATCTCGAATGGAAAACCTGGATACCTCACCCTAGTTACATTCACCAGAACAGGTATCAATGCTTTGCGTTTCAAAATCACTTTGTGTCTGGTTTGGAGCTCAGTGAAATGTCAAGATGTAGAGACATAAAGCAATTTTTTTTCGACTGTTTATCAGTCATAATAGGAAAATTGTTTCGGTGAAATTATAGACATTCTTGTCTTCTCATCTTTTACACCAACATGGCAACATCCACAGGACAAATATCTGTCCGTACCTGTGCTCAACATAGAGGGAGACCTTTGGAACTTATCTGCGCGAAATGTGATACACTTATTTGTTATAAATGTCTTTTATTTACTCACAAAGGTCATGATGTAAGTGAACTCAGCGATATTTATCCTAAAAAGAAACAAGACCTTCAAAACTTCATTGACACATCTGAACAAAATGACCTTGTACAAATTCGGGAATGCATTGAATCTTCTGATACACTAATTAAAAACAATACCAGCAACTTTGAGACACTTTCGTGTGGGTTGAAAATGCAAACAGAAAAGTTAAAGAAAGATCTCGACTCATTTACACAACAGACGCTTTCTCTTTACCACAAAATGATGGAGGATAATGCCACGATGATACAGAAGTACAAACAGGAGCTTCAAACGTTCGACAGGCAACTCAGACAACAAATTCAAGAATGCAAAGCTGTACTCCAGCATGGTTCTCAAATTAAAATCTACGACACAGGATGTGAAATTCATTCACAACTAAGTCTGCCTGTAAAACCTATCATAGGCTTAGCCACATTCACTCCAAACACAAACCCACAACATCACCTAAAACTGGCATTAGGGAAAATCGCTATGTTAGATCAAGAGCTTGCTTTGACTAACCAGGACGGGTCAGCTAGGGCATTTGTTGGTCCGAAACCATCCTATACATCACAACAGTCAAAACCAATCGGAAAGGAGGCAGTGGTTCAGGATGAATCGGTCAGGACGCCTGGTAGTCCGAAACCATCCTCATTATCACAGCAGTCGGAACCAGCAGGAAATAAGACAATGACTACACACAAACTACTGCCACAGACCAAAGTTTTGGAGGAGTGGAGGGCTCCTCCTGTTGGTATTCGTTCAATGTGCCCCACTGTTGATGACCAGGTGTGGACCTGTGGCTACAGTAAAAAGATTACCCTCCAGGACAAGAAGGGTAAAGTTATACAAGAGGTCAAGCACACAACTAACATCAATGACATAAGTTTGTCGCCAACAACACACACACTGTGGGTCTGTGATACAGAAAACAATATCATGGAACTTGAATCAGGGAAACTAACACACAGATTCAGTACCAAAGTGGAACCCAAGTGT
Organism: Mimachlamys varia; assembly: GCA_947623455.1. Taxonomy (NCBI): domain Eukaryota; kingdom Metazoa; phylum Mollusca; class Bivalvia; order Pectinida; family Pectinidae; genus Mimachlamys; species Mimachlamys varia. The sequence goes on from OX392539.1 coordinate 44,924,233, forward strand.
ATCTGTGTTACTGCCGCAAACTATGTCATCGTAGGAATGACCAACAACATCTCCAAATTTACCACACAAGGTCAAAAGGTACTCACTTCAAGTGGTGCAGGGGCTGGAAAGCCATTGGTGTGTTCACCATGGAGGATCTCGGAGTGTCATGTCACTCACAATGTCGCAGTGGCTGATAGGGACAATAAGACTGATGGTGGTGAGGGGATTAGACAGGTTGTTGGTATGGACACTGATTTCAAGAAACTGTTTGTAAATCGAGGTGAAATCCACAAGCAATCATCACTTAAAGGAACTGAACTATTTAACCCCTGGGGTGTGGTATATGATAGTGTAGGGAACATTATCATAGGGGACTGTAACAACAACAGAGTCCTACTCATCAGTGGACGTGGTAAGTTCCTCAGGATCATACACACGGACACATACCGTACACGTGCTGTAGGTGTAGACAGGGAGGATGTCCTGTGGGCAGTGTTTGGAGGTGTGAACGTTAAGCTACTGCAGTACAAAAATGTATGACTCCATAACTAGTACAGGGTTCATACAGAGGATGAAAAGTGCTTGAATTTGGCGTCGGTGCTGGAAAAGTGTTTGAATCGATGTCAGTGCTGGAAATTGCTCACCGTTGAAATGCTTGAAAAGTGCTTGAATTCAGCCTTACTAGATGTAAACATGCAATTTTCAGATTAAATTTACAAAAAAAAAAAATTAAATAAACATCACGATTTTGTTTAAAGATTACAGTTGTCGATCATACCCAAGTTTAGACAAAAACATACACCTTGAAATATGAGAAAAGGTACTGGGAAAAGTGCTTGAATATTGGTATGAACAATCTGTATGAACCATGTTAAGTACAGTGTAGGTTTAGCTGCCACGACAACACCGAATCCAACCAATCCGCGTTCTACCATGATTGAACATGGAGATAAGAGAAGATAGTCCAGTGATTTATTGAGATTATGATAATCAGAAAAAGACCAGACGACATTTTGCTGGAAGACTAGTTGAGTAAAAACATGAATCGTTTATTAATTCTCAATCTAAATATTAAGACATCCGGGCTATTGTTTAACAATTTTACACACATGTATACAAATATACAACTCACATTCTCCAAGATCCAGTAGATGATAGAAAACTGGGACAGCTGTACAGCTGTACATTTGTAAATTGCAGCTAGATAGAGGGACAACTGCATAAGTGGTAACTGGATAGTGGTACTACTTAATAATGTATACGTGGTGAATGTATAGTGGTATAACTAAATAATGTATACGTGGTGATCTTTATAGTGGTATAACTTAATAATGTATACGTGGTGACTTTATAGTGGTACTACTTAATAATGTATACGTGGTGACTTTATAGTGGTATAACTTAATAATGTATACGTGGTGAATGTATAGTGGTACTACTTAATAATGTATACGTGGTGACTTTATAGTGGTATAACTTAATAATGTATACGTGGTGACTTTATAGTGGTACTACTTAATAATGTATACGTGGTGACTTTATAGTGGTATAACTTAATAATGTATACGTGGTGAATGTATAGTGGTACAACTTATTATGTATACGTGGTGAATGTATAGTGGTATAACTTAATAATGTATACGTGGTGACTTTATAGTGGTACTACTTAATAATGTATACGTGGTGACGTTATAGTGGTACAACTTAATAATGTATACGTGGTGACGTTATAGTGGTACTACTTAATAATGTATACGTGGTGAATGTATAGTGGTATAACTTAATAATGTATAAGTGGTGACTTTATAGTGGTAAAACTTAATAATGTATACGTGGTGACTTTATAGTGGTTTAACTAAATAATGTATACGTGGTGACTTTATAGTGGTAAAACTTAATAATGTATAAGTGGTAACTGGATAGTGGTACAACTTAATAATGTATACGTGGTGACTTTATAGTGGTATAACTTAATAATGTATACGTGGTGACTTTATAGTGGTACAACTTAATAATGTATAAGTGGTAACTGGATAGTGGTACAACTTAATAATGTATAAGTGGTAACTGGATATATTCAGACAGCTACAAACAAAACGGTGACTAGATAGGAGTACAACTGCATGAACAAGTAGTGACTGGATATGTAACACAAATGGCGAATCCATAGCGGTTCAGTGGTATAACTGTATAGTGGTCGAGTCATCGTGGTACAACTGTAAAGTGGTGGACTCAGTAGTACAACTGTATAGTGGTGGATTTATAGTGGTACAACTGTATAGTTGTGGATTCAGTGGTACAACTGTATAGTGTTGGACTCAGTGGTACAAATGTATAGTGTTGGACTCAGTGGTAGATCTGTATAGTGGTGGACTCAGTGGTACAACTGTATAGTGGTTGACTCAGTGGTAAATATGTATAGTGGTGGACTCAGTGGTACAGCTGTATAGTGGTGGGCTAAGTGGTACAATGGTATAGTGGTGAATTCATAGTTGTACAGTTGTAAAGTGGTGGACTCGGTCGTACAACTGTATAGTGGTGGACTCTGTGGTACAACTATTTAGTGTTGGACTCAGTGGTACAACTGTATAGTGGTGGACTCAGTGGTACAACTATATAGTGGTGGAGTCAGTGGTATAACTGTATAGTGGTGGACTCAGTGGTATAACTGTATAGTGGTGGACTCAGTGGTACAGCTGTATAGTGGTGGACTCAGTGGTACAACTGTATAGTGGTGGACTCAGTGGTATAACTGTATAGTGGTGGACTCAGTGGTACAGCTGTATAGTGGTGGACTCAGTGGTACAACTGTATAATGGTGGACTCAGTGGTACAACTGTATAGTGGTGGACTCAGTGGTACAACTGTATAGTGGTGGACTCAGTGGTACAACTGTATAGTGTTGGACTCAGTGGTACAACTGTATAGTGGTGGACTCAGTGGTACAACTGTTTAGTGTTGGACTCAGTGGTACAACTGTATAGTGGTGGACTCAGTGGTACAACTGTTTAGTGTTGGACTCGGTGGTACAACTGTATAGTGGTGGACTCAGTGGTACAACTGTTTAGTGTTGGACTCAGTGGTACAACTGTATAGTGTTTGACTCAGTGGTACAACTGTATAGTGTTGGACTCAGTGGTACAACTGTATAGTGGTGGACTCAGTGGTACAACTGTATAGTGGTGGACTCAGTGGTACAACTGTTTAGTGTTGGACTCAGTGGTACAACTGTATAGTGTTGGACTCAGTGGTACAACTGTATAGTGGTGGACTCAGTGGTACAACTGTATAGTGTTGGACTCAGTGGTACAACTGTATAGTGTTGGACTCAGTGGTACAACTGTATAGTGGTGGACTCAGTGGTACAACTGTATAGTGGTGGACTCAGTGGTACAACTGTTAAGTGTTGGACTCAGTGGTACAACTGTTTAGTGTTGGACTCAGTGGTACAACTGTATAGTGGTGGACTCAGTGGTACAACTGTATAGTGGTGGACTCAGTGGTACAACTGTTTAGTGTTGGACTCAGTGGTACAACTGTATAGTGGTGGACTCAGTGGTACAACTGTTAAGTGGTGGACTCAGTGGTACAACTGTATAGTGGTGGACTCAGTGGTACAACTGTATAATGGTGGACTCAGTGGTACAACTGTATAATGGTGGACTCAGTGGTACAACTGTTAAGTGTTGGACTCAGTGGTACAACTGTTTAGTGTTGGACTCAGTGGTACAACTGTATAGTGGTGGACTCAGTGGTACAACTGTTAAGTGGTGGACTCAGTGGTACAACTGTATAGTGGTGGACTCAGTGGTACAACTGTATAATGGTGGACTCAGTGGTACAACTGTATAATGGTGGACTCAGTGGTACAACTGTTAAGTGTTGGACTCAGTGGTACAACTGTTTAGTGTTGGACTCAGTGGTACAACTGTATAGTGGTGGACTCAGTGGTACAACTGTATAGTGGTGGACTCAGTGGTACAACTGTTAAGTGTTGGACTCAGTGGTACAACTGTTTAGTGTTGGACTCAGTGGTACAACTGTATAGTGTTGGACTCAGTGGTACAACTGTTAAGTGTTGGACTCAGTGGTACAACTGTTTAGTGTTGGACTCAGTGGTACAACTGTATAGTGGTGGACTCAGTGGTACAACTGTATAGTGGTGGACTCAGTGGTACAACTGTTAAGTGTTGGACTCAGTGGTACAACTGTTTAGTGTTGGACTCAGTGGTACAACTGTATAGTGGTGGACTCAGTGGTATAACTGTATAATGGTGGACTCAGTGGTACAACTGTATAGTGTTGGACTCAGTGGTACAACTATATAGTGTTGGACTCAGTGGTACAACTTTATAGTGGTGGACGAGACTGCAAAGCTTTACTTTTTTGGCTGTAGAAACGTCGATGATCTCCGTCATAAAGGACTTTAAATCATGTTGATGACAACCATTTAACCTATATATATGTGTGTGGACTTTCATCGGGGTGTAATGCTGTTTGTGATAATCAAACAAATAGATCTATCAGAGCTACAAATTAACAGACTCTGACCCTTAAACGTACATGTGAATATGTGTATCGTATGTATTTGTTTATGTTATTTGGTTATCTTTGGTTATCTGATAGAGACCCGTCTGAAATGTTTAGTTTGTTTTATTCAACCTCCAACCTTTCACCTTTTACCGAATTCCCCTCACCAAACGGCCAAGTGGTTAAGGTGTTCCGATATGTCATGGCAAAAAAAACCCAGAGATTACCAAAGCGGTAACAAAACCATAATTAAAACTCAAAACCGATTTAACTAGAGGCAAAATAGGAAAAAAAGAACAATTTATATGGAGACTCTCGTAAAAACACAAGAGAATAATAATACCAGGTGTTCCGGAAGAGTAAGCGCATTCTGCTTCATCGACGACACCCGCCATTCAAATCGTGGTCACATCCAAGTAAACATCAGGTTCTCAAAACAAGAACTGGGTATCATTGTCAATCACAACAAGTAAACACATTAATGAGCATACTCAAAAACGTCCATATTCATATCACTTACAAAGATACAGAATATTTCTCAATGAAACAAAGATAGCGACCATTAAACTTGCCCATAGTTCTGATCAACCTGAATCTCTTGAATACTAGTGTTGTTAGTTTGTTTGTCAGCAGTCGACATCGATCACGAAAATAAAGATACCTAGAGCTAGCCCTAGAATATCGAATTAACTGCGACATGTAAACACCATAGGTTGGAGAAGCAGTGATGTTACTATCAATAAATGGAAAGTTCACGATCGGAAAATTGCAATCATCACATTTATCGTATAGCTTAGTAGTGAGGTGTCCATGTTGGTCGTAGTTTAAGTAGAGACCGAGGTAAGCAGCTGATGTAGAAGAGTATGTTGTGTCTTTTTTCCAAGTTCAGAAGAGTATATACGATCGACGTGGTCATCAAACTTCTTGTTGTTGATAGACAACACATCGTCGATATATCTGAAACAATACTGGTTTGACCCTTTAATGTACATCAAAATAATCTCTTGGTCACATAACAGAAAACATTGACATGCTTTGAAGTCGGTTGCAGTTCCTTCGTAATTATCAAATGACAGGCATGCAGCTTAGCGATTGGTCAGGAATGTTTACCAGAGCGTGCCATAAGTTTTGCCATGACATATTTTAGGGTTGTAGAGAGCGTATGTGATCGTAAGCCCTAGATATCGAGGATGACGTTTCCCTACTTCAATTTATATCTTATTTTGTTGTGTAATTATATACTCATTGTTATTGTATGGAGAGAACTAGCACTGTGTAATTGCTCATAATCGCCAAGGTTTTAATTTGCGAAAATGAACACCCTGTGAAAATTTTCATATTATGGCTGTAAATGTAGATTTAACAATTATTTTATGATCCGCGAAATCAAACTTCTGCTTATACAGGAAATCGCAAAATTGTATAACCGCGAAATAATTCAGTATATGCTTTATTGTATGCATTTTGTTTGATCTTGTTCTTCATAAAAAAATGTACAAAATGTGCCCCTAATGTAGAGGAATGTTCTGAAACCAAAAGGGGCTATTTACTTCCACCATTTATGTAAAATTGATTCCTTTGGCTCAAGGAAAAATAGTGAAAAACATATTAAGGTCTTCATTGCTGTCACAATGTAATAACCTGTATTTTTTTTTTAATTTGGATATTTAATGTATACGTCATTTATGCTATGTATATTGTAGTAATAAGACATTGTGAAAAAACTGAAATGTACATTTTTGAAAGCACAATTTACTTTCACTTGATAACTTATTACTAATATGCATTATTACTAAGTGTATAACTGTTGCAGCAAATATGCAACATTTATATAGGATCGTACATGAGTGTCTATTTAATATTGGATTTGTGAAAAAAGTCTAAGAGTTTTCAAATTAGGGAGCTAAAAATTCCCATATGAAATGAAACTCATGTAATATCTTGTTCATCATATTACCAAAAATTGTGGTATCAATTCATGTAAAAGGTAAATTTTCATACACCATTGAAATGTAAACCGCCGCCATTTTGACTCCAGTGCGGAAGTAAATTATGTCATGTAATTGTCATAAGCGTCATGTCACAGTTGGAACAATTGAAACGTAAAAGCCATCACAGAGCTGATTGGTTATAATTATATATTACAAGCGTTATACGCAAAAACTCGAATGGGTATTAGTATATTTACTTCATAACAATATCACTGAAAATACAATGTGTACTAACTATATAAAAGTATGACATTGCCACAGTAAATATGGTACATCACATTGTCACAGTAAATATTGTATATTTATAAGTTAACCTTTCTAGTGTTTCTTGTAACTTTTGAGAATTAATTAACGAGAGTGAAATAAAACATATATCCCACAACCACGAGTCGTGTAGTCTGTTTCTACCGCAATCTCAGTCCAACAACGCAGCTATAGTACATTGAGTGTACATGTGTTTTGTGGACATGTAGTGACATGACCCGTGCGTAAAAAGTCACTCATTAATATTGAAAAAAAGTCCTCGGTTTACAAATCTTATCATTTTCAAAGTTTTCTTCCAGAATGAACGTCGTGACAAAAATAAAGTAAACGAAAGCATTTAAATACTTCAACTTTGCAGTAGTTCATTAATTAAATTAAAATGAACTGCAGAAGATGCATATTCTTCCGGAACACCTGGCCTTACTCTCCTGTACTTTTTCAATGGTTTCCGTGTTAAGATTTTCCTTGTTCATTTTTTGCCCCTGGTTTAATCGATTTAGAGTTGCTGACACTTCGGTATTCCCTGATGGCCACTAACATGCCGACTACAATACTACTATAAGATGACAAACTACAAAGTTTAATCAATGAAATGACCTTCACTTTTTTCAAAAGATTGCTTGGCCGATTCCGTCTACATTCTATTTAAAAGGGTAAGGATAATAATTCAGAAAGTAAAATTGTTTTGTTTTGAGTCATATTGACTTTTCGACATAGTGATACATTGGTAAATGTAATTACCTTATATGAGGTTTTAAATTTATCTTTTAAAACATTTATGATGACATGCAATACAATTCCTTTCAAACAAAATCCATTACAAACGATATATTTACCTTCTATTACAGTTATTTATGTATATTTTGAAATTAAGATAATACAGTTGTTCTTATAAACAAGAGGCCCAGAGGGCCTGTATCGCTCACCTGGATACAATGGTATTTAGGTTATCATGGAAAATATTTTCTTCCTTGCCCCGCCCCTCAGCCATCTGGGTGATCAGTCCCACCATTAGTACAATTTTGAATCCTGAGCACCAAGGGATGCTTCCTGCCAAATAAGGCTGATTTCCCATCAGTGAGTCACTAAAACCATGTTATAGCTAAATAACCCTTTTTGGCCTTGCCCCTCAGCCCCCTAGGGGGTCAGCTAGTCCCACCATTAGTAAAATTTGAATCCTGAGCACCTAGGAATGCTTCCTGCCAAATAAGGTTGATTTCCAATCAGTGGTTATTGAGAGGAAGTCGCTAATATCAATATAGCTAAATAACTCTTTTTGGTCCCCGCCCCTCAGCCCCTTAGGGGGTCAGCTAGTCCAACCATTATTAAAATTTGAATCCTTAGCACCTACAAATGCTTCCTGCCAAATAAGGTTGATTTCCAATCAGTGGTTATGGAGAAGAAGTCGCTTAAACCATAATATATCTAAATAACCCTTTATGGCCCCACCCCTCAGCCCCCTAGAGGGTCAGTCCCACCATTTGTACAATTTTGAATCCTGAGCACCTAGGGATGCTTTCTGCCAAATAAGGCTGATTTCCAATCAGTGGTTATGGAGAAGAAGTTGCTTTAACCATGATATAGATAAATAACTCGTTTTGGCCCCGCCCTTAACCCCCTAGGGGGTCAGTCCAACCATAAATACAATTTTGAATCCTGAGCACCTAAGGATGCTTCCTACCAAGTAAGGATGATTAACAATCAGTGGTTATGGAGAAGAAGTCGCTTAAACCAATAGAGCTAAATAACCTTTTTGGCCCCGCCCCTCAGCCCCCTAGGGGGTCAGTCCAACCATTAGTACAATTTTGAATCCTGGGCACCTAAGGATGCTTCCTGCCAAATAAGGTTGATTTCCAACCAGTGGTTATGGAGAAGAAGTCGCTAATATTGATATAGCTAAATAATTCTTTATGGCCCCACACCTCAGCCCCCTGGGGGGTCAGTCCCACCATGAGTACAATTTTGAATCCTAAACACCTAAGGATGCTTCCTGTTAAATAAGGCTGATTTCCAATCAGTGGTTATGGAGAAGAAGTCGCTTAAACCAATATAGCTAAATAACCCTTTTTGGCCTTGCCCCTCAGCCCCCTAGGGGGTCAGTCCCACCATTAGTACCATTTTGGATCCTGGGCACCTAAGGATGCTTCCTGCCAAATAAGGTTGATTTCCAGCCAGTGGTTATGGAGAAGAAGTCGCTAATATCAATATAGCTAAATAATTCTTTATGGCCCCACCCCTCAGCCCCCTGGGGGGTCAGTCCCACCATGAGTACAATTTTGAATCCTAAGCACCTAAGGATGCTTCCTGTTAAATAAGGCTGATTTCCAATCAGTGGTTAGTGAGAAGAAGTCGCTTAAACCAATATAGCTAAATAACCCTTTTTGGCCCCGCCCTCAGCCCCCTAGGGGGTCAGTCCCACCATTAGTACAATTTTGGATCCTGGGCACCTAAGGATGATTCCTGCCAAATTTGGTTGATTTCCTATCAGTGGTTATGGAGAAGAAGTCGTTTAAACAATTGTTGACGGACGACGGACGGACGGACGACGGACGCCACGGTATGGCATAAAGCTCACCTCGGTCCTTCGGACCAGGTGAGCTAAAAAAGAACAGACTTTTCAGCGCGAAAGTTGATGCGTTATCAACAAGAGGCCCAAAGGGCCTGTATCGCTCACCTGGATATATTGGTATCTAGGTTATCATGGTAAAATATTTTCCCCGCTCCTCAGCCCCCTGGGGGGGGGGGGGGGTCAGTCCCACCATTAGTACAATTTTGAATCCTAAGCACCTAGGGATGCTTTCTACCAAATAAGGTTGATTTCCAATCAGTGGTTATGGAGAAGAAGTCGCTAATATCAATACAGCTAAATAACTCTTTTTGGCCCGCCCCTCAGCCCCCTTGGGGGTCAGTCCCACTATTAGTACAATTTTGAATCCTGAGCACCTAGGGATGCTTCCTGCCAAATAGGGCTGATTTCCAATCAGTGGTTATGGAGAAGAAGTTGCTTAAACCATGATATAGATAAATAACCCTTTTTGGCCCCGCCATCAGCCCCCTAGGGGGTCAGTCCTACCTATAGTACAATTTTGAATCCTGGGCACCTAAGGATGCTTCCTGCCAAATAAGGTTGATTTCCAATCAGTGGCAATAGAGAAGAAGTCGCTTATATCAATATAGCTAAATAATTCTTTATGGCCCCATCCCTCAGCCCCCTGGGGGGTCATTCCCACCATGAGTACAATTTTGAATCTGGAGCACCTAGTGATGCTTCCTGCCAAATAAGGTCGATTTCCAATCAGCGGTTATGGAGAAGAAGTTGCTTAAACCATGATATAGATAAATAACCCTTTTTGGCCCCGCCCTCAGCCCCCTAGGGGGTCAGTCCCACCATTTGTACAATTTTGAATCCTGGGCACCTAGGATGCTTCCTGCCAAATAAGGTTGATTTCCAATCAGTGGTTATGGAGAAGAAGTCCCTAATATCAATATAGCTAAATAATTCTTTATGGCCCCACCCCTCAGCCCCCTGGGGGGTCATTCCTGCCATGAGTACAATTTTGAATCCTGAGTACCTAGGGATGCTTCCTGCCAAATAAAGCTGATTTCCAATCAGTGGTTATGGAGAAGAAGTCGCTTTAACCAATAAAGCTAAATAACCCTTTTTGGCCCCGCACTCAGCCCCCTAGGGGGTCAGTCCCACCATTAGTACAATTTTGAATCCTTGGCACCTAAGCATGCTTCCTGCCAAATAAGGTTGATTACCAATCAGTGGTTATGAAAAAGAAGTCGCTAATATCAATATAGCTAAATAATTCTTTATGGCCCCACCCTCAGCCCCCTGGGGGGTCATTCCTGCCATGAGTACAATTTTGAATCCTGAGTACCTAGGGATGCTTCCTGCCAAATAAGGCTGATTTCCAATCAGTGGTTATGGAGAAGAAGTCGCTTAAACCAATATAGCTAAATAACCCTTTTTGGCCCCGCCCCTCAGCCCCCTAGGAGGTCAGTCCCACCATAAGAACAATTTTGAATCCTGGGCACCTAAGGATGCTTCCTGCCAAATAAGGCTGATTTCCAATCAGTGGTTATGGAGAAGAAGTCGCTAATATCAATATAGCTAAATAATTCTTTATGGCCCCACCCCTCAGCCCCCTGGGGGGTCATTCCCACAATGAGTACAACTTTGAATCCTGAGTACCTAGGGATGCTTCCTGCCAAATAAAGCTGATTTCCAATCAGTGGTTATGGAGAAGAAGTCGCTTAAACCAATATAGCTAAATAACCCTTTTTGGCCCCGCCCTCAGCCCCCTAGGGGGTCAGTCCCACCATTAGTACAATTTTGAATCCTGGGCACCTAAGAATGCTTCCTGCCAAATTAGGTTGATTTCCTATCAGTGGTTATGGAGAAGAAGTCGTTTAAAGAATTGTTGACGGACGACGGACGGACGACGGACGGACGACAGACGGACGGACGACGGACGCCACGGTATGGCATAAGCTCACCTCGGTCCTTCGGACCAGGTGAGCTAATAATAAAGAAAACCAAACTTGAGCAAGTAGATAAACAAGATTAACCACAGACCATCATCAGGTCATGTAGCGGTTGGAATGCCAACAAGATGGGCTATTAAAATTGTAAGTGCCTCCATAAAACATGGAGTTATGTAAGAAACCAGATTACAGTTTGAAAGATGCTGTTGACTGATTTTTTTGTTTACGGGAGTGAATGCTGTCGGCACACTTTGCTGGTGTTAGTGCCGCTGTCGATACACTTTGCTTGTGTTAGTGCCACTGTCGATACACTTTGCTTGTGTAAGTGCCGCTGTTGATACACTTTGCTGGTGTTAGTGCCACTGTCGATACACTTTGCTGGTGTTAGTGCCGCTGTCAGAACACTTTGCTTGTGTTAGTGCCGTTGTCGATACACTTTGCTTGTGTTAGTGCCGCTGTCAAGTGTTAGTGCCATTATCGATACACTTTGCTTGTATTAGTGCCACTGTCGATACACTTTGCTTGTGTTAGTGCCACTGTTGATACACTTTGCTTGTGTTAGTGCCGCTGTCGATACACTTTGCTTGTATTAGTGCTGCTGGCGATACACTTTGCTGGTGTTAGTGCCACTGTCGATACACTTTGCTTGTATTAGTGCCGCTGTCAAGTGTAAGTGCCACTGTCGATACACTTTGCTTGTATTAGTGCCACTGTCGATACACTTTGCTTGTGTTAGTGCCACTGTCGATACACTTTGCTCGCGTTTGTGCTACTGTCGGAACACTTTGCTTGTGTTAGTGCGGCTGTCGATTCACTTTGCTTGTGTTAGTGCCACTGTCGATACACTTTGCTTGTGTTAGTGCCACTGTCGATACACTTTACGGTCTACCTAACTGCATCCCTTCCAAGTATCTAATGTTTACTAAAATCATACTGTTAAGTCTGTGAGGGTCTATAGATATATCTGGTGTACACTTAATCCTTGGTAGTAACGTTTATATTGTTTACCTCCTGGGTCTATTTCTACAGATCATTCCTGAGACACATCTGAACTCTTCCAATTCAAAGGTTGGAATACTTCTGTAATCATTATGAAGTTTTAAGGGTTAGTGCAAGTGTAACAGGAAAGAGAATAGTGTGCTTCTACCTGGGATCGAACCCTCGATCTCCAGGTTCCTAGTCGGACGCTCTACCACTGAGCTAAAGGGAAATTCCCTCTAGCTCGAAGCTAGAAGGCAACCTAAATCCTATGTACAATTCAAATCTGCCACACAAGGTTGGGGATATTTTCAATTCGTAGAGACTTTCAATTTGTTTGGCTCCGTCAATAATGATCTTTGGGCTAGTATTCCAAGATACTGTCTACAATGGATGGGTGTGATAATGACTACCATGCTTATACTTTCACAAATGGAAGAGAAATTCCCGCTTACAGTTGTTCAGGTGAGTAGTTTCGTATAAACTGCATTCAACTTGTGCTTTTTTTTTGCCTTTTATACGATTATTTCCTGGATTAACCCCGGCCATATTTGCAACTTCAGACTTAGAATTATCTCCATAGTCACAAGTTTATAAAAGATTGGAAGCATCAGGTCTGTTACATTATCGTGGAGTCTTCAACGACCTTGATATGACCTTTGTCTGTGTTTCTTCCTCTTCTCGGGAATAAGTATATAACACGTTTACAAATTACGAAGAATAGGAGCTGTTGGCTCAAGGTATCTTAAAATCAGACAAATAAACGTAACTGATTAACAAAGAAACATTTATTAGAAACATTAAAGCAACACCAGCGTGGAAAAACATATAGAACTCACCAGGATATTTCCAACACAGCAATCTGGGTAACATTAATATCTCTACACTCATTCAGGATTAATTTTCCATGAGATTAACTTGTTAGATAAAACTTATTTTTAGCGAAATTCAGATTTTTTCTTCGAAATTTATCAATCATTTTAAAATACAAATAAAATCCTTTTCGATCAATAAAAAGTGAGAGTTTATAAGTATTCAAAACAGATTTTTTGTACATCATGCTATTCATGTACAACCCTAGGCCTATTTGCAGAAAAACATTTTCTGCTTTCACAATCAAGGTGTTGCAAAAATAGATATACATTGTAGATTTGCTTTCTCATTCTACAATCCCTAAAATTGAAAACATGAATATAGGGTCTTTTTTACGAACCTATATTTTTAAAATCTAGAGAAAGAATGTTTTCCTTTTCTCCACACATACATTGTAAACGACTTTAAACAAACAACTATTGACATTTTTCAAGTTTCATATCACAGCTTTATTAATAGAATTACAAGAAATTAAATAAGAGAATACCAAAGTGTTACCAAAATCATAATTCAAACTCAAAATCAATTTAAACCAGGGGCAAAATATGAACAAAGGAAAGATTTACATGGAGACCCTTGTAAAAGTACAAGAGAATAAGACCAGGTGTTTCGGAAGAGTAAGCGTCTTCTGCTTCATCGACGAAATCCGCCATGCAAATCTTTGTCACATCAAAGTAAACATCAAGTTCTCAAAATGAGAACCGAGTTTCATTGTCAATCACAACAAGTAAACACACTAATGAGCATACTCAAAAACGTCCATCTTCCAAGGTCATTCATTTTAACAAAATTAGTAGTCCTTTATCCTAATATGCTACAAGTCCAAATAACAGTCCTCTGTACCTTTTAGTTATTGAGAAAATGTATGAAGTAAAATATTGACCCTAGAGAGATGATTCGGGTAGGTGAGCTAATTAAATATTATGAAATTACCATTCTTAAATACACATGTGTTAAAGAAATTAAATAATTCAACAACAGAATGTTGATTGTTAAAAATACAGGCATCATAGGTCAATCAGTTAGCAACTTGAAATAGCAATACAATAAGAACACTACAGTTAAAGGCCCAATATACGTAACTTCAGGAAATTTTTCGGGATTTTGTAAAATTGAAAAAAAAATCCAGTTGATAACCATGCAAAAATAAACCTAAAGCGAAGTTAAACTGAGCGGTAACTTACAAGAAACTGTTGACAAAAAAAATCCAAAGAGTTCAGGTGGGGCCCACTTCAACAACAAAGCTGTACGTAGAAAACAGGTCAAAATGGACGCGTGTTTACAAATACCGTGTTTCAACTGCTGCTGTACCGGTAACTGCGACAGATTTCATCTTGAATATTGCTGATATCAGGTAATCTTAACTAAATCTAATAATATAAGAAGTTATAAGGCTTAATTTTTCGCTTCAAATTTTGCCAAAAGTTACGTATATTGGGCCTTTAAATCAATACACGTTTTAACTTAATAAGAGATACGATCCAGTACCTTTATCTTCACTGGTTGTAACACTTAGTAGGCGAAGATGATTAATACACAGAGTTGTAACTTTACATCAGTGTTTGTTCTGATATAATGATTGGATGCCAATCATTTTTTATGCAGAATTTTGGCAATCATATACATGTACAAGTAGAATTGAAAGTTTCACAGTATGCTTTTTATTACAGTAGAATCTTGTGATCTCAAACTTGACAGGACTGTGGGGGAAACTCCAAGTTATGAAAGTATTCATGTTATGCGAGATCAAATATTTGGTATGAATATAATTTTGCCAGTATGCTTTGAGATACACGATGTCCTCGAGATACCTAAGTTTCCACTGTCTACATTTAACATATTGATTTTAAAAATAAGCCGATTGAAACAAATGTCTATGACATTCAAATATACCCCTCCCCCGTGCCTTGAGGCCCTGGTTTAAAAGCTGGACATAAAAAAAAACTGCCATAGATAACCAATAATATAGGTACAAGGTGTGCTATAAATGTAGGAGGCAAAAACACTGATCAACTCAACTTGTGAAAAGTCTGAAACAAAAGGATGATAATGATTTCAACACTACACGATACGATACTGAGCAGAAATCAGGCTATTAGCATGGTATTGTTATAATATCACAGTCATGCAGGCGAGAGGATTGTCAGATGACAGGTTGATGACAGACCTACAGCAAAATGGAAAGTGGTTGTTGAGGATTAGGCTGGCAGCTGAACACTGCCCACCTTGACAGCCGTTTCACCGCTTACAGTCACCGCCCGGACCGACACATAAATACGGAGGTTGGAAAGGTTTGTGATGACCGATGGAATGGTCAGAGTCATGGATGAGGCCTTGGTCTCCATCCACTGGACAATGTCACCACTGCCCAAGTTGCTGCCGGCCGAGACCTCGTAGAAGAGTTCATATGTAGAAGTAAATACATTGTCCCACGCTATTGTTAACTCCTGCCTGATATCGTCCCATGTCACATCCAGCGGGGTGCTCACTGCCAACAGAAAGAGTATACATGGACTTTCAATCTATTTCATTGAATTTGTAAAATGATTGTAAACATTTGGTACAATACTGCGTATCAACTTAATAATTTTGTTTTATAACAGTTATGAAAGAAGTTATATTAACTAATATTATCATGCTGGCTAGTATGTTAGCGCCTGGGGGTATTATTGTTGGGGAACACCAGAGTACCCAGAGAAAACCTACTTGGTCGAGCAGGTTCCCCAATAACTTTTTATGTCTGTTTGAGCTTTGTTACAGTGTTTGTCAGTGGTAACAGGATTGTGACTGGATGAAACAACTGGTCAAAATTCATCTAGAAATGCACCAAACATCTGTTTGCTTTACAATACAACTAGAATGAAGGCCTGTTACCGTGTGTAGTGGGAGGCTGTGTAAACACCGTCAGGTTTGAAGTAACTTTGGGGCTAATCTTGTACTGCAGGTTTTCAGCCGATATGTCCAGGGCATGTTCTCCTTCCGATAGTTCAAGGCCATGTATCCACAAACAGGTCTCCTCTTGGTCATACGCCAATATTTTCCATATCCTACCATCCAATCTGAACTGTACACAACAAAAATAAACAAATTAAGCTTCTTCATTGACAAGATGTTCACTTTTGGGATTGTAAACAGGACAAATATAATATGTTTTTGTGACTTTTAATGGTTTAATGTATTTTCAAATGAAAATGTTTCCATTAACCTTGGCGCCCATCATAGAATTATTTCACTTGTTCTAAAAAATATTGAATCATTTGCCTTTTTTCCATATTTTATTTATTTTAGTACAGTAGACTCCGCTTAATATCACTTCTCATTTGTCCGGGGAAAACATGATATTAACCGGAACATGATATTAAAAGAAAACGTATTTTCTGACATTTTTCAGCCCTCAAAACCGGAAGTGGACTTGGTTAAATGTCGTAGTGCTGTGACTCAACAGAGAAGATTGTTGAATAAAGATATTTTATCACTAACAATGTTTTTTTCACTCCAGTGACCGTATAATCTTTGGTTTTATTCTGGAATGCACTTATTTTCATAGATATTGTTCGTACGTAATATTATCAGTAGGCTAGCTTCACACGAAACCAGGGACGAAACGTACTGCGATTGTTTACTGCAGTAGGCCTACTGTAGTGATGTAACGTTAGGCATACAAGTGGCTGGTATTCTGCATCAAATTCGTGTTTTGAAATCATGACACTCCGTAAATATTTACCGTTATCTTGATATGTATACTGGTTTTTCGCTTGTGAAATCTGTTGTTTGTTTAATTTCTTTAGATATTCGCTGCAAGTGCGACATCGTGTTCACAGAGTTTGTCGGTTGTATAGCGCTACCGCGAAATGAACTTTTACCTTTGAAACGTGACGTTTCATTGGATGACCTCTATGCAAATAAAACAACCACGCGATAAAATTTAGTCTCGGCACTTATATTTATTCACCAGCCTGCCTAGAATCACGGCATGTCGGAGTCGTACTTTGGCTATTTAAAAATCATAACAAAGACGATATCTCTGCATTTTACGTGAACATTAGCTTAAATTAATTAATTGGACACTTATTGTTTAAAAGACACTTTTTATTTAATTTCAATCAATATTTCGTCATGTTTACGGAAGACCATCCACTTGTAAGCCTTCTTCACGACCACGTGAATTCGATCTAAGACGAGCTGAAATGAAAAATGGAACTCGTGTTAGGAACTCATTAAATCACACATGGCGTTATATAAGATTACAAAAGTATGGGTTCCCTCACCCAAAGGTGTAATCTTTGCTCCGGTATGCCAAGTCAATCTATTGTTCGACTAGTACGGCAGTGATCAGGTAGGTGTGAAAAAGACGCAGCTGACCACGGCGTTGTTTACATAGCGATTTCAGGTGTGAAACTCGAGTCCCCGGGGCATTTATATGAAATTATTTCTAACATTTACCTGTAATTTTTGTGTGACAGTGGCCAAAAAAAAGTGATATTAACCGAAATCCACCTGGAAACAAGTGATATTAAAAGAATGGCATTACATAGATTATATAGCAGGAAAAACGGTGCATGAAGAAAACGTGATAATAACCGAAAAGTGATATTAACCGACGTGACATTAAGTGGAGTTTACTGTATAAATGAAAAGTTTGTTTATAGGCCTAAAAACCCAGGTAGATTTGTTTTGAGAATAGATTGCTCTCACAACATGGCAAGGCCCCAGTTTCATAAATGGCCCTATACTTACTTAGGAAATTCCTAAGCTTAAAAATCTCTATTGGAAAGCATTACAAAAGTCAGGGAGACAATCTTGCAGAGTTCAGGAATTTCCTTAAATTCTGTAATGCTTCCATAAGGAGACTTTTAAGTAAAGTGATTTCCTTAAGTTAATGAACGCTGATGACACCGTTCATGACAGGAGTTTAAATATCCTAACTTTAGAGCCACAAATTAATTGTCTTACTATAAATCCCTCCAGGCCAACGGCATCTCTGAAGCCCGACCATTTGAGACGGACTTGTGTGGTGTCTGCCTGAAAGTGTGGGGCGGCGGGGAACTCTGTACGTGTCAGTCCGATTGCACTGAACTGTACATCATCCACTGCAGGACTGAGACGGGAGATGCGGACACCATCGGAGGAGCTGACGGACTGGACACCGGCTTTGTTCTGACAGCGAATTGTGGAGTAGACCGTCATGCCTTCAAAATTGCTATAGCCCACGTCCTGGATATGTCCCGTAAACACGTTATCAGCGATCCTGGTGAAAGTTTGTAGCTCATTTCCAAACGGCTGATACCCTGTTAGACAGTAAATGTTTTGTATCAACAAGTAGAAAAAATCTTATATTTTGCTACTGTAGACGTACACAATTTAGCGGTTATCTTCATTTGGCGATTTTTGCGCTGAATGCATGCATTATGCTCAATCTCAAACAAACAGAGACATTATTTATTGATATGGCCTTTTACTAAATGTAAACGTACATATTTTTGCGATAAATAATTATTTTGCGGTAAATCCATTTGCAGAATATTCATTTCTCTAAATTATGATTGTATATTTGCTTTGTTAAGTAATTGTTTTGAGTTTGCCGATTCATCCTTACGCTAATCTACTTATATCCGGTTACGCACTAAAATTTGAGAGCATTTCCATTTCGTAAACTCACTTGTTTTATGATGTAGCACAACGTAACATCACATGGAAAACTAAACCTATAGTGTTTTTAATCTGCAAGTTCAAAATGCCTCTGACATTGACACTAACTACATGTATATCAGGTAGCTCATCCATAGATGCATGATCAGTTGTTGTAGAGTTAAAACTTTGATGTTATCTTCCTGTGTATACAGTAGTTATTTTAAACCCTGTACCTATCATTTGCTCCTAATCTTTGGGCCTGCGCTTGAAATAAGTACCAATGTTTCCATACTTACCTATGGCCCATTCACAGAAGTCAAGCCCCGACTCCAGATCATAAACTTCCCAGTTGACCTGAATCTCATCTTGTTCCCAGGAGTCAGAGTCTAATCCTGTTAAACGAGAAAGGACATTTGTTTAGTCAGCCCATTTCAAACAAGTCATTAGATGGTCCATTTTAAGATACAAAATTCAGAAAAATCAACCCAAATTGCTTTCATCACTGTTTATTTACATTTGCTCTGCGATTTTCAATCGACACAATGCTAAGAGGCAGTTGCTGCCATACGCCTATAACACCCAGTGCCTCAGAATATAACAGCAGTTGCTATTGTGATGTCAATAATCTCTATTGTGACATCATCAATTTCATTGCTGTCTACACTTGATTTGCTGTTAAAAATCAGTACGAAGAAACTAAATAAAGCATTAATTATTCTTTTATCAAAGACTAACAACAAGAGTTGCAGACTGTGAGCGTAAAAAGATGAACCTCGTACACACATGTGCTGCAAGTTTTAAATTTAGCAATATATACAGTAAAAGTACATACCAGTTGTTCCAGTACCTAAAACAAAACAAGAAAAGTAAATTTAATATTCTGTCAGAGGAAAACTTTTCAAGTATAACAGAAAGAGGCAAATGAGGCCTGTATATGTTTCTTTCTAGAACTGAACAGGAATTTCTGTGACCTTGAAAGTGGGTCAACTGCATATCCATATAAGTGAAACTGTTTATGGAAAAAGATGTTTATGTCAAGTAAAGTAGCAAATACCCTTGCATGAGGAATTCTTTTTTAATTGAAGTAGAATAAATACAGTATGGCAATGAGCCTTAATTAAAACAATCAATTGGTGTACTAACTTGAAACATCATTTACGTAGGTGAAGATGGGTGGAGTGAGATCGACCAGGATAGGCGGGGAGTAGGCAACACTTTGTAGCCCCGAGGTACTTGTAGCCACCACAGTTATATAAATCTCAGACTTATGTACAAGGGTGACAGTGTTGTTGTAAGCAAACCTCTGCTGGCCAACACTGCGGAAATCTTGCACCTGTGTTCCTCCTTTCCTGTAGCCTGAAGAAATTCAAATGGTTGTACATGTATTAACAAATTGGACTGAATGAATTTAATCAGTGTGAAGGGCTAACATTATTAATAACATTGCTAAAATTAACTTTTAATCATGATTTTTGTGACCTTAAAACAATGTCTATAACTATAATTTGGTTTATATGGAAATATAACTGGAGATTTTTTTTTGAAACGAAAAAATGTATGTCTTATCTCTCTTTATATACAAAAGATGTCTTGACAAGAAAACTCTGCACTTATTCCATCCTCAAGGTTAACATCATACTGACCAAACAGTACATCGTCTGTGGTTGGTGAAAATTAATAGTATCCTGCTCTAACTTGAGGGAAGGAAAGAGATTTGATGAGATTCATGACTGGCCAACCTGAGGCTTTGCCGAGGGTTGCGCTGATGTGAATCACCGCAAAGGGTCAAAAGATGACTCATTGCCGCTCTAAAGTTAGGGATGATTAGTTGTTTACCCCATTATGTCGTAATCCATTAATTAATCTCTGAAACAACAACATGACCCCAAAGGGTCACGTTCACTTTCTGTGTATGCAGGCTGACTCTTAAAATCTTATCCTCACCTCTTTAAGTAGAAGATTTGAATTGCAGGTCTCACATGGACAACTTTATCTTTGAACTTATTATTGACCTAAGTATTTGAGGAATTGCCTACTGCTCAATTGTTTGCGTGTAAGTGTGATTGCTTTTAGTCTAGAAAGATTTATTAAATTATGCAGTGAAAATGTCTGTTCCTGCCATTATTTAAAGATGTAATTTGAGACAGCAAACAGACAGACCTACCTATAGCCCACAGATACCCGGTGATGTGGCTGTCTGTCTCAAGAAAGCTCCAAGATCCATGTATAGAGCCCCATGCATGCAGAAACACCACGTGTGCATTTATTGTGTCCGATGTGGCACCAGTAAGGCGTGTAACTTGATGTACCTGAACATCGTCAATCAATATTCCCGTACCCCCATCCAAACTGCCGAGACTGAGCGTCATTGAAGTACTGGTCGCCACAAAGTAAAATGTATGTAGATGCCACGAAATTGTCTCCCTTGTGTAACTGCCATGGTCGTCATGGCGATAGGCCTTTGTGTACAAGAGGAAAACATGGCGATCACCAAATTCCAGAAAGCCTTCCTTATTGGCGATTACAGAATTGACAATGGGAAGATGTGATGTGACGAAGGTCACTCTGTACAGGCCATTCAACTCCAGTCCATAGATGACCTGGGACAGCACACCTCGTACGATCACCATGGATCTCCCATCTTTGGCAAGGTTTGTATCAGACGACACAACGGCCAAACATGTGTCTGTGGCACTAGACCATAAGTCTGGGCGGTGTGAGGAGTTGACGTTACATATATCCGTACTGTTGACTCTGTCCCACGGGATGGAATGGCCGCCACTATCCTCGAAGGACGGATTGGCAGCCACATTTGTCTGATCAAGATGAACTAACTGCTCAGGAATTGGAGGGGTCGTATCTATGGTGACCCCATCAGACACAGCAGTGTCCGATTTCTGTCCAAGTCCATCAACAGCGTATACCTTATTGTATACCCTCATACCTGGAAAGGTATAACACACACTATCACTGGTGATAAATGACATTGTGACATTGTAACCATATGTGGTGAAATATTGGTTACTGTTTTACTTAAATTCTGAGATTTCTAAAAAAAAAAAGGCTGGTAAATCTTTTCACACATGAAACCTAAACAAGAGGCCCCTTGGCCTTAAAGGTCATCTAACTATAACAAGTCAACTATACAATGTTTTGTTGGCTTTTGCAAAGATGTTATTAAAAAGGTACAGCTTATATATGTGTTATGTTGTCTTTAAAGATATTAAAATACATTACCCTTTGTGACCTTGTAAGGGTCAATGAACAAATTTGATATCCCTTCATCCTAGCATGCTACTAGAAAATATCAGTATCCTGTAGCCGTTCTGTTACTCATTACATTTGACCAATGTAACCTTAAAAGTAGGCCCTGGTCATTCATTTAAAAAAGTTTGGTGAGCCATGTTTCCAAGCATGCGATAGGCCAAATATCAGTACCACAGTTTGTAAACATTTGCTTCAGGTTGGAGAGTGTTATTTATGTAAAGACTATTTTACACAACCAATTAATGTTGTATATGACGTTTTGATGGCTAGTACAATGTGTACCTTGTCACCTTCATCAGACTAATGACCAGCAAAGCGTATGCACACAAAAGATGTAAATTGTGTACAAGTTGGCAAGGACAAATCAGTCATTTCGTCTACGCTGTTAAGCGTATGTACTATGATAGTTATTGAACTGAAATGGCTATATTTAACTACGCTTTGTTTGTGATTTCGTCATAGATGTGTGAGAGTCTGTGACGACATACTTGAGATAATCAAGAAGGAACCACAGAAAGAAGTTTCCCCACTTATCAACATGGTAGATGTTACTAAGAACATCAAATATACATGTGAGGAGGAAACCAAAGAAACAATGCCCTTCCTAGACACTCTGTTGGTAAAGAAAGAAGACGGTACTGTAAAGGTATTGGTTTATAGAAAAAAGACCCATACGGACCTATACCTGAATTTCAATTCTCACCATCCTTTACATCAAAAGTTAGGCGTCGTACTCACATTGCTCAATAGATGCGAGAATATTGTAGCATGACAAAACGCAAGAGCAGAAACACATTGCTAAGGCAATGAAAGCATGTGCATATCCGGAATGGACCCTAAATTGGGTAAATCAGCAGTGTCAAAGTAAGGGGGAAAACAAGAAAACACTAATTAAGGAACAAAACCAAAGGTCAAGTGGTCATCCCGTATATCAAAGGCATATCCGAAACCATCCACAGGATATACAGCAGTCATGGCATAGCAACAGCCATATGCACGAAGCCCCAACAAAACACTCCGAAACATCCTTGTACATTCTAAGGATAAAACACCGAAAGAAAACGTCGCAGAGTGCATATAAAAGATCGGATGCCAAAACTGCAACGCATCATATATTGGAGAGACGGAAAGACGATTCTGTGTTCGTCTAGGTGAACACCGGCAAGGGACTGACACACAAGAAGGAAAGCAATTCACCAGATCAGAATAGAAGCAAGCAGAGCCTTAGATAAACCAATCGGCAAATCACAGACCATGCCATACAGAAAAATCATGTGATTGACTGGAAAACTCAAAAGTGCTAGATAGAGAGAAAGCAATTTGCTTCTTTGAAGCCATCTGGATTCGCCGCTGTGGGCCGTTTCTAAATGGAGATGAGGGGGCTCACAGACTCTTGTACATCTATGACCAAGTTATAAACAAAGCGTAGCTGAATCGAGTCATTTCGATTCCATAACTTTATCATAGTACATACGCTTAACAGCGTAGACGAAATGACCGATTTGTCATTTACCTACTCGTACAAACTTTACACCTGCTGGGTGCATACACTTTGTTGGTCATTAGTCGGATGAAGGTGACAGGGTGCACATCGTATTAGTCATCCAAACGTCACATAAAACATTTAGGTTGTGTAAAATAATCATTAAATAAATCAGTACCACAGACCTTCCAGTAATTGAGAAAAAGTTTCTTAAGCTTTTAAGACATTTTTTCCATGTGATTATGAAAGTGGGTATATTGGTAGCCATACATCCCAGCATGCTAAATATTAGCATCCTGAATGTCGGACGGCACAATTGCACACAACGATGAACGAAGCACGATGTCTATAGGTCTTCCTGACCCTACTGGTGAGATGATCTTTTAATAATAAACCACAGGTTATTTATACACCAATTTACCATGGGAGAGAGCTGTTAACAGGTTGGCGCTGGCGGATGTCCGGAGACCTACGGACTGCCATGTTTTGATGGAACATTCAGTCTTGCTCTGCGTGATGCCCACACACCAGTAATAGGTCTTCACTCCAGCATCGAGGTCCACAAAACCGTGCCATGTCGCCCCCAACTTGGACCGGCTACTCTGGTACTCAATGTCGTGTATACCTTGTCATACACAAATGGAAATCAACATTAAATCTTGAAACACAACAAATATTCAGCATCTTAATGAAAAGTTTTGAATGATATACAAATATCAAGACATTTCTGAGGAAATCTACCTCACAGGATTATGAATATAATAAAGTCGAGCCTTGTTATCTTGCACTTGCATAACACGAAGAACCTGTTTAATTCAAAGCATAGAGTCATGTGTCCTGAACAAACACACCAAACATTCGAACTAATTTAACTTGAGTTTTCCGACAGTCCTGTTGCCCTCGGGCTGATATCACGTTCAACTGCAATAATGAAGACCAAAAGCAAAATACAATCACCAAAAAAAAAACAGCAATATTAGTGCAGGCTTCAAACACCTGCCTTAAAATTGGTGTTTCGTCGCCCTAATCAATTTGAAGTCACAATCAAAGATGACTACCTGTCGACCATATTTTTCAGATAAGATCATAAAGTATTTTTTGTTTCGGGATTAATAATTTGTAGAAAGACATTTAGGTGAAAATATTAACAACATACAGTGTATTTTACCTTGTCAGTATCCTTTACCTTAGTAACTCATTTCCCCCTGAAATTTTATGATGCACTATTCCAACCTTTGATCTGAAAGAGTTCCAATGTGCTTTTAGGGGTAAATGAATTAAAAAGATCATAGGAAGATAATACTATGAAGCATTCTGGGAATATTGCAAATGAAAGAAAGATAATGTAGAAGGGAGGACAGAAGAAGTTAAGGATTGGAGAAAGAGAATAGTGTGAAGAATAAAGAAAGTACACAAAGAAGAAGTATTGAGATTTTAAAATAATGTTATTGCTATAATCACCTGTGCCATCGTACACAGAGCCCATCACTGGCACGACATTGTCGATCACAAATCCGTCGGAGGACTCCGTGTGGTGCAGCCCAGAGAAACTATAGGCCACAATATTGGAGTAGTATTTAATGCGAGGTTCGAGTCGGAATCTTGTAAAGTTGTAGCTGGTGGAAGTCCCGGGGAAACTGGCCGCCACTTTGTATACATCATCCCCTAGTAACATATACGGAATGTGATTATAGTTTCAATAAATGTCATCAACAGTTGATATCAAATCACAATAGGCAACTAGAAATATTGCTTCCAATACCTCATGGCCGCCGAAACACACAGTTATCACTTGAATAAGGAACTGGGCTTGAGCACGCAAAGTAATCTCAAGCATGAGAATTGTTACATAAATAAGGCCCCTGGACCTGTCTGTGACGTACTGACCTCCTGGCATGGTGCTGAGATAGATGTTGAAGGACCTGATGTAGGTAGCAGAATGCAGGAATTTGTTTTTCCAGCTCACCATGAAGGGTTGGACCTCCAGGAAGTCCATGTCTTTGTGGTTATACCTGTGGTTGGACTCGGTCACCTGTAGAATAGTTAATCATTAAGTATGTACAACTGGTAATTGGGTGGTCGGGTGGAGCAGTGGATAGCAGTGTACTGTGTGCTTGACTTTCAATGTGATGACCAGGGTTTGATTGTCTGACCAGAGTGATAGTATATGGGGTTAACTGCCCGACGACGTGGCTTTCCGACTGAATTATGGTTGCACTAACTACAGTTTCTTTAAATTGCTTTCTACTACACCTATTGTGAGCGTGGCAATAGCTACTTGTCATTGCACTTATCTATTTAAATTTAATTATGAGCTAATTTTTTAGTGTGTCAAAAAAAGCTTGTATAAAATATCTAACTGATTTCTGGTTACACGTGTAAGCCTATTTTTAATGTAGGTAAACAAATCAAAGATTCCTTACCGCACTTCCTCGGATGACAGTCGGAGTGGGTGCAATGGTCATTACTGTTACACCATTAGACTTGTATATGGCGTAGATATTGGAGGCATACCACACCCGAACAAAAAACGAATAAGCTATCCCCTCTGACAAACTTGGTTTTGCTGTAAAAAAAACACCATATTTTATTAATTTCTATGGAAGTATGTATGGCAGTATTGTACAGACTTTAATTACTTACAAC
The DNA here is from genome assembly GCA_947623455.1 of Mimachlamys varia. Taxonomy (NCBI): domain Eukaryota; kingdom Metazoa; phylum Mollusca; class Bivalvia; order Pectinida; family Pectinidae; genus Mimachlamys; species Mimachlamys varia. The sequence goes on from OX392539.1 coordinate 44,950,369, forward strand.
CATGAAAACTGAAAATCGAAACAGTGTTGTCTTTACATTGTAAGATGTATCATGACGTATAGCAATACTCGAACTAATTATTACACATTGAAGCCAGGAGGACAGAGGAGGGGTGCACTAATTAAAACTTATAAATTGGTCCTTGATTCACTGATCTGCCAATTACAATTTTCAGTCTTTCTACTAAAGGCTCTGTTCTGGAAAGATTGAAAATACTTCTTTTTTTCCTACTCAGATTTCTAATGAAAACTTTTCCCCGTACCGGGTTTCATTAAGCACATACGTTCTGTGTTAAGCATTTATTTGGTCAAATATAGTAATCCAAATTTTATGAAAGTTGTTTTCACAGAACAATTTTTGAAAATTGTCGATGTACGCCCAGGTAATTTAATTAGGCTTGCCCACAATCACTAAAATTGCTTCATCATTTGATAACCTTTCAATGTGGAATGAAGTATTTTTTATATTGAATAAAGCCATTGAAGAGCTCATCACAAACACACCTCTAGTCACCAGAAACAATTGCTGCATATTTTGTCCAGCATCATGCCAAATTCTCTCGTCAGCTTGGTGGAAAATCCCCTCAGGTGATGCCAAGAATTGATAACCAACACTCCATTCATACCTGTAAAAGCCCCATAGTTATAATAGTTGATCACACGGATTTTTCAAGACAAAATTCAAGCACTCTCCAAAACGCTTTTGAAATATCCTGGTCAAAGGTTTTACACCAATTTGGCAGAATTTTTCAACTCAAGTATTTGTCCATTTTATCAGATACTAAACTTGAAACTATAAAATGTCCATTAGACATAATGCCCCTTCTGCCTTTGCTGCTTTTCTATTACCCAAGTAAGCAACTATGGCCTTGGTTTTAGAACAATGCAATGCAATTATGCCTTAGGTATGTAGTGAACTAGGAAAGTGATAGAATGTGGGAGGTATAGAGGTTACACAACAATTGGTTGTTGGATATAGAATTTATTTCACTGGAGTGAATTATTTTTTAAAAGTTACAAAAGACACGAGCTTTAGCGAGTGTCTTTTGTTACTTAAAAAAATAATTAACGAGAGTGAAATAAGTTCCATATCCAATAACCACGAGTCGTGTGACCTGTTTCTACCACAATACTATCAATTCGCAGTGGCGTTGTTGTTTTCTGTGAGCCTCGGATGATATTTGCACGAAAAAACATCATCTCGTATATATTCCCACCAAATTGTGACGACGTCAACAATCGATGACGAAGTTAACAATCAGCACGTTGCATTGACCCATGTGATTTCCGGTCAAAGTTCAACTTCTCAACCATGCAATCAAAAAAGTACATTTTGAGAGAGAGAGAAGAGTCAATACTGAATTAGATACGAGTACTTACCAGAGGGGCTGTAACCCATCAAAGTTGGACACTTTCCAGACGGCACCGAGTCCCATATTTGTAGCAGTGTATGCGGTGATTCCAAAGTCCGTGACTTCGAGGGAAGAGTAAGGGTTGTCTGTATAAGTATTAAAAGTTATAATACAATGTTCACATTCATGTTGGAGGCTTAATGGAAACAGTCTGATCTACTAGGTGTATTTGCAAAATGAAAGAAATCAAATTAAACAAAAACATTTATTGTATCGCTACATATGTATCAGTGTGGCACATTCATTTTGCGTCAAAAAGGGTTTATACAAAATAAATAAGGATTGTACCTCATTTTTGGTACATATACGGTAGTATGCCCGCAGTTGGCAACGGACATATTCTATGTTGCGCGTTAGCATTATTATTAATTTTCAAGTATTATACGAAGAAAAACACTTTCAAAGCGGGTTGCTACGATGGTAACTACGATGACCGTTGTTGCTAGGATAATATAGTCCCACTGAATCTTCATCGATATATTGCTAAGTTTAGATAATACACAGTGAACAACACTATTTTTCTTCATAAAATCATTTGTAAATTTGATATTAAATGATATTACCAGCACTTCGACTGTACTTATTTATTTATAACGGTTGTTATGTACACGCATTGACACGTGATCTGGCTGTGACACGGTCCGACGTCGGACGTCACAACTGCAGGGCGCCGCCATGTTTGCATTACCATCAAAGAATTTCGAATGCGCATCATTGGAATCAAACGTTTGCCACATGCCATTTATTGCATAATCAGACGTAATGGATTCCATATATACCAAACAATGACCGTCAGCAAATAGTTATAGTGTTCCGAAGCGTGAACGACGCCATATTTGAACAAATATCAATCCGCCGAGCCTTTTCACATTGCATTTACGCTAATTTATTCGCAGTCAGAAATTACTTAGCTCAAGAAAGGAGAGATGTAAAGATATTGATATGAATGAAAAAAAAAACAAGAGGCCCAATGGGCCTGCATCGCTCACCTGGTATCAATCTCTGACTTATATTATAGTGTAACCCTAAAGTCCCCTAAAATCTTTTAATGTAAGACATTTAGAAGAACATCTTAAGATTTAAACATATTTTACCCCTGTGACCTTATAAGACAACATCATTTTCATTTTCAAATTTTGTTTGGCTTCATCCAAGGAACCTTTCAGCCAAATATCATGCTTCTAGGGCTTTTGGTATTTCAGAAGAAGTCGTTTAAAGGTTTTAACAGATTTGACTCCTGTGACCTTGAATATAGGTCAAGGCCATTTCTTTTCGCAAACTTTGTCGGGCTTCATCTAAGGAACCTTTCAGCCAAATATCATGCTTCTAGGGCTTTTGGTATTTCAGAAGAAGTCGTTTAAAGGTTTTAACAGATTTGACCCCTGTGACATTGAATATAGGTCAAGGTCATTTCTTTTCGCAAACTTTGTCGGGCTTCATCCAAGGAACCTTTCAGCCAAATATCATGCTTCTAGGGCTTTTGGTATTTCAGAAGAAGTCGTTTAAAGTTTTTAACAGATTTGACCCCTGTGACCTTGAATATAAGTCAAGGTCATTTCTTTTCGCAAACTTTGTCGTGCTTCATCCAAGGAACCTTTCAGCCAAATATCATGCTTCTAGGGCTTTTGGTATTTCAGAAGAAGTCGTTTAAAGGTTTTAACAGATTTGACTCCTGTGACCTTGAATATAGGTCAAGGTCATTTCTTTTCGCAAACTTTGTCGGGCTTCATCCAAGGAACCTTTCAGCCAAATATCATGCTTCTAGGGCTTTTGGTATTTCAGAAGAAGTCGTTTAAAGGTTTTAACAGATTTGACCCCTGTGACCTTGAATATAGGTCAAGGTCATTTCTTTTCGCAAACTTTGTCGGGCTTCATCCAAGGAACCTTTCAGCCAAATATCATGCTTCTAGGGCTTTTGGTATTTCAGAAGAAGTCGTTTAAAGGTTTTAACAGATTTGACCCCTGTGACCTTGAATTAAGGTCAAGGTCATTTCTTTTCGCAAACTTTGTTGGGCTTTATCCAAGGAACCTTTCAGCTAAATATCATGCTTCTAGGGCTTTTGGTATTTCAGAAGAAGTCGTTTAAAGGTTTTAACAGATTTGACCCCTGTGACCTTGAATATAAGTCAAGGTTCTTTCTTTTTGCAAACTTTGTCGGGCTTCATCCAAGGAACCTTTCAGCCAAATATCATGCTTCTAGGGCTTTTGGTATTTCAGAAGAAGTCGTTTAAAGGTTTTAACAGATTTGACTCCTGTGACCTTGAATATAGGTCAAGGTCATTTCTTTTCGCAAACTTTGTCCGGCTTCATCCAAGGAACCTTTCAGCCAAATATCATGCTTCTAGGGCTTTTAGTATTTCAGAAGAAGTCGTTTAAAGGTTTTAACAGATTTGACCCCTGTGACCTTGAATATAGGTCAAGGTCATTTCTTTTCGCAAACTTTGTCGGGCTTCATCCAAGGGACATTTCAGCCAAATATCATGTTTCTAGGGCTTTTGGTATTTCAGAAGAAGTCGTTTAAAGGTTAAAATAGATTTAACCTCACGGTGACCTTGAATATTGGTCAAGGTCATTTCTTTTCGCAAACTTTATTTGGCTTCATCTAAGGAAGCTACTGGTCAAATATGAAGTCTCTATGCCTGACGGTATTTTAGAAGAAGTTGTTTGAAGGTTTCGACATTTTTGACCCCTGTGACCTTGAAATTAGGTCAAAGTGATTTTTTTTCGCAAACTTTGTTCAGCTCCTTCAAAGAAATCTACCAGCCAAATTTCATGTCACTGGGCCTTTCAGTATTTTAGAAGAAGTCGTTTAAAGGAAAAAGTTGACGGACGCAGGACGGACGGACGGACGGACGGACGACGGACGACGGACGGACGGACTGACGGACGGACGGACGGACGGACGGACGGACGACGGACGCTGCACCATCACATAAGCTCACTTGGCCCTTCGGGCCAGGTGAGCTAAAAAAACAGTTCTTAAAATATGTTTTACATTAGGTGAGGTGTAAAATGGAACAAGAGAAATTATATTCAGATTTAAATATACATATACAATTTTCTCCATAAACCAAGTTTTAATAGAGTTATTAATTCCATATTGCACTCATTTTAAAGGGAGAGCCAGCAGGCTAGAAAACTATAAAAGGAGTATATTGAAGTTAATGTTTCATATAATAATTGTAACTGAACCAGAATGAGAATCTTAAATTTGTTTAAACGTTACCCTGTGAGGTATAGTTGGTACAGGGGTCGAGGTGACTATAGGGACAGACAGTGACACACACACAGTGTCCCAGGTTTTAACGTTACCCTGTGAGGTAAGGGGTCGAGGTGATTATAGGGACAGACAGTGACACACACACAGTGTCCCAGGTTTTAACGTTACCCTGTGAGGTATAGTTGGTACAGGGGTCGAGGTGACTATAGGGACAGACAGTGTCCTGGGGGGCACACACACAGTGTCCCAGGTTTTAACGTTACCCTGTGAGGTATAGTTGGTACAGGGGTCGAGGTGACTATAGGGACAGACATTGTCCTGGGGGACACACACACACAGTGTCCCAGGTTTTAACGTTACCCTGTGAGGTAAGGGGTCGAGGTGATTATAGGGACAGACAGTGACACACACACAGTGTCCCAGGTTTTAACGTTACCCTGTGAGGTATAGTTGGTACAGGGGTCGAGGTGACTATAGGGACAGACAGTGTCCTGGGGGGCACACACACAGTGTCCCAGGTTTTAACGTTACCCTGTGAGGTATAGTTGGTACAGGGGTCGAGGTGACTAAAGGGACAGACATTGTCCTGGGGGACACACACACACAGTGTCCCAGGTTTTAACGTTACCCTGTGAGGTAAGGGGTCGAGGTGATTATAGGGACAGACAGTGACACACACACAGTGTCCCAGGTTTTAACGTTACCCTGTGAGGTATAGTTGGTACAGGGGTCGAGGTGACTATAGGGACAGACAGTGTCCTGGGGGGCACACACACAGTGTCCCAGGTTTTAACGTTACCCTGTGAGGTATAGTTGGTACAGGGGTCGAGGTGACTATAGGGACAGACATTGTCCTGGGGGACACACACACACAGTGTCCCAGGTTTTAACGTTACCCTGTGAGGTATAGTTGGTACAGGGGTCGAGGTGACTATAGGGACAAACAGTGTCCTGGGGGGCACACACACAGTGTCCCAGGTTTTAACGTTACCCTGTGAGGTATAGTTGGTACAGGGGTCGAGGTGACTATAGGGACAGACAGTGACACACACACAGTGTCCCAGGTTTTAACGTTACCCTGTGAGGTATAGTTGGTACAGAGGTCGAGGTGACTATAGGGACAGACAGTGACACACACACAGTGTCCCAGGTTTTAACGTTACCCTGTGAGGTGTAGTTGGTACAGGGGTCGAGGTGACTATAGGGACAGACGGTGTCCTGGGGGGCACACACACAGTGTCCCAGGTTTTAACGTTACCCTGTGAGGTATAGTTGGTACAGGGGTCGAGGTGACTATAGGGACAGACAGTGACACACACACAGTGTCCCAGGTTTTAACGTTACCCTGTGAGGTATAGTTGGTACATAGGTCGAGGTGACTATAGGGACAGACAGTGACACAAACACAGTGTCCCAGGTTTTAACGTTACCCTGTGAGGTATAGTTGGTACAGGGGTCGAGGTGACTATAGGGACAGACAGTGACACACACACAGTGTCCCAGGTTTTAACGTTACCCTGTGAGGTATAGTTGGTACAGGGGTCGAGGTGACTATAGGGACAGACAGTGACACACACAGTGTCCCAGGTTTTAACGTTACCCTGTGAGGTATAGTTGGTACAGGGGTCGAGGTGACTATAGGGACAGACAGTGACACACACACAGTGTCCCAGGTTTTAACGTTACCCTGTGAGGTATAGTTGGTACAGGGGTCGAGGTGACTATAGGGACAGACAGTGACACACACACAGTGTCCCAGGTTTTAACGTTACCCTGTGAGGTATAGTTGGTACAGAGGTCGAGGTGACTATAGGGACAGACAGTGACACACACACAGTGTCCCAGGTTTTAACGTTACCCTGTGAGGTATAGTTGGTACAGAGGTCGAGGTGACTATAGGGACAGACAGTGACACACACACAGTGTCCCAGGTTTTAACGTTACCCTGTGAGGTATAGTTGGTACAGGGGTCGAGGTGACTATAGGGACAGACAGTGACACACACACAGTGTCCCAGGTTTTAACGTTACCCTGTGAGGTATAGTTGGTACAGGGGTCGAGGTGACTATAGGGACAGACGGTGTCCTGGGGGGCACACACACAGTGTCCCAGGTTTTAACGTTACCCTGTGAGGTATAGTTGGTACAGGGGTCAAGGTGACTATAGGGACAGACAGTGTCCTGGGGGGCACACACACAGTGTCCCAGACAGGAGTACGAGTCACAGCGACGAACCAGCTCCAGAGAACCACCCGCTATCATCTTAAACATCGAGTGAATAATCCGGCTCAACAGGCCAACCTGTAAACAGAAATAATTTGTTATCTTAGGTTAAAGTTTACCAGGAAATTTAAAAAGGTCATTTAAGATTATTTAAGGTCAATGTTCACCGTTAAGTTTAACAAATTCTTTTAAGCATAATTGAGGTCAAGGTTACACGGTAAGTTAAACAAGATCAGTTGAGTTCAATTTTCCAAGCAAAGCTTAGAAAAGTCATCTGACTGCAAAACTTCCCCACTGAATTTTACTAGGTAATCTTAATTTTACACTTACAATGCTATTTTTTTTAATGACTACCATATCGATATCATCTTTATTATTTTTCATTTAAAAGTCTACAAGATATAGTTTTCCTTACTGATATGATTCATTCTAGTGAGAGTTATATGTTTTTGGCTATTATTTTGAGACCATTAATGTAAAAAAATTCATCAGCGCACTTTATTGACGGCCCACATATGCACGAAGAGCGTGTTTGAGGTCTATATAAGGTCTGTTACTCCAGTGTACATACCTTATTGACGGCCCACATGTGTATGAAGAGCGTGTTTGAGGTCAATATAAGGTCTGTTACTCCAGTGTACATACCTTATTGACGGCCCACATGTGTATAAAGAGCGTGTTTGAGGTCTGTATAAGGTCTGTTACTCAGGTGAACATACCTTATTGACGGCCCACATGTGTATGAAGAGCGTGTTGGAGGTCTGTATAAGGTCTGTTACTCTGGTGTACATACCTTATTGACGGCCCACATGTGTATGAAGAGCGTGTTAGAGGTCTGTATAAGGTCTGTTACTCTGGTGTACATACCTTATTGACGGCCCACATGTGTATGAAGAGCGTGTTAGAGGTCTATATAAGGTCTGTTACTCCGGTGTACATACCTTATTGACGGCCCACATGTGTATGAAGAGCGTGTTTGAGGTCTGTATAAGGTCTGTTACTCTGGTGTACATACCTTATTGACGGCCCACATGTGTATGAGGAGTGTTTGAGGTCTGTATAAGGTCTGTTACTCTGGTGTACATACCTTATTGACGGCCCACATGTGTATGAAGAGCGTGTTAGAGGTCTGTATAAGGTCTGTTACTCTGGTGTACATACCTTATTGACGGCCCACATGTGTATGAAGAGCGTGTTAGAGGTCTATATAAGGTCTGTTACTCCGGTGTACATACCTTATTGACGGCCCACATGTGTATGAAGAGTGTGTTAGAGGTCTGTATAAGGTCTGTTACTCTGGTGTACATACCTTATTGACAGCCCACATGTGTATGAAGAGCGTGTTAGAGGTCTATATAAGGTCTGTTACTCCGGTGTACATACCTTATTGACGGCCCACATGTGTATGAAGAGTGTGTTAGAGGTCTGTATAAGGTCTGTTACTCTGGTGTACATACCTTATTGACGGCCCACATGTGTATGAAGAGCGTGTTAGAGGTCTGTATAAGGTCTGTTACTCTGGTGTACATACCTTATTGACAGCCCACATGTGTATGAAGAGCGTGTTTGACGTCTGTATAAGGTCTGTTACTTTGGTGTACGTACCTTATTGACGGCCCACATATGTATGAAGAGCGTGTTGGAGGTCTGTATAAGGTCTGTTACTCAGGTGTACATACCTTATTGAAGGCCCACATGTGTATGAAGAGCGTGTTAGAGGTCTATAAGGTCTGTTACTTTGGTGTACGTACCTTATTCACGGCCCACATATGTATGAAGAGCGTGTTGGAGGTCTGTATAAGGTCTGTTACTCTGGTGTACATACCTTATTGACGGCCCACATATGCATGAAGAGCGTGTTGGAGGTCTCATGTATAAGGTCTGTTACTCTTGTGTACATACCTTATTGACGGCCCACATGTGTATGAAGAGCGTGTTAGAGGTCTGTATAAGGTCTGTTACTCCAGTGTAAATACCTTATTGACGGCCCACATGTGTATGAAGAGCGTGTTAGAGGTCTGTATAAGGTCTGTTACTCTGGTGTACATACCTTATTGACGGCCCACATGTGTATGAAGAGCGTGTTTGAGGCCTTGCTGAGGTCTTGTGTGTCTATCTTGGCACTCTGTACGTGTCCTTCATCGTAAACCACACTTGTATTTCTGTGGGACACAAACCCTGGTGTTCCAATTACCTGTAGAGGGAAGTTGTATCAAACTCTCAACATTTATTTTTCAAACAATTAACATATATCAAGACCAAATAAAAACTTTCCATATTTACTAGGAAAAATATTCCAGTGCTACTTTCGTTTTTTATCGATAAATTATCTTTATTACATTTTAAGTTACTGAAATTACCACATTACATTTTATTACTGAAATTACCACAATGTACAACATAGCTACTACACTGAGGTACACATAAAAGGCCACTCTGGTCATATTAAAACTTCTATATTGATGAGGTATCACGTAACTGAGTTTAAACAGATAAGCGCAAAGATGAATTGGCCTAGTAACTTATATCTTGTTGTCAAAAGCAACATACAGAAACTGTGATTAATGCAATCATAATTCAGGAGTATGCGTTCTTCGCAAAAAAACGCTAAAATAAGATTACTTCCAAAATATCGAAGTTTACGGTAAGTTACCTTATTGAGGTTAGCGGCCATATAGGTACTTCCCACGTTGATGAAGTAATTAGATATTTCAGAATGGAGATCAGCAAACCCGATCCAGGACAGAAAAAGGGCACGACTTGTCCACGTCATCGAGTTCGGCACTTCACGATTTATTAAAGAGGCGTGGTTTGTTTTAATAGAAAACATCCCTGAAACATACAAATATTTACCCTGTCATCCCTCCAGGTAAACATACAAATATTTACCCTGTCATCCCTCCAGGTAAACATACAAATATTTACCCTGTCATCCCTCCAGGTAAACATACAAATATTTACCCTGTCATCCCTCCAGGTAAACATACAAATATTTACCCTGTCATCCCTCCAGGTAAACATACAAATATTTACCCTGTCATCCCTCCAGGTAAACATACAAATATTTACCCTGTCATCCCTCCAGGTAAACATACAAATATTTACCCTGTCATCCCTCCAGGTAAACATACAAATATTTACCCTGTCATCCCTCCAGGTAAACATACAAATATTTACCCTGTCATCCCTCCAGGTAAACATACAAATATTTACCCTGTCATCCCTCCAGGTAAACATACAAATATTTACCCTGTCATCCCTCCAGGTAAACATACAAATATTTACCCTGTCATCCCTCCAGGTAAACATACAAATATTTACCCTGTCATCCCTCCAGGTAAACATACAAATATTTACCCTATCATCCCTCCAGGTAAATTTGAACCCAATCAGAGACTAGCAAATCCAGTTTAAATATGCAGTGTGATTTTATGCAAGTCCAGTTTAAATACAATGTATGCAGTGTGATTTATTTTAAGTGCAAGGATTTGGTTTAATTAAACATGTTCAGGCATCAGAAAGTTTAGAGCAGTTACATTACACCTGTGTTAATATAATATGGACGGTCAGGTTAAAACCAGATCTGCCTCCAGTTTATAACATTACATCACTTTAAATATTTAATGTATCAGGTGGGGGTCAACGAAAAAAGCGTATCTCTCCCTTCCAATATGGAGCAATTTTTGGATTCCATGACTTTGAGCTTAATATTTAAATTATTCTTGCTTTCATTACTCAGCTTTACTAACCTTCTGAAAACTTCAGAAACTCTTACTTTACTTATATAAAGCTATATTAAAATTAAAGAACCTGAAAGCACTCCCATAAAATCAATTAAGGCAAGGAGGCAGATTCAACAAACAAATGATCTGAAGATGTTACTTTGTGAAAATTTGCACAGGTGAAAATATGGAAAGACACATACATGGGTGCAGTAAAAGAACACATGAAGACAAAATTTAAGCAGTCATCAAATTTTCACATTTATGCAAATGATGATGAAAATCTAAGCAACAGCAGCAGCATCTGTAACCAACCTCTAGATGGGGGAGAACTGTCAACAAAGATGGCATCCGACTCCGTCTGGGAACATATCCCGGCCCCGTTACAGGCGATGAGGCTCACGTAGTAGTTGACCCCATCATGAAGGTCAAGGCCGGTGAAGGTGAAGTCTCTTAATATGCCGTTTACCTTTCGAAAGAAATAAATCTCTTAACAAGGGTCTTAATAAAGGTAACCAGCTGTAATACAACTGTGCTTTTTTGTTACCACACATACAAAGAAAATTGAAATTTTAATATAATATATTATCTGTACATCTTCAACAAACAATATCTTACCTACCAAAATCTTTATTTTTTCTATGTGTACTTTTAATTTTTCGGGTTTTTTTTTTTTTTGCTTTTGATAGTCATTTCAACAGAAAATGCATTCAAGAAACAGCCAATGCACGGAGGGAGTGAGAAAATGTTTGAAAATTAAGTAACAAAACAAAGCCACCTGCAGCCAGAATTCATTATTTCTCCAACAAACTATTATATTCAAACTATTAAGTTTAAACTGAAACTGTAAAGACAAGTACCAGTATTCTCCATTTCTGTGGGTCTTATACACAGATATTTACCTTTGTAGGGGAGAGCTGAAATTCTCCATTTCTGTGGGCCTTTATAGACAGGTATTTACCTTTGTAAGTGTAGCCCATGGTATATATATAATATATCCCAAGTACCAGTGAGTACCTACTCAGGGTATTTACCAGTCAGGGATGACTGATTCAAACAGGTAAGTTCTCGCGCTATCATACTGCGTCAACCATCGGTATGTAAGGTATGTGTGAGAGCTGATCTGATTGGAAGATGTAGTGAGTATGGATGTGTGCGCACCCTAAACACCTGAGAAATACCCTGCACATCCATTCCCCAATATCATTCTGGACAGAACTAGAGAAAGGGCACAATCGATTCATATCACCTGTCATGGAGAATCACCATCCCTGGTAAGACTATTTTAAATGTAAATTGTCTATGTGTGTCTGTATTTGTACAATTGTATCCATTATCATCGCGTTCATATATGTTCAGTAATATTGTCGCGTGTTCATGTGAAGTTATTGTACTTTGTAGGCCTTTATGTGATTAAACCATATTCAAGAACCTAAGCACGGATTGGTCTTGTATACTCCCTGCTACATAAGGGAGAGATGAAATTCTCCATTTCTGTGGGTCTTATATACAGTTATTTACCTTTGTAGGAGAGGACTGAAATTCTCCATTTCTTTGGGCCTTTATAGACAGGTATTTACCTTTGTAGGGGAGAGATGAAATTCTCCTTTCTGTGGGCCTTTATAGACAGGTATTTACCTTTGTAGGGGAGAGATGAAATTCTCCATTTCTTGGGCCTTTATATAGACCGGTTTTTACCTTCGTAGGGGAGAGATAAAATTCTCCATTACTGTGGGCCATTATATAGACCGGTTTTTACCTTCGTAGGGGAGAGATGAAATTCTCCATTTCTGTGGGCCTTTATATAGACCGGTATTTACCTTTGTAGGGGAGAGATGAAATTCTTCATTTCTGTGGGCCTTTATATAGACAGGTATTTACCTTCGTAGGGGAGAGATGAAATTCTCCATTTCTGTGGGCCCTTATAGACAGTTATTTACCTTTGTGGGGGGAGAGCTGAAATTCACCATTTCTGTGGGTCTTTATAGACAGATATTTACCTTTGTAGGGGAGAGATGAAATTCTCCATTTCTATGGGCTTTTATAGACAGATAATTACCTTTGTAGGGGAGAGATGAAATTCTCCATTTCTTTGGGCCTTTATAGACAGGTATTTACCTTCGTAGGGGAGAGATGAAATTCTCCATTTCTATGGGCTTTTATAGACAGGTATTTACCTTCGAAGGGGAGAGATGAAATTCTCCATTTCTGTGGGCCCTTATAGACAGTTATTTACCTTTGTTGGGGGGAGATGAAATTCTCCATTTCTGTGGGCCTTTATAGACAGGTATTTACCTTTGTTGAGGAGAGATGAAATTCTCCATTTCTGTGGGCCTTTATATAGACCGGTATTTACCTTTGTAGGGGAGAGATGAAATTCTCCATTTCTGTGGGCCTTTATATAGACAGGTATTTACCTTCGTAGGGGAGAGATGAAATTCTCCATTTCTGTGGGCCTTTATAGACAGGTATTTACCTTCGTAGGGGAGAGATGAAATTCTCCATTTCTGTGGTCCTTTATAAACAGGTATTTACCTTCGTAGGGGAGAGATGAAATTCTCCATTTCTATGGGCCTTTATAGACAGTTATTTACCTTTGTGGGGGAGAGATGAAATTCTCCATTTCTGTGGGCCTTTATAGACAGGTATTTACCTTTGAGGGGGAGAGATGAAATTCTCCATTTCTGTGGGCCTTTATAGACAGGTATTTACCTTTGTTGAGGAGAGATGAAATTCTCCATTTCTGTGGGCCTTTATAGACAGGTATTTACCTTCGTAGGGGAGAGATGAAATTCTCCATTTCTGTGGGCCCTTATAGACAGTTATTTACCTTTGTGGGGGAGAGCTGAAATTCTCCATTTGTGTGGGTCTTTATAGACAGATATTTACCTTTGTAGGGGAGAGCTGAAATTCTCCATTTCTGTGGGCTTTTATAGACAGATAATTACCTTTGTAGGGGAGAGCTGAAATTCTCCATTTCTATGGGCTTTTATAGACAGATAATTACCTTTGTAGGGGAGAGATGAAATTCTCCATTTCTTTGGGCCTTTATAGACCGGTATTTACCTTCGTAGGGGAGAGATGAAATTCTCCATTTCTATGGGCTTTTATAGACAGATAATTACCTTTGTAGGGGAGAGATGAAATTCTCCATTTCTTTGGGCCTTTATAGACCGGTATTTACCTTCGAAGGGGAGAGATGAAATTCTCCATTTCTGTGGGCCCTTATAGACAAATGCTGTCGCTCAATATGAGATTCCTGATCAGCAGCAGTCCATGTAACTTTGAATGAATCCCTCAGAAATAGTTTGCCGGACACAAACACACCAAAGTCTTCAGACAGTACTGGTTTGGTAATAACTGGATGAGTGATATCCACTTTAAATCCATTCGAGACGGAATCAACATACAACCCTGAAACATATACAACATAGGGATAAAAAATACAAATATAGTTTAATTGTGTTGATATCTACTCTATCTAGTGAAACTACAATGAGTTCTATCATACGTGGAGGGGTGTTGACTACTCATAGGAAATTACTGCAGGTCGGAAAAATTTAGCAACGTTTTATCTTTCGCATTTTTCTCCCTAATAAAACAGATTTCGCTTCAAACGCCAAAATTATCTGCATAAGGATGGATTTTACTATTAAAGGATAATTATTTTTGACAAGGCAGATTTCAAGGACACAGAAAGCTGTGATTTAAGTTAATAATTATGAATTCATTAATGAAATGCCCTTTTTTCATCCGTTTCATAGTACATGACTTAAGAGTATGAATCTGCTTTACCTGCTCTGTTGTAGGCTCGGACTGTGATATAGATTGTCTGACCAACAGGTAGAGTTGGAACAGCGGGATTGGTCACCACCTCGGAAAGATGGAGAATTTGTTTGGCCATCACATCATCAGACCCAGTGTCAGTTCCTGCCCACCATTCATAATGGTCAAGTCCGGACTGTGAGTCAGAAAACCCGAACCACTTTGCCCCAATGTAGGTACTGTAAAACAGAAAGACTTGTGAAAAATATGATCACCCCACTTATTTCAGTCAGAGAATATGTAATGTCCTGTTAGAAGACACCACATCCGCTCACCCTCGATACTTTCAGTCAAAGAATATATATTGGCTCTGCTCACCCTCGATACTTTCAGTCAAAGAATATATATTGGCTCCCTGGGCTTATTGCAGGATAAATATGGCAACTGTGACCTTGATTATTGGATCACGTCCAGCCCCTGTTTAATAACGAAAATCTTTATAAAACAATTAATTTTCAAGTGGTATTTAGGAAATTTAAGACCATGATATTACAATACATTACAATCTTATTATGTAAAAAGCTACATGTACTGGTGAGGATGAGTGACTTACGGTAGGGCCTGATAGTGGATGTCCCAGGGAAAAGTCCCGTCCTGAACCACTCCTGCGGTCGGTGGACTGTTGTCTAAGATGACACCATCAGACGTGACGGAGGAACACAGGCCGGCTGTATTACAGGCGGTCACTGTGGTATAGTAAGTCAAACCCACACCAAGGTGTTTCATCGACAGCACAAACTCTGTTAACAGGACAAGATAAAACATACATTGCCATAACTATCACAAAATCTGTTAACAGAACAAGATAAATCATACATTGTCATAACTATCACAAACTCTGTTAACAGGACAAGATAAAACATACATTATGATAAATATCACAAACTCTGTTAACAGAACAAGATGAAACATACATTGTCATAACTATCACAAACTCTGTTAACAGTACAAGATAAAACATACATTGTCATAACTATCACAAACTCTGTTAACATAACACATTTAAACATGCATCAGTACATGATAGCACATCTATAAGATTGTATGCCCCCTCCCCTGTGCCTCAAGGCTTTTTCCTAGAAATCTCAAACTTCATACATTCAAGTGACTCAAATAGCACATATATAGAACACAATGTTTTTCCTTCTTGGGGGTTTGTCTATTTAAAATGCAGGTTTTTAAAAGTCAGGGAAAACCCTGCTATCTTCAACACAGACTAAGATTAATCATTTACATGAATTAGTGGTAAAAAGCTGGAAAAAAGATTTCTGTAGCTTATAAAACCTACCATTTGTGATACCAACAGCCTGTGTCTCTAGCACATCCTGGCAGCCACGACATGTACCAACACTGGTGGAATACTCGCGGATGTTGGAGTGCGGATCATGAAAACCTTCCCAAAAAACAGCAATATAAGTCCTGTCTGTCTGAAAGTCCCTGTCTAACATATCGGCTGGTTGGTCGGCACGTTTGCCATCAAACACGTGGCCTGGGACAGGTGGGGTGAGGTCCACAGTTATGGCCCAGGACGAAGCTTGAGAGTAAAGTCCAGCTCCATTGTATGCCTGGAAGAAATATAGTACTTGAACATTTTAATACTTACAATTTGTATTACTTTTCATTGTGTAGTAACAGCTATGCCATTTAAGGATTTACCAGGTTCTTGGAGAAAAAACCACTGACCCACGGCCAGTACCTGGTAATTGCCCAACGTACGCCTCAAATAATTGTGACCCAGAGGGGGAGGACAAGTGGTAGCAGAATATCAGACACCAACTGTAAACCACTCAGCAACCTTGACCAAGAAGTGGAGGTCTAGTGGTAGCAGAATATCAGACACCTACTGTAAACCACTCAGCAACCTTGACCCAGAGGTGGAGGTCTAGTGGTAGCAGAATGTCAGACAATTAACCACTTACCCTATTTTTGTAATTGTAGTGCCTTACCCTATTTTTGTAATTGTAGTGCCTTACCTTAACTGTTATGTAGTATGCATGTCCTTCATGAAGGTCAAGGACAATATGTTTGTCTTGAACAGCACATACGATATCTCCCACGTCTGTGAAGGGGAGGATGTCATCGTAGCCTGGCTCGGATCCTACCGCCCAGGTGTACCGCTGTATCCCGCTCTCAAGGTCCTCAAACACTTCGGTCCAGCTGTAAACACACAAGTCAAATATATACTGGAAATACAGGTAAAACAAACTCTGGAAATACAGGTAAAATACTGTATACAGGTAAAACAAATACTGGAAATACAGGTAAAACAAACTCTGGAAATACAGGTAAAACAAACTCTGGAAATACAGGTAAAATACTGTAAACACACAAGTAAAACAAATACTGGAAATACAGGTAAAACAAATACTGGAAATACAGGTAAAATACTGAAAATACAGGTAAAACAAATACTGGAAACACATAAGGAACACAAATACTGGAAATACAGGTAAAATACTGAAAATACAGGTAAAACAAATACTGTAAACACATAAGGAACACAAAAACTGGAAATACAGGTAAAACAAAAGCTGGAAATACAGGTAAAACAAATACAGGAAATACAGGTAAAATACTGTATACAGGTAAAACAAATACTGGAAATACAGGTAAAATACTGTATACAGGTAAAACAAATACTGGAAATACAGGTAAAATACTGTATACAGGTAAAACAAATACTGGAAATACAGGTAAAATACTGTAAACACACAAGTAAAACAAATACTGGAAATACAGGTAAAACAAATACTGGAAATACAGGTAAAATACTGAAAATACAGGTAAAACAAATACTGGAAACACATAAGGAACACAAATACTGGAAATACAGGTAAAATACTGAAAATACAGGTAAAACAAATACTGTAAACACATAAGGAACACAAAAACTGGAAATACAGGTAAAACAAAAACTGGAAATACAGGTAAAACAAATACTGGAAATACAGGTAAATCAAAAACATAAAACACACAAATAAATACATCATATAAACGGATATATCTTTTTTTTGTCCACTGTAACGAGAGCAAAATAGGGACAAGTTAAAACAAGAGGCCCATGGGCCTAAACGGTCATCTGACAATTGCAAACACTTATAGCAGGGACACACCCCTTAGTTCAAAAGTGTTCAAACCAGCATCATTGTCATAAACTATCTGTTCAGATCTAGAGTCGGTTACGAAATTTATTTATGGTGTTGTCAAAGCAATGAACAACATATCGGCCATGCTTGTTATACACTTTGCAATGATTTGGTAATCTCCTATTTGATTGGCATTGCAAAATCAAAAGCGTCTTAGCTATAGTAAATGTATACCAGCATTGTGGAATACAAGACTGTATCACAACTACTTTCACTTTCAGAAATTTCTATCCTTCAGTGTATGTTAACAGGTATTTTACTAATCTTTAATGGATTTTAAATGATAACATGAAACAATGCTTCTTGTTTTTGCTGAAAATATAGCGGATCGATACAGTATTGTAATTTGCTGCTTTGAATCGATACTTGTATCGCGTGGAAGTGAACCGCGATCACTCAATCGATGTATCGTCCCTGCCCTAATTCCTGGCCGCGGCACTCGGCTGGAATAGGTGTTTTTCCCTGTTCTTCTACATTGACGCCCAACTAAATAACCCATGGTAGTGATATTTAGAGTCTCGGGTTGAGATTTAGAAAATCTCAAGAAAAACAGGGGGAGTAGTGCAAAAGGAGCGGGTCGGCCTCTGGCCCCAGGGGTCGGATCAGCCTCATTCATAAAAAATCTGATCGCCCTCCCCGAATGATTCTTCTCACCAAATTTGGATGCAATCCATTCAAGCATTAGGAAGGAGTATAGGATTTTAAAGCAAAAATTCAGCAAAGTTCCCCTTTTGGGGCCCCGCCCCTCTGGCCCCAAGGGTTGGATCAGCCTCATTTATATAAAATCTGATCGCCCTCCCCAAATGATGCTTCACATCAAATTTGGATGCAATCCATTCAAGCATTAAGGAGGAGTAGGATTTTAAAGCAAAAATTCAGCAAAGTCTCCTTTTGGAGGCTCCGCCCCTATGGCCCCAAGGGTTGGATCAGCCTCATTTATATAAAATCTAATCGCCCTCCCCAAATGATGCTTCACATCAAATTTGGATGCAATCCATTCAAGCATTAAGGAGGAGTAGGATTTTAAAGTAAAAATTCAGCAAAGTCCCCTTTTTGAGGCCCTGCCCTATGGCCCCAGGGGTCGGATCAGCCTCATTTATATAAAATCTGATTGCCCTCCCCAAATGATGTTTCACACCAAATTTGGATGCAATCCATTCAAGTATTAAGGAGGAGTAGGAATTTAAAGCAAAAATTCAACAAAGTTCCCCTTTTGGGGCCCTACCCCTCTGGCCCCAGGAGTCGGATCAGCCTCATATATATAAAATCTGATCGTCCTCCCCAAATGATGCTTCACACCAAATTTGGATGTAATCCATTCAAGTATTAAGGAGGAGTAGGAATTTAAAGCAAAAATTCAGCAAAGATCCCCTTTTCGGGCCCCGCCCCTCTGGCCCCAGGGGTTCCATCAGCCTCATTTATATAAAATCTGATCGCCCTCCCCCAATGATGCTTCACACCAAATTTGGTGGTGATCCATTAAGAAATGAAGGAGGAGTAGCATTTTGAAATGAAAAGTTTACTGACGGCGCACGGCGGAGACGACGAACGAAGCACGATGACTATAGGTCATCCTGACTCTTCGGGTCAGATGACCTAACAAAAAGAAGACCTAAAGAATATATGTAGGTTGCAAACAGAATGAGCTGGCATATCCCGACTTACAACATTAGAGCATGACATTATGTTAATGATACTTGAGCTAGCGCATGGCAAGTATCTAGCAACAAAGCAGGACAACTTTTATTTAGATAATTTTCAACGAGCTAACAACCAAATAATTATAACTATAAGGAAAAGGTCATTACAGATGAAGGATGTATCGGATCATTTAGATGGTAGAACTATAATATGATGTTAAAATGAAAATTAAACATCAAAACATGCTCACCAGGCTCCTACCCCTGTACGTGAATTAAAGTGTCGATCAACCACGATTGGCTTGTCACTTTTACGGGGCGGTGTCACGTCTACGAGGACCCCAGGACTTGTCTGAGTGGTGTTTCTCCTGGCGAAGTCCATAGCTGAAACAAACAGTGCCGAGTGGTCATCACAAGTCCTCTCGGATGACAGTTACTGTAAACATATCTATCTTAGTGGTGATCTCATTTTAGCAATTTTCACGCTGAAATAATTCTGCAAAGGTATAATTGCACTTGTTACAGTTTCTGTATATTGCCTTGTACAGTATACTAGATGTGCCAATTCACCTCTGTGCTTATCCGTTTGAACTAGGTCATGTGCTAAACTTTGGTGCCCAAAATAGGAACGTTTACATTATCATTAATTAATACAGAACATCCAGAAATAAAGCATTACAAAGAAATAACCTGAAAAACTTGGAAAATGCAGCAACATGGTGATAATATTTAGAAATATTCTTAAGGTTTCACTTCATCTGAAATTGTCATGCTAATGATAATTAGCAATTTCATCTTTCATTGTGATGTCAAAACACTACTTATCTCCAGTTATTTTAGTGTACTCTATGCCTACAAGTATTGTACAATAATCTTTCTGAGGAACAAAAATGATTTATTTTCAAGAAAGCGCTGTCCAGGATAGGAATGGTACGCCCTGCATGCATGCTGTGTTCTTGTTATACCTTTGCTGTTTTATTCCAAATTTGTCTTCAAGGAATGAATATTTATCACCATAAGTAGCACTGTAGCACAAAAATGAAATGCTTAGCAAGCCTCCTCAGAAACCTGCCCAAAAACCTTAACATAACAGATGTACAGACGAGAGGGCAGGGTGATTCTAGTACAGCTCTGCCTTATCCATCTCCTTCCCCATTACTACTTTGTGGGAGTTAAAATTAAGAAATCTCATCCTGATAATTCTCCAAAACGTTTTATAACAAGTACAATAAGAAAAAGCGAACATCAACACACATAATCATCTACGTGGTTTATGCTTAATTTAAGACACCACAGTTGTAAACTCAATGCCGTGATTTTACCTGCTACGGTAGCGTAGTAGGTGATGCCGTTCCGGAGCTGTAGACCGTGGAAAGCAATGTGGTTACTTGCCCCTACGTCAGTGAAGTCTACCATATCATTACCACCAGCAGTCGTCCCTGGAAAATACAGTTTGTTATAGTAATCAGTACACATTTTGTCGTTTACACTGTAGACGGGCGATTAAAACTTTTCTCCTTGTAATATGTTTAAGTTTTTCAGGTCAATGGTCTGGGTTTTTAAAAAAAATAATTAATGAGAAATAACATCTCAAATTCTAACATGCATTTATTCCCATTTCAGCCGTGGTGAAGGTAGTTGCTAACACTTTTGATACATTCTATTTAAGGCCAGACAAAACAAGATATTTTTCCCAGATATTTTAAACAAGCATATTGAGTATTACTGAAACGATACATGTACCCTACCAGTCCCCACAAGCTATAAAGATGTAATGTTTCATTAAACAAATTACAGGGACTTGAAATATATATCCTTTTGATGGATATGTATACCACATTTCAGTTCAATATGTGCATACATTGCAGAGATAATGAACGGAATCTGAATTTTCAGAAATTGTCTAAGTCCATACGCCGTTACTCTGTCAAAAGTCATTCATTCGTAACCAAAACAGAAGTTGACCTAGATAAGATATCCTCATGATGTATCTGTATATCAAAATACAGAGTAAGCGTCTTCTGCTTCATTGACGCGCCAGCCATGTAAATATTGGTCACATTCAAGTAAACATCAATTCTCAGAGTCAGCATTGTCAATCGCAACAGTAAGCACATTAATTAGCAAAGTTAAAAACGTCCATCTTCATATCACAAACAGATACAAAATATTTCTTGATGAGATCAAGATGGCGACCATTCAACTTCATTATAGTCTTCATCTCTCGAATCCCTATGCCGCTTGATATTCAGAGCAAGCCAAGGGATATCGAATCAAATGCGGCATAAAAATGCCATAGTATGGAGAAGCAGGGATGTTACTATCAAGAAAGGGAAGTTCACGATCGGAAAATCGAAATCGTCACGTTTATCATACAGCTGTATGATGCAGTTTAATTCATTTTTTCGGCATACTGTTATTACTAAATTTAAGAGGTGCAGCATATGTGTGTGTTACGTCATCTTTATGATAGGGGTGGCAGACTCTGCTGGTGGATTTTTAGTCCCCGAGGCTTGTTGGAGCCTCCATAGCCACAGTTTAATCTCATTTGAGTAGTGGCACGCACGGTACATAATATACACATTTTCGTAGTACACGATTTGAAATTATACAGAACTAGTTTAATTTTATTTCTTAATTCATAAATTGAAGGGGTTTTACGCACCTGACCCTTCTGCTTCTACATTAGTTTAGATATTTTTGATTCCTACCTTTTGGCCCCTAGCATCACTGAAGAGTCCTAAGAGGACGAAACAGCTGTATGATGCAGTTTTATTCATTTTTTCGGCATACTGTATCTATTACTAAGTTTAAGAGGTGCAGCATATGTGTGTGTTACGTCATCCTTAGAAGTAAGCTGCCCGTGTTGGTCATAGTTTAAGTAAAGATCGAGGTAAGAAGCTGATGTAGGATATAGTCTGCTATGTCTTTAATCTCAAGTTCAGTAGGGTATATACGATCGACTAGGTCAGCAAATTTCTTGTTATTTATAGACAACACATTCGTTATACCTGAAGGTGAAATTGAAAGATTTTGCAAGGGTTTTGTTGTCCCGTCCTGATAAGCCCCTCAACAAATCAGCCTCGTATGAAAACTAAAAACAGGTCAGCTAAGAGTGGGGCACAGTTAAGAATTCAATCATTCGTACTATATCTTCCTCTATATATTTTACCCTAGCATATGTTGTGCTTTGCACAAAGTATTGCTTCAAGATAGCTCACAACCATGTATGTGTATCGTCGTCTACCTTTCTTAGAAAAGAAAACTCTAGTAATGAGAGACCGGAGCTTGGTATGTGGTATGGTAGTGTACATGGTGGAAAACTCAAATGAATTGATAGACGAAACATTTTTGAGAAAAGGGGTGCTCAAGACTGATCAGAAGATCTTTCCAGTTTTTCAAAATCCACATTCCGTCAATGCCACTTCTAGAGTATACAGTGTCACAATAAGACTGAAGCCTTAGCTGATTTAATGGTACTAAGAATGCTAGTAAGAAGTTGTGGAAACGGCTTGATGAAGCAATGAGATAAGCCTGAGATAAAAACACTGCTTATAAGGATCATTGTACAGTTTAGGTATCCAAAATAGACGAGGAGGTAAACGTCTATATCATTTACAGATATTTTGAATGATTGTTATGATGATTATATGGTTAGAAAGTATTTCATCTTTCAAAAAAACGGTCAATGCGTAGATCAGGATACTTTGGTTATCAAGCAGGCCAAGTACTTTTTGCAAACAATGAATGTAGTAGTGTTAATGCAAACCAGGATCAGGTAAAGACATTGTTTACAGTAAGTATGAGGAGTTACCTATGCTAACGATGTAAGCCTGGATTCCTGTGGAATGTGAACTAGTGCTAAACTCCTCCACATCTACAAACGTCTCCCAGTTCACATAGATGTCTGTTAGTGTAGTCTGTAAACGGAAAAGAAATCTTACAGTGCAAGGGCAATACCTCTGTATAAAAGGTGACACAATTTAGAGAAAACCTATGAAGCACGTGATTTTGAAACAATGCAAAGGCAACAGGTCTGCCTAAAGAGGAAAAAATGTTTTATGAACTAGAAATGTCTGTGAGACATAAATGCCCCCGTTCCCATATGAAATGCGTTCTTCAAAATTTAATTAAACTTGGACAATATTTGGATTTCGACCAATCAGAGGCCGCAAAATGAATACGGCCATTGTCTTGGTATTGCCAGATTATACATCCATGCCAAATTTCACTGAAAAAGGACAATATTCAAATATTGACCAATCCGCAGCCTCCTTTTGGCAGCCATCTTGAATCGTAATGCCGTACCAATAATAATGCGAGACAGGACAGGAAAGGACAGGACGCAACGGAACGGCAATGGGTAACACTTTATACTCCCTCCCCCCATTTCATGGTTGGGCCATAATCAAACATCATACTGTCTTGTTGAAAGAAGTCGTAAAATTATCTAAAGAAGCATTTGTTATTAAAACCACATCAAAAGGCTATAAATTTGCCTAAAAGGGCAAAAATCCACTGTGAACTTAATTTCTTCTTTTGGAACAATTTATAACACATCTATCGATAAAGTAACCCACCTGTTTGTTTTGGGGAAAAAACAACATTTTCCTCTCAAATTAGCCAAAAAAACTAATGAATGATTATGAAGAACTTGGATAACATTAATGATAGTAATATTGTAGCCCCATAGACACTGAAACCATGTTAGGTAAATCCTTTTTTTGAACCCGTAAATTGAAATATTGGCCTGTTACCTGGAACATATTGTCAGGGGTGTGTCCTATCCACACGTCACCAGGGGTGGGCGGGGTCAAATCTACCACTACCCCATCACTGCACAAGCTGACAGCCGGCAGCGTCTGGATCCAGGTCTCTTGTTGTATGACAGTAGTGTCGGCATGTAGGCACACGATGTAACGTGATCCATGGTCCAGCTCACCAGGCGCAAACCTTATATTCACATACTCCTTTTCTGAAAACCAACGATATAACAGATAGCAAATGTTCTTGCGAAAGTTGAAGTTGAATGCTTGATGTCAAACTTCAGTTCCAATTTCCTTCTAAAAACTACTTTATTAGTTATGCTATACGAAATGTAATTCTAGTGTAGGTATTGGAGATTGTAATTATTCTTAAATCTACAATGTAGTGTAACAGAAATAGATAGTTTTATATATTCAGAATATTGATTCCATCAGACAGCAACAGTTAGGCACTTCCGACAACTAAAGACAGCAACAGTTAAGCACTTCCGACTACTAAATACAGCAACAGTTAGGCACTTCCGACAACTAAATATAGCAACAGTTAGGCACTTCCGCCTACTAAAGACAGCAACAGTTAGGCACTTCCGACTACTAAAGACAGCAACAGTTGGGCACTTTCGACTTCCATAACAGCTTGTATGTTAAAATTGCAATGCAATTTTGATGCGGAAAGATTTGTGATCACAGCATATTTTTGGGAAATCTATGAGTCAGGTTAAGATAGCATATCTGAGATTAGTTCCTTTGAAAACCTACCTTTAACGATACCTTAAAATACTTCCATGCGAAATCTATATTAAGGCCATGCATGTTATACATTAACATTTTTTTAAAGCTATATAAGCTCATTTCAGTTCTGCATGGATGATAACCAATCCTTAAATACATTAATTAATGATTATAATTATTAATCCAAGGTCCTTATGTACCGCTTTATCACAACCTATAGGTTGTCTCAAAGCTGTTCACAAATTATAAACTGTGGTAATAGGGCCTAGGCAACCGACCAATATCGTTCTCAACTCCCTGGGGAGCATACAGCTGGTGCTGCCATTTCGGCACTCACAGCTATCGTTCTATAATTTCTAGCACTGCCCAACCATCTACTCATTTACAGCTGAGTAGACTGGGACAAGCAGAGTAAAGTATTTTGCTCAAAGATACAACACAGGTGCCGTGACCTGGACTCGAACTCACTACCCTTCGATCACGAGCCGAGCATCCTACCATTAGACCACCGGGCCTCCGTGAAAGGCTTTATTTATTACCTGTGACACCACACTTGATACTTTCTGGGTGTGAACATGGGTCCGACAGAGAGAGGAGAGAGGAAGGCCGGTAATACGTCGTCACATCTAGTGCTTCGACCCTCAGTACTGCGTAGGTGTAGTTACGATGTCGCAGGTCCCACCACACAGCGGAGATCATGTTCATGTACGGAGTATAATCAACATCGTCATGCTCCCATTTGGCATTAAGTTTGAGGTAGATTTCTTTGCCATAGCCATTTTTCATGGTGCCCGCTACAATTCATGAACACTGAATTATATTACAAATATCTCTCATTGATATTTGGTCTAAAACTATGCCAAGTTATATAATTATGAAATCTATCATATCAATTTTTGGCCTGTAATAGGTCGGAGCTAGGCCCGACTGTACTCCAACAATGTTAGAGGTTTAACACGGCGAGATATTTTTTGACAGGCGCCGTGTAACCTCTAACTGCCCATAGCTGATTTTCCCGATGCTGACGATCAATTTTTCGAAGTCAGGATTTTGAAAAAAATATAGCGTGTCACTTACATTTAAATTATCAACAAAGTCCAAATAGCATTCCTTTCCATAAATCCATCATGAAATCAGGAGAATTTCGTGTCAAACGCTCAACTCTATACAAATAATGTTTTTCTTATGTCGAAGTGAAGCAGACAACATTGTCGGAAGTAAATTTAAATATCACGTGGTTTTTGCGAAAAAAATACAAAAATGGAAATATAAGCCGGAGAGGTGCTTCGGCTCTTGGTCTTGTATTTCGCGTTTGACAGTCTTTAATATTCTATATACCTAATTGTAACTTTGACATACATATCGGATCTTAATATTACATAAAACGTGAGTAGACACTGTTTTTATGAACTGTCAATCACTGAAGTAGGTTTTTCAAACCGATTTCATTCTCCTTAAATCGAGGGCGGAATCTGCATCAAAGTTTTAGTGCTTCGGAAATAAGAGTTCGCAGTCGGCAAAATCATATCTGATTATAAAAAGGCCGACAAGCGGACTCTTCTGTTATAGGAGTAGGCCCGACTGGTCAAACAGCTTCCCACCACCCTCCTCTCCTTAACCCTTGAAGACAAATATGTTCCAATGCAATGGTTTGAATAATTCATCATGAACTTTCTGGGGTGCATGACTTCAAGTGGTTGAACATTTCTTTTACCTTAACAAAGCCAAATAAGGAAATTATCTTGGTGCTACTACTATGTAAGCATGTAAATACAAAATAAATATGTTTTGTTAGAGATATCATTTCTACTTCAAAAGTGGTCAACGGTGACCTTTGACCTGTATTTAGCTCCACCATCAGGTTTAGAAACTGATGTCAACCTACCATGGTGCAAATCAAGAGACATCAAGTACACAAGCTTTTACCAATAGATGGATGGATACAGATGGCCACATTGGTACACTGACAAATATATATAAATGTGCTATATACGGAGTTTGTTTTGTACACAAACAGGAATTGAAAACTCAATTGGCAAGCTTTAAAAAACATCTGTTTCCTTTGTCAAGCAAAGAGTACAATTTCTTTTGACAAATGGTGACACTATTACAAAGTTTTATAGACAATGGTGACACTATTACAAAGTTTTATAGACAATGGTGACACTATTACGAAGTTTTATAGACAATGGTGACACTATTACAAAGTTTTATAGACAATGGTGACACTATTACGAAGTTTTATAGACAATGGTGACACTATTACAAAGTTTTATAGACAATGGTGACACTATTACAAAGTTTTATAGACAATGGTGACACTATTACGAAGTTTTATAGACAATGGTGACACTATTACGAAGTTTTATAGACAATGGTGACACTATTACAAAGTTTTATAGACAATGGTGACACTATTACAAAGTTTTATAGACAATGGTGACACTATTACAAAGTTTTATAGACAATGGTGACACTATTACGAAGTTTTATAGACAATGGTGGCACAGGAAAGAGAATACAGGACCCTTAATCTCCAGGATTCTAGTCAGACCCTCTACCACTGAGCTTAAGGTTAATTCTCTCTAGCTCGAAGCTTGAAGGCAACCTAATTCATATACAACTAAAATCTGCCAGTGGTTTTACAGACAAAAGGTGGCAAATTAGAGAGGTTCAATGGAAAAATAGTGGCAGTATTACAAAGATTTATAGACAAATGGTGGCAATATATATCGTATATAAAAAACGGTAAACTTTGGACACAAAATACATTAGGCAAAAGATGCTATTCCCTGTTTTTAAGTCGGAACACTTACTATCATCATACTCCTGTTCACCTACAGCGTCTATAATGGTATTTGGTTTGATCAGTATTGGGTCAAAGGCTGCACAGTCCAGGATTTCTCTGGACAACACTGACCACAGATTGGCCTTGTTGTAGCCCCGGACAGACAGCCGCTTACATCGCGAGAAATCCATCACATCGGTCAGGCTCAGTTCAAAGGTCATCTGTAACAAACCATTATAGTGTTTAACAAGGTATGCATGATAATTTTACTTCATCCTCCCCTTAAATTTCATAATGAATTAATCTAACTTTTGAATTTGAAGAGTTCAAATGTGTCAAAGGGGTGAATGAGTTAAATATATGATTTGTATGCGAGTTATCTCCCTTAATTCATAGATAACAATCTTTAAAGAATAATTCAGAATTTCCAAAAACGTTGTTAATGTGTATATTGGCATACCCTTGTGTTCATCAAAAGTGTCATCAATTATTGTGAATAGTTCAAGTAAATCTATGATCCTTTTGTGTATATTTTTAGTCCTAAATTCTCATGCAACTTTGAAATATAAAATTAAAGTAAAAAATATATCCTTTTTTCCTTTTCTCTTTTGTGTGTCATCAATCCTATAAACCTTTCATAGTGTTTTATCATTTTTCGTGTATTCTTGGTTAGTGTCAACAATTTTAGATCCTGTTAAATGTTAAAAAACAGTATTTGTTGTATTTAAGTAGAACAATAAAACTGAAGATCCATTTTCTTCAATCTGGAGCTTACCTTTTCTGCAGAAATGGTGAATGTGTCTAAATTGGTCCACTTTGTGAAGATCTTTCCACTGACAGAATTATCAGTGATTGCCCATTCATATTTCTCTACGGCCTCAAATTTATCTGTATCGTCAGCGATGTCAGGATCATAGAAACGATCCATCTGTACCATTAGCTACAGAAACAGAAAGAAAGCCAATTCAGCTTTAACATACAATAAATATATTTGTAATTACAGCAAAACCCCACTTACTTGAACCCAGTTAACTCGAATACTCGTCATTTGAGGAATAGTAATTTGGTCCCGACAGAGTTTGTATAACCTCGGATTACTCGAATACCATGTATTCCTCGAACTATTGATCAGGTCCCCACAAGTTCGAGTAAATGGGGTTTTACTGTATATAAACAATACTGTATTACAGGAAATGTTCGTAGGTAATTCTCATCAAGGTTTGAAGCCATTTAGTGTCGTTTGGATGTACAAACATTGGATGCTGTATCAGCAATTAGTATACATAATATACAGTAAAAACTTACTCAGACTTGTAGGGAACTTGATCAGTAGTTTGAGGAAGACATGGTATTCGAGTAATCCAACTTATAACTTGGTTGAATATGTACGAATTCGGTCGGGACCAAACAAACTGTTTGACGAATGAGGGGTATTCGAGTAAACCAGGTTCAGTAAGTGAGGTTTTACTGTATAGGATTAAAATTGTTGTATCTATGTGGCAGAGACAGCCTGTCCAGGTTATTGATAATTATGAGACTATAATGTAGTAATGTTTTAATTAATTTGTAAAGTCCAAGATATCTATTATTTTAATATTATTTAATTATATCTTGTATTGCTCATGTATTGTCAAAGTGCTGTATTGTACTGTCTTTGTGTTATTGTCCAGTTGTCAGTTATGTAGAGCCATGTGCTTCTGTTTATGTTTTGTGACCTGTGACCTTTTAAATTCTTACCTGTATTCTGGTCATGTGACCTATACCTGGCCTTTCTTCCACCCTGTCCCACTGCACATGCTTAGTGTGAGCTGGGACAGAGATTTCTATACATGTACCTCACCTGGAATCCCGAGGACACAAAGCACCAGGTAGGAAACTATGATTTATTTATCTAATTTAGTAAATTGGTATATTCATAAAGTATAGGAAATATAGTTCAGTATTTTGTGTAAGGTTATTAACTAATAAGATATTGTATATTAGCTGATTTACTGAAATAGTGTGGTCAGTGAATAATGTTCAGGCTTTCGGCCATTTTGGAAAATATATTGTTTTAAGGTATAAATTCATTTCTTGTATGTGTTAATTCATGTCTTAAGAGTGTTAGGTAATATTATATTAACTAAGCAAGATGTACATCATGTAGGATAGTTTTTCGTATGGTATTAATTATGAATTTCACTTATAATTAATAAGGGACCTTTTCCTTTTGTTCAGACTCAGCATCATAATATACCTGTACCTGAGCTACTGAATAATGAAACACTTTAGAGCCACTGTCACTATGATAGAGTAAGTTCATGTTTAATATATTCGTATTTATATGTACTATCTATATAGTTCATACTCTTAGTCATATTATATGTTTATTAAGAAGTAATGTAATGTCCATGAAATATGTTATATATCCTGGTGTCAAGTCATGTGTAATAATAACTAGGTAATAATCAATAATGATTATATATATTTATGATTCAGTAAAGTTTATGAGTAAGTCAGTATGTCATAAGTACTCTGTACCCAGTATGGTGTAAAGTCTAATTAGTAATTGTAGTGTTATGTTGTTAAATAGTATTGTTGAAATGTGTCACTGTGATATTGTATATGTACATGTATTACGTCACTTATATTGTGTATATTGTATTGTTTTAGGGCTTTTAAAAAGTAAAGATCAAAGAACATTCTGGCTGTGTATGGTTGTCTGTGTTAGCCTCTGCCCCAAATCCCCATCCCCGTTTCATCTATTTTCCTCAGGTTCATTAGTAAACCAGAAAATAAGACAAATATTCACACAAAATGAACATTTCCTGTTGTACATGTTTTTCTTTCCAATAAGTCGAACCTTGTTACCTCAAACTCGTATAACTTGAAGACTACATTTAATTCAAAACATTTCATCGGTCCTAGTCAAACTTTAAGCTCACCTCTTATGCTTTATATTCATATTCACATAATTTGAATACAGATAAATCAATCAGTTAACTTCGAGATAACAGGGGTTGAATAATTGAAATTAATTCTGAAGCAAAGTGTTCAGTGCAATACCTTTTCTGCCCCTCCAGTAGTGGTTTGGTTGAGGTGGGTGACCATTAAATTTCCTGTGACTGGTGGACTGGACAGAGTCAAGACTCCGTCTGTATATATTGGGGCGTAGCATGTCGGACCAGCGCACAATTGCAGGGCAACACGATATGAACGTCCTGGTAGAAGAGGTAGGTCATTTGCCTCTGCTTCAAATGACGTTGACAGGTGCTCAAATTCACGTACCACAGTCCAAATACCTGTCAATTAAATCCCTTCTTTAATCGAAGCAATCTGAATTTCGAAATATTTCATTTTACAAATACCTAATGACATGTTTTGGGTCTTGTCCTGTGACAGTTTTATAAAAATAGGGTGAATTAGATTACACAGTAAATAAAGTCGCATCTGCAGATCTGAATCAGGTTAGAAGGAACATATCAAGCATAAACTCAAGTCTCCATTGAAATACTTGTAACGATGATAAAAGTATCATATTACTTATTGAAATATACTGAAATGTCAATATTCAAAATTTAATTAATCATCTGGGTTACCTCCCCCTGCTGAAATAATCAATTAGTTCCCCCCCCGCTGAGATAATCAACATTGTTTCCTCCCCCTACAAGAATAATCAACTAGGTTACCTCCCCCTGCATGAATAATCAACTAGGTTACCTCCCCTTGCAGGAATTATCAACTTAGTTTCCTCCCCCTGCAGGAATAATCAACTAGGTTACCTCCCCTTGCAGGAATAATCAACTAAGTTACCTCCCCTTGCAGGTATAATAAACTAGGTTACCTCCCCCTGCAGGAATAATTTACTAGGTTACCTCCCCCTACAGGAATAATCACCTGGGTTACCTCCTCCTCCTGAAATAATAAATGTACTTATTATCTGGGCTACCTCCCCCTACTGGGTGAATGTAACATATTATTGAGTTACCTCCCCCAAAAGCGTCTTCCTCTTCCACTGCCCAGTATGCGTCTGGAGTGTAGTAGCGTATGGCAGAGGGAATGGTCCAGTAGGCCTGTATCGTGGTGAGTGAGGTCTGGTAATCCCTCTCCAAATCACAGCGTACACGATGATCCTAGAAAATATCATGTCACATCAGAGATTGCCGTGATTTATGAATGGTGTTTTACAATATATGGCAGAGATCTTAAAAAATCTTTTTCTTTTATTGTTAAAATGATGTTAGTACAAAGCAAAAATTAAGAAAGAAATATGATTTTCTTTTTCAATGCAAATATTCTGTTTTGTATCATTTGTACAGCCTCAGTGACACATTAATAATATAATAAAATTCAAAACTGTTTTGCTTATAAATTTGTAAGAGAGTAATGTCAATGATTTCCTGATATATGATGAACTAGAAAATGTCTGGAAGACATAAATGAATTTCCCAGCAAAAAGGTGACAATTGTACTACTTCATATTAAAGTTGATTCTTTTACTTTGATACTATTAAAGCACTTATCGATATTTGCAGGCCTACCTGTTCATGGTGATGGAACAGTGTACCATTATCTTCTGCAACAGAAAAACATGACGTCATTGATCTGGGTAAAGTCCACATATATGATACATACCGGTAAGGTACATGAAATCCACCAATCAAAACTTCACTGACCCTTAATTTCAACAATTTGTTCTCAACTCCGATATACCTTAATCAACCTTCATAATATCATAGACATCAATTGATTCCACTCCCATCAAATTTGAACATCATTGATACGATCAGATTTGATTTCTATTAATTGCTATGAATCGTATTATGTACTGAACTTCACGAGAATTTTTTTCTATTTGGCATCCAATCAATTTTGTGAAAACTAATTCTAGTAAGCTACTATTCAAGAATAAATTCTGAAATTATTACTGAAGAATGTTATTTAATATTCACTAATTCATCAATAAGATACGAGTTTGGACTAACATAGGCTTTGTTGGACAACAATTTTATAACATAATAACACACACCATAGATATGGGGTGTTAATGTTTCATGCCCTATTTAATAATTTACAGCTACGGACAATTAAGGATGTGTCAGGTTTTATAGGAGGAACGCCAGAATTCCTAGGGACTAGAAATGTCTGAGACATAAATGCCCCCTTCCCCCATATGAAATTAGTTCTTCATGCTTATTACATATGCGAAGTTTGATGACAATCGGATCAGTTGTTATTTAAATTAGCTGGTTACATTTCCATGGGACGTGACGGGACAGGGCGGGACGGTATGAGATATGACGGGACGGGACGGACCGGACATGGGTAACACTATATGCCCCCCACATTTCATGGCGGGGGCATAAAAAAGTACCTGGCAACTAACCTTGAATCTTGAACCCGACCTAGAGGTGGAGGGCTAGTGGCATCATAAAACTTACCAGTAAAGTTGCACACTTTGCCGTCATACACGTTGACCCCAGCAAGAGTTGCTCCCTCCTGAACCACGGTGACACCATCAGATGTCACACTGACACTGCCCACCGATGTCACAGCCTCGACGGTGAAGTAGTACGTCTGAAATACCAACCACAGATAAAACAACTTCAAACATGAAGTAGTACGTCTGAAATATCAACCACAGATAAAACAACTTCAAACATGAAATAGTATGTGAGACATATCAACCACAGATAAAACAACTTCAAACATGAAGTAGTATGTGAGACATATCAACCACAGATAAAACTGCTTCAAACATGAAATAGTATGTGAGACATATCAACCATAGATAAAACAACTTCAAACATGAAGTAGTATGTCTGAAATATCAACCACAGATAAAACAACTTCAAACATAAAGTAGTATGTCTGAAATATCAACCACAGATAAAACAACTTCAAACATGAAGTACTATGTGAGACATATCAACCACAGATAAAACAACTTCAAACATGAAGTAGTATGTCTGAAATACCAACCACAGGTAAAACAACTTCAAACATGAAGTAGTATGTCTGAAATATCAACCACAGATAAAACAACTTCAAACATGAAGTAGTATGTCTGAAATATCAACCACAGATAAAACAACTTCAAACATGAAGTAGTATGTCTGAAATATCAACCATAGATAAAATAACTTCAAACATGAAGTAGTATGTGAGACATATCAACAACAGATTAATCATTTGTATTAAAGTAGTATAGTCATCTCATGTTGTCCAGAAACAAATCATTAGAGCTGAATCGAATGTTCGAATATTCGAGAATGAATACCAATTACCCGAATATTCGAATGGTGAAATGGTATTAGAATACTCGGTGCTTTAGTGCTCCGGTTGGCAATGTTCCAGTTGGATTTTTTTGTAGCATTTATTTTTACCTGAATAAATTGCGGTCCGGTGGATATTAAGATACTAACATGTTTATTACATGATATCTCAAATAAGATTAAATTCTGCTATCGTACATCTCCGTACTGTCATCTTGTGCCGCGCCATGTTTATTTTATATAGTGCTTGATAAAAGCGGGAACCGGAGGAATTTTCATGAAGATGCAAAAAAGTATACAGTGATGATACTGAAACCGTATACGTCTATATATGAGAAGAATTACAATGTAGGTAAAACTGTTAGTCATAGGCAAAACAATATAAGACGACATATCATGTTTAAAACATTAATTTCTTCAATACAATACTTAGAATGTCCTTCACCTGCCAGTGGAGTAGGCTGAGTCCAATTTTCTCAAATGCGAGTTGTGATGCCACATCAGCAGGACCATAGATCTCCGACCCTCCTGGGGTCGTACCTATAGCGATACGGTAGGTTATATTCAGATAGGGGTGGTCGAAATTCAACCATCTGGCCTGTAGTCTAGTCTGGTCTGTTTGAAAGTCTGAATCCTCAATATCCTGAAGTTACACAATTTGCCAAAAATCATAAAACACCAAAAGTGGTTTTCTGGAATACTGTCTAATTGCTTCATTCATTTTAAATTTGTGCTCATTATATATTTATTCACCAGCATCTAAATAGTTTACAATCATGTTTCGAAATACAATGCATTTTTATGCAATATGAAAATATCAAAATCTCAAGTACGATATATCAAATAATTCATTCACTGTAACCTTTGACCACAAAAAGGAAACTTTGTTTATCCTAGTAAATATCTACTGAAGCCAATTTTATAAAACAACGATAGCCCTATACACATTGCTACTGTAATCTCTTTGTAAAATATGTTTGAACAGTTTTAAAATTTACTTAGTTGCATAACTACAACAACTTACTGTGTAGGGTACGGAATCTTTATCACTCTGCAATGAAACAAACAAGTCTTAATAAAAACGGAGGAAAATATAAGAACATCTAACTTCATATCAGAAACTGTTAAGATCTGTCTCTCAAACTTAACATTAGCAATTTAGGGAACCAATCATCAAGTGAGGTCAGATTTATCTTATTTTAATTTTCACGAAGCAGCTGATGACCATGAAAACCATTTAGGAAGCATGAACTCCCATAAACAGCTGTTCTTCCTTTTGTCAGAAAAGAAATTCTAACCGAGGATTGATATAAAAATTTTGCTCTTTTTGTTTTAATCATATTCATGATATTTGTTTTAACTGCACATTATGATCCAAGAAGTTAACACAGGTTCTTTTTGTGTACCATCATATATGTGAGAAAGATGCATTTGAATTCTTATCAAAATAATCTTACACACAAAAATGACTACCCCCACTGGGACATCTAGGACCACACCCATGGCAGCCAACTGTACATCATGGATATACTAACAACAAAGTGTCACTTACCCCCACTGGCACATCTAGGACCACACCCCTGGCAGTCAACTGTACATCATGGATATACTAACATTAAACAAGTGTCACTTACCCCCACTGGGACATCTAGGACCACACCCCTGGCAGTCAACTGTACATCATGGATATACTAACATTAAACAAAGTGTCACTTAATTATCCCCACTGGGACATCTAGGACCACACCCCTGGCAGTCAACTGTACATCATGGATATACTAACATTAAACAAAGTGTCACTTACCCCCACTGGCACATCTAGGACCACACCCCTGGCAGCCAGCTGTACATCATGGATATACTAACATTAAACAAAGTGTCACTTACCCCCACTGGCACATCTAGGACCACACCCCTGGCAGCCAACTGTACATCATGGATATACTAACATTAAACAAAGTGTCACTTACCCCCACTGGGACATCTAGGACCACACCCCTGGCAGCCAACTGTACATCATGGATATACTAACATTAAACAAAGTGTCACTTACCCCCACTGGGACATCTAGGACCACACCCCTGGCAGCCAACTGTACATCATGGATATACTAACATTAAACAAAGTGTCACTTACCCCCACTGGCACATCTAGGACCACACCCATGGCAGTCAACTGTACATCATGGATATACTAACATTAAACAAAGTGTCACTTACCCCCACTGGCACATCTAGGACCACACCCCTGGCAGTCAACTGTACATCATGGATATACTCACATTTAACAAAGTGTCACTTACACCTGCTGGCACATCTAGGACCACACCCCTGGCAGCCAACTGTACATCATGGATATACTAACATTAAACAAAGTGTCACTTACCTCCACTGGGACATCTAGGACCACACCCCTGGCAGCCAACTGTACATCATGGATATACTAACATTAAACAAAGTGTCACTTACCCCCACTGGCACATCTAGGACCACACCCATGGCAGCCAACTGTACATCATGGATATACTAACATTAAACAAAGTGTCACTTACCCCCACTGGCACATCTAGGACCACACCCTGGCAGCCAACTGTACATCATGGATATACTCACATTAAACAAAGTGTCACTTACCCACACTGAGACATCTAGGACCACACCCCTGGCAGCCAACTGTACATCATGGATATACTAACATTAAACAAAGTGTCACTTACCCCCACTGGCACATCTAGGACCACACCCCTGGCAGCCAACTGTACATCATGGATATACTAACATTAAACAAAGTGTCACTTACCCCCACTGGCACATCTAGGACCACACCCCTGGCAGTCAACTGTACATCAAGGATATACTCACATTAAACAAAGTGTCACTTACCCCCAATGGGACATCTAGGACCACACCCCTGGCAGCCAACTGTACATCATGGATATACTAACATTAAACAAAGTGTCAATTACCCCCACTGGGACATCTAGGACCACACCCTGGCAGCCAACTGTACATCATGGATATACTAACATTAAACAAAGTGTCACTTACCCCTACTGGCACATCTAGGACCACACCCATGGCAGTCAACTTGTACATCATGGATATACTAACATTAAACAAAGTAACACTTACCCCCACTGGGACATCTAGGACCACACCCCTGGCAGCCAACTGTACATCATGGATATACTAACATTAAACAAAGTGTCACTTACCCCCACTGGCACATCTAGGACCACACCCTGGGCAGCCAACTGTACATGAATATACTAACATTAAACAATGTGTCACTTACCCCCACTGGCAAATCTAGGACCACACCCCTGGCAGCCAACTGTACATCATGGATATACTAACATTAAACAAAGTGTCACTTACCCCCACTGGGACATCTAGGACCACACCCATGGCAGCCAACTGTACATTGATATACTAACATTAAACAAAGTGTCACTTACCCCCACTGGGACATCTAGGACCACACCCCTGGCAGCCAACTGTACATCATGGATATACTAACATTAAACAAAGTGTCACTTACCCCCACTGGGACATCTAGGACCACACCCATGGCAGCCAACTGTACATTGATATACTAACATTAAACAAAGTGTCACTTACCCCCACTGGGACATCTAGGACCACACCCCTGGCAGCCAACTGTACATCATGGATATACTAACATTAAACAAAGTGTCACTTATCCCCACTGGGACATCTAGGACCACACCCCTGGCAGCCAACTGTACATCATGGATATACTAACATTAAACAAAGTGTCACTTACCCCCACTGGGATGTCTAGGACCACACCCTTGGCAGCCAAACGTACATTGATATACTAACATTAAACAAAGTGTCACTTACCCCCACTGGGACATCTAGGACCACACCCCTGGCAGTCAACTGTACATCATGGATATACTAACATTAAACAAAGTGTCACTTACCCCTACTGGGACATCTAGGACCACACCCCTGGCAGTCAACTGTACATCATGGATATACTAACATTAAACAAAGTGTCACTTACCCCCACTGGGACATCTAGGACCACACCCCTGGCAGCCAACTGTACAACATGGATATACTAACATTAAACAAAGTGTCACTTACCCCTACTGGGACATCTAGGACCAAACCCCTGGCAGTCAACTTGTACATCATGGATATACTAACAACAAAGTGTCACTTACCCCCACTGGGACGTCTAGGACCACACCCCTGGCAGCCAACTGTACATCATGGATATACTAACAATAGTAACATTAAACAAAGTGTCACTTACCCCTACTGGGACATCTAGGACCAAACCCCTGGCAGTCAACTTGTACATCATGGATATACTAACAACAAAGTGTCACTTACCCCCACTGGGACGTCTAGGACCACACCCCTGGCAGCCAACTGTACATCATGGATATACTAACAATAGTAACATTAAACAAAGTGTCACTTACCCCCACTGGGACGTCTAGGACCACACCCCTGGCAGCCAGCTGTACATCATGGATGTATGCACTTGAGGTTGCCATGACGAAGAGGCCCACAGAGTTCTCGGCCCTCACGGTGACGTAGTAAGAATGGTGACCGTGTAGATCCCAGTCAAGGTCAGACACCAGGACGGCTGTACAATCAGGGTTCGCGCTCAGGGTACAGGTGGCGCCCCCTGTTAACGGCTTGTACTGCTGGACATCCACTGCGTACTCACTGTGTCCTAATTAAATCAAGAACAAATCAGAGTAAAAATTTTTCAAATAAGAAGAAAGCTGAATTCATTCAAGATGGAACAGTTCTGGGTGATAATAACCATTTACATGTGAGGTTTGGAGGGCCATAATGCTTTCATCACAAAGCTTACACAATTCACCAGGTTTAGTCAGCACATCTTTACTGTTAACATTATGATATTTGCACAATCTTAAATTACTCCCTATTTACACTATTAAATAAGATGTGCATTGATTAGGTTGCCTTACAAGTGTGCGCTTTAGGGAATTTCCCTTTAGCTCAGTGGGTAAAGCATCAGGAT
Organism: Mimachlamys varia; assembly: GCA_947623455.1. Classification (NCBI taxonomy): domain Eukaryota; kingdom Metazoa; phylum Mollusca; class Bivalvia; order Pectinida; family Pectinidae; genus Mimachlamys; species Mimachlamys varia. The sequence continues at coordinate 44,989,126 of OX392539.1, forward strand.
GGAGAGCCAAGGGTCATGGGTTCCAGCCCCAGCTACGGCACTATCTTTATCACTTTTACTCTTCCAATTACATATGTATCATAGCTTAATTTATTTGTTTTACATCCTATTAACAGCCAGGGTCATTTAAGGACTTGCCTGGTTTTGAAGGTGGAGGAAAGCCGGAGTACTGTCAGTACCTGGCAACTGCCCCACCTGGGATTCAAACTTGTAACCCAGAGGTGGAGGAAAGCCAGAGTACCTGGAGAAAAAACACCCCTGGCAACTGCTCCACGTAGGTTTTGAACTCACAATCCAGAGGTGGAGGGCTAGCGGTAGAATGTCGGAATACCTTAATCACTCAGCCACCATGGCCCCCTAAATAAATATTAATCAATTAAGTAGTATTATTACCTATGGCAAAAGTGTAGAACAACTCATAGTACTCCTCCGTATCCAGGAAAGCTGAAGAGGTCCAGGTAGCAACCAGATGCTGATTAACCAAGGTCAAGGCCACTGCGCCACTGAAGGTCGGGGCAGTTGTGTCCAACAGGAACGGTCCGAGAGTCTGGAAATGTCAACACTTCAATGTAATGGAATGCAACATCTTCTGTGACCTTGTCAAGGTCATCAATCTGATTCAAGTCATCCGTTATATGGCTCAGTTCACTTCGTACTATGCTGTTCAGGCAAAGTCCAAACTTAAAAGACCCACGTGGCAGATGATTTTAATCAGATTGCTAATTCATCTACAAACTTTTTCCTAAGTTTTAAAGTCTATTCCATTATGGTGATTATTATCTATATAATCTACTACCTGAACAGGAAAATTATATTGTTATTAACTTTACAGTGACATCAGACTTTGGATGCCATTAGGTACTATAGTTAATTTATAATGGTGTGAAAAGGGTGAGTTATGTTTATAATATTTGGTAGTAACCTTGACTTCAGAGATCCCACCACCCACCAAATATTTAAAGTGATTTGATATAAGGAATAGTTTACAGATCTTGTTTTAACCCCACCACCCATGATATGTTAAAACTGGTGCTTCGTGCCTCCTACCTTACACGATTAATTATGGAAAAGCCCTTTTGGGATGGCTAGATGTTACTCAAACTCACCTGTATATTTTCTGTCTCTGTCTTGCTGATGGTTTTAAAAGCCATGTAGAACTCGGCGCCCGTCGAGACATCCTGGTGGTGAAGCGTGATGTGTGTATTTTGTTTCGTGGAAACGTAGCTCAAAATGTCCGGAGCAGCACTGCCACCGGCTGCACTGGCCAGTCCGAACTCGTGATCAAACACCCCTCCAACGGCGTCCTCGACCATCCAGGAAACTGTCAGACTAGAAGACTTACGAAGCATCACCGCGACGGGTGAGGGCGCTCCAGTACTGTTGTCACAGAACGTGTCTCCGTCCACTACAACCTCGGTCTCGTTGGCATAGCGAGTCCTTGGAAACAGTTCAAGGTCAGACACCACTGTGGCTTTGGCTCTGTGTGCATGATTTAATAATTTCTTACATTTCAAAACCTTTTTGTTTTTTAGAGAGATCTTTTCTATTTCTTTTCCTCTGTCATTGATTTATAAACAGCACTTTAAGTGAATTATTTCAAAGTATTACAGCTCATACACCTTACTAAAACTAAAACACATTGAACGCAGAATTAGAGATACAACAGGGCAAAACATTTTGTTTTCTGGATTATTGTATTTTCAATTTTAGAATTGTGCTTGAAGATTTGTATTTTTAAAGTTTCCATGTTACCATTCTTACCGACAAGATGCTGTGGTTGAAGAGAGCTGCCTCAGGGAGCGGTCAGTATCCAGAATCCAAACAGCCGAAGCTCCAGGGTCAGTAACCAGTCCTCCTCGCACCTTGGCCGTATCCACGGAAATCTCACGGACTGATGTCAGACCACTGTCTATCGTGACTCCATCCGAACAGACCGGTGTAGACGGCTCTAGGGCATGGTTGAACGCCACAACGGTCACAAAATACTGTCCCTCACTTACCGCTGTGTGACTAACATCGGTGTCCGTTGTTTCGATCACCTAGGCAACAGAAAACACTCCACAGATCTAGATCTTGGTCTTTACTTCATACGTAATTATCTACTATTAATAACTTCATATGTGGACGCCTTACTGTTTCAATGAAATACATTTTCAGTATAAAATCACGCTCCGTATACATGGAATGGCATCAGAAATCCAGAATCAATTTGTCTTTGGTCAAGGCCCAAATTATAGGTCAGGTCAGTGATATTTAAGGTGATCAAGGCCCAAATTATAGGTCAGGTCAGTGATATTTAAGGTGATCAAGGCCCAAATTATAGGTCAGGTCACAGTGATATTTAAGGTGATCAAGGCCCAAATTATAGGTCAGGTCACAGTGATATATAATGTGCAAGATATTTCAATGGCCATATATGTATCTTTTGACTATACATTCATTGCGGACACAGAAAAAATGCTGTAGAAATAATTTTCAATTGAGATCAGAAGATGAAATACAGGTCATACAGACTAATTTTGAATTTGTGACATTCCACTGCCACATTGAAATGTGTCCATTACCAATTTTGATGATTTTTCCCTTTTTTTTGTTAATCAAACAACCTTCTATCTGCACAACTCAAAGTTCTTAAGATCTTACCAAAAGCACAAAGTAATACTAGTAGCTGAAAGTAATACTAGCAGCTGGTATATTATAAAAGATAGGTTTATCAAATTTGAACCATTCCAAATCCAAAAGTGGTCAAGTCCAGTTTAAATATTGTCATAGGGGTGAAGGAGATACAAGGATTGGCAATAAAGTAAGGGAATCAATTGTGTACATACACTGGGGTCAGTTGAATCAAGAATCATGGTCGCTGCGTCCTGGCAAGTTGTCGCAAACTTGTACACGTACATCTTCACGCCACTCTCACGGTCAAAAAAACCTTCCCAGTGTGCATGGAGGTTTAATGACTGTTGGTAGTCGACCTCTAGTGACCCCCGGACGCCATCATGGACGACTCCCGTATGTGGCGGCGAAACATCAATTGTTATCTATAATAGAGCAACTAAATGTGAATATAATAATTATTATGACGAGGAAAAGAAATTTTCATGATGTGAAATTTCAATTCTTTATATATCACAAAGGAGAACACTGAACTATTTCACCTCTACAACTTAGTAATGAACTACTCCAACCTTTGAATTGGAAGAGTTCAAATGCATCTTTAGGGGTGCATGAATTAATTAAGTGATCTCCTCATAATTGTTATGATATTGGTGACCTACCTTCTTCCGGAGTGTGGTTACAAGTTTGGCGATGTTTGTGACCTGGATCTCTATGTAGTAGTCAGAATCATGTTTTCCATTGGCGTGGGCAAGGACCAGTCCCCCACTGGACTTGATTTCTGGTTTTACTGTGAAGTGTTGATGGAAACAACCTTGATATGGTGTACAGTAACAGTCTCCAGGATCTCCACCGTAAGTGGCTTGGCAGGAGGCAAGGTCCTGTACAAAATGTGTCCTAAAATTATTATCAATATCTTTTCCTCTTTCTTAAATAAATACACCAGTTGTATACCAGATGTTTCTTTTGATTTTATATTTCCAAAAAGAAATTTCCTTTCACAAGCTTTCGTGTATAGATTAATTACATATATTTGATATTTGGTCTGTTTCTTAAGACTATAACTGACCTTGACATTTGGTCTGTTGCTGGGATTTTGAACTCAAAATTTTTTCTGTTGCCAAGACTTTCACCTTTACATTTGATCTGTTGCCAAGACTTTAACCTTAACATTTGGTCAGTTGCTATGACTTTGACCTTAACATTTGGTCTTTTGACAAGACTTTGACCTTAACATTTGGTCTTTTGCCAAGACTTTGACCTTGACATTTTGTCTGTTGCCAAGACTTTGACCTTGACATTTTGTCTGTTTCCGAGACTTTGACCTTGACATTTTGTCTGTTGCCAAGACTTTGACCTTGATATTTTGTATGTTGCCAAAACTTTAACCTTGACATTTTGTCTGTTGCCAAGACTTTGACCTTGACATTTGGTCTGTTTCCGAGACTTTGACCTTGACATTTTGTCTGTTGCCAAGACTTTGACCTTGACATTTTGTCTGTTGCCAAGACTTTGACCTTGACATTTTGTCTGTTGCTAAGACTTTGACCTTGACATTTTGTCTGTTGCCAAGGCTTTGACCTTGACATTATGTAGGTTGCCAATACTTTGACCTTGACATTTTGTCTGTTGCCGAGACTTTGACCTTGAAATTTTGTATGTTGCTTAGATTTTGACATTAACATTGATCTGTTTCCAGGACCTTGATGTTGTTCTTTTCTTAATTTCAATGAACAAAAGTAACAGTAATAAATATAGTAAAGGTTTGCTTATGGATTTCAAGTTTTGAGTGTTGTGGGAACATTTTCTATGAGTGTCCGTTTGTTTTGTCTTTTTGATTGATCATAATCCCAAACTTGATAAATTTGCTGCATTGCTATAAACCACCTTTCATCTGGTTGAAATGTAATTGGCGATACTATATCACATTGATTATTCACCAAAGCCATATCAAAATTATTTTTTGTTACGTACATCTCCCCGTTGTGAGATGAGATCCTCATGGCCATGCTGTATAACAGTCTCTGTGTAGTTGTCGTAGAGTTTCCAGTACAGAGAGTCTATCCCGCTGTGGAAGTCATAGGTCTCCCACTCAATCCTGTAACAGGGCAACAGTCTCTTAATTAACAGTCGGGACATTGATCAATTAAGTCATCAGCACTTAACGAACAACCATCAACAACAAATGACATTAGTTAATTAATCATAGCACAACAGACCTACACCATCTCTACCTTATGTCAACTCATATTTTCCAAAATATGATTTTTGCGATTTTTACCTTATACAGATTATGGGCCCTAATCTCATAAAAATTCTTTACACAAGGCATCAAAACTTTCATTACATCAGGACATCAATTAATTTATTTTAAGTCACACCTTTTTATCTCAAACTAGCATAACTCAAAAGACCTTGTTAAATTGAAGTATTTTGTCTGATAACTTGAGTTTTCTTAAGTTTCAATAACTCTGATATAGCGATGTTTGACTATTGTTATGATGACCCAACAGGGCATCAATCAATTAAAACACTCCACATTTTTCAAAATTAGTTGTTTGAAATTTTCCCCTTGAATAATTTAATTATACCAATGAAGATATTTAGGAGACACTATTCACTGATGTGAAATACTTACGTCATTGTCGTGAAATCCTCCAAGCTGTGAACAGACAGGTTGGTACGACCTCCGCGCGTTAGCCACAGATCACGAATCACAGGTGGTGTGTGATCCCGATATACAGTCACCGTGACCTCGTCGTACTTTTGCATGACATCGATGGCTCGTACCGTGACATTCAGCTTGTCCCCGTCATCCCAGTTTACCGTCAGTGAAGTACCTTGGTCGTGGATATTAGGTTTGATGGTTGTGAGCGCCTGCGAGTCTTTTAACACCCCGCTGTTCGTGTACACCTCAAACGATACCCAGAAGTCGACAACACCTATAGGAAGTATAAATACACAAACAGACTTAAATACAGGCGGATTCAGTTATGATGGCGTTCAATCATTAAGTTTGAACCTATTTCTGACATTAAGCTATCCCTAGACATTCATACATCATGTATTTGACATATCACTCCATTGTCCTGGTACATTTAAATATTGGAATAAACAATTGTATTAGGTCTGCTCACAGCTGTCATTTGGTTCAATGGTTCAATGTGCTTACAGTACCAGCAGTCCCATTAGCTTTTATGTTTGGGGGTATATGATGTATTTTCCGAAGTATGCATCCTCATTATAATTTTTTAAATAGGCCTACTTTGTAAATTGAGGGTACTGGGAGTAAAAAAGTCCACTGCAGGGGGTTTCTGGGAATACTGAGTACACTATTTTACGGTAAACATACTTATGTAGGCACACTCTAATTTTAGGGCATAACCAAATTTAGACAGATAAGCGTTAAAGGCGGAATATACGTAACTTCAGAAAAAAGATCGGGTTTCTGAAAAATTATGGGAAAAAATCCAATTGATAACCATGCAAAAATAAGTCTAAAACGAAATAAACCTGAGCGGTAACTAACAAGAAACTCTTGACAGAAAAATCCAAAGAATAGAAAACAAGAGGCCCAGAGGGCCTGTATCGATCACCTGGATACATTGGTATCTAGGTAATCATGATAAAATATTTTCTTTTTGGCTCGCCCCTCAGCCCCCTAGGGGGTCAGTCCCACCATGAGTACAATTTGAAATCCTGAGCACCTAGGGATAGTTCCTACCAAATAAGGTTGATTTCCATTCAGTGGTTAACGAGAAGAAGTCGCTTAAACCAATATAGCTAAATAACGGTTTTTGGCCTCGCCCCTCAGCCCCCTAGGGGGTCAGTCCCACCATGAGTTCAATTTTGAATCCTGAGCACCTAGGGAAGCTTCCTGCCAAATAAGGCTCATTTCCAATCAGTGGTTATTGAGAAGAAGTCGACTAAACCAATATAGCTAAATAACCCTTTGTGGCCCCAACCCTCAGCCCCCTAGGGGATCAGTCCCACCATAAGTACAATTTTGAATCCTGAGCACCTAGGGATGGTTCCTACCAAATAAGGTTGATTTCCAATCAGTGGTTATGGAGAAGAAGTCGTTTAAACCAATATAGCTAAATAACGGTTTTTGGCCCCGCCCCTCAGCCCCCTAGGGGGTCAGTCCCACCATGAGTACAATTTTGAATCCTGAGCACCTAGGGATAGTTCCTACCAAATAAGGTTGATTTCCATTAAGTGGTTATGGAGAAGAAGTCGCTTAAACCAATATAGAAAAATAACGGTTTTTGGCCCCACCCCTCAGCCCCCTAGGGGGTCAGTCCCACCATGAGTACAATTTTGAATCCTGAGCACCTAGGGAAGCTTCCTGCCAATTAAGGCTCATTTCCAATCAGTGGTTATTGAGAAGAAGTCGACTAAACCAATATAGCTAAATAACCCTTTTTGGCCCCACCCCTCAGCCCCCTAGGGGATCAGTCATACCATTAGTACAATTTGGAATCCTGGGCACCTAAGGATGCTTCCTGCCAAATAAGGTTGATTACCAATCAGTGGTTATGAAGAAGAAGTCGCTAATATCAATATAGCTAAATAATTTTTTATGGCCCCCACCCCTCAGCCCCCTAGGGGGTCAGTCCCACCATGAGTACAATTTTGAATCCTGAGCACCCAGGGATACTTTCTGCCAAATAAGGCTGATTTCCAATCAGTGGTTATGGAGAAGAAGTCGCTTAAACCAATATAGCTAAATAACCCCTTTTGGCCCCATCCCTCAGCCCCCTAGGGGGTCAGTCCCACCATTAGTACAATTTTGAATCCTGGGCACCCAAGGATGCTTCCTGCCAAATTAGGTTGATTTCCTATCAGTGGTTATGGAGAAGAAGTCGTTTAAAGAAATTGTTGATGGACGACGGACGGACGACGGACGGACGACGGACGGACGACGGACGGACGACGGACGGACGACGGACGCCACGGTATGGCATAAGCTCACCTCGGTCCTTCGGACCAGGTGAGCTAATAATTCAGGTGTTGCCCACTTCACAACAAGGCGAAGTTATAAGACAGTTCAAAATGGACGTGTGTTTACAAATACCGAGTTGCAAATGTGCTGTACCGGTAACCGCTTAAGAATTCATCCTGACTATTGCTGATATCAGTTAATCTTAACTAAATCTATAAATATAATAAGTTATAAGGCTTGATTTTCGCTTCAAGTTTGCCGAAAGTTACGTATATTGGGCCTTTAATGATGAATTGGTGCTCTCACCATAGGGGCGTAGTAAGCAATATACAGAAACTGTAATAAGGGCAATCATGATTTAACAGGACTTTTTTTAGCAAGAAAATTGCAGAAAAAGATTACCATTAATTAAAATATGTACTTTTACAATAACGCAAGCATACATACCATTGACATGGTCTATTCTTGCTGTTGTCCTGTCGCCAAATCTGTCGTCATAGTTCGAGCTAACATCTGTAAAGGACTTGATTCCATTCAGCCAGTGATTGTTTTTGTGCCTCACATTGATAAACAGGTCCGTCCAGAGGACGTCCACAGTGTTGGTATCCTTGACGACCCAATCGTAGCTAGTGTTAGACGAAGCAGTGGTAACACGAGCATATTTTCCTATGCGCTTCTCCACCACGGACATATTGTCAAACAGAAATACCTTCCGGGCGCTCTGGATATTTCCGGCATTGTCGATCACGTGCAGCAGTAACATGTACATGCCAGGTGTTGTCAAAGTGAAGGTCGCCTGAAACATTATATGTAATTTACATAAGTTCCACATCATTAAATGATTATTAACAAGAGGCCCAACGGGCCTTAACGGTCATCTGACTACCAATTGTAAAATCACTATGAAAATACGTGTAGTCATTAAATCAAGTTATAATATGCCTGTATAGATTGCCAAGTTCAAGATAGTGGCCTTCTTGGATTTCTGATGGGCTTGAAAAATAACAACACTTTGTTGGGACCATCTCAGGATATCATTTCTGGCAAGTTTCAGCTCAATTCCACTGGTAGAACTTGAGAAGTTTAAAATGTGTATTCAAAATGGCGGCTGTGGTGGCCATCTTGAATTTTGAACAAACCTAAAAATAACAACACTTAATCAGCATCATCTCAGAATCATTTCTGGCAAGTTTCAGCTTATTCCTAGTGAGTAAACTTGACAACAAACCCTTTTGGCCCCTGTGACCTTGAATGAATGTCAGTGTCATTTCTTTAAACAAACTTGACACACCTTTATCCCAGCATGCCACAAGCCCAATATCACATCTCTGTGCCTTTCGGTTATTCAGAAAAAGTTGTTTTAAAGATTTTGACCCTTTTGGCCCCTGTGACCTTGAATGAAGTTCAAGGTCATTATTTGAACAAACTTGGTAGACCTTTATCCCAGCATGCCACAGGCCTAATATCAGGTCTCTGAGCCTTTTAGTTATTCAGAAGAAGTTGTTTAAAGATTATGACCGTTTTGGCCTCTGTGACCTTGAATGAAGGTCAAGGTCATTTCTTTGAACAAACTTGGTAGCCCTTTATCCCAGCATAACACAGGACCAATATCAGGTCTCTGGGCCTTTTGGTTATTTAGAAGAAGTTGTTTAAAAAGATTTTGACCTTTTTGGCCCCTGTGACCTTGAATGAAGGTCAAGGTCATTTGTTTGAACAAACTTGGTAGCCCTTTATCCCAGCATGCCACAGGCCCAATATCAGGTCTCTGGGCCTTTTGGTTATTCAGAAGAAGTTGTTTAAAGATTATGACCGTTTTGGTCCCTGTGACCTTGAATGAAAGTCAAGATCATTTCTTTGAACAAACTTGGTAGCCCTTTATCCCAGCATGCCACAGGCCCAATATCAGGTCTCTGGGCCTTTTGGTTATTCAGAAGAAGTCGTTTAAAGATTATGACCGTTTTGGCCCCTGTGACCTTGAATGAATGTCAAGGTCATTTGTTTGAACAAACTTGGTAGCCCTTTATCCCAGCATGCCACAGGCCCAATATTAGGTATCTGGGCCTTTTGGTTATTCAGAAGAAAATGTTTAAAAAGATTTTGACCTTTTCGGCCCCAGTGACCTTGAATGAAGGTCAAGGTCATTTGTTTGAACAAACTTGGTAGCCCTTTATCCCAGCATGCCACAGGCCCAATATCAGGTCTCTGGGCCTTTTGGTTATTCAGAAGAAGTCGTTCAAAGATTTTGACCTTTTTGGCCCCTGTGACCTTGAATGAAGGTCAAGGTCATTTGTTTGAACAAACTTGGTAGCCCTTTATCCCAGCATGCCACAGGCCCAATATTAGGTCTCTGGGCCTTTTGGTTATTCAGAAGAAGTTGTTCAAAGATTTTGACCTTTTTGGTCCCTGTGAACTTGAATGAAGGTCAAGGTCATTTGTTTGAACAAACTTGGTAGCCCTTAATCCCAGCATGCCACAGGCCCAATATCAGGTCTCTGGGCCTTTTGGTTATGCAGAAGAAGTCGTTCAAAGATTTTGACCTTTTTGGCCCCTGTGACCTTGAATGAAGGTCAAGGTCATTTCTTTGAACAAACTTGGTAGCCCTTTATCCCAGCATGCCACAGGCCCAATATTGGGTCTATGGGCCTTTTGGTTTATGAGAAGAAGATGTTTAAATGGAAAAGTTTACGGACGGCGCACGGCGCACGACGACGGACGAAGCATGATGACTATAGGTCATCCTGACCCTTCGGGTCAGATGACCTAAAAACTTCACGTCACATGAGAGTGCTAGGGGAGATAATCTGCTGCCTAGAGGACACACAATTACTGGGGTCCATTTATCCCTGAAATTTCATAATGAACTTTTCCAACCTTTGAATTGGAAGAGTTCAAATGTGTCTTCAGGGCTAAATAAGTAAAAATCTTCAGATACCCAAATTTACTTTATTAATTTTGACCTTGTAAATTTTGACATTATTTTATTATTTACAAGGAATCACCTACCCATTTTTAAGCAAACTTATTTTCAAAATCATTTAGATAGTAAGTCATCAATCGTTTATGTTTCATTTTTCGCAGGAAATAACACTGATATGTGGCAAAGCATTTAAATGACATTAAATACATCATTTTCTCTCATTGAATTTAATTTGAGAACCTGCAAAATTTGATAAGACCCATTCATCTTCTTAAAACAAGTCCTTGGATTTAATTAATGCACAACATCAAGAGTGGCCTAGTATTTTCAAAGACAACTTCCTGTTGAGAAATGTTTTGATGATGTGCATACCAGGATTCCTTTCAAGGCACCCTGGAAGAAACATTTGATCTCAATCTTCTAATTCAAATGTTAGAATAAGGCATTTTTAAATTTCAGATGTGAAATACAAATAAACATTTGGGCTGTTGATTTTTTTTATTGATTTTATCTCAGATAAAGATGATTTCTTTATTTTTTCATTTTGCTTCTTGCAACAATTGTTATTTGCATATGCACTTACAATACGGAGGGAACTGTACTCAAAATAACTACCATTAAGTAAATACAATGTATTTGCCAAATATCATTTCTCCTTTTTGGCCTATATGAACCAGTACTCAAAATAACTAAAATTAAGTAAATATTTGGCAATATTATTATTTCTTATCCTTTTTGGGGTATATAATCAGCATACCGAGCTCTGGGTGGTTGGCATGACAACAGGCATGTTAGGAATGAGAGCATCTTCTGTCAACAGTCCAGCAATATTCCTCGTGAAGTACACTTCGTACTCATACTTGCCGAGGCCTGACAGGTTGTCTGCCCATCCGTCCCAGCTGAAGGTTATTGATGGCTGCAAGAACAATTGAAATTGAAAACAAAAACAAAAACACAGTTAATATGATTATGTTTGAAATTCCTTGGGTGGAATTTTTTTATTGAAAATGAAAACGTTTCTGCAGAGTTGTATTTGATTCATAATAGTTATAATTATACTCACATTTTCAGTGAGGTCGGGTGCAGTGACCGCCTGACCACAAGAAGTACCCCCACTCGCGGCGCAGGCATGATACGGCAGCTCCATATCAAAGTGGTACATGAATCGCCGTGAGTTAGTCTTCCCTTTCAACTTGAAAGTTTGGGAATACTTTTTTTCTCTTTGGACAATTTTCACATAGCCTCCATTTTTGACAGACATGTCAAAATACAATCTGGAAAAATAAAGCTACTATTGAAAAAATCTTACATCTTGTTATTAGTATTACATTGTAGTGGATCTAGACTGGGTCTATTGTTGGCAACAAGATAGCTCAATTGGTTGAGCATCCGTCTAGATTTTGGAAGGTCCCGGGTTCGAATTCCGGTCTGGCCGTGCATTTTTGATTTTCCTCTCCTGTTACAATATTAGTGTAAACAATAAGCAGGTGTATTAAATCCTAAGTTTTGAAATAATTCAAGTCCGACAAAATATATCTCCAACATGTGTGTATGTGATCTGTATTATACATTTATGTACATCAATTAAGTTTTGTAACATTCTGACAATAGTATTTTTAACTTCAGCATTTATTGAATAAAATAGCACAATATATATGCATGCTGTATAGTGATATTACACTGCGATACATTCTAGGCATTATCTGTGATACACTGTCATGCACTATATTTATACTGTCCTTTATGTAATAACAGCAAAATGATTAATGGCCCAATAAATGTAACTATCGGCAAAACTTGAAGCAAAAATCAAGCCTAACTTATTATATTTATAGATTTAGTTAAGATTAGATGATTTTTAGCAATATTCAAGATGAATTCTTACGCAGTTACCGGTAAAGCAGCAGTTGAAACTCGGTATTTGTAAACACGCATCCATTTTGAACTTTCTTCTAGCTTTAGCTTTTTGTTAAAGTGGGCCCCACCTGAATTATTTTCAGTTCTCTAGATTTTTCGGTCAAGAATTTCCTTTTAGTTACTGCTCAGGTTTACTTATTTTTACATGGTTATCAACTGCATTTTTTTTTCAGAATTTTTCAGAGTCAAGAATAATTTCCTGAAGTTACGTATATTGGGCCTTTCAGGGCTGTTCCAGAATTAACTATATGGGAGGGGCTGGAGGCACTTTTTCAGAAACCTCAACACCCATCAAATGTTAAAAGTGTTTGAATAAAATTAGGAATGGTAGGCTGACCTGTTTTAACCCTACCATTTGGTATGATTTATTTAAAACAGTTGGCACCCATCTCCACTACACAATCAATTATGCAATAGCCCTGATGGAAACTTGGACAGACACATATGTACAAGACAAACTGTATGTCTGTCACTTAAAGGGGCATCCCGCGAAAGTAAGCTTTTTTCATATTTTTTTTTTCAAAATATTACCTACACATATAGAGTGGGTATTCTTATGGACTACGACGATCGGATTTTGCTGACATGTGTTCATAAAATAAATAATTTCAAAATAACTAGTGGAATTCCAAAACGTCTGGCCAGACGTTTTGGAGTGGGATTTCCAACTACCAACGCATGCGCAGCGAGCGCCGTTTCCATTGCAAACACTCTATCTGTTATTACCGTTACACTATGAAGGCCTAACTACTAAGCGAAAAGTTGCCGAATGGTCAAAATATGACGCAAGACTGCGTTACTGAATCATATTGAGAGATGGGAAGTATTCTAAGGAGAAACAACCTGCTCTATTGTGTGTATGTTACATATTTCTTCTGTATAACGGTAACATGCACAAATAAAGCTTTGATTTGGTTTTGAGGCTACCCAAGGGGAAACTGTTTCAGGCTTCTGTTGCATAAAATGCGAGTGCAATATTAAACTAAAAGTTTGTTTTATAATATTCTCTTTATAAAATCTGATGTTCCAGTAATAAAGTATGATTTAATTATATTGCTGGATAGAAAGACATTTTCAAATACTATATATACCATAACAGAAAAAGTCGTTTGATTACGTTGTAAAACGGGACGTGCGACCGAGGTACAAACAGCTTCAATTTGGACAAAAGGAATAAAAAAAAATATGTTTTCACGCGTAAAAAAAGTGATATTCATACTTAATCTATAAATTAGTCAAGGTACAAATATCATTGGGTTGCGACCCCGGTATTGAATTTGATACGAAAATATATACATAACTGGAAAAAAAAATTAAAAACAAAAAACAAAGTTATACAACAAATACCTATATGTATATTCCATTCCTGCAGGTTGTTTTTAAAAGGTCACCGACCCTTTACAAGACGACAAAAAAGATGTAAAAAGAAAGCGTTATTATCATAACATATTCATAACGGGTAGTTATGATAAGTGTTTCAACAGTTCCAAATCTGATATACATGTAGTCATGCTTATAGTGTGTCGTTATATGAGTGTGTGGACTTAAATATTCGCATTCCGTGATACATGTTTACGTGTGAAGACGATGAAAGATGGACATATTTTAAATGAATATGAATGTACATTGTATATATATAGTCTGAAAAAAAATCCTTAAGACATTGAGTTGTAAAAAAATATCGCAAAGATTTCATGTCATTTTATTTTCGAACTTTTCAATGCATGCTACATACATTTTATATTTTATGAAATCATCTGAAAAGTTGGTTCGTGAATATTACCTTTTACATAAATTAAGGTTTGTACCATGGCCGTATTCCGTAGCCATGTGTACCGGTCTCGGTCAGGTAAATATAATATAGATAATTCCTGGTGTCTATATATGGTGCTGATATGCCGACAATTATTCTTCATTTGAATATCGGTATGTGTGTAATTGATGTCTAATTTCAATGTGAATGTGATTCAATAAGTTTATACACGGACTTTGTCTCTGTTTCATCAGCCGTATACATTAAGCGTCCCCTCCCATATGGCCCCTTCCGTCAAACCGAGCAGGAAACTTGCGGCACACCTGTAACGTTGCGTCATCCCCGCTATTTTTATCTGGGCTTTCACGAGGAATGCGATTTTGCAAGTGGTCATTATAGACATTTTGAGTGGACTTTTAAATTTGGGAATAACAGGAAAGTATAATTAGTAGTGCAGACGCTAGTATATTCAAGAACAGGCATTTAGGCTTTCGCGGGATGCCCCTTTAAACTGGGTAAGTCACCTTTTTCTACCCTTAAATAAAGAGTGGTCAGGTGATGCAGTTGATAGTGCACTTGCCTTTCACCAAGGCAGCTGGGTTTGATTCCCTGACCGAACGTGAAAAAGTAGGAGCCTAGGAGGTCACCTGAGTTTTCTCTTGGTTCTCCAGTTTCCTCCAACAATAAAATCCCCTTTCATAATTGTTATAAGATAGATAAAGTTTATATTTATTATAAACAAAGGATGATTGTACCTGTCGTTATGCCTGAAGTTGCCCCATTGACTGAATGTGATATCCTTAGAACAGTTGTAGGTTGATGTTGCAGGGTTCATGTCGGATCCCTGGCACTGTCTCTTGTAATACGGCCAGACTGCTGTAGAACCTACAGAATGTCCAGAGAGAAAAACTTAAGAGGCAAAAAAATAAATAAAACATAGTTTTTACTATCTCACAATTAATTTATAAGGGACAAGGAAAATTATACACATAACAAATATTTATCTCGCAATTTGACCTCTTATTAAAATGAGTGATTAAATAAATTTCAAACAACAGGCCCAACAGTCCTTAATGGTCATCTGACTATATATCATTTCAGTTGGTTATGATATCAACATATCTGACCCATGTAACCTTGAAAGTATGTCAAGGTCATTCAATTTCACAAACACAGTAGCCCTTCATCCCAGTACGCTACAAGCCAAATATCAGTACCCCTGGCCTTTTGGCTATTGAGAAGAAGTTAATCGAAGATTTTAAAATATTTGACCTCTGTGACCTTGGAAGAAGGTTTAAGTCATTTATTTAAAAAAAACTTGGTAGCCCTTCATCCCAGCATGCTACAGACCAAATATCAGTACCCAAGCTAGGCCGTTTGGTTATTGAGAAGAAGTTGCTAGAAAATTTTATGACATGTGACCTTGAAAGTAGGTCAAGGTCATTAATTTGAATAAAATTGGTAGACCTTCATCCCAGTATGTTACAGGCCTAGTATCAGTAACCCCAGCATTTTGGTTATTGAGAATAAGTTGCTAAGATTTTCAGACATTTGACAACGCTGACCTTGAAAGAAGGTCAAGGTCATTCGTTTGAACAAACTTGGTAGCCCTTCATCCAAGCATGCTACAGGCCAAATATCAGTTTCATGGGTCTTTCTTTCGATTATTGAGAAGAAGTTGCTTGAATATATTCAGACATGTGACCTTCAAAATAGGTCAATGTCACTTATTTTAACAAACTTGGTAGTCCTTCATCCTATATGCATAATAAGATCAGCACCCTGTGCCTTTCAGTTATTGAGAAGAAGTCGTTTGAAGGAAAAGTTTACGCACAGTGGACGGTCCATGATTGCTATATATGTCATCCTGACACTTTGGGTCAGATTACCTAAACAAGCTCGAGGCCCATGAGCCTTAAGGTCATCTGAATTTTGATGTACTAGTACCAATAACTTTTGTTGTGGTGTCCTTATACTGAAATTATCATAATGATCAACTTAAATGAAGTTTGAGCTAGAAACCTGATAGGTAAACAAGAGGCCCAAGGGCCTTAAAGGTCACCTGAGTAAGAAGAAGTCTTTGTCGAAATATTAGCCAGATTCAAAATGTTTTCAACATCAAACTGTCAACTCCTGGTTATTATTCAAATCATATTTCAATTATCACCAACTGAAAATGATCAAAATATATCCAAAAGTGTCAATTTCCTATATAAACTATAGTAATCTTCACCCCTCCTCAGTGGAAAACTTGAAGTCTGGGGGGCCTGAAATTCACAATTTTGATAAAGCATCTGAAGACCATGGTAAATAGTATATTCCAACATATCTGGGTCTGGAGAAGAAGATTGTTGAAATTTTAGCCAATTTGACCCAGAGTGAAAAATTTGCCCAATATCAAGCCGTCATATCCTGGTATTATTCTAACCATGACCTTGACAAAATATAACGCACATATTAGAAACTTCAGTAAAGTCTGGTGGGGAGGCTTGAAATTCACAATTTTGATAAAGCACCTTAAGACCTTTCCATTTGTGATTACTATTTGATTCAAGCATACCTGGTTTCGGAGAAGAAGATTTTGAAGTTTTAACTATTCTGACCCCTTTTGAGCCCTCCCTCAGGCCACTAGGGGGTTTGTACCACATAATTCAAAATTTTGGTGCATCTTTGGCTGAAGAAGTTCCGGCCAAGTTTCATTCAAATTGGTTCAGGGGCTTTTGAGAACAAGAGGCCCAATGGGCCTGCATCGCTCACCTGGTATCAATCTCTGACTTATATTATAGTGTAACCCTAAAGTCCCTTAAAATCTTTTAATGTAAGACATTTAGAAGAACATCTTAAGATTTAAACATATTTTACCTCTGTGACCTTTTAAGACAACATCATTCTCATTTTCAAATTTTGTTTGGCTTCATCCTAAGGACGCTACCAGCCAAATATCACGTCTCTAGGCAAATAAAGATCAAGGTCATTTCTTTTCGCAAACTTTGTCAGGCTTCATCCAAGAAACCACTTTCAGCCAAATGTCATGCTTCTAGGGCTTTTGGTACTTCAGAAGAAGTCGTTTAAAGGTTTTAGCAGATTTGACCCCTGTGACCTTGAATATAGGTCAAGGTCATTTCTTTTCGTAAACTTTGTCAGGCTTCATCCAAGGAACCTTCCAGCCAAATATCATGCTTCTAGGGCTTTTGGTATTTCAGAAGAAGTTGTTCGAAGGTTTTAACAGATTTGACCCCTGTGACCTTGAATATAAGTCAAGGTCATTTCTTTTCGCAAACTTTGTCAGGCTTTATCCAAGAAACATTTCAGCCAAATGTCATGCTTCTAAGGCTTTTGGTATTTCAGAAGAAGTCGTTTAAAAGTTTTAACAGATTTGACCCCTGTGACCTTGAATATAGGTCAAGGTTATTTCTATTTGCAAACTTTGTCGGGCTTCATCCAAAAAACATTTCAGCCAAATATCATGCTGCTAGGGCTTTTCGTATTTCAGAAGAAGTCGTTTGAAGGTTTCAACAGATTTGACTCCTGTGACCTTGAATATAAGTCAAGGTCATTTCTTTTCGCAAACTTTGTCGGGCTTCATCCAAGGAACCTTTCAGTCAAATATCATGCTTCTAGGGCTTTTGGTATTTCAGAAGAAATCATTTAAAGGTTTTAACAGATTTGGCCCCTGTGACCTTGAATATAGGTCAAGGTCATTTCTTTTCACAAACTTTGTAGGGCTTCATCCAAGGAACCTTTCAGCCAAATATCATGCTTCTAGGGCTTTTGGTATTTCAGAAGAAGTTGTTCGAAGGTTTTAACAGATTTGACCCCTGTGACCTTGAATATAGGTCAAGGTCATTTCTTTTCGCAAACTTTGTCGGGCTTCATCCAAGAAACATTTCAGCCAAATATCATGCTGCTAGGGCTTTTCGTATTTCAGAAGAAGTCGTTTGAAGGTTTCAACAGATTTGACTCCTGTGACCTTGAATATAAGTCAAGGTCATTTCTTTTCGCAAACTTTGTCGGGCTTCATCCAAGGAACCTTTCAGCCAAATATCAAGCTTCTAGGGCTTTTGGTATTTCAGAAGAAGTTGTTTAAAGGTTTTAACAGATTTGACCCCTGTGACCTTGAATATAGATCAAGGTCATTTCTTTTCGCAAACTTTGTAGGGCTCCATCAAAGGAACCTTTAAGCCAAATATCAGGCTTAGAGGGCTTTTGGTATTTCAGAAGAAGTCGTTCGAAGGTTTTAACAGATTTGACCCTTGTGACCTTGAATATAAGTCAAGGTCATTTCTTTTCGCAAACTTTGTCGGGCTTCATCCAAGAAACATTTCATTCAAATATCATGCTTCCAGGGCTTTTGGTATTTCAGAAGAAGTCGTTTAAAGGTTTTAACAGATTTGACCTCTATGACCTTGAATATAAGTCAAGGTCATTTCTTTTCGCAAACTTTATCAGGCTTCATCCAAGAAACCTTTCAGTCAAATGTCATGCTTCTATGGCTTTTGGTATTTCAGAAGAAGTCGTTTAAAGGTTTTAACAGATTTGACCCTTGTGACCTTGAATATAGGTCAAGGTCATTTCTTTTCGCAAACTTTGTCGGGCTTCATCCAAGGAACATTTCAGCTAAATATCATGCTTCTAGGGCTTTTGGTATTTCAGAAGAAGTCGTTTAAAGGTTAAAATAGATTAAACCTCACTGTGACCTTGAATATTGGTCAAGGTCATTTTTTTTCGCAAACTTTATTTGGCTTCATCTAAGGAAGCTACTGGTCAAATATGAAGTCTCTATGCCTGACGGTATTTTAGAAGAAGTTGTTTGAAGGTTTCGACATTTTTGACCCCTGTGACCTTGAAATTAGGTCAAAGTGATTTTTTTTCGCAAACTTTGTACAGCTCCTTCCAAAAAATCTACCAGCCAAATTTCATGTCACTGGGCCTTTCAGTATTTTAGAAGAAGTCGTTTAAAGGAAAAAGTTGACGGACGCAGGACGGACGGACGACGGACGGACGGACGACGGACACTGCACCATCACATAAGCTCACTTGGCCCTTCGGGCCAGGTGAGCTAAAAAGTCAAAACTGTAAATTGTTTACAGATGGATGCCACATGACGCCGGACGAAAGGCGACTAGATTATAGCTAGGTCAATTGAGACTTTGTCTCAGGTGACCTGAAAAATCCTATAATTTTTTATATGATGACTCTCTCAGGTCATTGTTGTTAAAACAGAAAACAGAGCAGATAGGACATTTGTTAAACCAATCATATGCATTTATGTAAGTCTAATTGGCATTCAAATTGATAACAAGAGGCCCAATGGGCCTGCATCGCTCACCTGGTATCAATCTCTGACTTATATTATAGTGTAACCCTAAAGTCCCCTAAAATCTTTTACTGTAAGACATTTAGAAGAACATCTTAAGATTTAAACATATTTTACCCCAGTGATCTTATAAGACAACATCATTTTCATTTTCAAATTTTGTTTGGCTTCATCCCAGGACGCTACCAGCCAAATATCATGTCTCTAGGCATTTCGGTTCATCAGAAGAAGTCGCTCAAAACTTTTAACCACTGATTTGACCACTGTGACCTTCAATATGGGTCAAGCTCATTTTCCTTCCCAAAGTTTGTCAAGCTTCATACAAGGAACCTTTCAGCCAAATATCATGCTTCTAGGACTTTTGGTATTTCAGAAGAAGTCGTTTATAGGTTTTAAAAGATTTGACCCCTGTGACCTTGAATATAGGTCAAGGTCATTTCTTTTTGCAAACTTTGTCGGGCTTCATCCAAGGAACATTTCAGAGAATTATCATGCTTCTAGGGCTTTTGGTACTTCAGAAGAAGTTGTTTGAAAGATTTTAATAGATTTGACCCCTGTGACCTTGAATATAGGTCAAGGTCATTTCTTTTCGCAAACTTTGTAGGGCTTCATCCAAGGAACATTTCAGCCAAATATCATGCTTCTAGGGCTTTTTGTACTTCAGAAGAAGTTGTTTGAAGATTTTAATAGATTTGACCCCTGTGACCTTGAATATAGGTAAAGGTCATTTCTTTTCGCAAACTTTGTCGGGCTTCATCCAAGGAACATTTCAGTCAAATATCATGCTTCTAGGGCTTTTGGTACTTCAGAAGAAGTTGTTTGAAGATTTTAATAGATTTGACTCCTGTGACCTTGAATATGGGTCAAGGTCATTTCTTTTCTCAAACTTTGTCGGGCTTTATCCGAGGAACCTTTCAGCCAAATATCATGCTTCTACGGCTTTTGGTAATTCAGAAGAAGTTGTTCGAAGATTTTAATAGATTTGACCCCTGTGACATTGAATATGGGTCAAGGTCATTTCTATTTGCAAACTTTGTCGGGCTTCATCCAAGAAACATTTCAGCCAAATATCATGCTTCTAGGGCTTTTGGTATTTCAGAAGAAGTTGTTTAAAGGTTTTAACAGATTCGACTCCTGTGACCTTGAATATAGGTCAAGGTCATTTCTTTTCGCAAACTTTGTCGGGCTTCATCCAAGGAACCTTTCAGCCAAATATCATGCTTCTAGAGCTTTTGGTATTTCAGAAGAAGTCGTTTAAAAGTTATAACAAATTTGACCCCTGTGACCTTGAATATATTTCAAGGTCATTTCTTTTCGCAAACTTTGTCGGGCGTCAACCAAGGAACCTTTCAGCCAAATATCATGCTTCTAGGGCTTTTGGTATTTCAGAAGAAGTCGTTTAAATGTTTTAACAGATTTGACCCTTGAGACCTTGAATTTAGGTCAAGGTCATTTTTTGTCGCAAACTTTGTCGGGCTTCATCCAAGAAACCTTTCAGCCAAATACCATGTTTCTAGGGCTTTTTGTATTTCAGAAGAAGTCGTTTAAAGGTTAAAATAGATTTAACCTCACTGTGACCTTGAATATTGGTCAAGGTCGTTTCTTTTCGCAAACTTTATTTGGCTTCATCCAAGGAAGCTACCGGTCAAATATGAAGTCTCTATGCCTGACAGTATTTTAGAAGAAGTTGTTTGAAGGTTTCGACATTTTTGACCCCTGTGACCTTGAAATTAGGTCAAAGTGATTTTTTTTCGCAAACTTTGTTCAGCTCCTTCCAAGAAATCCACCAGCCAAATTTCATGTCACTGGGCCTTTCAGTATTTTAGAAGAAGTCGTTTAAAGGAAAAAGTTGACGGACGCAGGACGGACGGACGGACGACGGACGGACGCTGCACCATCACATAAGCTCACTTGGCCCTTCGGGCCAGGTGCGCAGCAAACAAGGGTTACTTTAAATGTATATATATGCACCTGAAATTCTTTAAAGCATCAGTAAATATAGCTAAAAATTTGACCTTGAAATTTGAGCCTGTGACCTTGACTTGCCTTTAAGGGTGAATGAGTTAAGGAAGAGTTGTAACGAAGCAAGAGTGACAAGTTCTCGTTAAGTTGTAGTTTATTCATCGGTTGTCCCTCCAGGTGTTTGTCCGTCTGTCTAAAGGGTCTGGCACAAAGTGCGGTCCCTCCCGAGTTTACCTTATATGCAAATCAATTCGGAGACGGCTGCAATTACACTTTGGCACCTTCAGTTGATCGAACATGTGGTGTATGTTCAATAGATCTTAATCTACGCTGCTAGTCCAGCGCCCTGCACGAACACCTATGAATCCTGCTCAATCGCATTACCGCTAAGTAATTACTATCGGTAAGGGTACAGCTATACGAATTGAAAGCATCTTGAGTCCAGGGTTTTATTTTTAGCCCGACTGTGTACACCTCAGCATTAAATCTAAGTCTGATAAAACCAACTTTGTTACAGAGTACCAATTCTACGATTCAACTTACCTCTATACAACGTAAATTGTATATGGCCACCAATGATACCATACTGGAAGTCTGTAACATAATGGTTGGACCCATCACTGGACGGAGCCGGAGGCAAGTCCGCCACTGGGACGTTGACCTTGAACACGCCGGTAAAGTAGGCACTGACTCTGTTGATTAGCCCGTTATTGGTCCACATGGTGGGCATCGGGTCAGAATAGGTGGCGTTCAGATCTGCGGGGTTTTCCACTGTCCTACCGTTCAGATCGTGGAGGACTGCTTGCTGGTTAGTGACGGACGGGGCATCGATTACTATAAAACATACACAGGGCTTTAGAAGTTTAAAGTTAAGTGATAATAATAATTCCAGGTTCTTATATACCGCTCTTATATCAGGACCTTAAAGGCCGTCTTAAAGCATTTCACAAATTATTATCTGTGGTTATAGGGCCTTAGCAACCAGCCAATATCATTCTAAACTCCCTGAGGAGCATACAACTGGTGCTGCCGTTTCGGCGCTCACAGCTAGCATTCTACGATTTCTAGCACCACCCAACCACATGCTCATTTACAGCTGAGTAGACTGGAACAAGCAGAGTAAAGTATCTTGCTCAAGGGTACAAAACAATTGCCGTGACCGGGACGTGAAATCGCAACCCTTCGATCACGAGCCTGGCATCCTACCACTAGACCACCATGCCTCCAAGTACTACAAATACGGTAACAAACTTATTTTTGCACATAACCAAATTCAAACAGATAAGCTCAACAATGAATTAGGGCATTTTACCTTAGTATAGCTGTTCCTTTTTAAGACCTGACCCAGGGTTCACTTTTGGGCGCGATTTCGCGAGATTCTCGCTGTATTTTCAGATAAATCGCGATAAAGTCCGTTCTAAAGCGAGAAAGAATCGCGCATGTCAAAATTCAGGTATAGTGGATACCTACATCGATCAATAATACCGATCGTAGTTCCAGAAGTATTCCTTTCTGCAAATCCTAATGATAGTGTGTACCAGTCATAGTCTCAATGACGCTTGTTTCTCAATCACTTGCAATTCAAACGTTTAGATGACAAAGCCACCACGCAAACACAAAGGTGCAGGTGTCTGTAAATTTGTGACAGGTTGCGATTGGGGGGAAATGTAAGTAGTTAATGCCTCCAGAAACAGTATTGAAAGTTGATCTAACAGCCAGGGATGTCTTAGTTCATTAAATTAACGTTAACCAATGATGAATCCATGGAAAACAAGTAGATGGTTGAGAGAGGAAATGACTCCACCGATGCTGGGACCAATAGGCCAACGGTACTGACTGTATCCGTGACGATGTCAATGCTATTGATGTTTAGTAGCAAGTTTAATGTTATATTAGGAATGATTGATTTTGGAGGAATTTTAACTTTAATTAGGCCTGTATATGACAGAGTTAAAATCACAAACAAGGACGATTTTCTCCAGGAAATAAAATATAATTACTGTACCTTGTGTTATTTATTAATTAACTTAATAAATTCAATTGTTATGAACTTATAGCATTCCTATCAATTCATACTAAATTACGTGTCATAACACCAAAAATCCCATCCATATATGAAAAGTCTCACTGAAATTAGGTAAGGGAGATTTTTTCTCTCATTGTGCCCAAGGTCTAGGGTGAACCCTGCTGACCGGTGGCCATCAGCAGAAACTGTTTTGTTAATTGAATATAAGTACTGTTGTATCGCCAAAGTTACTTGTCACAAACTAGTTGTGATCGGAATTTGTGAAAGTTGAGCAGCCGCAAAAGAAAGTTGGTTTACAGTATAGACTATACTCATTTTATCATCCTGTATGTTAAGCTGCACCCTAATGTTATACTGAATGGATCAGCTTTATACTGCACTAGTTGGGTCACGAGTCTGTCATTGAAGCTGATTTCTTAGCAGTGGGGCGTTCAATCTAGTCTGTCTACGGTAAAAGCCAATATTTTTGCACGTGGAATTTTTCGCTTAGTCAGCCTCCAAACTTTTTTTTCGATGTGGAAAGTTTTGCGGTGTAGTCATGCTGATTTGCACTGTGTACCTGTATTACTATTATACATTGTAGAGTTTGAATGGTGTTAAATATGTTGGTGTATGGTTATATTATATTCGCGGAGATTTAATGTCAGTGAAATAAGCGAAAATTTCCACAGCGCGAAAAATTCCACTTTTACAGTATGTAAAGAATTACAGTGGTAAAGTTTTAGCAATTAAGTGAAAATGAATATTCAATCTGAAGTTTGGACAGGACCGAGGAAATTCTTCGAATAGACAGGGTCTTTGAGCTGCACAAGTTCGAGATATCAATGCTTGACTATAGCATTGTAAAAGACTTACTCTCATCACAGTGATGGCCACTGTAGCATTGTTAAAAGACTTACTCTCGTCACAGTGATGGCCAGTGTAGCATTGTTAAAAGACTTACTCTCGTTACAGTGATGGCCACTGTAGCATTGTTAAAAGACTTACTCTCATCACAGTGACGGCCACTGTAGCATTGTTAAAAGACTTACTCTCGTCACAGTGATGGCCACTGTAGCATTGTTAAAAGACTTACTCTCGTCACAGTGATGGCCACTGTAGCATTGTTAAAGACTTACTCTCGTAACAGTGATAGCCACTGTAGCATTGTTAAAAGACTAACTCTCGTCACAGTGATGGCCAGTGTAGCATTGCTAAAAGACTTACTCTCGTCACAGTGATGGCCACTGTAGCATTGTTAAAGACTTACTCTCGTCACAGTGATGGCCACTGTAGCATTTTTAAAGACTTACTCTCGTCACAGTGATGGCCAGTGTAGCATTGTTAAAGACTTACTCTCGTCACAGTGATGGCCAGTGTAGCATTGTTAAAAGACTTACACTCATCACAGTGATGGCCAGTGTAGCATTGTTAAAGACTTACTCTCGTCACAGTGATGGCCAGTGTAGCATTGTTAAAGACTTACTCTCGTCACAGTGATGGCCAGTGTAGCATTGTTAAAGACTTACTCTCATCACAGTGATGGCCACTGTAGCTTTGTTAAAGACTTACTCTCGTCACAGTGATGGCCAGTGTAGCATTGTTAAAGACTTACTCTCGTCACAATGATGGCCAGTGTAGCATTGTTAAAGACTTACTCTCGTCATAGTGATGGCCACTGTAGCATTGTTAAAGACTTACTCTCGTCACAGTGATGGCCAGTGTAGCATTGTTAAAGGACTTACTCTCGTCACAGTGATGGCCAGTGTAGCATTGTTAAAGACTTACTCTCGTCACAGTGATGGCCACTGTAGCATTGTTAAAAGACTTACTCTCGTCACAGTGATGGCCAGTGTAGCTTTGTTAAAAGACTTACTCTCGTCACAGTGATGGCCAGTGTAGCTTTGTTAAAAGACTTACTCTCGTCAGTGATGGCCAGTGTAGCATTGTTAAAGACTTACTCTCGTCACAGTGATGGCCAGTGTAGCAATGTTAAAGACTTACTCTCGTCACAATGATGGCCAGTGTAGCATTGTTAAAGACTTACTCTCGTCACAGTGATGGCCACTGTAGCATTGTTAAAAGACTTACTCTCGTCACAGTGATGGCCACTGTAGCATTGTTAAAGACTTACTCTCGTCACAGTGATGGCCAGTGTAGCATTGTTAAAGACTTACTCTCGTCACAGTGATGGCCACTGTAGCATTGTTAAAAGACTTACTCTCGTCACAGTGATGGCCAGTGTAGCATTGTTAAAGACTTACTCTCGTCACAGTGATGGCCACTGTAGCATTGTTAAAAGACTTACTCTCGTCACAGTGATGGCCAGTGTAGCATTGTTAAAGACTTACTCTCGTCACAGTGATGGCCAGTGTAGCTTTGTTAAAGACTTACTCTCGTCACAGTGATGGCCACTGAAGCATTGTTAAAAGACTTACACTCGTCACAGTGATGGCCAGTGTAGCATTGTTAAAGACTTACTCTCGTCACAGTGATGGCCAGTGTAGCATTGTTAAAGACTTACTCTCGTCACAGTGATGGCCAGTGTAGCATTGTTAACAGACTTACTCTCGTCACAGTGATGGCCAGTGTAGCATTGTTAAAGACTTACTCTTGTCACAGTGATGGCCAGTGTAGCATTGTTAAAGACTTACTCTCGTCACAGTGATGGCCACTGTAGCATTGTTAAAAGACTTACTCTCGTCACAGTGATGGCCAGTGTAGCATTGTTAAAAGACTTACTCTCGTCATAGTGATGGCCACTGTAACATTGTTAAAGACTTACTCTCGTCACAGTGATGGCCACTGTAGCATTGCTAAGGACTTACTCTCGTCACAGTGATGGCCAGTGTAGCATTGTTAAAGACTTACTCTCGTCACAGTGATGGCCAGTGTAGCATTGTTAAAGACTTACTCTCGTCACAGTGATGGCCGCATTGTTAAAGACTTACTCTCGTCATAGTGATGGCCAGTGTAGCAATGTTAAAGACTTACTCTCGTCACAGTGATGGCCGCATTGTTAAAGACTTACTCTCGTCACAGTGATGGCCAGTGTAGCATTGTTAAAGACTTACTCTCGTCATAGTGATGGCCGCATTGTTAAAGACTTACTCTCGTCACAGTGATGGCCGCATTGTTAAAGACTTACTCTCGTCATAGTGATGGCCAGTGTAGCAATGTTAAAGACTTACTCTCGTCATAGTGATGGCCACTGTAGCATTGTTAAAGACTTACTCTCGTCACAGTGATGGCCAGTGTAGCATTGTTAAAAGACTTACTCTCGTCACAGTGATGGCCAGTGTAGCAATGTTAAAGACTTACTCTCGTCACAGTGATGGCCAGTGTAGCATTGTTAAAGACTTACTCTCGTCACAGTGATGGCCAGTGTAGCATTGTTAAAAGACTTACTCTCGTCACAGTGATGGCCAGTGTAGCATTGTTAAAGACTTACTCTCGTCACAGTGATGGCCAGTGTAGCATTGTTAAAGACTTACTCTTGTCACAGTGATGGCCAGTGTAGCATTGTTAAAGACTTACTCTCGTCACAGTGATGGCCACTGTAGCATTGTTAAAAGACTTACTCTCGTCACAGTGATGGCCAGTGTAGCATTGTTAAAAGACTTACTCTCGTCATAGTGATGGCCACTGTAACATTGTTAAAGACTTACTCTCGTCACAGTGATGGCCAGTGTAGCATTGTTAAGGACTTACTCTCGTCACAGTGATGGCCAGTGTAGCATTGTTAAAGACTTACTCTCGTCACAGTGATGGCCAGTGTAGCATTGTTAAAGACTTACTCTCGTCACAGTGATGGCCGCATTGTTAAAGACTTACTCTCGTCATAGTGATGGCCAGTGTAGCAATGTTAAAGACTTACTCTCGTCACAGTGATGGCCGCATTGTTAAAGACTTACTCTCGTCACAGTGATGGCCAGTGTAGCATTGTTAAAGACTTACTCTCGTCACAGTGATGGCCAGTGTAGCAATGTTAAAGACTTACTCTCGTCACAGTGATGGCCGCATTGTTAAAGACTTACTCTCGTCACAGTGATGGCCGCATTGTTAAAGACTTACTCTCGTCACAGTGATGGCCAGTGTAGCATTGTTAAAGACTTACTCTCGTCACAGTGATGGCCAGTGTAGCATTGTTAAAGACTTACTCTCATCACAGTGATGGCCACTGTAGCTTTGTTAAAGACTTACTCTCGTCACAGTGATGGCCAGTGTAGCATTGTTAAAGACTTACTCTCGTCACAATGATGGCCAGTGTAGCATTGTTAAAGACTTACTCTCGTCATAGTGATGGCCACTGTAGCATTGTTAAAGACTTACTCTCGTCACAGTGATGGCCAGTGTAGCATTGTTAAAGGACTTACTCTCGTCACAGTGATGGCCAGTGTAGCATTGTTAAAGACTTACTCTCGTCACAGTGATGGCCACTGTAGCATTGTTAAAAGACTTACTCTCGTCACAGTGATGGCCAGTGTAGCTTTGTTAAAAGACTTACTCTCGTCACAGTGATGGCCAGTGTAGCTTTGTTAAAAGACTTACTCTCGTCAGTGATGGCCAGTGTAGCATTGTTAAAGACTTACTCTCGTCACAGTGATGGCCAGTGTAGCAATGTTAAAGACTTACTCTCGTCACAATGATGGCCAGTGTAGCATTGTTAAAGACTTACTCTCGTCACAGTGATGGCCACTGTAGCATTGTTAAAAGACTTACTCTCGTCACAGTGATGGCCACTGTAGCATTGTTAAAGACTTACTCTCGTCACAGTGATGGCCAGTGTAGCATTGTTAAAGACTTACTCTCGTCACAGTGATGGCCACTGTAGCATTGTTAAAAGACTTACTCTCGTCACAGTGATGGCCAGTGTAGCATTGTTAAAGACTTACTCTCGTCACAGTGATGGCCACTGTAGCATTGTTAAAAGACTTACTCTCGTCACAGTGATGGCCAGTGTAGCATTGTTAAAGACTTACTCTCGTCACAGTGATGGCCAGTGTAGCTTTGTTAAAGACTTACTCTCGTCACAGTGATGGCCACTGAAGCATTGTTAAAAGACTTACACTCGTCACAGTGATGGCCAGTGTAGCATTGTTAAAGACTTACTCTCGTCACAGTGATGGCCAGTGTAGCATTGTTAAAGACTTACTCTCGTCACAGTGATGGCCAGTGTAGCATTGTTAACAGACTTACTCTCGTCACAGTGATGGCCAGTGTAGCATTGTTAAAGACTTACTCTTGTCACAGTGATGGCCAGTGTAGCATTGTTAAAGACTTACTCTCGTCACAGTGATGGCCACTGTAGCATTGTTAAAAGACTTACTCTCGTCACAGTGATGGCCAGTGTAGCATTGTTAAAAGACTTACTCTCGTCATAGTGATGGCCACTGTAACATTGTTAAAGACTTACTCTCGTCACAGTGATGGCCACTGTAGCATTGCTAAGGACTTACTCTCGTCACAGTGATGGCCAGTGTAGCATTGTTAAAGACTTACTCTCGTCACAGTGATGGCCAGTGTAGCATTGTTAAAGACTTACTCTCGTCACAGTGATGGCCGCATTGTTAAAGACTTACTCTCGTCATAGTGATGGCCAGTGTAGCAATGTTAAAGACTTACTCTCGTCACAGTGATGGCCGCATTGTTAAAGACTTACTCTCGTCACAGTGATGGCCAGTGTAGCATTGTTAAAGACTTACTCTCGTCATAGTGATGGCCGCATTGTTAAAGACTTACTCTCGTCACAGTGATGGCCGCATTGTTAAAGACTTACTCTCGTCATAGTGATGGCCAGTGTAGCAATGTTAAAGACTTACTCTCGTCATAGTGATGGCCACTGTAGCATTGTTAAAGACTTACTCTCGTCACAGTGATGGCCAGTGTAGCATTGTTAAAAGACTTACTCTCGTCACAGTGATGGCCAGTGTAGCAATGTTAAAGACTTACTCTCGTCACAGTGATGGCCAGTGTAGCATTGTTAAAGACTTACTCTCGTCACAGTGATGGCCAGTGTAGCATTGTTAAAAGACTTACTCTCGTCACAGTGATGGCCAGTGTAGCATTGTTAAAGACTTACTCTCGTCACAGTGATGGCCAGTGTAGCATTGTTAAAGACTTACTCTTGTCACAGTGATGGCCAGTGTAGCATTGTTAAAGACTTACTCTCGTCACAGTGATGGCCACTGTAGCATTGTTAAAAGACTTACTCTCGTCACAGTGATGGCCAGTGTAGCATTGTTAAAAGACTTACTCTCGTCATAGTGATGGCCACTGTAACATTGTTAAAGACTTACTCTCGTCACAGTGATGGCCAGTGTAGCATTGTTAAGGACTTACTCTCGTCACAGTGATGGCCAGTGTAGCATTGTTAAAGACTTACTCTCGTCACAGTGATGGCCAGTGTAGCATTGTTAAAGACTTACTCTCGTCACAGTGATGGCCGCATTGTTAAAGACTTACTCTCGTCATAGTGATGGCCAGTGTAGCAATGTTAAAGACTTACTCTCGTCACAGTGATGGCCGCATTGTTAAAGACTTACTCTCGTCACAGTGATGGCCAGTGTAGCATTGTTAAAGACTTACTCTCGTCACAGTGATGGCCAGTGTAGCAATGTTAAAGACTTACTCTCGTCACAGTGATGGCCGCATTGTTAAAGACTTACTCTCGTCACAGTGATGGCCGCATTGTTAAAGACTTACTCTCGTCATAGTGATGGCCAGTGTAGCAATGTTAAAGACTTACTCTCGTCATAGTGATGGCCACTGTAGCATTGTTAAAGACTTACTCTCGTCACAGTGATGGCCAGTGTAGCATTGTTAAAAGACTTACTCTCGTCACAGTGATGGCCAGTGTAGCAATGTTAAAGACTTACTCTCGTCACAGTGATGGCCAGTGTAGCATTGTTAAAGACTTACTCTCGTCACAGTGATGGCCAGTGTAGCATTGTTAAAAGACTTACTCTCGTCACAGTGATGGCCAGTGAAACCCTGCATGCATACACAACTATCGGAAGTTTCCGCTGCACACTTTCCAGGGTAGCAGCGGGTACTGTCTGATCTCCATGAACAAGCCTCTGTCAACATACAACAATAATGGTAAACACACTTCTGAATATATATAGGGCTCTGTTAGATGGAACAAATTTGTGGGGCCTTAATTTAATGGTTTCCTGACAACCCAATTCAAACTAGAACTGTCGTCCGGTAGCCAACTCATACCCCCCGCCCCCTTAAAGCTAATTGTACAACAAATGAGGGGCCCATCTTCATACTGTACTGTCTATTCCCACAAAATTTTAAAAAGATCCGTTGAAAACTGAGCAAATGCATAGCGGGAAGGAATTGTGTTCATTTACATAAAAGGGGAATAACTCTCTGTAAAGGGTCAAAAATCAAATTTACTTAAGGGGCACATCTTCATACTGTACTGTCAATTCCCACAAAATTTTTAAAAGAACCGTTGAAAACTGAGCAAATGCATAGCCGGACAAAAATGTGTCTACAGACGGACGGACGGACGTCCTGATTCCAGTATACCCCCCTAACTTTGTAGCAGGGGGTATAATGAAACATGCATAAATTCATGGATTACAAGTACCGACTTTAATGGAGCATTCCATTGTATCAAACTTAAAACTTTTAATGAACTGATTTCCAACGAAATCAAAAAAACAACCTCAAGAAAATCAGTGAAAGTTACTCTGCATGGTAGGTGCAATTGTGACACTGCCTTCAACTCGCTCAGCTCCAATAGTATTTATGTGAGGCAAAAGTACCTCCGTGTTGATTAGTAATTCCCCATCAATTTGATTTTTCAGTTAATGTACACTTTGATGAAAGGAAAATTCAAGCATCAGTTCCAGTTGGCTTGATGGATATAATTACAATTAAAGTCTTTAATGACATATTTATCTAAAGTTACTGAAAGTCACTCTGCATGGTAGATGAAGCTTGAATTAAATAACAACAGCTCAATAGATGTACACTGCACAATATCTTCAGCTTGCTATGCTTTGATGCTCTGTCAGTATTTATAAGTGGGGAAAAAAATCTGCTCAGACATACTGTGTGTGGCTTGGTTTCCCATTTTTTTTTAAATTAATTACTTTAGCTAATAATATAAAATGAAAATCTATGTACATTGTATTTGTCAGTCTGTAATTACAATTAAAATCTTTAATTACATATTTATCTTAAGTTACTAAAAGTTTCTCTGCATGGTAGCTCGGTTTTTTGAAATGATTGATGTTTTATAATACTTTTGATCAAAGTAGAACTATATTGATATAATATAATTGCACTTGAGATATTAGAAGTTAAAATATGAAATAAATCTGAATTTAACCTCTCATGAAAATTATATTAAATGTGATATACAATGTACTGAAAGATATGTGGGACAAAGTTTATTCATTTTGAAAACAAATTGACAACTTGATTAATAATAAACATGACCCACGTTTACAGCTTTTCTTGTTGTCCGTAGCGGAGGTGTAAGCTCGCCATATTGTGCCTCCCGTATTTCCCCATCACAGTAGGCACAATGGTTGTCCGAGGGCGACGTACATTTCCTGTGAAGGCAGTGGGCTATCTTCGGACATACTGGACAAAAAATAAAAATTATTTATCCACATCATTTTAACTTGCATAATATTTTACAGGTAGAATAGCTACGGTATTGATTGCCACAACGAGCACTCAGGGCACCTGTAAATTGGTTCCAACGGGAGCACTTTAGAGGATAAAAAAAACTTAGATCTGGAGGAAAAAAAGTCTTTTTATAAAGTAAATAATGTACGATGTATAGTGACCAGAATGGGTAGTAATCTTGATGTGTGCATGACATTATTGTGATCAATTTCGGACAATTTGTAAACAAATTACCAATATTTGTGTTTTTTCCTTGAAGACACGTTTTTTCATTCACGATGGGCAGTTAGGTTTACCATATTGTTATATATATACAGTCAAACCTGCTCTAACGACCGCCTGTCTATAACGACCGATTTTCAGATTCTCCGTGAGATTTCACTATATAACGACCATCTGTCTAATGTGGCTAACGACCGGTAATTTTGAAACGACGGTCGCTAGTTCGCTCTGTATAACGACCGATTTTCAGATTTCCTGTGAGATTTCATTATATAACGACCATCTGTTGAACGAACACCAGTCTAATGTGGCTAACAACCGGTAATTTTGGAATGACGGTCGCTAGTTCGCTTCCTATAACGACCGTTTTCCGGCGAACATATTTTGATCTCACATTTGGCTGTTACAGTTGCCTCCCTTTTACCACGTTTCTGCTGTTGTTCGGAACATACTTTATCTTATAACGCAAGCCTCGCAGTTTATCGATGTAAGTCACTTGTTACCTGTGGGTCGCCATTATCCAAGCCATACGATGTTTTTTACAAGAATTCCTACACACACTTTGCAGGCCACGCGAAATTGGCGAGTCAGCCGGACAATGTCAGCCGTTCCGGAAACCCGTCGCACATGTACAGCTTCGTACCAAATGTCCGGTATTTGCGTACATGATTCACTAGTAGAAAATACTATAAATGTTGAAAATATGAGTTGTAAAACACATTGACTGAAGATATTATTATTTTATGACAAGTGAAAACTTTCCGGTGAGCCCAACACTGCTGCATCTGTTTTCGACAATATCCTGCATTTTGATTGGCTACTGATAGTGACGATCTAGGTTATTTCCTATCCTGAATAACGCGTCGTGCTTTCCAGTATGACTGTAGTCATATGATACGATTGAACAGCGTTGCATCATTTGTGTTCACGTTTATGCAGGCCTGTTCGCGACTCGTGTGTTAGGCCGTAATCGTCGGAATTACCGTCAACCCAGTACACTGCAGACTCCATCAATGTCTAGACACACAGAGACTCCCAAATTGTTTATTTTATAGAAAACATGGAAGATTAAGTCTTATGTAAGATTTAATTGAATTATTTTTGAATGATATTGCCATGAAAACATCGTTTATTTCAATTATCAGTATTAGACCTGTGCCTTCCCTGGTGTCAACAGATCTTCATCGTAACTCGTGCGAGGTGTCAATCAATGTCAAGCCTAATTAACGAGGCATTGTGTTATGTTTTCAAAGTTTCCTATTCAAAAGTGTTTGTTTTATTAACCTTTAATGCCGACTTACCTGGTTGCAGGTGCTATCATTCCGACTTGACGTTTTTTTCAAGATTTTATTTTTCATTTTTGGACCACAAAACGTACCAGCGCACTATACTGGAGTGAGCACTATATGCGATAAATTACGTTACTGTTTAATTTTATATTTTTAGAAAAAAAAACAAACAAACTCAACCAAGAATTCACAAATGTAACAAGAGGCCCAGAGGGCCTGTATCACTCACCTGGATACATTGGTATCTAGGTTATCATGGTAAAATATTTTCCCCGCCCCTCAGCCCCTTTGGGGGGTGGGGGGTCAGTCCGCCCTCAGCCCCCTAGGGGGTCAGTCCCACCATTAGTACAATTTTGAATCCTAAGCACCTTGGGATGCTTTCTACCAAATAAGGTTGAATTCCAAATTAGTGGTTATGGAGAAGAAGTCGCTAATATCTTTACAGCTAAATAACTCTTTTTGGCCCGCCCCTCAGCCCCCTGGGGGGGTCAGTCCCACTATTAGTACAATTTTGAATCCTGAGCACCTAGGGATGCTTCCTGCCAAATAAGGCTTATTTCCAATCAGTGGTTATAGAGAAGAAGTCGCTTAAACCATGATATAGATAAATAACCCTTTTTGGCCCAAACCCTTGGCACCCTGGAGGGTCAGTCCCACCATTAGTACAATTTTGAATCCTGGGCACCTAAGGATGCTTCCTGCCAAATAAGGTTGATTTCCAAACAGTGGTTATGGAGAAAAAGTCGCTAATATCAATATAGCTCAATAATTCTTTATGACCCCCACCCCTCAGCCCCCTGGGGGGTCAGTGCCACCATGAGTACAATTTTGAATCCTGAGTACCTAGGGATGCTTCCTGCCAAATAAGGCTGATTTCCAATCAGTGGTTAAGGAGAAGAAGTCGCTTTAACCAATATAGCTAAATAACCCTTTTTGGCCCCACCCTCCGCCTCCTAGGGGGTCAGTCCCACCATTAGTACAATTTTGAATCCTGGGCACCTAGGGATGCTTCCTGCCAAATAATATAAGAATATATTTCAAAACAAAAAGTTCGACTTCTGAAAATGTTATACTGAATGCCCTATTCAATGGCAAGTCATTTATGACATTTTCAATTAAAGTGGTTGGTCCAAAAATCTCGACCTGTCTATAAAGGCAACCTTTCTATAGTGACCGTTTTTCTGTCTCCCCTTGAGCAGTCTTTATAGACAAGTTTGACTGTATATATATATAGAATCATTTAGTTGTGTCACGTTTAGAAGGTCGGTTTTTATAATTTCAATACCCCCGTAGAAGGGGGAAGGGGCACTGAATACGGCGAATAAAGTCACAGGTCCGTTTTACGGACATGCAGGCATTATATCTACCTGTAAAGTGGGTGTATGAATGTGAACAAGATACAAGATACAAAAACCATTTTTTTACGTTGAATATAGATAACAGGAACATAAGCTCCTAGGAGCTTGTATTTCGACAAACAAAATCTATGGGTGAAGCAGTGTAAAATGCACCATCCATTTAATTAGCAGATGTTTTTGAATCAGCATTTTAATATTTTTTGTAAACGTTTTCTTCTGGTTAGAAAAGTATGATTTATAAAAAGCTTATGTACACAAAGGTGCAAAATGTATATATGAGTTGTCCATTAAAATTAATCAATCACCATATGACTGACAGGGAAAACTTCAAAGTATTGGACAGAGAGAGCAATCTGATGTAGCTACAGATGAAAAAAACCCTCTCGATATGCTGCAGTGGGTCCCTTTTAAATCGAGATGAAGGGGTTCATGCATTCTTGCACACCTGTGACCAAGTCGTAAACAAAGCATTGCCGAATGAAGTCATTTCAGTGTAATTACAAAACTTTTGTACATACGCTTAACAGTGTTGCCAAAATCAACAGATTTTTGTGGACAAATTGTATAAATTTGACACTTTAGTGTACATACATGTACTCTTTACTTGTCATTTGTCTGATGGAGGTGACAGAGGACTATATAAAATAGTATTCAAAACATCACATAAAACTTTTATTGGTTGTGTAAAACAATCTTAATGTAAAAATACAACTTACTGTCACACATGCCTCCATTGGCATAGAAGCCATCGTTACAGTCAGAACACTGCTCGGGAGCAGTACAACTACCTCCGCTGTTCCTCTCACTGCTACCGGACCGGTACTGGATGTAGTCGTTACTGTAATACTGGGTACACGCTCCGTCACCTTCAGGATTGATTCGCCTATTACAAATGGCTGTGGAAAAATACAAAATGTGTAATAGGACGAGGAAAGGTGATATAGATAGTGCCGTCGCTGGGGCTCGAACCTGCGACCCTTGGCTCTCTAGCCCGAAGTTCTACTGACTCAGCTAAAGGGAAATCCCCTACAGCTCATGCTTGTAAGGAAACTTAATCAATGCACATCTTTGATGTACGTGTATATCAATTTATCAGACTGAAGCAGCTGAGCACCGTTTTGGTTACAGCAATCACTGCAAGGAAATTAGCAGGCATTTTATCTAACTAATACATGTAACAAAGAGATCCCAAAGAGATTTTAATAATACTACATTATTATTATTTTGGCAGCCACTATTATAACATTTTCTTTAGTTCTTGTTCTGTCAGTTCATCTCTTCTTCTCTTTTTCTCACCTGTTTCATTCAGTTACATATAAACCACATGACAGGAGATCCTAGAGGGATATTGATGCTTTCTCTTCCAATTGTATTTAATTTTAGTTTTATGATAAATTTTGAAGTTCCTTGTAAGAAAAGGCAATATTAATTATATTGAAAGATAGTAGCCTGTGAGCAATTTTTTTCTCTTTCCGCTCTCCCCCCCCCCCTTTTTATGTTTGTTTGATTTTGTTATATAAACAGTAAATACACCTCACAATATACAATGTACATAACCATTAATTTTGTTTATTTCATCAAATCTCAAAATCAACACGAACAATAATAATCACTGATAGTTCATACAGAACACAACTTACATGTAGATGCTGCTTTCCTGAAAAATAACATACATTTACGGTCAATTATCTATGAAAGCACCTACCATGGTTACAGTTGGTATAATCGTCGACCCAGTTCTGGTATCCGTTACAGCAGAAGTAATTGTAGACCGTTTTATCCCTGCAATTAAAAATGCATCATATTTAATTCATAAATTAACAGTAGTAAAAAAAGTTTCTATGCTGAATTGATTATGATTCATAATTGATTATAATTTACATGGTTTAATTTTACTGACAGAGTCTAAAAAATTAATTTAGAAAATTCTTTTATGCGTAAACAATTAACATTGATTAACTTTGGATCATTTGAAAATTTCATGCTACCTCTAGTTCTACCATCAACTTCCCCCTTTATCCTAGGGTCCTATGATCAGACATTTTTTATGTAGCATTACATATATCGTGTTCCATTTAGCGGAACGTTCCAGTTGTTTCAGAACTAACCAGAGGTTCCGCTTAATGGAACGCGACGTTCCGTCGGAACAAACCGGTTCATTGAGAATGTCTCATTTGAGGGTTCAAAGTTGGATCCAGTGAAAGGTTTTCATTTCAGATGTTCAATAAATTATAAGAAGATATAACAGTAACTAGTGCTGGGTATTGATCAGATTTTTTCAATACAATACGTATTGGTTAACTGGGTTTCAATACACAATACGTATTGCTGTATTGATCATTGCTTTAAATCTGTACGTACAGTCGTACATTATTGGTTTCAGAGCTCGAGTCCTTTGGTCAAATGTTTAATAATATGCATTATTTATATCATTGATTTAATCAATTATTTATATAAATCTACATTATTGTATGATTTTTAAAACTAATAAAAAGTACTTAGTCATCATTGTTTTCAAAAGATTTTTTATAACAATTATCTCCATATTAAATGGAGGCAGCCCAGACAGAAGGAATACTAATAAGCAGGTAAGTGAAAAGATTATTTATTAAGTCAATAAAGTCAACAAGGTCAAGTGTGCATTGTGCATGGTCATCAGGCTCCAGGGATACTACTGAGTACTAGTAGTACAGTATCTGGCTATCTGCATATTTAATACTTGAATGTCTTCAATTCAAAGTATTAATTTCCAGGTTACATATGAATTAAATCTGTACATATTCACTAATAGACACTAGGCAAACCTCGTAAAAAGGTACAAAGTGTAAATTTATTTCAAAAGCGAATCCGCTAGGCCCTACCTACTGTAGTGTAGTCGTAGCATAGGCAGACCATGATACATGGACTCCATAGGGACATTGTATTATCTTTAAACTACATTTGAAGTCAAAATTGAATAATGTCAATTAAAACAAATGCTGATTTCTCTCATCAAATATTGTAAAATAATATTTGCATCAATTAATTGACGTTATCTTATCTGAGTCAGAGCAGGAGGCTGACGCCGCGGCCGTAGACATGGGGTCAGACGACCCACCACCTTTCCCAGCAACATTAATCTTATAGTGTCTGATTAGATGGGTACTTAGGTTTGAAGTCCCCCTTGACGTGGCAACATTGAGCTTACAAATGTCGCAGCTCGCAACATCATTGTTGATCTTTTTAAAACGCTTCAAGAGACGTTTATTACAAACGTTTTTGCGACCTACACGCAAAGTGAAAGTAACTTTTCAGAAACGTGCCTTGTATCGATTCAGCTGACGTTGTGTATCGATATACCGAAAGGACCTGTTATACCGATATATACAGATTTATCGATATATTGAACCACCACTAACAGTAACCAGTTAAACAGCACTTCATCAGTAAAATATATCACTACCAACTCCAAGTGGCATCATAGTGTGTAAAATTTGTAAATAAAAGGGATTACTCGCATTGTTTTGCGGAGTTTATGACTGAACCGTTTTGGTTATTTCGGGAAAAATTGTTTCTTTTCCTTTTCGATTATTAGATTTTCACCAGCAGGAACAGTATTTGGCACGTTCTGCTCCATTTAGCAGACCAGTTCCAAGTTGGCACATCTGAAACGTTCCGATAAAAGGAACACACTAATAATCTTTGAAAGAAAGCTGAAAAAAAATTACTCTTGATACAGAACTTTTTCCAACAGTTTTGGGGTGCCTAAATCACACAGGTGCTTATAAATTAGATTACACAAGTTTTTACGGTACTTATTAAGTGCCTATTGAGAAAAAATTTAGCATTACAATAGTCAGAATTATTATTACGATAACAACAAACTATTGTGATACTATT
The DNA here is from genome assembly GCA_947623455.1 of Mimachlamys varia. NCBI lineage: Eukaryota > Metazoa > Mollusca > Bivalvia > Pectinida > Pectinidae > Mimachlamys > Mimachlamys varia. The sequence continues at coordinate 45,027,958 of OX392539.1, forward strand.
GCGATAGTCATTGATACCCAAAATATTAAAAATGTTGTACTTACATGCAAGATGAAAAAATTACCTGCATTTCCTTAATTGAGGCCAACATATTTATCTTTTTAGTCCATTTAATTTTGAATAATGAGTAAATTTATACTTTTGATTGTAATATTCATTAAAATATTTCATATTAAAGGCCCAATATACGTAACTTTGGTCAAAACTTGATGCGAAAATCAAGCCTTATAATTTATTATTTTTATAGATTTAGTTAAGATTAACTGATATCAGCAATATTCAAGATGACTTCTTACGCGGTTATCGGTACGGCAGCAGTTGAAACACGGTATTTGTAAACACGCGACCATTTTGACTGTCTTCTATCTGCGGTTTGTTATTGAAGTGGGCCCCACCTGAATTATTTTCAATTCTTTGGATTTTTCTATCAGGAGTTTCTCGTTCGTTACTGCTCAGGTTTACTTCGTTTTATGCTTATTTTTGCATGGTTATCAACTGGATTTTTTTTCAGAATTTTTCAGAATAACGAAAATTTTCCTGAAGTTACGTATATTGGGCCTTTAACCATCTACAAGCAAACTTTTGAGGATTATATGTTTAAATGATGCCATCAAAGTAATAAAATACTACTGTGGTACACTACTGTGATAGAACTATTGGGTGGTACACTATTGTGATAGAACTATTGGGTGGTACACTACTGTGATAGAACTATTGGGTGGTACACTAATGTGATAGAACTATTGGGTGGTACACTACTGTGATAGAACTATTGGTTGGTACATTCCTGTGATAGAACTATTGGGTGGTACACTATTGTGATAGAACTATTGGGTGGTACACTATTATGATAGAACTATTGGGTGGTACACTACTGTGATAGAACTATTGGGTGGTACACTACTGTGATAGAACTATTGGGTGGTACACTACTGTGATAGAACTATTGGGTGGTACACTACTGTGATAGAACTATTGGGTGGTACACTACTGTGATAGAACTATTGGGTGGTACACTACTGTGATAGAACTATTGGGTGGTTCACTACTGTGATAGAACTATTGGGTGGTACACTATTGCGATAGAACTATTGGGTGGAACACTCCTGTGATAGGACTATTGGGTGGTACACTACTGTGATAGAACTATTGGGTGGTACACTACTGTGATAGAACTATTGGGTGGTACATTCCTGTGATAGAACTATTGGATGGTACACTACTGTGATAGAACTATTGGGTGGTACACTATTGTGATAGAACTATTGGGTGGTACACTATTGTGATAGAACTATTGGTTGGTACACTATAGCAATAGAACTATTGGGTGGTACACTATTGTGATAGAACTATTGGGTGGTACACTATTGTGATAGAACTATTGGATGGTACACTATTGCGATAGAACTATTGGGTGGTACACTATTGTGATAGAACTATTGGGTGGTACACTATTGTGATAGAACTATTGGGTGGTACACTACTGTGATATAACTATTGGGTGGTACACTACTGTGATAGAACTATTGGGTGGTACACTATTGCGATAGAACTATTGGGTGGTACACTATTGCGATAGAACCATTGGGTGGTACATTCCTGTGATAGAACTATTGGGTGGTACACTACTGTAATAGAACTATTGGGTGGTACACTATTGTGATAGAACTATTGGGTGGTACACTATTGTGATAGAACTATTGGGTGGTACACTATTGTGATAGAACTATTGGGTGGTACACTATTGTGATAGAACTATTGGGTGGTACACTACTGTGATATAACTATTGGGTGGTACACTACTGTGATAGAACTATTGGGTGGTACACTATTGCGATAGAACTATTGGGTGGTACACTATTGCGATAGAACCATTGGGTGGTACATTCCTGTGATAGAACTATTGGGTGGTACACTACTGTAATAGAACTATTGGGTGGTACACTATTGTGATAGAACTATTGGGTGGTACACTATTGTGATAGAACTATTGGGTGGTACACTATTGTGATAGAACTATTGGGTGGTACACTATTGTGATAGAACTATTGGGTGGTACACTATTGTGATAGAACTATTGGTTGGTACACTATTGTGATAGAACTATTGGGTGGTACACTACTGTGATAGAACTATTGGTTGGTACATTCCTGTGATAGAACTATTGGGTGGTACACTATTGTGATAGAACTATTGGGTGGTACACTATTATGATAGAACTATTGGGTGGTACACTACTGTGATAGAACTATTGGGTGGTACACTACTGTGATAGAACTATTGGGTGGTACACTACTGTGATAGAACTATTGGGTGGTACACTACTGTGATAGAACTATTGGGTGGTACACTACTGTGATAGAACTATTTGGTGGTACACTACTGTGATAGAACTATTGGGTGGTTCACTACTGTGATAGAACTATTGGGTGGTACACTATTGCGATAGAACTATTGGGTGGAACACTCCTGTGATAGGACTATTGGGTGGTACACTACTGTGATAGAACTATTGGGTGGTACACTACTGTGATAGAACTATTGGGTTGTACATTCATGTGATAGAACTATTGGATGGTACACTACTGTGATAGAACTATTGGGTGGTACACTATTGTGATAGAACTATTGGGTGGTACACTATTGTGATAGAACTATTGGTTGGTACACTATAGCAATAGAACTATTGGGTGGTACACTATTGTGATAGAACTATTGGGTGGTACACTATTGTGATAGAACTATTGGATGGTACACTATTGCGATAGAACTATTGGGTGGTACACTATTGTGATAGAACTATTGGGTGGTACACTATTGTGATAGAACTATTGGGTGGTACACTACTGTGATATAACTATTGGGTGGTACACTACTGTGATAGAACTATTGGGTGGTACACTATTGCGATAGAACTATTGGGTGGTACACTATTGCGATAGAACCATTGGGTGGTACATTCCTGTGATAGAACTATTGGGTGGTACACTACTGTAATAGAACTATTGGGTGGTACACTATTGTGATAGAACTATTGGGTGGTACACTATTGTGATAGAACTATTGGGTGGTACACTATTGTGATAGAACTATTGGGTGGTACACTATTGTGATAGAACTATTGGGTGGTACACTACTGTGATATAACTATTGGGTGGTACACTACTGTGATAGAACTATTGGGTGGTACACTATTGCGATAGAACTATTGGGTGGTACACTATTGCGATAGAACCATTGGGTGGTACATTCCTGTGATAGAACTATTGGGTGGTACACTACTGTAATAGAACTATTGGGTGGTACACTATTGTGATAGAACTATTGGGTGGTACACTATTGTGATAGAACTATTGGGTGGTACACTATTGTGATAGAACTATTGGGTGGTACACTATTGTGATAGAACTATTGGGTGGTACACTATTGTGATAGAACTATTGGTTGGTACACTATTGTGATAGAACTATTGGGTGGTACACTACTGTGATAGAACTATTGGGTGGTACACTGCTGTAAACCAACTTATTTTCGAGGCAAATTTTTTTTAGCTTTCCATAACGAAACATAATTACTGGTATTCCGTGGCGATTTAATTTGGCGATAAATACGGTCTTAAATCATATGTACAGTACAGTACTCCTACAGTTTGCATACTTGTGATTTAAACTTTTTCGCTGTGATTAATTTTCATAAATTTAAATCGCCCATGAAATATGCGAAAATTAGTCGAACAAGAAAATAAGTTGTTTAACAGTATTGTGATGCATTGGTAGTTTGTTGCATTGTTACACAGCTCCTACTTACTTAGACTTGGTGCACCGATCCCAGTTCCAGAAGCCACATTTGACGGTATATTTTGTTTCCTCTGTGTGGCTGGTCACACAGACATGGTTTCTGAAATATTAAGATGAAAAAAATCAGAAATATTATGGTAACAAAAATCAGAAATTCTTTTACATTTAAACTAATCATTCCTGAAATATAGAACACTTAATTAATTCGACACAAATTTTGATGTCCATTCATAAAAAAGCAGTTTAGATATGTGTGCTCTGGCAACCATTATTTAAATTATCAAGGTCAAAGTTGATTTAAGGAAAGATGTTATTTTTGTATTCAACTTCAATTCCAGAATAACAGTCTCTCAATTTGTAGCCTGAGTTTCCTCTTCTGGCCCTAGCTAACACCACTGAGACTTAGACATATATCCATTTTGACAAGTACATGTCTGGGACCAGAGAGCATTCGATTCCTACCGGTATGTGAAAACATGGAACTATTTGTCACTGTTTGGTGGCTGAGAGTTTTTGAAGTGCTGACAAAAAAAATTGGCTATGACACAATATTTATTTTCAATTTAACTTGATATCATGAACACTGTAAACAAAAATTCTCAAAAATTCAGTAGTTTTTTTAGAACCCTGTGAAACGATTTCTAGTAAATTCACTCTCTCGGAGGTCATGCAGATGTTCAGAGCGATAGGTTGGGTAATGTGACCAAATTTAATTTAATTATAAAAAGTAGCCTTTTTCACATTAATGTTGACGCAGTTTGTTTATATACATATATATCTATCAGTAGGGCATGATTCAATTCAATATGGACTCAGGCTCGAACTCACAACCCTTGGCTCTCCAACCAAATGCTCTACCACTGAGTTATAAAGGGAAATTCCTACAGCTCATGCTTGAAAGCTTATTTATAAGGCAACCCATTACGTACATACATCAATGTACCAGGTATGTATAAAGCCATATACAGATCGAGTGTAAGCTTATACCTTTACACTTAGTGCACTCACATAGTGCACTAGTAGTGCAGTGCACTAAGTTTAAACCAGTAGTGCACTACATTTAAAATATATAAACTAGTAGTGCACTACACCCTGAACCCCATATACAAGTGTAGCCCAAATACCACTACGTATACGTACCCCTACAGGTAAATGGGCAGTCCCATCTGTACCTGTGATTCTTACCTGTACTTCACCTGTGTAAGTACCACTGACTTAGATTCAGTGATAGTACTAAATAAGTGTTATTCTCTGGGCAACCTTACATAATCATTTTTTACACTTAATCGAAACTCAACCTGCAGATGTTGTATATATACCATTATATATAGAATTATACATTCAGGATTTAATAGTTTCTTTCTTGAGTCTTTTCACTTGGCTCAAATTTTGTTTATATTTGACTTTAAATAAAATTCAGGTCTATCATCTGATCCTGTTCCTGATATAGATAGATCTAGACTTTACACAGTATTCACAATCTAAAAAAAGAAACGCTTATATATCTACCTATACATACCTGTTAACCCTCCCTCATTACAAGAGAGCTCGAGATCTAGACTCTCCCTCATTTTGACCAAAGAAAAAAGTTTACCAATCTCCCTCGAAACCTAGCTCCCTCATCCAAGTCCAAACTCACACAAACTCAAAATCTACATCCTATGGTCAAATGATCTCCTAATTACTGTAGGGTGTGTGGAATGACCATAACAGGTGTGTCAGGATCAAATGAATACTTTGTTAAGTTTTTTGATACATACATAATAATGAAAAGACAAATTGAGCAATGCAGTTTCAGTCACATTTCACGCAATTTCTCTCTCATTTGAAATATGGAATGAGCGAGATCTCGATCCTCATTCGAGGTTTCGAAGGTTAACACCTATAATGCCTTTACATTATCATCTTACCAAATGTATCTTATCACACAATCTTGTGACAGAGCACCAGATCTAGAGAATCAACAAACTTCTTCGTCATCACGATCAACAGGCCTTCGTTTAGTCCGAAGGGTTCTGACTCTCTGACCGTGGTGCGCCTGTCGTCAAAATATTTAGCGGGTCAGAGAGTCAGAACCCTTCGGGCTAGCCTTCGTTCTACTGCAGAAACTAACCATTTCCCGCCAAAACATATCAAGGGACGTCACTCTAATGAACCAAGAGAAAATCATGCCCAGTTGCATAATTTTAGCTGTGTTGAATATTTCTTATGAAAAGTATGTAATATTTAATACATCCAGGTTTTAGATGAACAGGATGTGATGAGCCGCTTTTTTTAAACAAATTCTTCAATACGAAATGAGCACCTGCTGGTGAAATTAATATAATATTCAAATCATGGTATTTGCATTGACGTTCGGGCTTCTATCTGAAGAGGGGGGGGGGGAACGTTTCCCTGTTATGCAATTAGGTCATTAGTTGTTCAATGGTTGATAAAACCAAAACAACAGTGTGCAGCTCTTAAAACTAAAAATTATAATTGATCAGATTTAATGGGAATATTTTTGAGACAGTCCCTAAACAATAAATAATGGCGTCCGTTGGATTTCGGCCAAGAATTTCATTTCAACAGATTTAATTGACATATAGATGTTAATTGTCAAAGGGATTGGGCAACAGGCACATCCTATGTAAGCCCTCTCCATATAAGTAATACACTGGTGGCAAAATTGTATATGAAAATATATATATCTATTAATAAATTAAGTAGGTCATAAAGTGGCCAATTAATCAAACAGTCAATGGATCTAATTGTTTTTTAATGATAATTATGATAAATATTTACTGAAATGAAAGTTACAACAAACATATATACAGCAGCTCTGTTATATCTATTGGTTATGGAAATATAATCTATAAATTTAGGCTAATTCATTATTCAGAATGAGATCAATAATTCTGGATCAGCCAGAAGACACAGAGTGTAGGTCGCACTGTCCGTGATTTCACTTAGACCTACTACATCTGGTCTCAGAGACTCTGGTGGGACACAGATGCATTTTTTTGTTTTTTTTTTTTGTGAATTACATTGTCGTTTCCTTATTCTTAGCACCCATGAATTGTATTTGTTTTTGTCTTTGTCATGGGTTTTTTTTTTCGTGTATGTAGATTGGATTTTTTTTAAAGAAAAGTACTTTCTTAGAAATAGCGATAACAAACTTCAATTGTCAAAATCCAAGATGGCTGCCTGTCGGCCATGTTGTTTTTGGATTGGTCCCAAAATGCAATATGCATAACTACACATCAAGGGGAACCTACACATGAAATTTGAGAAAGATCCATTCAGTACATTCTCAGAAATAGCGATAACAAAGTTCAACTGTCAAAATCCAAGATGGCTGCCTGTCGGCCATGTTGTTTTCGGATTGGTCCCAAAATGCAATATGCATAACTAAGCACCAAGGGGAACCTACACATGAAATTTGAGAAAGATCCATTCAGTACATTCTCAGAAATAGGGATAACAAAGTTCAAATGTCAAAATCCAAGATGGCTGCCTGTCGGCCATCTTGAATTCAGATCGGTCCCAAAATGAAATATGCAGAACTAGGGACCAAGGTGAACCAACACATGAAATTTGAGAAAGATCCATTCAGTACATTCTCAGAAATAGGGATAACAAAGTTCAAATGTCAAAATCCAAGATGGCTGCCTGTCGGCCATCTTGAATTCAGATCGGTCCCAAAATGGAATATGCACAACTAGGGACCAAGGTGAACCAACACATGAAATTTGAGAAAGATTCCTTCGGTACTTTATGAGAAATAGCGATATAAAGAATTGTTTACGGACGGACTAACGGACTAACGGACGGACGGACGGACTGTTGTGGAGGTAGTTGTGCTTATTTCGACTTGTGAGCTGCAAAAAGTACAAAAAGTACTTCTGTGGTGCACCTTTTTTAACCGTATGTGTGAGGACTTTAATCCGAATATGTATAAGAGGTGCATCCCATAAGCAAAATGGATGAAAGTTGGTGTAGTTTAAAGATTACATGTGCTACAGTAACTGCAAACGAGAAACCGATATTTCATTCAAGATAACGTATGTTTAAAATAATTGCAGTAATGCGGGAAATTTGAATGGATCTATTATACTGTCATCTCGTATGTTTGCCAACACCGTATCTCATTCACCCTGATCGTCCTAATCCGCATTATACAATTATATAAAACATATAAGTTATTTTGTAGAATAATAAAATGTTAAAGCCTAAGTTGATGACCGTTCACTTAATTGATATAACAAGTGAAGCCCACAATTATGGACAGGTCATCCCAGACTTCATGGATGAATCACCGCAGATAATGCCTACCTAACAAATAACCTCAGATATTGCTGGCCGTCCACTTAATTGATGTAACAATAGTTGAAGCCCACAATCATGGACAGGTCATCCCAAACTTCACGGATGTATCACCTCAGAAAATGCCTAGCGGACAAATAACCTCAGAAATTGCTGGCCGTCCACTTTATCGATATAACAATAGTTGAAGCCCAAAGTTATGGACACGTCATCCCAGAATTCACGGATGAATCACCTCAGAAAATGCCTAGCGGACAAATCACCTCAGATATTACTGGCCTTCCACTTAAAGCATACAACAATAGTTGAAGCCCACCGTTATGGACAGGTCATCTCAGACTTTTCGGATGAATCACCTCAGAAAATGCCTACCGGACAAATAACCTCAGATATTGCTGGCCGTCCACTTAAAGGATACAACAATAGTTGAAGCCCACAATTATGGACAGGTCATCCCAGACTTCACGGATGAATCACCTCAGAAAATGCCTGGCGGACAAATAACCTCAAATATTGCTGGCCGTCCACTTAAAGGATACAACAATAGGTGAAGCCCACAATTATGGACAGGTCATCCCAGACTGTACGAATGAATCACCTCAGAAAATGCCTGGCGGACAAATAACCTCAGATATTGCTGGCCGTCCACTTTATTGATACAACAATAGTTGAAGCCCACAATCATGGACAGGTCATCCCAAACTTCACGGATGTATCACCTCAGAAAATGCCTAGCGGACAAATAACCTCAGAAATTGCTGGCCGTCCACTTTATCGATATAACAATAGTTGAAGCCCAAAGTTATGGACACGTCATCCCAGAATTCACGGATGAATCACCTCAGAAAATGCCTAGCGGACAAATCACCTCAGATATTACTGGCCTTCCACTTAAAGCATACAACAATAGTTGAAGCCCACCGTTATGGACAGGTCATCTCAGACTTTTCGGATGAATCACCTCAGAAAATGCCTACCGGACAAATAACCTCAGATATTGCTGGCCGTCCACTTTATTGATACAACAATAGTTGAAGCCCACCGTTATGGACAGGTCATCCCAGACTTCACGGATGAATCACCTCAGAAAATGCCTGGCGGACAAATAACCTCAAATATTGCTGGCCGTCCACTTAAAGGATACAACAATAGGTGAAGCCCACAATTATGGACAGGTCATCCCAAACTGTACGAATGAATCACCTCAGAAAATGCCTGGCGGACAAATAACCTCAGATATTGCTGGCCGTCCACTTTATTGATACAACAATAGTTGAAGCCCACAATTATGGAGAGTTCATCCCAGACTTCACGGATGAATCACCTCAGAAAATGCCTGGCGGACAAATAACCTCAGACATTGCTGGCCGTCCACTTTTTTGATACAAAAATAGTAGAAGCCCACAATTATGGACAGGTCATCCCAGACTTCACGGATGAATCACCTCAGAAAATGCCTGGCGGACAAATAACCTCAAATATTGCTGGCCGTCCACTTAAAGGATACAACAATAGTTGAAGCCCACAATTATGGACAGGTCATCCCAGACTGTACGAATGAATCACCTCAGAAAATGCCTGGCGGACAAATAACCTCAGATATTGCTGGCCGTCCACTTTATTGATACAACAATAGTTGAAGCCCACAATCATGGACAGGTCATCCCAAACTTCACGGATGTATCACCTCAGAAAATGCCTAGCGGACAAATAACCTCAGACATTGCTGGCCGTCCACTTTATTGATACAACAATAGTTGAAGCCCACAATCATGGACAGGTCATCCCAAACTTCACGGATGTATCACCTCAGAAAATGCCTAGCGGACAAATAACCTCAGAAATTGCTGGCCGTCCACTTTATCGATATAACAATAGTTGAAGCCCAAAGTTATGGACACGTCATCCCAGAATTCACGGATGAATCACCTCAGAAAATGCCTAGCGGACAAATCACCTCAGATATTACTGGCCTTCCACTTAAAGCATACAACAATAGTTGAAGCCCACCGTTATGGACAGGTCATCTCAGACTTTTCGGATGAATCACCTCAGAAAATGCCTAGCGGACAAATAACCTCAGATATTGCTGGCCGTCAAAATAATGGATATAACAATAGTTGAAGCCCACAATTATGGACAGGTCATCCCAGACTTCACGGATGAATCACCTCAGAAAATGCCTGGCGGACAAATAACCCCAGACATTGCTGGCCGTCCACTTTACTGATACAACAATAGTTGAAGCCCACAATTATGGACAAGTCATCCCAGACTTCACGGATGAATCACCTCAGAAAATGCCTGGCGGACAAGTAACCTCCGATATTGCAGGCCGTCAACTTTATTGATACAACAATAGTAGAAGCCCACAATTATGGACAGGTCATCCCAGACTGTACGAATGAATCACCTCAGAAAATGCCTGGCGGACAAATAACCTCAGATATTGCTGGCCGTCCACTTTATTGATACAACAATAGTTGAAGCACACAATTATGGACAGGTCATCCCAGAAACCACGGATAAATCACCTCAGAAAATGCCTGGCGGACAAGTCACCTCAGATATTGCTGGCCGTCAAAATAATGGAAACAACAATAGTAGAAGCCCACAATTATGGACAGGTCAACCCAGACTTCACGGATAAATCACCTCAGAAAATGCCTACCGGACAAATAACCTCAGATATTACTGGCCGTCCACTTAAAGGATACAACAATAGTAGAAGCCCACAATTATGGACACGTCATCCCAGACTTCACGGATGAATCACCTCAGAAAATGCCTGGCGGACAAATCACCTCAGATATTGCTGGCCGTCAAAATAATGGATACAACAATAGTTGAAGCCCACAATTATGGACAGGTCATCCCAGACTTCACGGATGAATCACCTCAGAAAATGCCTGGCGGACAAGTAACCTCCGATATTGCAGGCCGTCCACTTTATTGATACAACAATAGTAGAAGCCCACAATTATGGACAGGTCATCCCAGACTTCACGGATGAGACACCTCAGAAAATGCCTGGCGGACAAGTCACCTCAGATATTGCTGGCCGTCCACTTTATTGATACAACAATAGTTGAAGCCCACAATTATGGACAGGTCATCCCAGACTTTACGGATGAGACACCTCAGAAAATGCCTGGCGGACAAGTCACCTCAGATATTGCTGGCCGTCCACTTTATTGATACAACAATAGTTGAAGCCCACAATTATGGACAAGTTATCTAAAACTTCACGGATGAAACACATCAGGCAACGCCTACCGCAACGTACCGGACAAATAACTTCAGATAGCGTTTGCCGTCCACCTCAGGGGTACAATAATAATGAGCTTAAATTGGAAACACAAGTTTTCTGATGGGCTTTGACCCTGTACAAATCACTTATGGACATTATTACTCAAACTCATTGCTGTTTTGTACTGTAAATCACTTTTATTTGATTTGGTATTCAGTGTTAATATGACATTGTCACAACACAAGTTCAAAATATCTCGGGATTAGAAGATATAGTATAGATCTAAAAAGTCAAGACAATCAACATAGCAATATTATTATGGATATTTCTATTTGGTTAACAAAACATTGTACGAGTATCATCTATGTTATCAAACTATTTTTTTTTAATAACCACTCGTATGGTAAATGCATTTTGAAAAATCTTATAACTAGCAATAAAGTATGCATTGAAGGTTTAGTTAGCAGCCGTAGGCTTACAATACATGATACATGACAATGCAATCACTATCAAAACAATGCACAAATAATCAGTTTGTTGACAGCCTTGCAATGTAGATAGTGTATAAAAACATTTGTGTAATTCCCAGCAAATTTATTGTGTATAATACTTTCAATAACGCATGAGAAAATTGTCATATTGATTGGAATTGGTCCAGTGATTTATTTCCGAGAAGACAAAAAATGTGAATAACATTTACACAATTTCTTTAACGTTAAACAATCTATAAGAGTACATAATTTCTTGCATGATAAAAAATGATTTTGAAGTCAAACCAATTACAATATTTGTTGTATGCTTCATTTAATTAAAATAAATTATAAAGATTGTTAAAGAAACGTATTTAGCATGTTGAACTTGGGCAAACAAAAACATTTCAAGAAAGATTAACTATATACTGTTGAAAGTGTTTACAAAGAAACACTCTTGGGAGTTTACCATCTGTGGTGTGCTGCATTTTACAACTAAAGGTTCTGTTAAAAGCTTGCCAAATCGTGTTTATGTGTAAAGGATTTTCATGCAGTGCTTTATCCAAAAAACAGTTGTTCATATCAGTAGACTTAATTACAACTAAATCAGACATCATGCAAAGCAGTGTAAATTGATGAAAAGTTTCCTGTAGTTTGGAAAAAAAATTATGAAGATGCAGTAGTACTGTGTACTATACTATCATCACTATGTTAACGGATAATTTGTAAACATGAAGTTAGAAATATAAAAAATAATATGGATACAGTAGATGTATTATTTAACAATAGGTGTGCAACAATTTGATTACCTCTCAAATTATATTTTAAAATGCTGCAACTCTACGAGATACTCTATAGAATTCATTAATTATTATTAATTAAATCAGAGTATCATTCATCACCTACCAATTGTGAATGGCAAAAAGTAGAAAGAGTGGTGTGGCATACTAAAGATCAAAGTCTATCCCTGGTCCACAATTTTTCACTTAAAAAAAACCAAAACACATGCAATATTAACACCATTGGAAAGTAACAATGAAAAAGGTGGCAAAGTTCATATAAAACAAGACATATCACTTATCCTCAAACTGCTTCATTAACAATGAACAAAATGAAAATAGCATCAAATGGCTGTAGGTTTGTTTTCCCACATTCACCTTATCCATAACTCTAAAGAGTTTTTGTAAGTTTCTAAATAAAACTGATTCACAAACTGTTTTACCCTTATAACAGGTGGTCCAACAGCCTATATTTTTACATTCATGGGGAAACTTCCGTCATACAGGTTCTTTGCATAAAATATATTGAGTTTTCTTGGCATAGGAAAGATCAAGTGTTCATGAAACTGTATACTTCTCTATCCAAACATACTACTGGCAACATACATGTATCTGGGTGATCATCCAGGGCCTCCTGGTTTCAGAAGATTTGCAAAGTTTTGAACATGTTGGTCTCCTTGACCTTAAAGTTGTTAAATGTAATTTATTAGAGAAAAAAAATTATAATTAATAATAACAGGTACCTTCTAACCAAGTACAAGTATTCTTGGCATTCTGGTTATAAGGGAAAAAACTTAAAGTTCACTTTTCAAACTTGAACCCTGTGACCGTAAAGTTGGCCAAGGTAATTTATTTTAAAAAACTGTATAGCTTGCTGTTCCAGGTACCTATTCGCCAAAAAACTAAACTGGGCCTTTAGACTAATGCAGAGAAATTATTTAAAGTATTAAAAAAAATGGCGCTAGACGAAAAGCGATGACAGATGCTGGCTGCACCACGGCATATACTTTTTTTGAAAAAGACATCAATTGTTTGCAGATTTCAGGTTGTCCACAATTCTAAAATGTTTTTTTATGTTTTCTTCTTTTTCTGTGGTCCACTTTTTGCGGCTTAGGGCCGAGGCCTTTTTCCTCTTTTGGGTTTTGTTTTGCTCGTACTCGTCATCCAGAGGTTCGTTTTCACCAATGCCATTATCCTCTGTTTCCATGAGAGATGATGATGACTCCTGGACGATGAGGTCTGTAAGGAATATGTATTAATTCATAAACAGCCAGCTCAATCAGAATATTTCCACATAGCTGGTTTAAACCAAAACTGTCTGAATAATCCTTTCAAGTTTATACTTGTCTTATAGCAAGCAAATATATAAATTACAAAGTGAATATTTATATATATGAAAAGAAAAAAGTTGCATGATGTCAAAATGGTGAAAAGGAAATGATATATGGTCAGAAAAGGAATTTGTCCTCCAGTGACAATTAGAAAAGGTTCACCAATGGTCTGCATTGTAAAAGGTGATCAAAAACAATAGTGTATCTCCGTTTCACAATAGCATTTAGTGAAAATTTGATTTTCCCCTTCACTTATGATTTAAACATGAAATAAATTGTATACATGGTTTAAATATAATTGAACTGAAGCACAATGATCCTGATTGAAATAATTATAAAGACATTTTAAAGGAAACAAACCTTCTATTTGGATGTCTTGAAGGGATCTGCCCCTAAACTCCTCCACACGGTCATTGTCTTGTAGTAGCAGTATCTTAGCGATTTGAGTTTTTTCCAAGGCATCACTGGTGCACCTGAAGCATGCAAATTATCAGATAAGAGAATTTCGCATGTTAATAAAAATAATATACATAAAAGAAATATAATCCCTACAAAAGTTAACGCAGCACTTTTTAATGTCAAAGTTATAGAATTGTAGGACATGATTTGTATAGAGAATGGGTGTTTATAGAATATTTAAGCATTGTTTGACATTAATTACAACAAGAAATTTAACACCAGTATCCTCTGTATGTAGTTCTGCAAGAATCATAGAAATGAATAATTAAATAGGGTATTTCTTCTGATCAACAGCTATGGTCATTTATGGAAGAGCACCACAAAAGCAATGTATAATAACGATGTTACTTGGATACATTGTATTTCTAAATGAACAAAGTCTATTTGTCACTTGGGTATAATCATGTTCATATTCCAACATGAGAATGGACAAAAATGGTCTTTCCAGGGTTTCTTTCAAAATTTCAGATGGCAAATACAGCTTTCACAGCAATTCTTGTTTTTCTTGTATACATAGTCTCACATCTTAACCACTGTCAGGACCATACTGGTAGGTTACACATGATTTATCCAAGACTACCAACTTACCTATAATGTATCTTATGGATGTCAAGTGAGTGGCCCATATGGTTTATCACCCATTCCATCTCATTTGGTTTAATCCAGGACCTGAAATAAAAGTAAGGCATTATATAACCTTTTTTAACCGAGGTATTGCTCACTTTTGGTTATTGTTCAAATGTTTGGGGAAATACCTCACAAAACCAAAGTGCAAAACTTGAAAAACTACTCAAAAAGTTTTTTATATGCAGACTTGTAAATTTAGTATGTTTAAAAGATCATTTACATACCAAGGTCTTTACATTTGGAATAATTTACCTGTGCAAAATTATAAAAGTATCTTAATCTTTTAAATAATTCCTTATGGACTTAAAGAATAATATTTCCATTTTTTTCCCTTTTGTTATACATGTATTAGCATTGCATGTATTTTTGACTGATTGTACTTTAATTGAATCCTTCAGTAATGCTTTTGTGATATGGAAGCAACCACTATTAATATATGTTTGAGAATTACTGAAGTTTCAAATATTTGCAATTAAGCACTAGTTACAGTGTTGGATGAGAAATATCAATTGCATGGTTTAGGTTGTTTGGTTCTAAGATTGCCATTAAGCCTAAAGGCCATGAACAAAGAATCTTAATCTTAGTTACCATTATCCTTAGTTAAGTGAAAAATAATGATCTAGACAAAAATTATCAGACCTTGACATGAAACAAAGTACTTGAATATGACAAGCAAAATACTGTCTTGAAATACATACACAGACACTAATAGACTTTTGGTAATTATCAACAAATCAGAAGTTGCAAAAAAAAAAATATAACTTTGACCTTCATTTATTAGGAGTAAGTATTGGGATCCACAAGAATTACATCTAATTATATGTCTCGTCTTTCTAGCTTTGTAAATAACGTCAACACTGTACAAACAGCAAATCCTCCAAGTTCAAATGTTTTTACCCAAAAATACTAGAACCAGTAAACACCAATTTCCCTTTAAATTAAGGTCAAAAGGTCAACACAGTTTTCAGTATTATAGTTTGGATAATGCGACCAAGTTTCAGTTTAATCAAAAACAATAACACTGTCAAAAGCAGATATACCATATATCAGGTTTTTTTTCACGATGAGACAATTAAATCTCCCTACTATCACGATGCACCCTCTTAATTAAACTCACTTTAAATGAACACTTTTTTTGTGTGTTTCCATCTCCATTGTTGGGTTGGTAATTTATAGCAATGTATGACAATATTCCAAGTTGGAGACAAAGCCAATGAATATTACATATTCCAATTCATCAAGAAAATACAAATGGATTGAACCGTTACATGTATGAGTAAATGCTACCCATTTCTTCATGTTGAAAACCTCGAGAACACTACGTATATAATGCCAGTCTGTAATATTTCTGAATAAGCACAAAGCCTTAATTTTCTGCATGTTCATTTAAAATCTTGCATACTATTAAACACAAGAGTTATTTGACTTTGATTTAAATCAATGTTTTTTGCATGTCAGAACAATGATATTGATAATATTGAATAAGGTGTCAAAGCCATCACAAAATTAGGATATGTGAGTTGCAGCCCTTATTCAGGACAAAGTAAACTACATTACATCATTGTTCTAGTCTTTGGTTCCACAGAACAAATAACCTTGTCCAACGCCTGAAGTAAATTGCTACAAATCCAATTAGAATTACACCAACAACTGTTGTCAATAGTTGTGTTATCAGAATTAAACACAGAAGCAGATTAACTGAATCTATATGGTTGCAGCTGCACACACAGTCATCCATTTTGGAAAAAGTTGTCACATGACCTATAGTTTACATGCTTAAAAAGTTTAAAACTTGGGGTGCACCCCAGAAGTGAATGTACTTGTTTATTATTATATATTGGCCCTAACTGATTCCAGGTTTGGCAATATAGGGCAATTTAACTAACTTCTTTTTTGTTCAATCTACAAGAAAATATCACACAAATTACAAGATATGCAGAACCATTGTGCAATTGGAAGTGCATCTGGTTTAATAAATGTGAGATACAACCCAAACTCCTTGCACAATTGGAATTGTTGAAGAACTCGATCACAATATCTGATATCTGGCAATTGTTTAATTAATGTTAGGTGTCTGTTGCATGTGCAACCAACAAAATTTGTAGAATGAAGAACTTAATCTGAAACCTTGGTTTAATAATTTAAATAAATGTGAGATAATTGTACAACCTATGAAGTTTGCATAATTAAAAACAAATATATGTACGTAGAACAAACAGACTCTGACATCTAGGGGATGGTTTTTAAGAAATGTGGGCACAGTGAGGTGCAACCCATAATGTTTAAACAATTATTGGGAATCAATGTAGAACATACTCCGACATCTAGAAGATGGTTATAAAGAAATGTAAACACAGTGAGGTGCACCCCACAAAGTTTAAACAAGTATTGGGAATCAATGTAGAACATACTCCGACATCTAGAAGATGGTTATAAAGAAATGTAAACACAGTGAGGTGCACCCCACAAAGTTTAAACAAGTATTGGGAATCAATGTAGAACAGACTATTACATCTGGGAGATGGTTAAAGAAATGTGAGGTGCAACTCACAAAATTTGTACAATTATTGGAATTTTGTAGAACATAATCTGACAACTGGAAGGTCGTTTAATGAATTTTGGACGTGTAATCCACAACATTTATGTTTGGAACCAAATGTATACCTTATTGGACACATGTGAGTTGGCCATGGTTATCCTACCGACCTAGACCTCCTAGAAATGTGAGGTGCAACCCACAAAGTTTGTATCGGACATCTCATTCTGGGAGCTCGTTAAAATAAATGCGGAATACATCTCACCAATGTTGTATAATTGGGAAATTACACAGGTGTGATCGATCACCTAAGCAATAATTAATAGATACTTACGATAACAACTAGCAACGCAACCCAGGCGCCAAGCTGCCACAAATCATGATCAGTCAGCTGTTTGATTTGCCTCCGATCAATGTCATGTGCATGTTTAGAGTTATTCCCCTTTACAGTGTTCCGTAATGAAAGCTCCCGAGGGCACACGAAGAAAAAAGACATTCCGAAAACACGTTCAAAATGTAAACAAATCAGAGTCGATTCATGGTCTTGTCCGAAAATCTGATTGGCCGTCCGTGGTCCGTTTTCTGTGGGGTGCAGTTTTTAAACATGTGTTATTTTATCCAGAATTTGTCCGCTGAACCGTTTTAAGCAGTAATTATATGAGGTGCAACACACAAGTCGAGTTTTCCTCACAACTCGTACATGTACGGGTGAATCTCCTCACAAGTATGTCTCCACCAGTGCGGACGGACGGACGGACGGACGGACGGACGGACGGACGGACGGACGGACTGACGGACGGACGGACGGACGGACGGACCACGGACGCAGGGCGATTTGAATAGCCCACCATCTGATGATGGTGGGCTAACAAATGTAAGATAACTTTTAAGTAAGATTATGGGCAAATGTTGAGAATGTTTTGACATAAATAGGGGAAGAAGACTAACTAAACAGATTACAGCTTAAATTCTGGAAATCTTCTAGTGTTTTTGATGTATGCAAGAATATGTCTGAATATTGATATATTTATTTCATCGTCACACTGAATGCAACCACATAAAAGTACTGATAAATTAAAATGATCATGAAGTATAAAAATTTTTATGTTTTCTCTCAATAAGTCTCTTTCTTTATCAAAAGTAGGGCAGTGGAAAAAATAACTAAACAGATTACAGCTTCAATTCTGGAAATTTTCTAGTGTTTTTGATGTATGCAAGAATATGTCTGAATATTGATATATTTATTTCATCGTCACACTGAATGCAACCACATAAAAGTACTGATAAATTAAAATGATCATGAAGTATAAAATTTTGTATGTTTTCTCTCAATAAGTCTCTTTCTGTATCAAAAATAGGGCAGTGGAAAAAATAATGTTGCGCAGTTTCTTGTTTATACCCACAGCCACAGGTAGGATGATCTTTCAAATGATCTTTAAATAAATCATAGTTCAAATTAATGCAATTATTTCTAAGTTGACAAATGATAATACTACCTTTTCTATACATATTACTTTTAAGAATAGGAGTCACTTCATTTCCACCATTATCATCATTGGAAACTGAAATAAGATTCTTAAATTTTGAAATAGATGGGGCATTAATAGTTTCTAGATCTAGAGCATTAAATTCACGGAAAGTAGAAGGAAAGTACATGTAGTTTTTCATATAACTGCTTGACTTACATTAAGGAATATTAAAATATCTATTTCTGCGTAAAGCATACATGTGTGGTTCTGGTCGATTAATAAAAGGATTTACTGTATCAGTTAAATATCCAGGAGCTGCATTATGCAGAATCTTATACATTAAAATTAACTTATGTTTTTTCCTTATTTGCTCTAATGTTTCCCAGCCTAATTCTTTGTGTAGCTTTTCATGAGATGTTCCTTTTCGCATACCAGTTATTATACTTGCTGCTTCAAGCTGTAGATTCAATTAGATTTTTAGATTGATCAGTACAATTATCCCAGACAACATCAGCATATTCTAATAATGGTCTAATATAAGATGTATATAATCTTGTGGAAAATTAATGGGCTATTTACGCTGAAATATGTTCCCAAAAACTTTAATTAATAATTAAAAAAGGGAATCACTATTCGTTGATCAACGATTTGGACATGTAAATTTTTTTTCGTCACATATGATAACGCATGCGCATAACAAGCTACATCGGTAAACAAAAAATGGCGATCCGCGTGACCTACATGTAACTACCAAGCGAAAAGTGGCCGTATGGTCAAACTTCAACGTAAGGATTATATTACGGAAGCATAATGAGGGATGGGAAGTATTCATGGGAGAAACTAACAGCCAAATTGTTTGCATGTTACAGTTTTCTTCTGGATAGCCGGTGACACAGTTTTGATTTGGTTTTGGGGCCTCCCAAGGGATAACTCTTTTATTCCTCTGTTACATGAAATGCGTGTGTAAAACTTGAAAGCGTGTTTTGCAATATTCCCTTTATAATATTTCAGTAAAACGGCATAATTGAATTATAGGTTTGCCCTATGGTTGTCATCATCGGAAACCCACATGACACTGTTAACGTACAATGTAAGAGTGCAGTCTGGCGATGCATGGTTGTATCATGTAGGGCCTACCCATTTGCATCGGCTTCAGTCAGGTACTGATGTCGATAAATGATGCATAGATGTCGACATAAATTTCTTCATATGAATATCGTGTGTAATTAACGTCTGATTATTAATGTGAATATGATTAAAAAATGTATACACGGATTTTGTGTCTGGTTCATCATCGGACCTATACATTACGCGTCCCCTCCCTTTGGGCCCCTCGTCGACTTGCGACAAAATAGTCACCTGATTGACGCGTGATCAGCGCTATTTTTATCGGGCTTTCCCGAGGAATGCAATTTTTCAAGTGGCTAATAAACACATTTTGAGTGGACTTTGAATATTGAAATAACAGGAAAATGTATCTGGTAGTGCAGACAGCATGTACATTCAATAACTTCATTGTAGACTTCCCCGGGATGCCCCTTTAAGATAGGCTACATTAGAAATAATTTCATCTTGAAAAAGATTGGAGGTATAATGGGATATTTTTTCCTTGTAAACAACACTGATTTTGTTTTATTTGGATTGAATTTAATATCCTACATTCTTGCCCATTGACTTATCCTTTCCAAATCATATAGTGAGGTATCATTAGCAAACAATTTAATCTTACTTGACACCAATTCAGTTATATCATTAATATAAAGGAGAAATAAAAAAAGGACCCAGAACTGAACCTTGCGGTACACCAGCATTAACTAATTTGTATGAAGAAAAGAAACCTTCAGTAACAACCCTTTGTTTTCTATCAGAAAGATAATTATCAAATCATTTAAGAAGTTTGCCTGATATACCATATTTACTTAACTTATGTATGAGACCAACATGCCAGACTCTATCAAAGGCCTTACTTACATCACAGAATACAAACCTTAAGTCCTTACCCTGATCAAGATTACTAATTATCTCATTATAGATATATAGAAGTTATATGAATTACTGTAGAATCACCAGGTATGAAACCTGACTGGTGTTCAGAGATAATCTTGTTAAACAAAACATAGTTATACAGATACTTAAAAATGATTTTTTTCAAGAATTTCATAAAGCAAGAAGTAATTGAAATGGGCCTATAATTAGATACATCATTTTCCCTTCCACATCCCTTATATATTGTATTAACATTGGCTTGTTTCCATATATATGGTATTTTCCCAGTACTAAGTGTGTTATTAAAGAGTAATTTCAATGGTAAAGCTAATGCTGGTTTGAGGTTTTTAACTACCTTGGGTAAAACACAATCAGGACCAGGAGTTTTTTCCATTAATACAGGAGATTTGATCAATAACATCTTTCTCAGTAACTGTAATATTTGAAAGAGAAAAAGGAAATCTTCAATATCTACATCAGGAAGTTCAAGACCAGGTGTAGTTGAGGATATGGAAGTAAAGTAGCTATTGAGACTTTCTGCTTTATCATGCCAAGAATTTGTAGCGATATAGACTACGGACTTAGAGTGCTATAAGTCCGTGTCACTAGACTAAGAGAGTCATAAAGCCACGGACTTAGCAATCTAGTTCCGTGCATAAAACATACAATACGTTTCCTTAAAACATATACACTTGTATGTTCCTGGTTTGATCTCATTTGTCATATCATAATATATCATTTACGTAATTAAATTTAAATGCAGAAATATTTCTCTATAATCACGGAATCTATGTAGGCGCTATAATGGAACAAAGAAATATTTTTTAGCTACATAATTTTATTTGAACTAAAATATAAAGGCATTTACTAAATAAAATAAAAACAAGTATCTAAAGTGCTTTATTTTATTATTTGGTAATGAAAAGTTCATTATAAAAAGTCAGGGGTGGATGAGTTATATTTTTTTCATTACAGTGGGATTGAACACAAGCTTACAAATTTATATTAATATACATATTTACACGATGAAATGTATATAATATCACGGTGATAATACGGACATGTAAAACTATAACGGCACTATTTGACCTAAACTGAAACAATCCGAGTAATTTTACAACCAGTCAACCCTCGTTTACTCGAAGTCGGTGAGACCGTGCACGTGTTAAGTGAGCTCGATTATTTTGGTGTGAAGTTTGACGTCGAGATACTTAAAAATGGGGTCTTCGGGTTTAACGAGTTCGAGATCACTAGGTTTCACTGTATATCGACTTGAGTAAAAAAAACCCACCTCCATCCTTAATTATGCCACATAACTTGAATCACATTGGTGACAACATTTTTAGCAAAAGTCGACCTAAATCCCTGAAACATAATATAACTCCGAACTCCTTACAGTAGGTCTAAAACAAGATGTAAAATATCCTCGGGTCCCTGTGCATGTGTTTTACAGTAGGTCTAAAACAAGATGTAAAATATCCTCGGGTCCCTGTGCATGTGTTTTACAGTAGGTCTAAAACAAGATGTAAAATATCCTCGGGTCCCTGTGCATGTGTTTTACAGTAGGTCTAAAACAAGATGTAAAATATCCTCGGGTCCCTGTGCATGTGTTTTACAGTAGGTCTAAAACAAGATGTAAAATATCCTCGGGTCCCTGTGCATGTGTTTTACAGTAGGTCTAAAACAAGATGTAAAATATCCTCGGGTCCCTGTGCATGTGTTTTACAGTAGGTCTAAAACAAGATGTAAAATATCCTCGGGTCCCTGTGCATGTGTTTTACAGTAGGTCTAAAACAAGATGTAAAATATCCTCGGGTCCCTGTGCATGTGTTTTACAGTAGGTCTAAAACAAGATGTAAAATATCCTCGGGTCCCTGTGCATGTGTTTTACAGTAGGTCTAAAACAAGATGTAAAATATCCTCGGGTCCCTGTGCATGTGTTTTACAGTAGGTCTAAAACAAGATGTAAAATATCCTCGGGTCCCTGTGCATGTGTTTTACAGTAGGTCTAAAACAAGATGTAAAATATCCTCGGGTCCCTGTGCATGTGTTTTACAGTAGGTCTAAAACAAGATGTAAAATATCCTCGGGTCCCTGTGCATGTGTTTTACAGTAGGTCTAAAACAAGATGTAAAATATCCTCGGGTCCCTGTGCATGTGTTTTACAGTAGGTCTAAAACAAGATGTAAAATATCCTCGGGTCCCTGTGCATGTGTTTTACAGTAGGTCTAA
The DNA here is from genome assembly GCA_947623455.1 of Mimachlamys varia. Taxonomy (NCBI): domain Eukaryota; kingdom Metazoa; phylum Mollusca; class Bivalvia; order Pectinida; family Pectinidae; genus Mimachlamys; species Mimachlamys varia. Next base: position 45,051,199 of record OX392539.1, read on the forward strand.
AACAAGATGTAAAATATCCTCGGGTCCCTGTGCATGTGTTTTACAGTAGGTCTAAAACAAGATGTAAAATATCCTCGGGTCCCTGTGCATGTGTTTTACAGTAGGTCTAAAACAAGATGTAAAATATCCTCGGGTCCCTGTGCATGTGTTTTACAGTAGGTCTAAAACAAGATGTAAAATATCCTCGGGTCCCTGTGCATGTGTTTTACAGTAGGTCTAAAACAAGATGTAAAATATCCTCGGGTCCCTGTGCATGTGTTTTACAGTAGGTCCAAAACAAGATGTAAAATATCCTCGGGTCCCTGTGCATGTGTTTTACAGTAGGTCTAAAACAAGATGTAAAATATCCTCGGGTCCCTGTGCATGTGTTTTACAGTAGGCCCAAAACTAGACGTAACAAATTATCGGGTCCCTGTGTTTAAATCATACCTGTTATTGTGAAGCATATCAAAGAGCTGTGTCATGCCCCATGGGAGATCTACATGTACGGGTTATCTATTAAAGGGTTTAAAGTATGTAATGGGTTCTGAGATAAACCCATATACTTACTCCAAACACACGACACGTTAGTTAACGATACTCCAATGGAGATAGGCATGTTCGTTCAGTTGTACCACTTGTAAAACCCATTCTATTTACATTTTTTTGGTGTGACATCGAGGGTTTTTTCGATGTTAAGGTTAAATTTCTTAAAAATAAAACGAATACCGCGATCTGCATTTAAATGTTTGCAAGCACGTGGCAGATAAAAAAAGTCCGTTTTAACATACATATTAATTACATGTTCACACATATATACGTGTTTGTACAAGGCAAACTAAAGAATAGATCTGTTGTATTCCTCCTGAAATTACCTTCTGCACAAACTGATAATAAAGTCGATTTTAATCTGATCATTCTCATGGTGATAATGTATGTACTTGTGATCGAGATTTTGTTCTCTAACATGCTCATATAAAAGGAAACAAATCCCTGTGATATTGCAATAAAATATAAATCGGAAACAAATCCCTGTGATATTGTAATAAAATATAAATCGGAAACAAATCCCTGTGATATTGTAATAAAATATAAATCGGAAACAAATCCCTGTGATAATGCAATAAAATATAAATCGGAAACAAATCCCTGTGATAATGCAATAAAATATAAATCGGAAACAAATCCCTGTGATATTGTAATAAAATATAAATCGGAAACAAATCCCTGTGATATTGTAATAAAATATAAATCGGAAACAAATCCCTGTGATAATGCAATAAAATATAAATCGGAAACAAATCCCTGTGATATTGTAATAAAATATAAATCGGAAACAAATCCCTGTGATAATGCAATAAAATATAAATCATACGACACATTGTCTCTTTCAATATTGCGCAATGGCCAGGTGGAACTACAATTGTACATGTATTCCGATATATGGACAATTGTGAACTCGGTGATAATAACAAACCTTCAAGAAAATTCTGTTTGGTATCAGAATTAAAACTTTCTATGTCTCACATACAATGTCAGTGTCGGGTGGAGTTGGAGGTGGGAAACATTAATATTGATAAAACCGTCACCCTAGATTCACTCCCTGTTTATAAGATTCAAACTTCGTACCCGGAAATTGATATTTTCGTGTCCCTGTGTCATCAAGGAAATGTTCATGGAGTCTTTTAATTTTCGTTTCGTTTCACATATTCTATTTAAGACATAGATACAGAGTTATAGACAGGTGTAAAATCTGTCCGTAGAACATGCATCCAAAGCAAGTACAAGGACCTGAGATCTTGTTAAAGCTGATTTTAGACCTTAACTATCGGGCGTTTAGTGTAATTTTACACTTTTGGGTGATTTAGATGAACTTTCGATAAAGTGCCCCTCTCTCCCAATACTCATGAAGGTTTAATTAAGGCTTTATAAGTACTGAGTTGTCATTTTTAACGAAATTGATCTATTATCTATGAGATTAGGATGTCCCTGCCAAAACCTCACCCCATCCCACATCCAATTAAAATTCCCGGACTTGAGTAAGTCTGGTTCCCACAGAACTGTGATCATAGTAGAGTTAAATTTCTCTATTGTCCACAGAGGAGGGGGATCAGTTCAATCACAGTCGTACGTACGTATCTTCTCCTTCGGAACCCCCTACGAGGTAATGGTTCTCAAGTAATCGAGATCGAGACGAGGAAACAGTACGGAAGATGCATTCATCTTGACAAACTCGGACCTTACCCGTCTAGATAGATCCGGATCTGTCTTGACTCTCTGAGCTAAACCATTCGGTGTTGTCAAACGGTCCTTCATACGTTCAGCCATTAGCCTATCTTTGGCATCTCTCTCTCTGGAGATCTCTGGTAGATCGGTCCAACTCCTCTAATACCATTCAGACAGGCTGTGACGGTTCGAAGCAAAGCCTCGATGACATTGATAAAGCTGTTAGACACCAATTGCGTTCGGAAGCTTTTTAAGAACGTCCAGTGTTTCAGACGATCATGATAGGATTCCACAATCCAGCTCGATTTGGTGATAGTTCTGTCAAGATTTGCTTGGACGTCAGAATGTTGACTTTGACCGGGTTTCAGGTATGACGGCATGCTAGCATTGAGTCCACAGGCTTCGAGAACTGGTAGGACATCTCTAAAATCTCGGTCAACGACAACATTGTCATCTGGTTGTAGCCAAGTAACTAGCTTGTCCATGACTTTTTTTGTAATTGTAGCATCATTTTCGCTGCCAGTGAATGGTCCTACTGTGTCCAGAATGTAGCCATCTGGTAAGGCGATGCTCATGAATTTGAGATAGTTTCTCTTCTTCTGGCCACTGTAGGACATTCTCTGGAGCTTGTGGTTGGAGCTTTTCTGGATATAAATATAGGTGCCATCTAATATGGCAGTGGCTTTATCTCCAAAAAATGCTTCTGAAAAGACAGTAGTGTGCCCGAGCAACTGTTCTCTTGTCAAGTGATCCGGACCTAGAAATTGTGGGACTATCGATGTGTCTAATGCCTTAACTATGGAGTCGAAATTTTTGGACACACTTGACTTGGAAATTCCAAAAAGAGAAGAACACTGACTCCAGGAAATGTCGGTTTTCAGTTTTACCCAGAACAGTAATAGAGCATCGTATGTAGTCTTGGTATATATACCAGATGAAAGATATGAGGAACAGTGCGAGTGGATTTCGAGGAACTGATCTTTGGACCAACCTGTCCAGGAGTCATCAAGAGAAGAAAAGCTTATTGCAAACGCAGACTGGTTCTGTGAAAGGACGTGCGACACCTCTAGGAGGTCATTAATGATTTCGGACAATTTTGATGGGAACTGAGATTCCAAGGAACCTCTACCATCAAGGACAACCTCTGTAGACGGATCTAAGTCGTTACCAATAAGGTGAATGGAGCAGACGCGGGATGAGGTGGTACACCACAGATTGTGTGAATAGATCAGGTGATGTCTTGCACTTTTTGGAAAGACTGATGATTTTGTTCCATTTATTGCAAAGGTAACAAGACAGAGACAGCATTTTTTGTGTGAAGATGATCCATTCAAAAGTTCATGAAGGGTCAGCAACGGCAGGATATGGGACGGGGAGTCGTCTTCTTGTTCCGACGATACTTCATGTAACACTTCTTGTAAATAAGTTTTTGTTCCTTTGCTGACATCAATCCTTGTTGCACCAGCGTATCTAGGAGCCATTTATATTGTGGACTATTTACATTGCGTGCACTTCTGTTCTTATTGCCATTGCGTGCACTTCTGTTCTTATTGCCACTACGTTTCTTGAAGTATAGTTGACAGCCTTCTCCATCACATTTACCCTCCATCTTGAAACAATAACGATTGGTTTATGAAGCGTCGAGAAAGTAACAAAATAGCAAGCCACCGATGATTGCTGTAAACAGCTAATACTTAGTAGTTTGGTACAATTATGCGAAAATGTGTGATAAATAACGAACAACTAATTACACAAAATAACAAGACAATACATACTAAATCACATTCAATACCTCCAAGAAGCGCAGAATTGATTGATTACTTAGAACAAAATAAAATATTTCATATGGATAATCTATCTATTCGATGTGGCGTGGTCGGCAGGCACAAAGAAAGTGAGACAAGTCAGGGTCCCAACACTGACAGAACCACAGCGCTTTAGAGATGGGACAATAAAACAAGGAAAGTGAGACAAGAATAGCTAGCGTCGAGTCAATGATTCCGTAAACGTATAGACAAAGACAAGAAGATACGAATAAATGTACAAGGCCACACGATCAGAAAATTCAGAAGAGGACAACTTGACATAGAACAGTATTCATGTATCAGGGTGTCCTCAGTGTAAATCTTTATATCGATACTGTTTATTTAGTCGTTAGATATCATAAAACTGTCATGAAAATATCCGCTCTGATATTCAATATAACATTTTGTATATAATAAGCTATAAAATAGGGTTTCAGACAAGGTTGTTACTCATTTCCCCTTTTCTTTCAATTTACAAACACATTCAGGCTGCGATATGAAAACGTTCCACTACATGGAATTAGCTGATTTTTGGTACACATATGAAACAAGTAAAGCTCTATCCGATTTTGTGATGGAAATTTGCATCCGAAACTATATAACGGGAGAAAATTGCAATTTTATGGTATTTTTCTTCATAATTGTGTCTCTGCATGTGCATTTTCATCCGAGATTTTTTTTTTTTTTTATGTTTTATGAATAAACACGATGTTTTGGAAATAGTTATCAAAAGGAATTTATAATATGTTGCGAATTAGAATTTTGAGATAACTTTCTTTTATTTACGACCTTATGTCTTTGATGCTCGAAATGACAACTTTATAAAAATACATTTTCACTGAAATTATGAAATCTGGGTGTCGGAAAGGTGTAAAATTATTCTTCGGAAGAGAAAAAAACTGTAGTTGAGCTAGAGAAGAAATTATACGGGGGCAGGCTCCTATGGAGATTAACATTACTGGAAACAGGACCTTTTACGTGATTCTGAAAAATTCTGAAAAAAAATCCAGTTGATAACCATGCAAAAATAAGCCTCAAACGAAGTTAACCTAAGCGGAAACGAGCAAGAAACACTCTTCACAAAAAAAATCAAAGAATTGAATATAATTCAGGTGGAGCCCACTTCAACAACAAACCGAAGGTAGAAGATGGTTCGAAATGGACGCTGTTTACAAATACAGAGTTTCAACTGCTGCTGTACCAGTAACCGCGAAAGAATTCATCTTGAATATTGCTGATATCAGTTAACCTTAACTAAATATATAAATATAATAAGTTATAAGGCTTTATTTTCGCTTCAAGTTTTGCCGAAAGCTACGTTTATTGTATGTTGCAACCCTTATTGTAATAAGGGTTGCAACATAGGGCCTTTAAGGTTTTCGCATATATTTCATCTATGTAGTATTGAAAGTAGGTCTAAGTCATTGATATGAGGGAACCTTGTAGAATTCTCTCCTAGGTACCTGTTGGCCAAATATCATTACATTAGGCCTTTCGGTTATTAAGCTTCTTTAGATTATGATACATTTGACCACTGTGACCTCGAATATAGGTCAAGGTCAATGATATTAGGAAACGTTCTGGCACTCAGCTCTAGGTACATACTGGCCAAATATAATTATCATGGATCTTTCGGTTATTGAGAAAAAGATTGTTAATGTTTTCACATATTTGACCCATGTGAAATTGACAGTAGGTCAAGGTAATTCATATGATAAAACTCAGCACATTAGGCCTTTCGGTTATTCAGTCGAATGTTTACACCTGTCCTTGACAACTGTTTATAAGTTATTTTGGTTGTAATACCCTAAGGATGACGTAACACACACATTTGCTGCACTTTTTAAATTTAGTAATTTGTACATTCCAAATCCCCAATATTAAATACATAGCATTATCTCTTCTCACCAATCTGAGCATGATATGATGAAAAGATATTTTAATGATTGTCTGACCTGCAATGATTTTTTAAATCGCTGCCACCTTGTTATTTAAAAAAAAAAACTGTATAATTCTCTTGAATAGGATTTAAGAAAAAATGTTGATACGTTATAATTCAACCATATCGAACAAACAGTGAGAAAAAACAATAGTTGTACTGCAACTGAACTTCAGCGTTATTACAAATTCCGGTACACATGCAAAGATGATTGACAGCCGTATAAGTAAAGTCACCAATGTCAAAGTACTTCTATTTCAAAAACAATGTTTAATGTTTTCTTTTCTGCAATAATCTCCGTGGAATTTTTCCAGTGAAGGACTGGTAACAAAACATTATCCAAATATTGACAGCCGTATAATACAAGACACCAATGTCAAAGTAATTCTTTTTCAAAAACAATGTTTGACGTTTTTTGTTGTTGTTTTTTTCTGCAATAATCTCCGTGGAATTTTTCTAGTGTAGGACTGGTAATAAAACATTATCCAAAGAGAGAAATGGTTTTATATAGTTGTCCAATTAAAACAATAAAATAAGAGAATACCGAAGCGTCAACATAATCATAATCCAAACTCAAAATCGATTTAACCAGGGGCAAAATTTGAACAAAGGAAATATTTACATGGAGACCCTTGCAAAAGTACAAGACAATAAGACCAGGTGTTCCGAAAGAGTAAGCGTCTTCTGCTTCATCGACGACATCCGCCATGTAAATCTTTGTCACATCCAAGTAAACATCAAGTTCTCAAAATGAGAACCGAGTATCATTGTCAATCACAACAAGTAAACACACTAATGAGCATACTCAAAAACGTCCATCTTCATATCACTTAAAGATACAAAATATTTCTCAATGAGACAAAGATGGAGACCATACAATTTGCCCATAGTTCTTATCAACTTGCAACTCTCGAATCCTTGTGTTGTTTGTTTGTCAGCAGTCGACACCGATCACGAATAATCACGATACCTAGAGCAAGCCCTAGAATATCAAGTCAACTGCCACATGTAAACACCATAGGTTGGAGAAGCATGGATGTTACAATCAAGAAATAGAAAGTTCACGATCAGAAAATTGAAATCATCACGTTTACCGTATAGCTTAGTAGTAAGCTGTCCATAATTATGCAATCAACATTTTGTCAATATAGGTATATTAACATTTTCGCTGTAACCCATTACATGAACATTACCAGCAGAAATGCTTTTCATGCGCGTATGAAAGCACAGTTTCTCGAGACTTATTACGTGGTGCTCCCTTGTTGTGATTGACAATGAGGACTCGGTTCTCATTTTGAAAACTTGGATGTGACCAAAATTTAGATGGCGGGTGTCGTCGATGATGCAGAATACGCCTACCTTTCCGAAACACCTGGTCTTATTCTCTTGTACTTTTAAGAAGGTCTCCGTGTAAATCTTTCCTTTGTTCATATTTTGCTTCTAGTTGAATCGATTTTGAGTTCGGGTTATGGTTTTGTTGACGCTTTAGTACTCTCTGATTTTGTTTCTTTGTTTTTTTAATTTTTTTTTGTACTTATGACGTCATAGATCAAGCTTGAATGAGTCTTGTTGCTTCACTTCGAATGACATGGAGAACGTCCCTCAGTCAAACGCTCTTATTATCGTTGGCGCCAATTTTATTTCATTTCATTTAAATGACGACGCAAATACAAACGCAGGTGACAAACTAATTAATGGAAAAAATCTGAATAAAATTAAGCAATTGTTCTATAATAAAATGTAAATACGTGAATATGGATTGAAAGTCATTGTTTTAACTTTTAGAGTGTTAGTAAGCCTAGTGGGCTTCATACATACATGTACATGTATAATATGGATGTAACGGATGAACTGTCATAACACTACGAAAGTACGTTGAGTCTTTAAATCCTGATATAGATTATCTTATTATAGAAACAAGTGTTATCAAACTAGCGCTTGACACGGATATAACTTACATGTACGTTACACAACTGAGGAAGGAAAAATAAATATGATGATACATTATGGATGAAAATGGCGTACAAATAACTGAATATTTTCACAAATAAGAACTTCACACAGAGAAAGCGTTTTGAGTGTTATGGAATAAACTGATGCTGGATACATATTAACAATGAGCAATAATAATACTATAATACCCCGATACCATACAATATCTATGTATTTAACATCGGATATGATGAACATTAATTTGTAATAAAAAAGATATAAATTGGATTAAAATCATATAACCAAATTTAACAATCATCCTTTGTCATTTTCTAGGAATGACGACAGTCGACGAGGAAAGTCTGTGCAGCTGCTGTAGTCGACTGTCGTACTTACTAGCATCACAAAAAACACGGACTGCGGGGACAAAATGGTTGTCTGATCCCGGATGATTATCCACAAAAATGAAATTGGTGTTCAGTCTGAATTTAACATCTGTCCTCAACAACTAGTTATAGGTTATTCAGGCGTAATTTTCTGAAGATAGTTTGCACATTCCAAATCTTTTAATTAGATAGCATTACTTCTGCTCACCAATATCAGTAAGATTTGGTGATAAGGTTTTCCTTTTAATTTTCGAAATTAACGCAATTTCAACGTTTAATGATTGCCTGACATGCAATGACTTTTAAATCAATGCCTCCTTGGTATTTCAAAAAATAGTTTGTATTATTCTCGTGAATATGACTTAAGAAAAATGTCGATACAAAATCAGTCAGCCAAATCAAACTGTGACGGTGTAATAGTATTTTTCGGCATAAGTCTACATGTATTCCCCTTGAGTGATACTGCAACTAGTTATGTATAGATAACTGCGTATTTAAAAAAAAGAAATGCGCTTTTTGTGCACACTTTTACCAACCACCCAAGCATTTTGCAAGACTGTGTTGAAGTGTTTGGAAAAACGGTAATAGTTAGGTACAAAACAACTATTGGTATTAAAAGTGCATGTCTTACTGCAGTCCGTGCAGACAGGGGCTAGGCACGGACCTATGTCACTATGAAAAGATTGTCAGATATTTGTTTTACATTTCTCGAATATAGCCCCTCCCACTACTATATATCTGACAAAGATATAAAGTAGTGGGAGGGGCTATATTCGAGAAAGGTAAAACAAATATCTGACAATCATTTCATAGTGACATAGGTCCGTGCCTAGCCCCTGTGTCCGTGCACATATCACATGTTTTAAAAACCTTCTGAATCCCTCTGAAAGGGCTCGGCGGATTAATATTTGTTCAAATATGACGTCGCACACGCTTCAGTACAATAACTATTCACTGACGGTCATTGTTTGGTTCCTTCAAGATTTTGACACATGGAATCCATTTCCCCTTATTATACAATAAATGGTTTCTGGCAAACTTTTGATTCCAATGATGCGCATTCGAAATTATTTTACGGTAACGCAAATACGAGGGATGTTCCAAAAATAATGTCACTTGCATCGGTGCTCATAAAGCGGAAGTGCTTTTGTTCATTTTAATTTGCTCTGCCCTTCAAAATACTCTCCGCCAGCCAGAACACACCTTTTTAGCCGGTCAATCCATTTTTGGAAGCATTTTTCATACTCGTCAATGGGTACACCCATCAGACACTGATAAACAGCAGATCCAAGGGCATTTCTCGAATTGTATCTCCTTCCAGATAAATGATATTTAAGTTTTGGAAAGAGAAAATAGTCGCAGGGGGCCAAGTCTGGCGAATACGGAGGGTGCGGAAGGACGGTAACCTTCTCTGACTCCAAAAAGTCAGTCACAAGTAGTTGTTGCAGGACGACCTGGGTGAGCAGCATCTTTCAGTTTCTGCTGCCCAGCACTAAATTTACCTACCCACCTACAAACAGTCCTGTGAGACATTTGGCCCTCCCCATAAATGTCACACATCTCGCGGTGAATATCTACAGCCTTTTTTCACATTTTTTACATTTTCAGCTCGTTCCTGTCATTTTGTGTCTAGTCTAAGGAATAGGCTATGAAACGATGTACACTGTACCGATGCCAGTGAACGTGTGGACGAGATATTTACCTGTGTCACGAGCCAGTGATCACTCAATCGACACGAGGTGGTTTTGTGCATAAATTGCACGATTTCCGCGAAATAAAGCACAGATGACATTATTTATGGAACACCCCTCGTATGGCAGCGCCCTGCAGTTGTGCCGCCCGAAGTCGGACCGCGTCACAACCAGATCATTGTGTCAATGCGTGTACTTAACGACCGCTATAAATAAGGAAATAAATTCGAAGTGCTAGTAATATTACTTATTACCAAATTAACAAATGATGTAATAAAAACAATAGTGCTGTTCACTTTGTGTTTTCGAAACTTAACAAAAATTGATGAAGATTCAGTGGGACTATATCATCTTAACAACCACTGTTATCGTAGTTACCATCGTAGCAACTCGCTTCGAATGTATTTTTCTTCGTATAGCACTTAAAAATTAATAATGATGTAAATATAAGGATTGTACCTCATTTTCACTTCGTACGAACATATTTACTAAGAACGCCCTATACAATGCAATAACAATCCAACACAATTAAGTATATTTCATTTAACCATTTGAAGAACAAAACTTTTCAATTAAAAGTTTTAAATGTATAATAGTCATATAACCAAATTTTACACTCACCCGTCGTCATTCTTTAGATATGATGACAGCCGATGAGGGAATTCGGTACCACTGCTATATTCGACTGTCATACTAAATATCAGCACAAACAGCATGGACAGCGTGGAAAACATGATGGTTTATTCCACGGAGGGTGATCCGCAAGAAATAAAATGGTTATACAGTCTAATGTTTACACCTGTATTACAACTGTTTATAAGTTATTTTGGTTGTAATACCCTAAGGATGACGTAACACACACATTTGCTGCACCTTTTAAATTTAGTAATTTGTACATTCCAAATCCCCAATATTAAATACATAGCATTACCTCGCTGCTACCTTGATATTTAAAAAAAACTGTATAATTCTCTTGAATATGATTTAAGAAAATATGTTGATTCCGGTACACATGCAAAGTTGATTGACAGCCGTATAAGTAAAGTCACCAATGTCAAAGTACTTCTATTTCAAAAACAATGTTTAATGGGTTTTTGTCTGCAATAATCTCCGTGCAATTTTTCCAGTGAAGGACTGGTAACAAAACATTATCCAAAGAGAGAAAATGTTTTATATAGTTGTCCAATTAAAACAATGTTCACAAGGCATTTACTCCTCAAATATATTACTACTCTGACCTTCGATAGTATGTAATATATCACAGCTAATACACCTTTTATCCTACTTCGAACCACCTCTTACTAAGATGTTCTATTATAATCAATAGCATACCTCATTCATTTAAGTGCCTATAAGATTCTAGTAGTTGCTCCGGTCAACATTTTCGTGTAAGCTATATATTTTGACGTCATAGTTGCAGGATGACGTTATAGACAATGAAGTGACGTCATTATTCCAGACAATGAGCAAAAAGGCGTCTGACCTAATGGTCTGTTTTTATTGCATACTATGTGGTCGTGTTGGGTAGATTCGGTATAATGTAAGAAATATTGTATGTCACTTCGGGCAATATTGGAGTTTATGGACTGGTCAGTCACCCAATAATATGTATATGGCCTCAGCTTCGCTACGGTCCATATACATATTTTTGGGTGACTGACCAGTCCATAAACTCCCATATTGCCCTCAGTGCCATACATAAATATCGGAAATATCGGAGTTTATTGACTGGTCAGTCACCAAAAAATATGTTTATGGACCGAAGCGAAGCTGAGGTCCATAAACATATTTCTGCGACATATAACTCCGATATTGCCCTCAGTGCCATGCCATATTTTTGTTAAATATACAAGACATGTTATCTCCGTCAGTACTACTTCCTTCGTCGAAAACTAAGCAGATGAATGTTTTGTTTAATCTAAAAACGTACATATCACAGACACGTGACTGCAACGGTAACATTATCTTTGAAATGAAAGAACTATTATGTGGGGACGAACATTCAACATCGACAAAACAAATTTGCATTGAGGAGATATTTTAGTGTCAATGAAGTTTGTGGTTGATGTGCCTATTGTTCGTACGTTTTAAAATGAATTGTCCATTTAAATAATATCAGTTGCTAAAATAAAAAAGCTTACGTACAATTAAAATGACATAAAGATATCATCAAATAAACAACGTGAGCATGAAATTATGCCATTATATTGCATAAAAGTTTTCGAAGTCGTTTTCTGACACGTGTACTGTTTTGGGTAGTGTTTTGAATTTTCAACAGCGATTTTAATCTTCGACCTAAAGCATTTCACTTTGGTACACCGAACGTGCAGGAATGTCAAAGAGTGTACAATGGGTAGCATTATAAATAGCCGTTATCGTTAAATAAACGAAAGATTACAAAACAAAATCCAATTGCAAACAGGCCACGCTGGATTACGTAGAATTTTATTTTAAAATTGAACTGAACAAGTCTGAGATCGGTCAACCATGACAGCGACTGGAACCCAGTTGCATAGCGTCTTTGACCTCCAAAATATTTGTCAATCATCATTAACACTAACACATGACCCGCACATTTGCACTTTTAAAATATTTTTATATCATTATAATTAATAAGCGTGGATAAAGATATCACGGCGTTTGCAGAAACCCAATATCTTCTTTACATACATTTGAACATTTTTTTTTTTGTAGAGAAAATTATACTTTATAAAGTCTTGCTTTCATGTATGTCAAGATTAAAAAATAGCTGAAAGGTACTTTGTTGAACCCCTTGTTCACATGGATTTACATTTAATTGAAATAAATAAATAATGTATTCTTGTATATGTTTTAGGTACATGCTACATACATACTTGTAATGTGGAACAGTCACTGGCCATATTTACAACAGTTGTCATCTGCCAGAAGGCAAACAGCAATAAGAAAATTTCATCTTCATGGTCGGGCTATGATGTTACAGCATGCCGAATAAGTGCCTTGTTCTGCTGTGATTAGATAACAAAAATCAGAGATTACCAAATCATCAACAAAACCATAATCCGAACTCATAATCGCAAACTAGAGGCAAAATAGAAACAAAAGAATGATCTACATGGAGACTCTCGTAAAAGCAGAAGAGAATAAGATAGGTTATTCAGGCGAAATTTTCTGAAGAAAGTTTGCTCATTCCAAATCTTTTAACTAGATGCAATGCTTTTAAATAGCATTACTTCTGCTCACCAATATCAATAAGATTTGCTGATAAAGTTTTCCTTTTAATTTTCGAAACTAACGCAACTCTTAACTTTTAAAGATTGCCTGACATGCAATGACTTTTAAATCAATGCCTCCTTGGTATTTTAAAAAATAGTCTGTTTTATTCTCGTGAATATAATTAAAGAAAAATGTCGATACAAAATCAGTCAGCCAAATCAAACTGACGGTGGAATAGTATTCTCGTTTCGGCATAAGACTATATGTATTCCCCTTGTGTGTGTATTTGGTTTCGGGGAGGGTATTTGTGAAATATAACGTTTGTAGCAAATGATATTTAGCCAGTATGTGCATGTGACAAATATAAGAGAACTTAAAGGCCCAGTATACGTAACTTTTGGTAAAACTTGAAGCGAAAATCAAGTCTAATAAACATCTTATATTTATAGATTTAGTTAAGATTAACGGATATCAGCAACATTCAAGATGAATTAGTTCGAAGTTACCGGTACAGCAGCAGTTGAAACACGCTATTTGTAAACACGCGTCCATTTCGAACCGTCTTCTACCGTCGGTTTGTTGTTGAAGTGGGCCCCACCTGAATTATTTTCAATTCTTTGGATTTTTTTGTCAAAAGTTTCTTGTTAGTTACCGCTCAGGTTTACTTCGTTTTAGTCTTATTTATGCATGGTTATCAATTGGATTTTTTTTCAGAATTTTTCAGAACGACGAATATTTCACTGAAGTTACGTATATTGGGCCTTTAAACAACTTTCAGGGTCAAAGGTGTCAAACCTGAAAAATAATTTCATGAATAACTGATTTTTTTTTTAGAAAACTGATACTTTGTGAGTAGGTACCAGGCATAAAGCAATGTAAAATTACCACAAATTGATGACCTTGACTTTCGTTTAAAATCACAAATGTCTAAAACAATTTTTTTTTTTAAATTTTTCGATGTCCTAGAGTAATGATACTTGGCTGGTAGATACTTTAGACATAATTCTCTAAAGTTTGAACAAATATATCTGATTTACCATGTTGGTATTGAGCAGTGAAAACGCTCGTGAGACTCATATCAATGCAGTTTTGTGTTATGCGAAGTACTGGTCATTTGTCTGATGAAGGTGACATAACGTACTTTTCATCGAAACGTCACATGAACCGATTTTTGGTTGTGTAACAATATATCCCAGAAGGACCTTTGTTCTTTAAAATATGGATCTTTTCGGTTGCTTGTTTTATTTCGTTTAATTATTAACTGTAGTTAAATGGAATTTGATAACTATTCGTATAAAATAATAATAGTTTAAAGATGGTTGGTTGGCAGCATTTTTGTTTTTCTGATCAGTTCCAAAATCAAAAGAGTACAACTAATGACCAAGAGGATTGCAATTTAATCTGTAATGTCTATATTGTATTTCTCAAAAAATAACAACAATATACTTTCATAGTCGTAATCTAAGATTGACGCTTTTCAGATCAGTCCGAAAATGGGACCATGCACAACTAGGGACCAAAGGGTACCCACATATAAGATATTAGAATGATCCTTACCTTTCTTGTTAAAACATAGCGATGAAATATTTCTGTAAATATCTAAGATAGTCACATGTTAGCCATAATGTATTTTTTATCAATCTAACGGACCAATGGAAATGTCAAGATATAGCTATAACAAAATGAAAATAATAGCAATATTGGTCTTTATTCAATCTTGATGACACATTGAGTCAACGACTCGTCTTACATATGATCAAGCATGATAAAATGTACATCATTTACAACTTATATTCTCCCGTCGACCATATTGTTTATCAAAACTCTCCGAAATGAACCATGCATAACTAGACACCAAGGAGAACTCTCATGTAATTTGAGAAAGATCCATGCAGTCAATAAATAGCGATAACAAATTATTACTGCAAAATTGAAGATGGCCGTCTGTTTGGCATTTATGTTAAAGGATCTGTCTGAAAATAGAACATGCACAACCAGGCACGAAAGTGAACTAGCATATGCTACTTGAGAATGACCCATCCAGTATATGTCAAGAAATAGTGACAGCAAACTTTTACTCATCGTCGGTGACTTTCACTGCGAACTCAAGCTAGACGCCAAGGGGAACATACATATGGAATTTGAGAATAATCAGTCCGGTACTTCTTAAAAAATAGCGATAACAAAATTTTGGATGGAAGGACGGACGACGGACGAACATTGGACCACGGATGCAGGATACTTTAAACAGCTCATAATCTGATGACGTTGGGCTTAACATCTTTACATAAATCATACTTTCCAACCAGAAGAAAGTTTACAAATAACTCAAGTATAATTATAATTCTCATTTGACAAAACGTTTATGAACATATTACTGTATATCATTAGCTCTATAGGTTGCTTGTGATCGTTACCTAAATAATTTAAAGGACAATAATTACTAAAACAATTTATCTTCTTAAGTGTCCCTATTTCACGTTATATCATGTTTTTGTAGGAGAAATGAAACATTACATAAACAGCCAATGGAATGTTAGTCCCCTCTTATGTTATACTTTGTCTAACTACTAACTAACTAAAGTCCTTTGTGGCAGATATGTGTTTGTATTTATAAAGGTGTGTGTGTCTAGCTCGAGAGTCAACTGGGGCGAGTAAGTGTGTTGGATCTATTGCTAAAATGTGGTGGACTGTTTTATAGAATAAGATGAGTCTTATTAAAATGCGTTTTGTTTGGAGTGTGGGCAATTGTAAATGGTATAACTTGTCTGATCCGAATTATCTAATTTTTAAAAAAGTTTGATTTTTTTTTCTATTCATCCTGCTGCATTTTAAACAATATTCAAAAATGTGATTGACCCCATCAAGGGTATTCCTGAAATGATTTAATTCGTTTGAAATTTTCCGTAATTTTAGCGATTTCGAGTATTAATTCCAAATGTCCACAACTTGGGATATTATCATATGTATATGAGTCATTATCAGAAAAGCTCAAGATTCAAAAGTTAAAAAATCAGAAAAACAACTTTCTTAAAGTGACAACTTTTATGGTTTCAGTAAAAGGGGATACATTGCAGGTTACAAAATCATTGTTTGTCCATTTTAATTTTTACCTGTTCAGTTACTATGGTAATGCTAACGATCACAGGTAAGTTAAAATGTCTGTGGTGTTACCATAATTGAACATACCAGTTCTTTGCTAATTGATTTATTTAATTGATAAAGTTATAACATAATGATTTTTTATTACATATACCTCATTTAAATACCATTTGAAGATATTTATTGGAATATGTCCCGACCCCTGTACTTTTGCACTCAAGGGATGTGCATTATTTCTTTTAAATAAAGTTAGAACTAAAGATTCATGAAAACAGTTATTAATTTGCAAACATACAATGCTGCAGATAATTACTGGAATGCTAATTGTTTCTTTTCACCTTTATTCAATTTAATATGAGTTGATTTTTGTGATGGTAACACCATGGACATTTGATAAACACCAAAGACAACTGTAACACCACAGACATTTTGTCCATTGTGTTACCATTTTAAATATCATAATACATGTATTTTAGTCAATTTCACTATTGACACACATTGTCTTTGTTTCCAAGTTGAAGAGAGGGCCATTCTTGATCACCTGAAATGTTGTGCTGGATTATACCAGCATTGTATGTCTGTGGTGTTACCATTGTCATCATCTAGTGCATATTGTAATTGAATTATATTTCATCAATATGCATATAATTATATAGTAATGTGTCCTAAACAAACAATTTAATTCATTAACTAAAATATAAATTGGTTGTATATGATGGAAATTCATATTATGCATCTTCTCTTGTCACCGAATTGTCTGTGGTGTTACTAGTAATGTCTTTGCCATTGCTCACAGAGAGAATACATGCTTTAATTACTGTCACACTAGTCCTAGTGCTTACTATATATGTTGTACAAATAACATTATACAATAATTTCTCTGTTTTATGACTCTTATAATATGAATCTTCCCATAATCTTAGATATTATGTATGATTTTTTCTATTCCATTGTCTGTGGTGTTACTATAATGGTATCGCCAATATTCATGTCCTTGGTGTTACCAATTCAAAGCCCTTTTCTCTCATGATGACATATTCCATTTTGAGAACTGTTAGCTAATGTCATAGCTTTATAATTCATCTTACTAATAATATATGTTATGGTCTGTGTTATAAATATACTTTGTTTTGTTTGTGTTGCAAAGATTTGACTCTGGTGTTACTTATCTAAGTCTGTAGTGTTACTATAATTGTCCTTGGTGTTACTGTTTTTAGAGAATCTTGATTAAAGAGTATAGAATCTGAATTTAAGAGGTTTCTTTGATTAGAAATGAACAATAATCATTGTGTTGGAATTTAACTTATTCAAATCATAATGCTTTTATTTTTTCCAATAAAATTGATTCATAAACGAGTATGATGTCTGTAGTGTTACCAAATATTCGTCTGTGGTGTTACCTGTTTGACCGGTAACACCACAGACAGTAACACCACAGAAATTTTAAGATATGTTTATAGATTAAAATTATAACCATTGGTAATTGTGCAAAGCATGATAGCTGTATTTAAAGTACATTGCAACCTCTTTTAAATACTATAAATTTTTTTATTGAATAAATGGTATAACTGTAAAATAATGTGGTAACACCATGGACAATTTGAAATACACAGTTGGTTAGACTTGATTTTGATTGCTTCCAATTTAAAACCGTCCTGCTTTCAACTTCCAAATGCCATGTTAAAATGAACAGGGGATAGATATGCAATGAATTCATCATAGATGATTGTACTCAGTTGATTTAAAGTTTCTCTATTGAACCAAAATACTCATGGTAACACCAAGGACAAAAACTTATGGGACAGGTAAACTTTTTCTTGAAAAAACTTTTAAATATTTTCTTTTTGCCTAAAAGTACTTATCTATCAATTTAATTGGTAATTGTCAATAAAACTATCCCCATTATTTGTATAATACCCAATTAAAAATGTTTTTAAATGAGCTTGAATATTGAGAATTTACCATCAGACACACCCATTTTTGGGTGAAAGGCTAATATTATTGTTAAAAAAATATATTTTGGCACAATTTCATGTCTATGTCTTTTAAAATGTGACTACTAGATCTCTAATTGTTGGTGTATTAGCAAAACATTTACTTTATTCTATGTAGAATTCACAGAAATAAACGACAAAGTTACAGACAGCGATTTGGTACTTTTCTGATAATGACTCATATCCTAACAAGCAATCGGCATTGGAGTAACAGTTCCTGACATAATTTATGCATTTCTGACTGAAGCCCTTCTCAATTACAAGCTTGTGGTAGAATGTCGAAACTTTTCACAAGATATTTATTAACTTATTTAAGGTAAAACGGTTCAATGACATAACATGAACAAAAGTCGCTTGTCGTGATCCATTCAGTGCGTCCCTTTAGACATACAAAGTTCATTTTACAAAGTCAACGTTCAGTATATTCATAATGTACTGAATTATGGGATCGATACCAAATTTTCAAACATCAGGTTTTTTTGGCAATAGTTTAAGTTTTCGGCTTAATTATATATTTCATATGGAGGGATGGTCATTGGTAGTAGATGGCCCCATTAGTTTCCAGGTAACATTTTTTTTTATAATTTTTTATTTTTCCTTTTTTTTTTCATATTTCAACAATGCCAATACAAGATGTACATGTTATATCAAATAAAATTCATATTGAAACTTTCTGTCTGAAAGTAAATACCGCATTCCACTCTATCAGTTCCCAGAACACTTAATATTGAGATGGTTGCAATACAAAGGATAATATTTGTTCTATTGCTATGATATTAGCGGAGAATAACAAGTTAAGACAGTAAATGTACGAAATTATGACTTACTGTTTTAAATTTACACATACAAATGTAGCTAGCAATTTCGAACCCGCATAAAAAGAGGGCCTTTATTGGGAGATGGACACTTATAAAGTTGAATACGGTAGTTACACTAATTATCTTACAAATTCATGCAGAAAAATTGTAGTTGCATTGCTGAAAAGGAAGGAGAAGAAAAAAGAGAGAAGGGATGAAAGTATAGAAAGGAAAGAAGTTGAGAGGACAGAGATGAATTGGAAGAGGGGTTAGGGATGTCACAGCATTGAAATAAAGTAGGAGGTTCAGGATAAACAAAATAAAGAGTCAGAGTTTGAGATTAATGAATAGTTTCATATTATCTAAGGTAGAGAAGGATTCAATTCAATTAATCTGATCCATTTTTTCCAGTCGTCATTTAATTTTTGTATGTATAAGGCTCCTTTACCAATAGCTAGGTATTTCTGGGTAAAGTAATTTTCTCTAATGAGGTTAATCAATGCATTTATAGAAAGTTCAGTTTGAAGACATCTCGATGAATAAATGTAAGATTTCATGATTAAAAGTATCGTATTGTTCACATTTCCGTTAATTTGGATTGGCTCAGTAAAGCCAAAAATAAAAGTTGCCTTGTTAAAAGCAAATGGAATAAATAAGTTATCAAAAAAAGACTCAACATTTAGTAAAAAATCTTGAACATTTGGACATTCCCATATTGCATGAACTATGGTTTCTATCTCTGTTTTACATCTAAAACAAAATGGACTATCAACCAGTCCCACTTTAAAAAGGTAAGAGTTAGTTGTTAAGATGTGATGGTTTATTCTGTATTGTAGCCATTGTAATTTTGAATTTTTGTTCTAGTAAAATGGTGCTACATATATTTTTTTCCACTTTTCCTCATTTATGTCAAACAATTCATTCCATTTGTTTCTTCCAGTAGCAATAGTATCATTTTTACATAAAATATAGTAAAAATCTTTAACTCCTTTCTTGTGTTTGAGAAATATTTCAATATTTTCTGGAATATACGGGTAACTTATCGAAGTATATGGAGTAGCATGATTATTGGATAAAAATTTCTTAATTGCAGAAGAAATTCCCCTATAGGTTAGGAAATCAGTAATAATACCAAATTTTTCAGTAAATTCATTAAAGTCATATAGGACACCAGAATTGTAATCCTTCACAAGATCATTAATAATTAAAACACCTTTATAAAACCATTCTCTGTAAAAAATAGTCCTATTACCAATCTTGAAATGTTTATTATACCAAATAGGAGTTTTCAAAACATTGTCCTTCTTCATGTTTAAAGATTTTTGTTTGTTTACTAAATCCTGCCAAGCCTGAAACACATCTGTCCAAAATGGATTTTTACAATTTTGAAGAATTTTGTTTAGGTATTCATCACTACAGTGGGTAAGAAGGGGTTTATTGACAAAACAGTTCAATAGTTTCTGCCATTTACCTTGAGTTATAAAAAGTCTACGTATCCATGTAAGTTTAAGTGAACTGATAAAAGCTTTAATATTAATCATTTTTAGACCGCCTTCCATGTAGCTCTTAGTAATAACATCTCTTTTAATTTTATCTACTTTACTTTGCCAGAGAAAATTGTAAAGTTCTGAATTCAAGGATTTAAGAAAATTCACATCAGGATTTGGTAAGGACATAAAAATATGGTTAAATTGAGATATCAGCAAGGACTTAATAATCTGTATTCTTCCAATTGGTGTAAGGATTCTTCTATTCCAAATTTTAAGTAAAGACTTCAGTTTCACTAGTTTTTTGTCATAGTTTAATTTGGGGATTCTATGTAAATCTACATGGAAATCTAAACCCAGAAGAACAAATTTATTGCTACCCCACTGAAGATTTAGTTCTGGATAATAGATCTCATCGCTATATTTTTTATCACCAATCCATATAACCTGAGTTTTACTGTTATTAATTTTCAAACCTGAAATGCTTGCAAATTTGTTCAATTCTTTTAACGATTCTTTTAATGACTGCTTAGTTCCATCCAAAATAAGAGAAGTATCGTCGGCGTATTGAGACAGCAGAAGAGGACAGTTATCTACATTTATACCTTTTATATTATTGTTGTTCCTTAATCTAATTGCCAGAATTTCCGCACACAAAATAAAAATATATGGGGCGATTGGGTCGCCCTGACGACAGCCTCTTTTGATATTGAAAAAAGATGAAAGATTGCCTCCTTGGTTTATAGTTGAAATACAGTTGTTATGGAATATTTTTACCCAACTTCTAATATCATTTCCAAAATTAAAAAAATTAAGAACTTTATCAATGAAGGACCAGCTAACTGAATCAAAGGCTTTTTCAAAGTCAATAATTAATAACATACCCGGTAAATGATTTTCCTCAGCAAAATGCATGATATCATAAATTAGTCTGGAATTTTCACCAATAAATCTACCTGAAATAAAACCAGTTTGATCTGTATTAATTAATTTATCTAAAACTTTTTTTATCCTATTTCTAAAACTTTTTTTATCCTATTTTTCCAGGTAACATGGTCAAAGGATGAAATGCAATCGCTTAAAACAATTAATTTCTGAGCAACAAAGGTGTACGCCAAGGTGATGCCATTGGTCCCTCACTGTTTCTCTCATAACATAACTGACCAAACCTCAAAGTTTTCAGATTAAAGGTTAAATTCATATTTATGCAGCTCCCCCCCCCCCCCCCCCCCCCTCGAAAAGACAGTGTATATTGGTATATCAAAATAATAAAATAAAAAAACATTACATTTTTGTTTGCTAGTTTTTCCGGCCTACAACTCAAATACTGTTCAGCAGGTCTCCACTAAACTTTGTATACATATATACTCAGTGCCTTAGTTATGCCTTTTGTTATTGGCGAGTTTTCAATTGTTATATTGTTTCGGTTACCATGGAAACAAAGGCAGAAATACAATATTGCCGTTTTCTAGCTTTTCCAGTCATGTACCGTTCAACAGATCTCGACCAAAATCTGTACACATTAGGCTATTGCCTAGTTTTGCCTTTTGATATTGGCCAGGTTTTAATTTCAATATTGTTTTCAATTACTATGGAAACAAAATCTGAAATACAAAATTAATGTTTTTTACGTTTTCAAAGCTACAATTTAAAAAAGATAGAGAATATAGAAGCATCAACAAAATCATAATTTGAACTCAAAATACGAAAAAACGAAAGATCCACATGGAGACTCTTTTAAAAGTACAAGAGAATAAGACCAGGTATTACGGAAGAGTAGGCGTCTTCTGCTTCAAAGACGACACCCGCCATGTAAATCTTTATCACATACACAAACACAAATGTTCCAGTAAACATCAAGTCCTCGAAATGAAAACTGAGACATTGTCAATCACAAAAAGTAGACATACTCAAAAACGTCTATCTTCATATCACACAAAGACACAGAATATTTCTCAATAAGACAAAGATGGCGACCATAAAATTTTTCCATATAGCTCTGATAAATACATTCCACATATTTATCTCAACTAAACATTTTACACCGATGAGGTTAGTGCCGTTGTTGGAAATCTGTTTCCATGTAAAGAAACAATCACTTAGACCACAAAAATACTTTTCCTGGACACAAAATTTCGCAGTGGATAATGCCATGCTTTGCGGCTCTTTGTTGATGATGGCAAATAGTGTGTCAGTGATTGCTATTAATTATCACAGATACAAAAATAATCACAGGCAATACTAGTATCAAATTTTATTTGACCGACAATGTCAATATAGATCTCTGAAATAAGTTTAACCTTATTTATAATAAATTATAACAGTCTATTATCTGTTCCGCCAAATCTTATTTGACCGACAATGTCAATATAGATTTATCATAGTGTAAATGTATGTAAGTTGATGTTTAAGAGGTATTTGATATTTTGGACTTTGTTTAGATTGTGGTTATTAACAGACTCTGAAATTAAGTAATTTACAGCCATGGAAACTAACTTTGACATGTATAACTTATTAACAGGTGTAGAAGTTTTAGATGTTAGATTAACTGGATAAACCCTTAATTGTGTTAGCTGGTTCTTACCTGTCAAGCTGTCTAATTGCTTGCTCTACAGATCAGTTAGTGTCATAAGTGTTATTAAGCTAGTTGTGTCACATACCTGTGGACCCCTATATTGTGTAATCTATCTAATAGAAATTAAGCTGTAATTGTAATTGTCTCTGTCTTATAATTTAGAACTAGCCAATATAATTGTACGTTGTTTCTTTTACATAAGCCAATCAAATTGTATTTTCGGATGTCTATGTAATTTTGTAAATATGTATTATGAGAATGCAAGAGAGAGAGAGAGAAAGAACAGGAGCGAGAGTGGAGGTGCTGGTCTTATACCCTGGACCAATGGACTTAA
This sequence comes from Mimachlamys varia, assembly GCA_947623455.1. NCBI lineage: Eukaryota > Metazoa > Mollusca > Bivalvia > Pectinida > Pectinidae > Mimachlamys > Mimachlamys varia. Next base: position 45,074,641 of record OX392539.1, read on the forward strand.
CCAACTTTAAAGTATAGGCCAGCACCGAGATATGAAACTATAGACTATGTTATATATCTTGGTGGACATGTCAATAAACTAAACTAGCTCATTCATTAACCAGTGTACAACAACAATTTTAAGGGTGGTCGTGTGGTTTATTCTACCAATGCTAATTCCCCAGACTAAGAACTGTATAGCGACGTCCTGATTAACCACCCGACACCAAGATCATCATGGGCCGCAATCGGGCCCTGTGACAGATGTCTGAAAAAAGCATAACCTTTGTTAAGTTGTAGATAACTGTCTACAGCATGTCCCTTCAGTATAATCAATCCCCGATTTAAAAAAAGTTAAATGAAGGAAAATTTTTACTTCTTGGAGAGTACATCCTTAAGCAATAAATAGCTGGGCAATGAAGGTGTACACCAAGATGATGCCAACGGTCCTACCATGTCAAACTTTGACCCCAGTGTGTAAAAGACTTGCATTATCATATGACGGTGCAACCAAATCGAACTAAATCTATGTCCGCGCTCATCATCAATGGTTTGAACATGTCAGTCCGTCCATGCACAGGGACAAGTTACAATAGTAATGTATGTATAAAATATACGGGGGGTCGAGGGGTCGATATAAACATATATCGACCCCCCATATATTTTATACATACATTACTATAGTAACGTGTCCCTCACAGTGGTCCATGTACCAAATCGTGTCCTATCAATATCTTCAGAATCCATTGTATGATTGTTATGACATGCCAAATGTGGGTTGGCCATTGGTAGCAGATGACCCCTATTAATTTTCAGGTTAGATGGTCAAATGTCAAGGGAAGGTCAAATGAAATGGAACAACTGCAGCAATTAGTTTCTGGGTAAGAAAGGTGTACACCAAGGGGGTGCCAACGGTCATCTCTCTCCACTCATGGCCCTGAAATGTCACAGCAAAATCGAAGGAGCTTGATATACACCACCTTGTGGTTGAAATGAACAGTTTGAAACTACATTAAAAGAATCTTGTGGTCTCATCATGGTTTATCTGATATAACTTGCTTTGAAGTCTTAATAAAGTCCTACATCTTTAAAGGGACAGACAACTGGTCATGATATTTTACCCAAGAACAATACAATAGCAAACTTCATGCATGCAGCATTACTTATTTATATTCCAAACTTGCAGAGAGTGTAACGTGAGGACTGGCAGATTACACCTGTATATATAAATTCCTCTGAAGACAGTGACGTAGCTAGATGTTAAGGATATGCATGCCTGGGGGGTTCAGGAGCAAAGCCCTGGTGGGGGTCTAGGGGGGGGGACCCCCCTGAAGCTGACGGAAATTATACGTAACTTCAGGAAATTGTTAGTGATACTGAAAAATTCTTAACAAAAATCCAGTTGATAACTATACAAAAATAAGCCTAAAACGAAGTAAACCTGAGTAGTAATTAACAAGAAACTCTTGACAGAAATATCCAAAGAATTGAAAATAATTCAGGTGGGGCCCACAACAACAAGCTGAAGTTAGAAGGCAGTTCAAAATGGACCCGTGTTTACAAATACTGAGTTTCACTGCTGCTGTACAGGTAACCGCGTAAGAATTCATCTTGAATATTTTCTATAAATACAATAAATTGTTAGGCTTGATTTTTGCTTCAAATTTTGCCGAATGTTACACATATATTGGGCTTTTAACGGACTTCCTGGCCACCAATCAAAAGTTTTAAATCCTAGACTGTTTTCATCATAATATATCACCCAAAAACATAACTGTTTTGATATTTAAACTGATGATCTGGACCTGCCTATTCTTTTTCAATTTTTGTTTGAGTCACATGTATGTGAAAAAGATATGGAAAATGGTATGTATTATTCTCTGTAAAACACATATGATATTACATAAAATTTTGTCATGAACTATTCCAACCTTTGAATTGGAAGAGCTCAAATATGTTGATAGGTGTGACTGAGTCAACATGCGTTAATGGGCGTCAATCGTTCCCTGTCGATACTAGATAGAAAAGGAACCTTTCTATGACTAATGTTAGCATTAGGATTGGTTTCATTAACTCATTTCCAAAATAGGCAGGTCGCACTCCTAATGTACAGTATGGACTAGGAGAGCTGGATTCGGAAATCTTCCCCGTAGTAGTCAAAGGCTTTCAGGTCCAATTTCTTGCATAACATCTCCCGAATGAGATTATCATTTATCTGAAACAGAAAAGCAGAACACTATTACAAAGTACACTATTGCAAACACTTTACTTTCAAAAGTTTGCTTATACATTTCAAATTCTTGTCTTTATACTTTGAAAGAAATTGTCAAACAAATGTCAAACAGTATTTAACTCATTCACCCCTGAAATTTCATAATGAACTATTCCAACCTTTGAATTGGAAGAGTTCAAATGTGTCTTCAGGGGTGAATGAGTTAAGGATACCTGTCTGATTATACTAGAAAGTTCCACCTTGAGTAGCTTTATAAACAATTACCTCCCTTTAATTTCATTTTACAAATACAGATATAACAACTGGGGTGAGACTTTACTATGTAATTACTCATGACAAGGTAGTTTGGTTGATTAAAGCCAAATTACAGTTAACTGAAAGCCCTGGACCATTGCATTTTTACACTGAGCTGTTGATTTTATTTTAGTTCTTTTTTTTTTCATTTCGTCTTTTGATTTGTCTATAAATGTGTACTGTAGTTTTTTTCAGAAATAAGATCAAAGTTATAATCAAGACAGAGAAACACAAACTATGTAAAATGATGTTCTAACCAATAAGTGACTCTTAAGTGGTCTAATTAACATGAGTTATTCCATGGAAATTGATATGAATATGTTTCACTCCAGCAAATGTGGTCATGAGTTTGCCATTTATATGTAAAGTAAGGTTATACTTAGCATCAAAATAGATACTTATGGTAGTTATAGAAGAAATGCATACTTTTACTACAAAGAACATATTTCTTTGGTTCTCTTGAATTGGGTTCTTATAAATATGTTAACTGCATGGTAATGAGATTATGATTCAGGTTCCTTTGGGATTTGTGTTTTTGAAAACATTTTGCTACAGAGAACTAAATTATCACATTGTCTTAAGATTCTTTTATTATATCATTTTATGTTTTGGTGGGCAACTTATTTCTCGGTTCACACAGGGTTTGTATATTTTTAAAACAACTTATTTCTCGGTTCACACAGGGTTTGTATATTTTCAAAACAACTTATTTCTCGGTTCACACAGGGTTTGAATATTTACAAAAAAACAACGTTACTTCAGGTCCCTTATAAAGTTTCACTGATGTATAGGTATGTTACCTTGAAGTGTTAACTTTGTCACTTATGTTACAACAATTATGAAACAAATTGGTAATTTCTATAAATCATTGTTGTTGGCCCAGATATTAACTGGCAAGGGTCTTGGTGTAGGAGGAAACCAAACTACTCGGAGAAAATCCATGTGGTTGGGAAAGTGTCCCCATACCCTTTCACGTCCGATCAGGGAATCTGTCCCCAGCTGCCTTGATCAAAGGCAAGTGCACTATCCACTACGCCTTTTGACCATCCTCACTAAGCTGTCTTACCTTGTTACACTGTCGAAGGTCTAGTAAGGTCAGCTTTGGCATGCACTTCGGAATTCTATCAAAACATTTCCCAAAAATCTTGTGTAGGCCAACCAACTCAAGAGTTTCCAATGAACTGTACAGACAAAAATATAAAGCAACTTTAATTCATCAGCTGTCAGCAAAAACAAAACTTTTATTTATATATCATACAATGTGTCACTTAAATGCTCAATTGAAGTACCTGTTACATACAAAGAAAGCATAACAAGGATATAGGACAACAAGACTTCAATGCTTACATCATCACCAAACCTTCATATGTCAATCAGTTACATTCCCTGAATATACACCAATCACCTATGCTCTCTACACACCTGGAGTATATATATGATGTCATGGCAAAACTGAAGGCTTTTCTTGCCTCATCAATAAGGTGGCGCACACATGATTATCGGTGCAAATACTGAGGATCATTTTAACTCATTAGTTCCTGAAATTTCATTATGAACTATTCCAATCTTTGAATTTGAAGAATTCAAATGTTTCTTCAGAGGTTAATGAGCTAATGAATCTTTACACCTGTGTCAAAACTTGAACAGACAATGTCAACATTAACACTGATGGACTAACAGAAGTAATCATATATGCTTCAAATAGACTTGAAGCAAAAAATTCAAAAGACCTATACCTGCAGGTGTCTACAATGGCGGTGATAGACTCTTCCTGCAGACTGCAGCACCAGCACAACTGTAGCTTCCGTAGGTTCTTACCACAGCTGTAATATAAAACAAAATTTAACAAAATTGAGGAGATACTGAAGGAAACTGAAAATAAATGCATAAAATTGGTAACATTGAGGAGATACTGAAGGAAACTGAAAATAAATGCATAAAATTGGTAACATCAAACTAGGAGCTGGCATATGCAAAAAATCAAAAAAAAGGCCTGGTAAAAACGCAAGGAAGAAAGACCAACTTTACCACTTTAGGATCTGTAGTACAGCGGAGTCCCTCAAGTTACCACAATCAGACAGGTCCAACTTAGTCAAACTGGCCAGCCCATCTGTGGAGAAGAGGTCAACTATCCCTTCATTGGTCAGTTCTGTGCCCTTCCTCAGGGACAGACAGGTCAGCTGTGTCATATTCTGATATTGTACACAAACAAACGGTCAATAGTACTAGTAAAACATGTACACTGGTCCATTTAGAAATTCAAAAAGACGATTTCTTTTTATCACATTGATTAGTTTAACTTATTCACCTCTGAAAATTCATAATGAACTTTTCCAACCTTTGAACTAATGAAGAGTTCAAATATGTCTTCAGGGGTGAATGAGGTAAGATTGAAAAGTATGCAAAGATGGAAAGAAGATGGAAAAAAGGTGAAGTGTAGTGAAGTACTTTAATTATAAGGATTTTTTTTTTTTGATCCGTGAAATTAAACCTCTCAAGTAAGTTCCAGACAGAAAATTTTAAAATTTTACATCCGCAAAATTAAACAACTACTGTATTTCTCCGGCAATAAGCCCATGCTCGGCAATAAGCCCTACCCTCACTTTTGAACTCCCCCTATGCACTGGGGGGATGTCTGGTAATAAGCCCACCCCCTTCTTTTGGGCCTCTGCCAACCTGTCCAAGTCGGGAGAATGATTGTTGTCTAAAATACTAAGCAAAAACAATCTGTAATTCTGTTGATATGTATAGGCAGTTGGAAAGACATTTTGTTGTGTTTTGTTGCATATAATAAAATTGCCATTATATGTTATCAGTTATAGAAATGCTTAAGAGCCTTCTTTATTTCTTATTATTTTCCTCAAAAACAATGTCCAGAATGTCCGAAAAATTGACCTCTGAAAGAGAAACTTGAACATACATGTTCAAGGGAATGAAGTAATGAAACTATGTTTATTTTTTTATTTTTTACCTTTATGGCCTTCAGTGAGACATCGGTCAAGAGTTCACAAAAGGACACGGTCAGTCTCTCCAGCCCTGGACAACTTGACACTGCCTCAATGGACTGGTCAGTCAGCTCAGCTCCATCAAGATCTAGCCACTTCAGGTGTTCATGATGGTGCTTGACCAACGTAAGAATACTCCTTGAGAACATAAAACAATTATGTATTAAGAATGCAATCTATTAACAGGACCACGATTGATGCTTAAATTTTTTTGCATATATACATGTACCTAGTCTACAAGTCCTAAGGAAACTTGTCGTGTCTTAAATTATTGCCGACATAATTTAATGAGCCTCTTTTCCAACGATTGATTTTTATATAGTCTATAAATATTCATTACCAAGCCACTCCACCCCAATACTTTGCTGAATAAATAGTGACAGTATAAAAAGGGTTAATGAGATGACAGTATAACAAGGCACGTTATTTATAATGATGACAGTATAACAAGGTTATTAAAGTGTATTATGATGAGTTTGACAATTATCTATTTTCAATGATGACAGTATAACATGGTTTTTTGAGATGACAGTATTGAAAAAGTAATTTATAATGATGGCAGTATAACAAGGTAATTATAATGATAACAGTATAACAAGGTAATTATAATGATGGCAGTATAACAAGGTAATTATAATGATAGCAGTATAACAAGGTAATTATAATGATGGCAGTATAAAAAGGTTATTATAATGATGGCAGTATAACAAGGTAATTATAATGATGGCAGTATAACAAGGTAATTATAATGATGGCAGTATAACAAGGTAATTATAATGATGGCAGTATACAACAAGGTAATTATAATGATAACAGTATAACCAGGTAATTATAATGATGGCAGTATAACAAGGTAATTATAATGATGGCAGTATAACAAGGTAATTATAATGATGGCAGTATAACAAGGTAATTATAATGATGGCAGTATAACAAGGTAATTATAATGATGGCAGTATAACAAGGTAATTATAATGATTGCAGTATAACAACGTTTTAATAGAACAAAACTTACTTATCATTTATCCATCCAATGCCATCAATATTGAGGGAAACAATCTGTGAAAGATTCTTGGCCAAGTGACTCACACCAGCATCTGTTATGATACAGTGAGAAAAGTTCAAATGTTTCAGGTTTTTGGCCTTTGCCAATACCTCACAGCATTCATCAGCTACTAGGTGACAGCCCTCAATATTGATCCTTTCTAAATGTTCACAGTTGAGAACGAAATACTCCAGTATGTCAGCAGAACAGGTACTGCAGAAACCCAAGTCAACATCTGTCAACAAGGGACAGAACTCTGTAAACACAGACACCTCTGCCACACTAAGTAACTGACGGGTCTGGAGGAGAAGTTTTCGGATACATCCAAGGCGTTTGATGATCCAGCACAGATTGACGGACGATAAATGAGGGTTGGAGTTCAAGTCTAGTACAGTCCACAGACTAGCATCATATGCCAGCTTACGCCAGCGCTTACAAACAGCAGAAATTTGTCTACATAAATCCAGTGGCTCAAAATAGGAAAATATCTTCAATATAATCTCATTTGGGATAAAATCAAAGTGTGTGCAGTAAGTTTCATATATGTTTGCCTCTTCTTGACATGAGAAATGAAAATCAATCACAGATGATCTGATTCTACTACTTATATCCTTGATGTCATTTTCTACAACAGACACTAAATGTGTATAATCAACCTCTTCTTCTGTTTCGTTCATTGTTGGAGCACCTGCTTTCTTTATATCATGTGGATTAAAATCTCTCAGGTTGGCATCTGAAGAAGACACACTAACTGTAGATGAGTCTGTCATGGCTGAGCTATAGACACCATCTTTAAATAATCGGATATGGATGTCTTTTTCTTCAGCATCTCCTACATATGAACTGCTTTCGTTGTCAGTTGAGTATTCGTCCTGATTTGGTACAGTTCCATTGTCCGATTCATTATCTGTCTGCATCTTTGCTGCAAATCAAAGAACATGTACAGATAATATGTCTATATGATCATGCTGGAAAGACATCAAGTCTTACACGCAGTGAAATGAATTATCAATTTTGATTAAAATGTACATTGTGTATTTGATATTTTTAAGCAATAAATTGTATGTATATATGCATTTTGTATACATAGATCTATGGCAAACCATTTGGGTCTTTACCCATTCAATACAGTGTATCTTCTTTTTAAATAAAAAGAGTATTTATATGGAAAATAAAGATGTTTCTATTTCCATTACAGATATTTATATATGAATTAAAGACATAACTATTTGAAATACAGATGTCTGTATTTCAAATAAAGATATCTTTAATTAAATGCAAAAAATAGGTTTTGATCTCTATTTGAGATACAGACATCTCTATTTGAAATACAGACATCTCTAGTTGAAATCATATCTTTATTGAAATAAAGATATCTTTATTTATTGTAAACAGAGACAGTTTTATATCAAAAGGTAACTGCCCAAACGGTTAATATTATGGTTAAGCTGTTTGGGGTTTATCTTTAGATATAAATGAAGTGGATCTAGACGGGATCGATCTGATGATCTGCGATCAAATATCTCTTTCAATTGGTTGAGCGTACATGTACATCTAGAGTTGCTATTAGCTAGATATAGAGGTCCCTGGTTGGAGCCCAAAGTCTGGCTGTGCATTTTTTCCCTCCTGTTACATTTGGCGCCTAACTATATATACCCATGGAAGGTGGTATAATTAAGGTTGAGGAGGGAGGAATGTAGCCGATCTAGACCAGTTTAATTTGATCATTTGCGACCAGATATATAGCTCAATTGGTTGAGTGTCTGGTGTTTGGAAGGTCCCGGGCTCAAATCCCGGTCTGGCTGTGCATGTTTCTTCTCCTGTTACATAAGTGTAGATCTATTCTACAACTTATTGTAACTTTTATACATCTCTGGTTAAAACATGAAAATATGTATATGAAATTATTTGCTATTTACGTTTTTTTCTTTTACCTTTCAATAGAGATTACAAATTCGATTCAATAAATAACTTTAATTATTTGAAGTTCTGGCGCCTCATGAAATTTATCTACTGCTTAATGTCACCTTACATGAAAAATGACATTAACCGATGTTACATTATCAGAAACAGTAATCATTTTCCTTACTTTCTTATTATGTTTATGGTTTCACAATCAGTTAACATGTAAATCGGTCACATAATCAACTTAGACTTTTTATATGCCCAAGTCATCTCGTCATGACAGTGATATCGCTTAAAACATCCTGGCTTAGCTTATTTTTGACAGACGTCACTTCTCACCCACGTTTGTTTACCAAAATACGCGGAAGCTCCGAATCATATGCTAAGTTTAAAAACAAACTTCGAACTACTTTATCCGGAATTTCACAATTTTATATTTCTATGACTCGCGATCGATGCCTCATGCGAAATATAGTAATCATATAAAATATATAAAATATAAATCAATTACATAATCATAGGGTACAGTTTGATATTGAAAATTTCAAAAGAGAAATGAATAAATTAATGTTTGATGAACCGGAATTAACGCCAGAGTTATCCGCCCTTGTATTGAGTCACATTGTTTGAAAATGGCTGCCGCGACAACACTCGATAGAGCTAACGAGATCCTAGACGACGAAGCTCTTGCTGAAGAGGTATCCAGTATTGTGATGTTGTTTATATTTTGATGTATATAGTTTTCGTCTTCCTATTGATCCAGAACAAAGTGACAAACGGCAATTAAAAAGGTTTCAAAACAGCTGATATATTGGTTAGAGGAACGGGGCCGAATAACAATGTTGACGTCGTTTTAACATGTTTTGACGGGCAGGCTTTTGAAGAAAAAGAACTACCGTATGTTTTGTTAGAACTCCTCATTGTGTAGTTTACAGGATGAAAAGTCACATGATAATTTTATAGTTTTTTTTAAAATATGTATATGATATCATCCGTTTTCACTGAATCGTCTATATATACAATGTAGCTTAATCATATTCTCTGGTATTATGTTATGTCTTTCAGAAACTTCTCGAAGAACTAGAAAATGAAGAAATTCCTTCCCACTTAAGAGAAGCACGGCTGCAGAGTCTTAAGAATGAGGCTGATCAGTTTAAAATGATGAAAGAGAAAAGTCATGGAATGTATACGTGAGTCGATTTATTATGAAATTTCTTAAGATATGACAATATATACTATATAGCTAGTTGTAAAAGTGCTGAATGATGTAAAAGATCTAGATCTAATACAATATTTTTTTTAGATTTCTATTTATTTCATTTTGCAAACTGAAATGGGGGGGGGGGGTAGTCTTATTTTTTTAAGTTTTGTCTTATTCTCACAATGTTTGACTTGAAATTATGCAATGAACTACAAGTACCCACATGTTTTTACCTAATTTAAAAGGAGATTGAAATTTTCAAAAAATAATTTGAAAACAGTATAAAAGGAGTGCATTGGTGTGGCTAATATACATATATAATGTTAAATATTTTCTCTGTCACTCAGCTGACGGAGCAAGACCTGAGGCTGAGTTCGATCTCCTGGCTAGGGCATGTGCACTAAGCAGAAATTTTTTTTTTTTTTTTTAACTTTCACATTTATTTTATTGTTACAAAAAATGCCATAAGATAATAAATGCAGTTGTTCTATATTATATACATATGGATATATAGCATACTGTTTCATTATGGTAACCAGGCCAATATAGTCGATAATATCATTACTTAGCCGGTTGTGATAAAGTCGACAATAGACGGATAGGATATCGGGGCATCGGTTGACAGGATGGGATTAGTCTCGAAACGGCATTTTACTGTTTTGTGTTTTGCGAGCTGTTCGTGTTTATGGATGTGATATTGTGTATAGGGTAAGTATTACATTTTGTATTGTTATTTTCATTCAGTTTATATAAATATAGCTTCGTTATTTTGCATTATTGTCTAACAGTTAGTGTAGGCAGAGACCTGTGTTAGGAGCACGTGTTCGGCCCAAGCGTAACTTAGCCATGCTGTGCATAGACAGACATTTGTATTTAAGAAGTTATCGAATATCTTTGTATTTTAGTTTTTGTAATTATTTGTTTTTATGAATTTTACTCATTGTGCATATATTACGGTCCATTGGAATATAAAACCAGTATAGTTGTTTCCCCTTTTGGTGCCTCTTCTAGTCAACTGTCGATTAGGTCAACGGGTTAACTTTGGTTCAGAGGTCTTGGGGTCATGTACTGTACTCCAGTGTAAACAATAACAAACCTTGAAATTCTACCTAAACACTAGATTAGGACACCTTGTTCATATCCTGATAAAAAATCGTACAACAATAAAAAGAATTAATTTTATCATGGAGATATACCATTAGACATGTACATCAGTGTAGATTAATTATAACTATCTGTTTGGAAAAAACCTTGTTATATAATTTAAGCTTATAAATTATATATCTCACATGTGACTGAGTGATCAATAATAAGAAAAATAAATAAATAAAAATGTGTAACTCTGTACATACATGTGTATTGATTGATTTGTATTTCTATTTTAGGGATGCTGTTGTAGTGGATCCATACAGAAAAATAGAATCGAGTTTAAAGTGACAGTTGATCGCCATGAGTTGGATGGGTGACAGTCACAGATGACACAGCGTATCCTGTACAAGTTTACATTGTTTTTTTCTATATTTATTAATATCTTGGGTCATTTGCAGATGTTGTTTAAATATTTTCATAACATTTACAACTTTTGTTTTTGCCTCGCTTATGTAGTAACTTTTATATATTACATAACCGATAATTGTTAGAAGGAGGTTTACCTCATTGTAGTTTGATTCTTCAATCTTATATCCTATCACTAAATTTTTAAGTGTCAGCATATTTTTTTTGTAGCCTAGATTTTTTAGCACCTCAATGATTTTATTATTAAAAGTTTGGAAATATTTACATGTTATGAAGAAATGTTCATAATCTTCTATTTTGTTACATACATTACAGTTTGGAGTATCGCTTATTTTCCATTGGTGCATAATTTGTTTTGATGCAAGAATTTTGTTTAATAGTTTCCATTTGAATTCTTTTAATTGATTATTTTCTAAATAATGAAAGATGAAGTCATTTGTATTTCTTAATTGACTGGTTGAAGTGTTTAACTTATATTCCCAATATATTCTTGAGATTGGTTTTTCAGAACGTTGATTTATCAATTGATGATAAATTATCTTGTTATTATAATTTTCTATATTTATCCTTTTTAAGTTTGGTAGTGTAATTACTAATTTTTTTTCTACATTGACTTTAAAGTTTTGCATGTTCACTTTACTTTGCTCAATTTTTTTTAACCAATGTTTCGGTATTGCTTTTTTAATCATTGACAGTTCTGATATCCAGTTTTGTTTGTTCGTGAGTTTTTCATATATCTTTCTTTCATTTATGTTAACACTGTCTTGCAGCAAGTCTTTAATTGTAATTATTCCTGATTTTGCCCAGTTTGGAAAATACAGGGTTTTACCTTTCATCTTTACATGTCTATTTCCCCATATGATTTGTGACAATATGTTGTTATAGCTTATAAGTTCTTTGTTTGATCTTGTTAATGTGATCCATGCTGATATAATTTCATAATAAAATGGTGACAGTTTATTACTGTTAGGAAAATTCTTTATGTCATCTAAATTCATCTTAAAAATTAACATATTTGGACCTAGCTTATTTATTTGATTCAATGGAATGACTTTCCACAGTGCATCATCATCTGATGTAAGTCTTTTTAACCAGCTGATTCTTATTGTGTCTATGTGTGATATTAGATCTATCGAGTTGAGACCACCATCACAATATTTTCTGATTATTGTTTTTCTTTTGACCTTCTCCCTCTTTCCTTCCCAAATATAATTGTAAATGACCTTTTCAAACTCTTGTACTGTATTTTTAGGTATATGTAAAACAGATATAAGATAAGTAAGTTGTGGTACTAATAGGGATTTAACTATTTGTATTCTTCCAATTATTGACAATCTTCTGGCTTTCCAGTTGTTAGTTAGCTTTATGACCTTTTCTAATTTCTTTTTCCAATTAATATCTGAACTTTGTTTGGGATTTAGTCCAAAATATATTCCAAGAGCTTTAATTGTACTTTCAGTCCATACAATTCCTTCAAAATTGTTGCTAATTAGTGCCTGATTTCCTAATCGAAGCCCTTTTGACTTTTCTCTGTTTAGTATTAATCCAGAATATGTACCAAATGTTTCTATAATGTTAAGAGCCTTTGTGATGTCCGTTTTGGATTTTAGAAATAGGGTTGTATCATCAGCTAATTGCGATATCTTATATGATCTATTTTGGTTGTTATATAATTTTAATCCCTGTATATTATGGTTACTTCTGATTCTTATTGCCATTACTTCTGCTGCTATAACAAATAATAATGCTGATGCAGGGCATCCCTGTCTAATTCCGCGAGAGATGTTTATCGTGTTTGATATCCACCCATTATTACTTACAACACATGTTATATTATTACATAAAGTTTTAATCCAATTTACAAATGATTGATTTAGGCCAAATTTTGTCATGGTTTTCAAAATAAATTCCCATTCAATAGTGTCAAAAGCTTTAGCAAAATCTAAAAATAGTATTGCCCCATTTATTTTTAATTTTTCTGCATTATCAATGATATCTTGGATTTGTCTTATGTTATATCCAATGTATCTACCTTTAATGAAACCGTTTTGATCAGTGTTTACTATTTTAGGGAGTACCAGTTTTAATCTTTCTGCTAAACATCTTGCCAAAATTTTGTAGTCTACATTTAGAAGTGTAATAGGGCGCCAGTTTTTTAGGTCTAGTGGATCATCTTTTTTATACATTAAGGAGAGAGCCCCTTGTCTTTGAGATTTTGTTAATTCTTTTTTGTTGTAGCTTTCATTGAAACAGTTTATCAAAGTATGTTCTAGGTATGGCCAGAATTCCTTGTAAAACTCGACTGTTAGCCCATCTAAACCTGGTGATTTATTTGGTTTCATATTTTCTAAAGCTTTTCTACCTTCTTTTGCTGTAATTAAACCATCACATCTTTTGCTTTCATCTGCATTTAGTTTTTTATCAAATACTGTGTTTTCAATGTAGTTGTCTATTTGTTTTGGATCTATTTTGGTGGTTGTATATAATTTTTCATAGAATTGTTTTAATCTAATTAAAATGTCTTCTTGTTTTGTTAATATGTTTTCATCTTGATCTTTTATTTTTGTAATTGATTTTTGTATTTGTCGTGTTTTTTCTAAGGAAAGGAAATATTTAGTGTTTTTCTCCCCTTCTTCTATCCATTGTATCCTTGATCGTATTTGTGCTCCACATGCTTTTTTGTGATATAGATTTTCTAAGTCATTTTCTAGTTCCTTTATTTTGTCACTGTTTTCATCATATGATTGTTCATGTAATTCTTTCATTAATTTTTCTATTATTGCAATGTTGTTTTTTGTATCTCTTGCTATTTTTTTACTGAACGATATGGATTCTTCTCTTATCTGTATTTTGCACATATCCCAAGCTACTTGAATGTCTACTGTCCTGTTTGTTACTTTATTTTCCCAGGCTTTTATAATACTAATGATACTTTGTTTATAGTTTTCATTTTTTAGTAATGTTTTATTGAATTTCCAATATCCTGGTCCTCTAGAAGTGTTTGCGATATCTAGAATTAATGATACTGCTAGGTGGTCAGTTGATTTAATCATTGCTGGGCGAATGTCAGTATTTAACATCTTTGGTGTTAATTCCTTAGATACTAGAAAATAATCAATTCTACTGGCTTCTCTGTTTGAATTTTTCCTTCGCCAAGTAAATTGTTTTTTATTTTTGTGCTTTAACCTCCAAAGATCAGTTAAATTTAGATCCTTTTTCATTGCCTTAAGGCTATGTACACATTTATGTATTTTGTTTACTGACTTCCTGTCTATATTAGCTTGTATATCATTCCAATCTCCTCCGATAATGACAAGTCCTTGATTAAATTCTTCTATTTTTGATTTAATATTCTTGAAAAAAGTATTTCTTTGATGTTTATCATTTGGTGCGTAAATGTTTGCTATTGTAAATACATTGTTATTTATTTCGATGTTGATCATGATACATCTGCCTTTGTCGTCACGCCATGTATTTATTACTTCATATTTAAAATTATCTTTTAGTAGAATGGAAACCCCCCTACTTTGACTAGTACCAAAACTATGGATGAGCTCTCCCTGCCATTCAGTGTTGATATGTTTTATGTTGGTTTCTGTAAAGTGTGTCTCTTGTATACATATTATGTTTGCCTTTTGTTGTTTCACCCATTGATAGAATCTATTTCTTTTCTGTTTTTCTCCAAGTCCCTGTGTGTTCAGGGTTATGCAATGCATTTTGTCAGTCATATGAATTGTTTTTTATGTGTTTATTTATGTATGCATATGCTATTACCTTTATCTTGCATGAAATTATATTTTGAGTGTTTATATATATGTATAGTGTTATTGAACATTTGTTTATATCTTCTTTACTTGGTATTTTTTGCATCATCTGGATTTCAGTGCTATATACATGTATTTTCTTTGGGGAATTGTACATGCTATCTTTTGTTATTGTATTTTGTGTATTTACAAATGTTATTATTCTAGGATATTCAATCCTAATTTTGCATATATATTCAGTCATGATATATTTACACACATATTCAACTATAGTGCATTTACCCAAATATTTGATCATGATACATTTACACACATATTCAACTATGCTGCATTTACTCGCATTTTCATTCATGATATAGTTACATGTATATTCTATCTTGGTGCATTTATCTACATATTCATCCATGTTGCACTTGCACACATATTCGACCATTGTGCATTTACACACATATTCAACCAAGGTGCATTTACACCCATATTCAACCATGCTGCATTTACCCACATATTCATTCATGATATATTTACACCTACATGTATATTCTATGCATTTACCCACATATTTGATCATGATACATTTACACACATATTCAACCATGCTGCATTTACTCACATTTTCATTCATGATATAGTTACACCTATATTCTATCTCGGTGCATTTACCTACATATTCAGCCATGTTACACTTACAAACATATTCAACCATGGTGCATTTACACACATATTCAACCAAGGCAAATTCGCATATGAATTCAATCATGTAACCATGATATACATATTCATTCATGATACATTCAAATACATATTCTGTAATGATAAATTGCTGGACATATTCAATCATTGTATAAGTGGGAACTGTATGTTTAGTTATATAACCATATATTTTAGCTCGAGAATGATGTAGTTTCTTCAAGTTTATATCTGTTTTTAGTAATAAATGTTTGTGATTTGACTCTAAATGACTGTCATTTTCTTTGTTATCATATACCATATATAACCAATTATTATTTGTATTGTGAAGCAAGTAGATCTCATAACCACTCTGCTTCACATCAACCTTTTCATACTTACTGCTGTGGAGGCACAGCATAATAAATATTGGTAAGGTGGCCATACAGTCAGTTGTATTCATTATCCAGCTCATAAGTCCATATACACGTGCGCACATATTTATCATCATCATCAATAGTAAGAGTGTTCCAAATGTTCTTTGATGATAATGACTTACATGTTTATGTTTAATGTTGGGGCTCATCACGCGTCCTCTTTGGATTTCTTTTTGGGTTTCGAACCAGTCTCCAGCTGTTCAGCTGGTGTTGGAGGGGATCTCATTTCTGTGCTGTATGTTTTCCTTGAAGGGGTTTCAGAGAGTTTTATGTATTTGTCCATAGTGTTTTGTTCTTTCATCATTATTTTTTTCAGTCTCTTTTCTTCCTTTTTTCTCTCTTTCTTTTCTTTGTCTGTAAGTGTTTTTACTTCAGATGGGGGTTGATGTTGTGGCACAGGAGAAGTCGTATCAGAGGCTTGAACATTTTGGTTGATGCCACTGAGGATCGGTATCTGTGATGCTTGGTGATCAGAACCGTTTTCACTTTCAACGTCACCCTCGTCTTCCGATGCGTTTGAATCTGTGCCAGAGGACTCAATGTCTTTACAATCGGCCGCCTTATGACCAAAGTTGCCACATTCCCTGCACTTTATCGAGTTTTCGCAGTTTTTAGATAGGTGGCCTTCCTCCATGCAGTTGTTGCACTTTAGTGTTTTATTTGGTTGTCCATAATGGATGACAACTGCTCTATATCTGCCTATCTCCATGTTGACATCTAGTGGCTCTGAAAACTTTTTAACTACCGCTATTCGGTCACCCGTCTCGCAGTTAGTTAAACGTCCGTCCACCCGTAGTTTTTCCCTGTAGAAACTCACAATTTCTATGTCTCTAACCGAGAAAATCCTTTTGATTTGACCATCATCAGCGGATAGTGGTACGTGTTTGATTCTGACGGTTGTCACAGAGTCTTTCATATGCAACTGTGAGAATGGTCGATTTGGATTAGCATCATATATGTTTATGGTTCTACCTCTGAGTTGTATCCCAGATGTCAGGAGCGAGTTCCGGCTACTTTGACAATCCGTATATATACGCCACAGCCCGCGAACTCTTTGAATACCGACTATGGTTTCACTGGGGATCGTTTGCGCTATGGCTCTATATAGTTCAACATGAGTTAACCATTGTCCTCTTGTTGGTTTGTTCCAGCCAAAGATATCGGTTTCTTTTATGAAAACAGGTTTTGTTGTATTTCTTGAGTTATCCTGTACCGCACCCGAATAGCTCACTGGAGGTACATTTTCAAGTGGGCATTCCGCCATTTTGTTTTCAAAACAATCTTTACTGAACACACAAACAGTGTCAAAACTCACTTGTAGTTGCAATTTTCGTCGTACTTTTCACATCTTCTGGACCTCGAAAACGTTGGAAAAAACGAATAATCTTCTTATTATAGGAATTCCAAAGAATTTAGCTTCAAAATATACTAAGTTGTTGAGCTCGCTGACTGCACGCCTGACCTTAGTTAAGGGGCAGACAACTCTCTAAGCAGAAATTTATAATTTATTTTTTCATTATTTTCCGTGTTCTTTCACAACTGTAGCACAAAATTAATGCAAAAAAAAGGGAAGATTTTTGTATGACTAATTTTATATATATGTAACAGAGGTCATTATTGAATTAAATGCCTCCACTAGGAGTTGAACCCGGAACCTTTGGCTAATAGTCTTACGCTCAACCGATCGAGCTAAAGAGAAGATCTCTCTAGCCGAGCGGTATATTGCAGCTAGCATTTACCAGGGTTACACACTCCCCCTCCAGGAAAGAGCTCATCTTGAGTTTTTCACGGGTCGTAGCAATTCCTTTACAGGTATCGCTGAGTATGATTCCCGGGTCCCTACGTGGACGCCATATGTAACAGAGGTCATTATTTAATTAAATGCCTCCACTAGGAGTCGAACCCAGAACCTCTGGCTACTAGTCTTACGCTCAACTGATTAAGCTAAAGAGAAGATCTCTCTAGCCGAGCTGTATATTGCAGCTAGTATTCACCAGGGTTACATATATAGAGTCAAACTTCAATGTTTCAAACTTTGTGGAGCCGTCATGAAAACTTAAAACATCACGACTTTGACTCATGAATATTGAATAACGACATATTTGTACATGAACCAATGCGGTCCTATTGGAACGTAACTAGGGGTGTCACGGTTAACCGAAAGGACGGTTAACCGCGGTTCATAAGCTCACGGTTTGGTTCGGTTTGCTGTTTGTGAATTTCGGTTCGGTTCGGTTCTGAATAAGTCAGTCTTTATCATCCGTATTGTAGCAAAGGCGTTAGCTTTTTGTGTCATATGATTGATATCTTAAACGATGCACGCCTTTGACTATTACCTATGTAGTCACGCATTCGCAATGAAAAACATGACTGTATTGTTTGGATTGTTTACCTGACGCAGAGATGGTGGCCAAACTTAAATCAGCTGTGTGGGAATATTTCAATTTTATAATTAAGGATTTCGTTGTCGATAAGACAATTACTGCGTGTTATATTTGCAAAATGCAATTTAAATATGCAACGGGATCGACGTCTTCAATGACGGCACACGTATCCCATTAACACGGCACAACGTTAATACCCAGGGAGCCTACTGCAGTATAGTACTAATTTTAATACCCGGCCTCCTTTGGCTCTGCCCCGGCACCGATGCAATATATAAAAATTGTGTCGTCATGAAGAGCTACGTTATCGCAGCTAACTGCAGTACCGCTACGAGGTCAGACTCATGTCAAATACTTGCTAGGAAATTCCTGTGAATCCCTGCTACCTCAGTATTCCTGAAAAAGAATATGAAATGATTTATTTCATGAAGTATCAGAAGTACTGAGTGATGAGTTCTGCATTGACTGGACACTGGTCCCTGTGCTGATGTTGTTGCTTACAGTATTACTGTTTTACAGTTTGTTTAACAATTTTTTAAATATTTTCTAATCTAGTCAACAAATGACACGGTGGCAGTCTGGCAGAAAGTCAGAGATTTTTTTTTTTCTTTAAAATTCAATAATGAATACCTTGACATGAAGTTTTGTGATTTTTTTTTACTGTTTTATTATTTGCTAGCATATTAAAAGTTATTTTAATGTCCATGTGTTCTTTTAAGTTCTTATTTAAGATATGAAAAACAAAGATTACAAGGTTGCCTGAACCGAACCGAAATAACCGAAAACCGAAAAAAGTCTGAACCGTTACAACCCTAAACGTAACACAGACTAAGAAATTGTAGATTCACAGTTATAAAGAAAAGTATATTAAAATATACACTGTAATTTTTGTAATGTGATAATCTTGTTAGTGAGAGAGTCCATGATTATTTTGAAAAATATGTTTTACCATCGTTTATATATGTTTTCAAGACATATTGCGCATTGAGTTTGAGCAGAAACCACAAGCTCTATATTCGCATTTCTTTCCACATGTTTTTACAGGGCAGTAATTTACCTTGACACCACTTCAATTTTTTTAGTTGAAATTTTCAATGTTTTCTTAATGAACGGGTCAGATTAAAATTTCGATACAGCAAAAAATTTGATTCATAGGAGTTTGATTCAGGAATTGTAAATAAATATATAGTGAGTGTTATATAATGAAAAAATCAAACTTTGCCAAAACCATCCAAGTTTGATCCAAGTTTGACTGTAAATTAGTTTTTTTTATAGAAGTTCAAGTTCCTGTGGTTTTTTACCAGGTGTGTCAGTATCTGTCAGGGTTCTCATTAAAAGCTGGTTGCCAGTAAAAGTAGCCTGTTATTCAACAACTTTGAACCGGCTTTTTTTCAGAATTTTATTTATGTCAACATTACATAATGTGAAAATTCAACCAGCTATTCTTTCGAAGTCAACCAATTATTGCAAAACTTAGTGAGAACATTGTCTGTACTAATAAACTTGACATTCTGATCACATAACTAATCTATAACATCATTTTCATCATTCCCCAGCCCCACGCTATGCAGGTAAACATTATACTTTTGAATAGCTGTATATTTAAATAGAACAAATTACATTAAATTTAACGCTGTTATATTCCTCCTTTAGATTATATATTATAATTGAGTATAAAACTCAACATTTAAAGCCAGGTACAACACAGCTTTTCCGACCAAGGTAAGCTCTCACGTAGCCTATTGCAACCAATCATTTGGGGCATTGGCTTATTATAAGTGCCAATTTGTCAATGTTACCCTCTGCAAATTCATGATTAAGTTCAATGATTGTTCATTATACAAGTTACAGAACTTCCTAACCATTGTTTGAGTGTGGAAATGCGCCTTTTTATCCTGCAAATCAGGAAAACCTTGACAAAAACAAAAGTATCAAACAGAGGAAGCTGGCAACACTAACAAGAGTGAAATAATTTTAGAGGGGGCTTGTACAAACAAAAACAGGGTGTGTGTGTGTGGTGGGGGGGGGGGGTCGGAACCACAAAGTCTGAGGTTTGGTGGGAATGACTATATAGCGACATGTTATTAAAGCTGGGAGCCTTTCTGGAAGAAACTCTGACAGTAAAAACTACCTTGACAAATACCTTTAATGTCACACGGGTCAAATATGCTTAAATTTTAATGTGTTATTTAGAATTAGATTTTAGACCACTTTAAATGTAAGATTAATACCAGGTGAGTGATGCAGGCATACTGGGCCTCTTGTTTTAATCACAACATCTGGCAAATTGGATTTAGGGTGAAATAATCGGATACTTGTCAAAAACAGGTACAAAATATACCTGATTTACCCGGTATATTATTTATTACAATTTCATATGATTTTATAATTTCAGTGAGATCATGGAGGAAAAACAGTTTTTGGACACAACAACAGGGGAAGATCGATGTGTGGTTCATTTCTTCCATGCAGACTTCAGACGATGTGCAATAATGGATACCCATCTAGAGGTCAGTATATATATACCTCCTTACATTTGATGATTTGGTTATTACCTGACAGCTGGCCTTATTCTAAACCTTATCTGGCTAAAAAATGCTCATTTATTCCAAACTGATTGGTTTTATTTCTCCTTGATAAAGATTGATTTAAATCCATAAAGGGACAGTGCCAGTGGCATTGTCTGTCTATCAGTCAACACCTCCTGAATATAAATCAGCAATAAATCAAATGTACACAACTGACTGTGGAGCAATGATATAAAAGGAAAACACAAAGAAAACTTTATAGATTATGAAATTTTGTAAAATTCATTTGATTTTATAATCAAAACAGTATTTGTGTTTTTCGTTACTTCACTCAGGAAACTAATAAGTCCCAATGGGCCTGGTCATGTTTAAAGCTGAAATACTAGTATGTTCAGTTTTCTTAATAAAGAAATATGATACAATAGTTAAATATCATTATCTTAATGAGTCATGCGAGTTGATTTTAATAGGGGAAAAGATTCATGTTTATAAAGCTATATCTGTACATGTACTATATTTGTCAAAGACATCAATTCTGTACAGATATTGTCCAGTATGTGAAATACATATGTCAGTCATGATAATTAATTAACTTGATAAGTGGTTCATTATTTCTTCTTTCTCAATATGTTTCTTTTCTTTTTATTTTTTTTCCAGAAACTGTCAAAAATATATTTTGAAACAAAGTTTGCAAAAATCAATGTTGACAATGCCAAATTCTTTGTGGAGAAACTTAAGATCAGAATGTTGCCAGCACTTATATGTTTCAACAAAGGCATTGTATGTGACAGGTGAGTCAACACATATTTTCTTATATCAACCTATCTATCTATTTAACTACCATAATGCCTAATACTTATGTATACTGTATATATGGTAACATAAACATATTCATGTTGTAACTTTCGTGTTAGATATCAATTTCTATAACCCTTCTGTTGAATATGTCTGTTCTATTAATAAAACATGCATACTCGATAAAATTACAAAATATCAAAATCTTTTCAGAAATGAGAAAGATGAATATTACAGATCATTAAACTGACTAAAAATGCCAACTGTAAGCAGTTCAGTGCTTTGATAATAGTCAAAATCGTACTGTCACAGAAGAAATTTGCCTTTCTTATAGAGATTTAATTTGAGCTTTTGTGTATTTTCTCGTAAATATATGTTATGTGATAAATCAAACCTTACACTCGTGTCAATGTAACATGGATTTATTAAACTCGTTAAAAAATTTAATATGTCACTCACTTAAAGGCTCTTGACATATTAAATTATCTAACTCGTTTAGTAAATTTGATATTACATTGACACTCGTAAAAGATCCTCTATACATTCTATAGATCGATACATTTGTTATTTATCTTTGGCAGAGTTATTGGGTTTGAAGACCTTGGTAACACCGACAGTTTCCAGACAATCGTATTGGAGAGAAGGCTGGGGAAATCAGGTCAGTTTTAAACAATAAATATTAAAATAGAAGGAATAACAGGATGAAAATTTTAACAGATTAAGTCAGATTTCAAATTTGGAAATATTAATAAGGAGCTTGAAAAGCTTATTTTCATTGAACTTTGGTATTTTAGTAATTTCAAAAGTCAAAACACATTTATACAATTTATGAGGTAAGAACACATGTCAATTGACGAATCCTTTCTCCAATAGTAAAAGCTGGTTTTTGAGTATAAAGGAATCTCTTAGTTG
Organism: Mimachlamys varia; assembly: GCA_947623455.1. Classification (NCBI taxonomy): domain Eukaryota; kingdom Metazoa; phylum Mollusca; class Bivalvia; order Pectinida; family Pectinidae; genus Mimachlamys; species Mimachlamys varia. The sequence continues at coordinate 45,097,303 of OX392539.1, forward strand.
GCGGCGTTGTCCAGCAAAGGTTTCTTTGGATCCTGATGATAGCTTGAAATCTTTAAGGCCTATCAAACTGAAACATACAGTACTTCCTCACTGAAAGTCATTGCTTGGGATTGCTCTCCAGGTCTGAAGGTCAAAGATCAAGGTTACTGTTACTATAAATAGAACATTAACCCCAAATAAAGGTTTCTGTAAGATAACTTGAGTTCCCTTGTGCCTCTATGATTCTTGTTAATTTCAAAGAACATTTGTTATTAAAAAGTGTTCTTCCTTGTAAAAGTCTGTTACCATTGACTACACAGGTAACAAACACATCAACCTCTGGATATACTTCAAAAGATTTTATTATGTCCGATAGTGGTTTACCTAGCTCTGACTGTAACTGTTGATAAAATATGAATATAATTGTCACTCCAAACAAGTTCCAAACAAATTTAAGTACTTGTAATCCCTCAACTTTAAATTTCAACGAGAATGAATTTGTAATTGCCATGTTGTCTTTCCTTGAGTGTGATTTTCGTTTTTGTTTACAGGAATAATTGACATCCCAGAGGAATTCAACACAAAGAAATCTATATTTGGTCACAGCAAAACACAGACAGAGGATGACAGTAGTGATGATGACGATTAGATATTTATTAAAAAAAAAACAAAAATGTACAATGTTTTGTTTTATTAGCCCACCTGGCCCAAAGTGCCAAGTGAGATTATACCATGATGTATCACCTTTCGTCTCTCTTCCATCAGCTTTTGCTTTAAAAGAACTGAAATGTGTATTATTAATGTCATGGTTTTTTGGTTGAAGAATCCTAGGATGGAACTGAAAAGTTTGCAAATAAAATGAATTTGACCTACTCTCAGGGTCCCAGAGCTTAAATTTGTGAAAACATTTAAGCAACTTCTGATGAAATAATTAAAGGCCTAGGGACATGATACTTGGCTGGTAGTTTCCTTTGAAGAAGCTGAAAAAGTTTGCAAATAACAAGATGCCCATATACTGTAGGCCTTTAAGGTCACCTGATTATACACTGTAGATGATTTTTTATGGTAATTTCTAAAGATATTAACTTATTTAACCCATGTAACCTTGAAAGTAGGTCAAGGTAATTCATTTGAACAAACCTGGCAGTCCTTTCATCCCAGCATACAAGATGTTCAGACTTTGAACCTCGTGACCTTTGCAAGAAGGTCAAGGTTATTCATTTCGATTAGGAAAAAAAACTTGGTAGCCCTTCATTCGAGGATGGTATAGGCCAAATACCAGTACCCCAGGCGTTATAATTATTGAGAAGTCAAGGTCATTCATTTAAACAAACTTCGTAGCCCTGCATCCTATCATGCTACAAGGCAAATATCAGCTTCAAAAGCCTTTTGTTTTTCAAGAAGAAGTTTCTTGAAGATTTTAAGACATTTGACCCACTCATCCCACCATGCTACATATCCAATATCATGCCCCTAGGCCTTGCAGTTATTGAGCAGAAGCTGAAAATGTAAATTGTTTACGACACAAGATGCCAGACAAAAGGTCACAATATATGTCATCACATACTTCATCTTCGGTGACCTAAAAACTTCAGATCCCTTATTTTTATCGCAATACCCTTCAGACCTCTTTAAGCTTTTCAAATATTGCTGAAAAAATTTGAAACACATCAGTTATCAAGCTGTTTAAATGTGAAATGAACATGACCACTTTGACCTTGAATTAAAGTCAATGTCATTGATTTGAACAAACAGATCTCGATGACAAATTACATTGCGACCTTTTAGTAGGTCTGAGCATTATCATGAAATCAAAGCGGTTTAATCTCAGAATATTATATGTACTCGAGACTGAATATCATGATGACTCCAGGCTCTGTGTCTGTTCAGAAGAAGTGTTTCACATGAATTCTTTGACCTTGAAAGAAGGTAATATTGCCATTTACTCGACTTTGACTCCTGCATGCTACCAATCAAATATAGTCTGCCCACTTTTTTTCAAAGAATAATTTAAAGGTTTTAACATGTTTACACCTGTGACCTTAAAACTGTGTGAATTATCCTTGAACAAACTTCTACATTAGTTTAGACATTTTGGGTTCCCACCTTTTGGCCCCAGCATCACCGAAGAGTCCTACGAGGAGCATCACTGAAGAGTCCTAGGAGGTCAAAACAGCTGTATAATCATGATGCAGTTTAATTCATTTTTCGGCATACTGTATCTATTTCTGAATTTAAAAGGTGCAGCATATGTGTGTGTTACGTCATCTTGCAATTGATCACAATTCATCTCAACAACGCTACTAGCCAAATAAATTCCAAGGCCTTTGACTTTATTGAGAAAAAACAATTGTTTAAAAGATTTGAAAGAAAGGCAGGAGAAAAAATATTTTGGCTCTAAGCATAGTGACTCTCGTAAAGGGATTGAAAACTGCGACTAAAATGCCTGTGCACAACTACATCAGATATAGATCATTCAAGAAAAATTTCATTTAAATCTACTGAGTTTTCATAGGGAATGTAATATGCAAATTTCATGAAATATTACTGCATAACTGAATTAGAAAGTCAACATAATTTAAAAAAAAGGGGCATAACTCTTAACAAAAATGACAGGGCACAACTAGTCGGTTGTATATCATAGGAATGCAGCATGCCAAATTTGAGAAATGTTATTTCAGTACTTCATTAGAAACGCTTGACACAATGTTCCAAACAGAATATCTACAAAAAGGGGCATTACTCTAGCAAATGTTCTCAAAATTTCACAAAAAGCGAAAGGGCACAACCATATACATCATATGAATATAGTATGCTAAGTTTGAGAAATGTTGCTTCAGTACTTTATTAGACCTTCTTGACAATATTCCCGACGGACGCCACACCATGGTATGTGCTACAAACCAGGTGAGCTAATATGATAGTCACCCTTGGAAGCTAATTAATGAAAACAAAGAATTCATACGACATGTTGGACCATATTTTATTGATAAATTGGTCAAATGTTTGACAACCTGGAATTATAAATAAGTGATTTGAAATAGCAAATTGTATAATACATAACACCAACAAAATATAGCACTACTTCAAGGGGGAGTTAGATAAGACATTCAATTTGTTAATGGAACCAGCTAGGCCAGTTTTGACTCCTTCACCAATAAAATTTTATAATGAACACAATATCAACATTAGACTTTGAGGAGTCCAATTAAGTCTTCCAGGGCGGACGAGTTAAAATGAAAGACCTTCTTACCCAGAATTGAAAACTTCGCTTAGATAGCAATATGTCCCTCTGAACCATACTCGAAATGTCGCTTTAAACACCTTTACCCCTTTGACCTCTGAACCATACTCAAAAGGTTAAAACATGTTTACCCCTTTGACCTCTGAACTATACTAGAAAGGTTAAACATGTTTACCTCTGTGACCTCTGAACTATACTGGACAGGTTAAATATGTTTACCCCTTTGACCTCTAACTATATCGAAAGGTTAAACACATTTACCCTGTGACCTCTGAACTATACTCAGATTCTGGTTGCTTGTTAATTCCTCATATATATATATTAACAATGTTAAAAGTTTTTTACTTGGGTTCAATTTTGTGAGCACATCCAATAATTCTAATTTAAGTTTTAGTAAAAGCCGCTAACAATTTGTTCAAATAAAACCTAGAAAACTACTTTAAGACATGAATGCCCCAACTTGCATGTAAATTGTTCTACAAACTTCTTAGAAGTAATAGTATGGGGCTTGAACAACTATGGAATATAAACCCATTCAAGTTACACTCATAAATACTCAAGACCTTAAAAATAACATTTTATCACTACCCACCAAGATCTGAAGTTGATTGAATTTTGACCTTGGTAAGGGATAGGACTGGAGAACACACTGTTGGGACATTCATAAATAACACCATACATGCAACTATCCATCCAGAAATGAACACATAAGCCAGAGAAAGAATCTAAAATTCTTTCAATTTAAAGTAGGGAGGCCTAGCTCTGAGATGTATCTTTAATGAAAAAGACTTCCAACACAATATTGCTGATATTGCAGTTTTCTGATTTAGAGTTGTTATCAACTCTCTACCTCAAACTGACACAGTATGTTCCATGATCACAAGTTGAATGTTTTCTCTTCTCCTACACCATATTAGCACTGTACAATGTACCAACTTAGACCTTCATAACAGTGTGCTACATTAGTGAAAAGTGACAGATTGACTGCAAAATATACCCAGCAGACGACAAAAGGCTTGTAAATAGGGTGGGAACCGAGTGAATTAGTTGTATACTTTCACAGCAGATTATGGTCTGGGCTTCCTTAATACCACAGGGGCTACCCGCACTATTGCTCTCTGCACCCTGCGATGCCAGGCAAAATTAAAGGCTTAGTGTACAACACATTTTGGATGAGACAAGGATACTAAGTTTGATCATTTGATGTAAATCAAAAGAATTTGTTGATTGCCCAATTGTTAAATTGCCTGACTTTTAAGTCCACCAGCCAGAAGCATGCCTTCAATGTTAATATAGAGATGGAATCTATTTAAAATCATGTCCTCATTTTGACAGCAGACAACAAACGCAGCAAAGGAAAAGGTTACTTTTGTTCCTTACATGAAAGTTTGATTCTTTAATGATGGTACCAGGCAACATATTTCTATGGAAAAGGCTTGATATAAGTTCTATAACTTGTGTCCAGTCACTTTGCTTGTCAATAAAACATATTAAAATCAAAATGTCACCAAGATTTGATACACAAAATCTACTTATGTCAAACCCAGGCAATAGTTATTGCGAATAATGATACTGAACCTGTATACATAAACAGAAGCACAGATGCTGGACACAGTAATATGATGTATATACTATATGATAGTACTATTCCACATCCTATTACAGTACTGCACACTTTGGTGTGTCCCTCACCAGCACCCGTCAACAGCATACCAGTATTATCATTTCTCAAAGAAATCAAAAAAGGAAAATTTAATATAAATAGATGAAAGTTCAAATCTTCTCATGTTTGTTTGCAATGCATTATTATATGATATTTATCGAAATATCATAATTACCCATCCTTTTCCATGTCTGAATTTTAGAAAAAATTATTCCAATCAAACCTAGACTACAGGAAATTGTCATTGCACAAATAATCTTTAGATCAGAGAACACAAGACATGAACATTTAAAGGCCTGGGCCAAGTTGTTCAAACAATGATTAGCTCAATCTGTATTTTACTTTATTTTTTAACTCTTAATAATTCTGTCAATATACAAGGTACAATCCCACAGTTTTGTGTGTAAATTGATTGTACTAGATCGATGTTTGTTATTTCAAAAGTTGTAACTAATTCAATAATTCGGTTTTAAAGTTACAGAAGAATAAAAGTTTTCACTTATCACTGATTAAGTTTATTATTACCTGTTGAACAACTTGGCCCTGAAGATGTTCCATAAAACTAGTGAACACATCTGAGCTACAATTAATTAACTTGATCATTAACCCCAAGAGACACATTTGAACTCTTCCAATTCAAAGGATAGAATAGTTCATTATGACATTTCAGCGGTGAATGAGTTCAGAAATTATTCTTTTATTTTGTTTAAATACAAAGGTTTTCAATAATTTTCAGAGTGAATATTTACTTTCATTATCTGAAAGTTACTCTGGTTAGGTAGCATTACTTTTACTAAATTGTTGTCACTAGATTTCGTTAAACTAAGCAATATTACGAACCGCTACACCAGTAATCCCTCTGGTCCCATTACATTTTCTACAAACATACTACTACCTACATTCAATGTATACTTTTATTCTGTATATAATTCTACTTATATCTACATTGTAAATTTATTATTATGCATTAAAACATTTCTTTGTAAATAGCTAAGACAGCAAATGAATGATTTTATATCTACAAATCTTTGACTGCTCCATTTTACCGATGATGAGATTCAAATCTAAAATGAGTCAATATATGATTAACGAAACATGGATATGACCCCAGGATCACGGAACAAAAAGCTGTTAATGTTTCCTTAGCCAGTCAAAGAAGATTTCGCTTTTCATAACATTATTTGTGATTCGGTGAGACAATACAGTTTGCACTTAAGATTATTACATGATCTTAGGGAAAGATCACCGACATATGCTTATACACCATTGGCATTAAACATCTCTTTCAATTCAAGTACCTCATAAATGATTCAAATAGCATAATTTATCACTTTCTTTGACAAGCAAAGGCATAACAGAGTACCAGAAAACCATCAACTAAAATCTAATCAGGACTACTCAGTATATTTCACTTGAAACACATCAGTTTTTACGTACCCTATAAAGCAGTTTTAGATCTGTATGCTAAGATTAGTACTTTCAATATCATAAACATACTAAACCCTGACAAAATGACACAGGTTTAAAATGTACCTACAGCTACAAAAACATTATTGCAATATTATTTAGAAATGTATTTTACCCTTTTGAGCAGTTTTAAAAGTTTGCTACTACAGTAGAAATTGATCATCATTATCTCGAAGTTGGCGGAACCACGAAAAAACTCTTGAGTAACCTGAGTATTCAAGTTAGGCGAGTTTGAATACTTAGCGTTAAGACTGGCCGGGACTGGCGAAAAATTTTGAATTAAAAGGGGTCTTCGAGTTACACGATTTTGAGATAATGAATTTCAACTGTACAACTAATCCTGTTTATGACAGCTACAGAATATATGATAGTTAGTACTAAACTACAGGTAACGTAGCTTTCCCAACATCAGCAAAATATAGACAAGAGATTTCAAATAAAATATGAACAGATAAGGAAGACCTTTTCCCACTAATACAGAAGATTGAAAGTAGTTCCTTACTATCAAATGTGATGTAATCTCTGTCAAGTTCTAACCTAACGATGTGAACAGAGAAAGGCACATCACTTTGATGATTGAACCACAGGCACATATGGCTAGGAGAATCCATGATAATCAATATATATATATTATAGCCATAACACAGTGAAATCTAAACTATTAAGAAAAAATATAAAAAAAATATTTCAAGTTTTCTTTTTATGTGATTAATTCTGTGAAACCTTATTGAAAATAATAGCCAAATTTCAACTTGGTCAACTTTTTCAGTGTCTTTTTTTGTGTAAAAATTAACCACTTGACAATATCAAGCAGTCTTTTTTTATCATTTTCATTGGGGTTTTACAAAATTAATAGCATAAAAAGAAAATTTCAAACTTTTGCTATTATATGACTTTTTTAATTATTGACATTTCACTATGTTCTGGTGTATATATTATTAATTATCATGGTTATTATACTGACCATATGTGCCTGTGGATCGGACATTCATTTTTTTAGCCATCATTTTATATACGCAAACAGTGGAGCCTACACTTTACATTGATTGCCAGAAGTCTACCCTAGATATAACTATTACTTGAAATTTGAGCAAAAATTGAAAACGCAGACGCGAGTCTGTAAATGTGACTAGATAATACAGTGTTTAAAGCTTAATCCTGTGAAATCATTCTCTGTCCCTCAGTCTAAATTACAGCTAAAACTTAAGGTTGAGAGTCACAGTGCTCTGTGTTGTATAATCTCCCAACAAAGAAGAGCTCTAATTTGTAACACATTTTTTTTGTGATTTTGAGTTTTTGCCCTTTTTACTATAGCAAGGAGTAATCTTAAAATATGAAAGAAATACATATTGGATGATAATAAATTTTTTTTTAACAATAAAGGTAGTTCAATCACAGGGATTTTGTCCATTCATTTTAATGAGGAACTAGCTAATTCGTAGAATATCCCCCCATTTTCCCCCTTTCATAAGAAGATAATCATATTGTTGGTGAAAATCCTTTGTAATTTTTATGCTGTTGATACCAAGATGTATTGCTTGGAAATTAAACAAAAACTAAAGCGTTATACAAAGAAATTGGATAATAATTGTTGCCGTGATTGGAAGGAAACCTTAATCAAGGGGCCTTAACTCCGCAAAATTGAAATAAAGTCAACAAAAAGTGGCGATCAAACTTGGCCAACCCGGTTATTCAGGTAATTAACCTTATTACTAAGTTTCAAGAAAATAAGATAATATTTGTTATCGTTATTGCATGGAAATGAAAGAAAATGACATTTTTCACTAATCAAAGGGTCATAACTCTGCGAAATAACATTCGTTAGAAGTGGTGTTCAAACTTGGCCAAGCCCTTTAGGCAGTTAACCTTGTAACCAAGTTTCAAGGAAATCAGATAATATTTGTTGCCATTATTGCACGGAAACAAAGTGTGACAGACTGATGGACGAACAAACCGAAGTTAATATCCCTCGTTTCTCTGAAAGTGGGGTATAACAAAATATATAATGCAGGTATACTAAAGATAAGGAGTGCATCTGTTTACCTTTGCTTTAGTTAAGCTGATTACTTACAGTTGAACATTGTTTTTATCATTTCATTAAATATCTGAGCTAATTACAGTGACAATCTGTATAACAGTGTGTGATGTATAATATGCATGTAGAAATGTAAGCACGGGTACCATGAACTCCTATTATGTAATAACCCTATTGCCAAGTTCACTTCCTCCACATGTATAATTGTGAAGCTGAAATTACACAAGTTTATGCTACTAATGTGGAATAAAAATGGTGTGATATGCAAAAATCTACACAATATCAATATTTTTTTACAGTATTCAAAGTGAAATGTACTACAGTTAAAAATGCTTGGATTTCATATTGAGATATCAAGGAAAATGTTCTGTCATTGAAGAACAATTTCAAATACATGTGCAATTTAGCCTTAACTGATGTGGGCTGTTGATGTGTGTACAAGACTTATTTCTATACATATATATTATTACATCATAGATTACATAGGAATACATCTTAAATATGTAAATCTATTTGAAAAGATAAACATACAAAAAAACCTTTGAAGTATTGAATTTTCAAAATAATAAATGATATTTAAAATCAAACTATATAATTTGAATATATGTGAAATTGCACGATTAATGAACACAAACTGCACAGCTTTCCATCTGATGCACTTCTCAATGAACTTTGGTTATAATACTGTATAACAGGGCAAGATAAAACTTCTAAGTCCCTGGAGGCCAGTGAATATTTGTGTCTACCCATTTTAAAGACTTACTCAAAAAAAATATCTACGGAATATAACAGTATTTTCTGCATGGTGCATAAGGCTTTCTTATTTTTCTTATTTATCGAAATAAATATTCACAAAATATTGATAAAATAGCCTTGTTCCTGAAATAAGGTTAAATCCATAACATGTAGATACACTTATATTAAATTAGGAAACTTTTGCCCTGTCATATTTTAAATCTTGTTTAAAATTATAAACCATACAGCGGGAAATTTTAGCGGGGCTTTAATTTTAGCGATTTGGCGGGTTCGAATATAGATAGACAAAATTTAACCCATCAAATTTTAAAACCGCCAATTAAAATGAAGCGAAAATTTCACTTTCAGCAATAGTTTCCTTGATGTGAACTTTTTCGGGCTCATAAATTAATCTTAGATACAAGATAGTAATAAAATAGCCAAGGTCTTCAGTGAAATCTAGGGTCAGTCAGTTACCTAAAACATACATTTTTTTTGGCCCTTCCTGTAAAATTCTCACCTGATTTTACCTGAAATGGGTACTTTTTTCTATCAGAGATTTATATAATTTTTCAACATCTGTATAATTAAATTTAAAACAGAACTGAAATTAAGTTTTTGATATAATATTTAAGATCTCTAAATTCAGTACATTGTTTTTGCATATAATGCAAAAAAAGATAAATAACAGCAGAAATCAGACAGTAAACAGCAAAATCAAACCTACAGCAGTAAAGAAAGGTGAGCAGAAATTTGCTGTGGTCGGTTCATATTTAAATATGTAAATGATCCTTAACTGAGTAAAAACTAAATAGTTCAACAGTAACAAACAGGTAACAATATTGCAGCTCCATTGTACAATGTGGTTCTATCATATTATATACCCTGGATTCACCGTGGTATGTTAAATACATCAGCACTTATATTAATATTAACACTTGAATTTTGATTCTACTAATGAGTAAAAGTTGCGAAAGGAAATATTTTTATTTGCTAAAAGAGAAAAGTGGTCTTTAGTGACTTTTGCTATAAAGTTTTTCAGACAAGAGTGAGCACAGCATGTTATTTGTTAACATACAATTATATAAACTAAATGTGTATTTCCCAGACTGTTTCTGTTTATCTAGTTCTGACCAGTTTGACTAGTTAGACCAAAGTTGTTTGTTTATAAAATAGCAGTGGCTCCAGTGATTTGATGTTTTCTGGCGGGCCTGGACCTGCGTCATCATGAGCAGTGTGCCAGGTTTTATTCCTGAACTGTCACATTATAAAAATACAGACAAACAACTTGGTCCGCATAAACAAACGGGCACAATGTATCAGATCTATAATTAGTCAGACTTGACTTAGCTGTTCTCAGAGTGAATGCATTAGACCATTTCATTTTCTAACAAAGGTATTCACAAAAATATTGCACAAGTATCTATAATCATTGCTTGCAAACAAATTGCAAAATATACTGATACTTTTCCAAATGGATGAAACATTTCCAAAATGCACTTCTCCTCTTTCAAAAAAGGTCCCAAACAAATACATTTTTCACACATATCCATTTCTACCTCTAATATTGCCCTATCACACCCTTGAGTTGTCTCCCCTTCACCACAGGAGCTTTGTGTGACACCGATAATGCTATCCACAGTCGTCGGAACCTTCAGCTTTAGGTCCCAATAATCATAATAATTAACAAGTCATTCACAATCACTATTGCACATTTTTGATAATAATAATAATAATAGAGTGATCATAATTTTTTTCGTAAAAGTGAAAATCACAGCTAATTATAGCGTATTTAACAAACAATCATAACAACAGATCATTTCCACAGCAGCTGTAGCAGGACCTGACATAGGATGACAGCTAGGACGACAAAAATGTCACGGTTTTGTACAACAGCACCTGCCTGAGGCTGGTCGTTATTCTTGCTCAACGAAAACATTTGTTTTTGTAACAGTTGAACTGATTGGTTGGTTTCTTTTTGCATGTCTATCAATGGCTGCAAGGCTCTCACAAGAGTTTCCTCAGATATTCGGCCCTTGTTATTGGATGCTGTGCGTTGAATTCTTCTAGCTGGAACAAACATCAGAAAACTAGTTAAGTCACAAGTGGTTTATCAAATTTTTTTTACGATATCATCAAAACACAGGATTATGTAAAAAGAACCATTTCACATGCTTGAACTTTGCATATTTGCCAGCTCATCCCTATTTTTAGAGAAACTCCCAATTAAGGGTTAACTTTGGGGGTTTGTAATATGGATGAAATTTTTGCTACACTTTCATTGGCCAATTTCCTTGTTTTCTTCAAAAGCACCCTTCAATGAGAAGACCTGTTTGTGCTAAAAATAACTTGACTGGGAAATTCCCAAGTCATTGGAATTGTTCCACAATCATTGTGGATCTGTTTATGCTTTTTTTAGCACGAAACATGTCAGCAATCTTTGCTTCCCTATTATCCAATCACGCAATGGGTTAATTTGGACAACAGCCAATCAGAATGCTGGAAACAAGTGTTCGGCATCACCATGTTTACAACATTGCAGACGGGATACCCCAACAATGTTTCGCTACAATAAATGAAGAGGAATTACAAGATGTTTGAAGAAAAAAGACTTTAAATTGTCAAAGGTCAGTCTGCAGACTTTGAACACCTTTTCAAAACATGATTTGGACATTTGCCTCCTTACCTAACTTGTACAATTATGGTCATGTTGCCATCAATTATCATTTTCACAAATGGAATTTCACAAATGGAATTGTTCACCACAGCTTTTGGCCAGGACCATATGGTCTTGTGTACACCTCAAAAAAAGTCAATAATTGTATAATATGTATACACACATTGTGTTTATGTTTTAAAAGTGAGTATATAAAAACGTTGGCAAGAATAAGTTTACAGGTGAAAATGACAAGCCATACTGATGTACACTGGTCTAGCTTTACAAGGTCATATTAATGTATACTGACCTTTTTGATGACTTATATTACCTCGGTAGTAGTGTAGGTATACATGAACTGACCTTTACAAGGTCAGTGTGATGTATAATACCTTGCTTTACAAGGTCACAGAGATGTATGATCTTGTAAAGATAAAGATTCCGGCATGTCTTATACACACAAGTGACAGGTGAACTAACCTTTAGTTTGGTCTGATGAATCACTGTTGTGTCGAGTGTCGATCTCTGGCGTGGAACTTTCACTCTCTTCCCCGACAATGCGCAGCCTCTTCACAGAGTTTCGGTGGATACACGGTGCGTGACGACCAACTGTGGCCACCGGCTGCTGCTCCAGACTGGCAATGCTACACGTACGGACAACAGGAGTCTTGTGGCGAGTCCAGGTTTGGATACAGTAGTTTGTCTCATACTGCAGCAAGTCATTACTGGGGTCCCAAGGCCTCATACTACAATGCACCAATCACAGTCATTGTTGTATCATAACATGAAGCAAAATTTTAACAAGAGGCCCAACGGGCCTTAACGGTCATCTGACTACCAATTGTAAAATCACTATGAAAATACGTGTAGTCATTAAATCAAGTTATAATATGCCTGTATAGATTGCCAAGTTCAAGATAGTGGCCTTCTTGGATTTCTGATGGGCTTGAAAAATAACAACACTTTGTTGGGACCATCTCAGGATATCATTTCTGGCAAGTTTCAGCTCAATTCCACTGGTAGAACTTGAGAAGTTTAGAATGTGTTTTCAAAATGGCCACTGTGGAGGCCATCTTGGATTTTTGACTACACGAAAAATAACAACAGTTTCGTTTTGGCCCCAGTGACCTTGAATGAAAGTCAAGGTCATTTCTTTGAACAAACTTGGTAGCCCTTTATCCCAGCATGCCACAGGCCCAATATTAGATCTCTGGGCCTTTTGGTTATTGGGAAGAAGTTGTTTAAAGATTATGACCGTTTTGTCCCCTGTGACCTTGAATGAAAGTCAAGGTCATTTCTTTGAACAAACTTGGTAGCCCTTTATCCCAGCATGCCACAGGCCCAATATTAGGTATCTGGGCCTTTTGGTTATTCAGAAGAAAATGTTTAAAGATTATGACCGTTTTGGCCCCAGTGACCTTGAATGAAAGTCAATGTCATTTCTTTGAACAAAGTTGGTAGCCCTTTATCCCAGCATGCCACAGGCCCAATATTAGATCTCAGGGCTTTTTGATTATTCAGAAGAAAATGTTTAAAGATTATGAGCTTTTTGGCCCCAGTGACCTTGAATGAAAGTCAAGGTCATTTCTTTGAACAAATTTGGTAGCCCTTTATCCCAGCATGCCACAGGCCCAATATCAGGTCTCTGGGCCTTTTGGTTATTGGGAAGAAGTTGTTTAAAGATTATGAGCGTTTTGGCCCCTGTGACCTTGAATGAAAGTCAAGGTCATTTCTTTGAACAAACTTGGTAGCCCTTTATCCCAGCATGCCACAGGCCCAATATAAGGTCTCTGTGCCTTTTGGTTATTCAGAAGAAGTCGTTTAAAAATTATTACCGTTTTGTCCCCTGTGACCTTGAATGAAGGTCAAGGTCATTTCTTTGAACAAACTTGGTAGCCCTTTATCTCAGCATAACACAGGACCAATATCAGGTCTCTGGGCCTTTTGGATATTCAGAAGAAGTTGTTTAAAAAGATTTTGACCTTTTTGTCCCCTGTGACCTTGAATGAAGGTCAAGGTCATTTGTTTGAACAAACTTGGTACCCCTTTATCCCAGCATAACACAGGCCCAATATCAGGTCTCTGGGCCTTTTGGTTATTCAGAAGAAGTCGTTCAAAGATTTTGACCTTTTTGGCCCCTGTGACCTTGAATGAAGGTCAAGGTCATTTGTTTGAACAAACTTGGTAGCCCTTTATCCCAGCATGCCACAGGCCCAATATTAGGTCTCTGGGCCTTTTGGTTATTCAGAAGAAGTCGTTTAAAAATTATGACCGTTTTGTCCCCTGTGATCTTGAATGAAGGTCAAGGTCATTTCTTTGAACAAACTTGGTAGCCCTTTATCCCAGCATAACACAGGACCAATATCAGGTCTCTGGGCCTTTTGGTTATTCAGAAGAAGTTGTTTAAAAAGATTTTGACCTTTTCGGCCCCTGTGACCTTGAATGAAGGTCAAGGTCATTTGTTTGAACAAACTTGGTACCCCTTTATCCCAGCATAACACAGGCCCAATATCAGGTCTCTGGGCCTTTTGGTTATTCAGGAGAAGTCGTTCAAAGATTTTGACCTTTTTGGCCCCTGTGACCTTGAATGAAGGTCAAGGTCATTTGTTTGAACAAACTTGGTACCCCTTCATCCCAGCATGGCACAAGCCCAATATTGGGTCTATGGACCTTTTGGTTTATGAGAAGAAGATGTTTAAATGGAAAAGTTTACGGACGGCGCACGGCGCACGGCGCACGACGACGGACGAAGCACGATGACTATAGGTCATCCTGACCCTTCGGGTCAGATGACCTAAAAATTGATATCAGTTTTTTTATTTTTAGATTTAGTTAACTGAATAATACAAAGCCAAACCCAATTTGGACTGTAAAGAAACTTCGAGTTAACCAAGTATTTGAATTACGTGTGTTTTAATGCTGGTGAAAAGCTTGGTCGGGATCGACGAAATACTTCAAATTAAACAGGGTTTTAAGTTATACGATTTCGAGATAAAGAAGTTTTACTGTATAACAGAAAATTTTTACCAATTAAATTCTTCATTTTTTTTCTTCTGCAAATTAAGGCGAATTCATTATGACAGCAAATATCAATTTACAACATACACATTACAGTGTATCCTGTCCAGACCAGAAGTCACAGGGACCAAAATTTCTGTATGCATAGTTTCTTATATATACTGTACATAATTAATGTGATCATATTCAAATCAAATTTACTCATTCATTTTTTAAAAATTACCTCACCCCTGAAGACACATTTGAACCCTTCCAATTCAAAAGTGGGAATAATTCATTATGAAATTTCAGGGGTGAATGAGATAAAACTCTGGGCAAATATGGATTTTACTCACGACGGGGGAAGGTCTACCTGAATATCCCAGGTAAACAGTTTTCCATTTTAAACAAAACTTACTCTAAATGTTTATAGACCCAGTCTCCCGTTAGCAGATCCCTCTCAAATAAGTTTGGCACCCACTCCTCCATCTTTGCCTTGCGCTCGCGCGCCTCTTTCCTCTGACGTTCCTCTAGTATATATTTTTCCTGGGTAGCACTCGTCATGTCGTTGATGACTACCGCATCACTCACATGCCTCCAAAGTCTGTCAATAAACAAACTTATACCTCAACAAAAACTACTTACTGGGCAAAAGAAGTCCCTTTTAAATAAGTAATTATTTACATCTTAAAATATTAAAATGTCCAATAAATAGACAGATATATCTTATAAAGTCTTCAGTAACGTCAAATAAATTTCATCCCTCCTTTTAGGTAAAAGGACCCATTCCCAATGAAAAAAAGGTGTAATTTTTCCCAAATTTCCTCTTAAAAATTCCCAATTCAGACACTTGAAAAAAAGGGATTCTTTAACATCGCTTGAGGAGCTTCTTTTGACATTAATCTTAATAAGGAACAAGAAAGATTGCTGTAATTGTCATGAGTACTGATCATGAGAGTGCGTTAAATAATTTAGAAAAGAAATGATGTATTTAGTTGTTATAATGGTATTTGTCAAAATTTCCAAAAAAGCTGTTATGTCCATCAATTTGTCCCAATTTGATTTCAGGGTCCGATTCCCAAAACACCCTGATAAAGCCCTGCTAATATTTTGACATCTTTTACGTCTGCCCACTACATCACTTTTATAGAATTGATTATTTTCAATATGTCCCTGGTATAAAAGTGTAGCACAAGCCATGTCATTAATAAACAACTTCATCCCTCACATGTCTCCGGAGTCTGTCAATAAAACTTGTACTGACAGGCTTCTAAATATTTTTGAGAAACATGGTTATAAATATGGACTTCTCTGACGTAACATCAGTATTACCATCCTCGATAGCCAGGGGTTACATTCACTTTTGCTCTCTACACCACTGGAATATGTCATAACTAAGCTGAGGCTCCGTGTGCGCCACCTTGTTGATGAGACAAGAAGATTGGTTCAACCCTTTGATGAACACCAAAAGAAACACGTAGTCACATGACGGTAAAAATTGACAGGCTTTTAAGTCGGTTGCAGCTCCTTTGTAATCTTCAAAAGACAGCCATCAGCCTAGCAATTGGTTAGGGTTTTTTTCACCTGAGTGTGCCTTCAGTTTTGCAATGACATATTCCAGAGGTGTAGAGAGGGTAGGTGAGCATAACCCCTGGCTTTTGATGATGATTCCAGGGGTGTAGAGAGCATAGGTGAGTCTAACCCCTCATCTCTGAGGATGATTCCAGGGGTGTAAAGAGTGTAGATGAGTGCAACCCCTGGAGTTCGAGGATGGGGTGTAGAGAGTGTAGGCGAGCATAACCCCTGGTCACCGAGGATGATTACAGGGGTGTAGAGAGCGTAGCCAAGTGTAACCCCTGGAGATCGAGGGTGCATTGTTGCGAAACACTTGCCTCTCAGACTCCATGTCTGATTGTGCATCCACCGGAACTGTGAACCGCAGCAGCCTCTGACTCTTCACCTCGGTTGTCGGGCTCCAGAACAGTTCAGATTCCTAAAATAACAACATATCAGTAATTATCATCACATTTTATAAAGGAAAACAGACACGCTGCCATGATCATTATAAATAAGTTTTTCAGACATACCTAAATATCAAAGTTCTTTTGCTTTATCAGAAATAACTCCTACTTTTCAATCTGGACTTTCCTGATCCTATACAGATACAAGTAAGATTATCAATAACGTTGATTATTATTTCATATATATTTCATAAATAATCGACTCATACTTCTACTACAGTCAGGTGACCACCTGTATTAACAGACCACCTGAGTTGATAGACTTATACAAAAGTTCACCATAATAGTTATTTGAATTGAACCAATATTAAGAGACCAATATTAAGAGACCACTTGTGTTAAGTAGGGCTACAACAATAAATAAACATGAGGAAACAATACCTATTACGATATAGTGGTCCAGTTCATATAGTAATGGTAGAAGCAGAGAGAAAAGATGTGTTTCCATAGTTACATTACAATTGGAAATAGACTTGAATAGTAAATCAGTACGGGCAGACATAAATATTGTAACCTCCCAAAATATTATGCATTGTCCTGAATTCTAAAGTTGTGATATATCGTCACACAATGTATTAATGTAGTTGCTTATGACCCTTTTTAATTTCTTAATTTGAATTGTACCAGTCCAAAGGGACCACTTATGTTGAAACAAAACCTTAATAATAATCTAGATTTGACAGTTCAGTTGGTCTATTAAACCCTCTTTACATTGACTAAAGAGCTGTGTATTTAAACCTCTATATACTGACAGAAGAGCCATTCTACATGTAGTAAAACCTCTATATACTGACCAAAGAGACATTATGTGTGTTAAACACCCTATATACTGTCCAAAGAGACATTATGTATGTATCAAACCTCTATATACTGACCAAAGAGACATTATGTGTGTATCAAACCTCTATATACTGACCAAAGAGACATTATGTGTGTTAACCCTCCTATATACTGACCAAAGAGACATTATGTATGTTAACCCTCCTATATACTGACCAAAGAGACATAATGTGTGTTAAACACCCTATATATTGTCCAAAGAGACATTATGTATGTTAACCCCCCCTATATACTGACCAAAGAGACATTATGTGTGTTAACCCCCCCTATATACTGACCAAAGAGACATTATGTGTGTTAACCCCCCCTATATACTGACCAAAGAGACATTATGTGTGTTAACCCTCCTATATACTGACCAAAGAGACATTATGTGTGTTAACCCCCCCTATATACTGACCAAAGAGACATTATGTGTGTTAACCCTCCTATATACTGACCAAAGAGACATTATGTGTGTTAACCCCCCCTATATACTGACCAAAGAGACATTATGTGTGTTAACCCTCCTATATACTGACCAAAGAGACATTAGAGAGGTTTAGCAACAATACGTGTACGTGTAAGCTACACGTACATGTTGAAATTTAAAGACGTTAAGTAGCATTACGTGTACGTGTATTTGCTGGATGTCTGATACTCAGAGACTGAGCTAACCTCAGCGACTTAACATTTTCAGACGAACTTTTTGCATATAAATATCATTCATATGAAATGTCTTTACTAGTAATTAATCATTGATCGGCATATTCAAAAATAGTTTGATTAATGCATTTCTCAGAGGAAAACACATTAAATACATCAAAATGTCTACACGTTGGTACTTACGTGTAGCTCCCGCTTTACAAGTTCGGCGTACATGTAGCAGATACTCGATCGCTTAAACTGATGACGTCATACACAGAAAAACTAGGGGATTCCCCCACTACCCGTACACGTACACGTATTGTTGCTAAACCTCTCTATTATGTGTGTTAACCCCCCTATATACTGATCAAAGAGACATTATGTGTGTTAAACCCTCTTTATACTGACCAAAGAGACATTATGTGTGTATTCAAACCTCTATATACTGACCAAAGACATTATGTGTGTTTAACCCTCAATATACTGACAGAAGAGCCATTCTGTGTGTGATAAAACCTCTATATATACTGTCAGAAGAGCCATTCTTTGTGTGATAAAACCTCTGTATACTGACAGAAGAGCCATTCTCTGTGTGATAAAACCTTTATATACTGACAGAAGAACCATTCTCTGTGTGATAAAACCTCTGTATACTGACAGAAGAGCCATTCTCTGTGTGATAAAACCTCTGTATACTGACAGAAGAGCCATTTTGTGTATGATAAAACCTCTGTATACTGACAAACGAGCCATTCTCTGTGTGTTAAACCCTCTATATACAGACAGAAGAGCCATTCTCTGTGTGATAAAACTTCTGTATACTGACAGAAGAGCCTTTCTCTGTGTTATAAAACCTCTATATACTGACAGAAGAGCCATTCTATGTGTTATAAAACCTCTATATACTGACAAATGCGCCATTCTGTGTGATAAAACCTCTGTATACTGACAGAAGAGCCATTCTCTGTGTGTAAACCCTCTATATATACTGACAGAAGAGCGATTATCTGTGTGATAAAACCTCTATATACTGACCGAAGAGCCATTCTCTGTGTGATAAAACCTCTATATACTGACCGAAGAGCCTTTCTCTTTGAGAAACACTTCCTGATCCCAGTGACCTTCCAAGTGGGACAAGGTGTCGGAGCCCATCTTGATCTTCCCTGTAATTCTGTTAGAAGCAGCACCACTTCCTAGGAAAGGCTGAAAACCAGAAGCATTGCAAACGTTCTAGCGGTTATCTGAGGGGGAGGTGATGCTTTTATATAGAACTTGTATTTCCATTATAACTCATTCACCACTGAATTTTTATAATAAAAAATTCCAACCTTTGAATTGGCAGAGTATTTCTATAATATCTCACCATGTAAGAAACAATTTGCCAATGGAAGAAAGCTAAGTAAGAAAAATCTATCTTGCATAGCATATCAAGCGATGTGACATCACAATGGCTCAACAATGATGTGACGTTACAAATAGGGTAATATTTGATACCGAAAAGAGAAAAAGACGACATGATGAAATTAAAACCTTTCTCAAGATTTTAACCGTAAACATTAGAAAGGTAAGATTATTTTTTCTGCAGTTTGCAAATACCCCTAGGGGTATGCTTAATCTCGCTGTCTTATTCATTTGCGTCAAAAATCTCAAGAAAAAATAGAAATGTTCAAAATTTTAATCAGTCAAAATGTATTTTCATGGCTTTGAGCTTATTCGGGTAGTTGATATGAGAGAAAAGTGACCAAAAGTGTAAGATAAGAGAAATTCCACCCTCCGGGTTTTTAAATTTGACAAAACCCTTGGCAAAGCCTGGGGTTTTACTAAATTTGAAAACACCTCCTGAGGAATTTCTCTTTCTTACATCCCTGGTCATGAAAGAGTCTTATATTCTTCAGGGGTAGGTGAATGAGTTAAAGATCTTTTTGAAAGGAAGCTTTTTATAGCAATTTCTATAAATTCTGTGTACAGCGTCAAACTGACTTGCAAGATTGAAAAGCAAATGTTTTGTTAAGTCTAGACAATGTTTACAATTACAAACCCAAATCTACTGATCTCTAGCAATAAAAGGTTGCAATTCAAGCATAAAATAACACTGCACTCAATCATTCCAGAAACAGAACTAGAACTATACAAGGGAAGGTTCACCTTGAGTTTGAATTCCAGTTCACATCTGTATCCCGTCTTTGGACAGTCGATGGCCACCTTGCCACCCATCTCCATAGTAAGTGTCCCAATAAGGATACCTACCAACAGTAAAACCATAATCATTACGAGTAACACATATCTCCCTGACAACACAGTCAATATCCGCTTGTTGCTGTCAGGGCTAGTGCTATTAAAGGCCCAATATACGTATCTTCAGGAAATTTTTTGTGATTCTGAAAACGATCCAGTTGATAACCATGCAAAAGTAAGTCTAAAACAAAGTAACTATTAAACAAGAAACTCTTGACAGAAAAATCCAAAGAATTGAAAATAATTCAGGTGGGGCCCACTTCAACAACAAGCCGAAGTTAGAAGACAGTACAAAATGGATCATCAGTTAATACTAACTAAATCTATAAATATAGAAAGTTATAAGGCTTGATTTTCGCTTCAAGTTTTGCTGAAAATTACGTAAATTGGGCCTTTAAGGTAATTGCTGTTTATTAACTAATAAGCTAATTATTGACATGTTTAGACAATATTAACAGAACATAAACAATTTTAAACAGCATTATTGATATGACTGATAGTTTTATCTGAAACAGATGGTCAAACATAATGACAAGTAAGAAACTGACATCATAACCAAATCGCAAAATCGTCTATCATAAAGCACCGATATAAAACCTGCTACACGTCAAGTTTCCTTCCTCCTTCGGGTAACAATGTTTGATTATCCAGGGTATTCACTAACTTACACTGCTTTCCTGGAGTATGTTATGGCAAACTTGTCCCCAGTAAAATCTCTGACAATGGTCTATTTAAAATTACAGAGGAGCTTCATTCTACTTAAAGCCTGCCAATTGGACAGTATTGTTAGGCAAATTCTTTTGATCAAGCGAAAGTCTTTCTGTCTTATCTACCAGGTGGACTGAGATTCAAACTGAGCCTTCGACTTTGTCATAGGTCCTAAGGGTGCAGGGAGCAAATTAAACATGAGTCCCTGGAACTGGAGTACTGAGGATGCTGTAGGACTTGTACGTACCTTTACAATGAGCGTAGGGCATCGTGACCAGGTAGTCTTCTCCTCGCTTTAGGAATGTGAGTTTGGCAGTCCCATCCAAAATGGCCGACAACGAGTTCCCTGAGTGAACACAAAAAAAACTACATTTTTGAAAGAGTTGCCAAATACTTACATCAATAATGACCTTATTTCTAGAATTGTTGCCAAAACTATATATTTATTTTATACAGGAACCATTTCATAAAACCTATAATTTGGTCAATTTTATTTTTATTGAATGCGATTCTGATTTAGGTATCCTGTCAAAGTTACTTACCACAAAATAATAATGTACTGCTTAATATAAAGAACAAGTCATAGAATAAACCCACAAAATATGATTTTATCTGAAATTATTATTATAGACATATTCATGGTGAACAAATATATTTCTTCCCATTGTTATTGTTTTACAGTTATAAATTAAAGTCCAGAGTGCTGCAATAATGAGACATTAAGCAACTCTGGTTCATGTCAAGAGAAAAGTATGATTTGATGTTCCCAATTTCTGGTAAATAGATACAGGCCATGCTAACATATATATTTGTATATGTTGTGTGCCTGAACTCACCATAGAACTTGGACTTGGTCAGGATACTTGAACTGATTGTGAAGCCGTCGTGGCGGTTTGTCACGTGGAAGGCAGTCACTGGAGGGTGGTGAGATATCTGGTAAAAACATACACAAGTAATACTAGGGATGGTGTTTACTTATACAAACATATACAGGCTTCTATATCTGGTAGAAACATACACAAGCTATACTAGGGATTGTGTTTACTTATACAAACATATACAGGCTTCTATATCTGGTAAAAACATACACAAGTTATACTAGGGATGGTGTTTACTTATACAAACATATACAGGCTTCTATATCTGGCCAAGATATCTGGTAAAAACATACACAAGTTATACTAGGGATTGTGTTTACTTATACAAACATATACAGGCTTCTATATCTGACCAAGATATCTGGTAAAAACATACACAAGTTATACTAGGGATTGTGTTTACTTATACAAACATATACAGGCTTCTATATCTGACCAAGATATCTGGTAAAAACATACACAAGTTATACTAGGGATTGTGTTTACTTATACAAACATATACAGGCTTCTATGTGTGTGTACACAGACCTTCATCAAGTATACCAAAGAGACCAACATGTTTGTCAATATACAAATACATCCGGTCACATTATACTGACAACGGGTGCACCAGTCGTTCCACTCCCATAATACTGAGTGTCAAGCAGGGAATAGTAACTGCCATTTTTATAGGAGAAAGTTATTTAGAAGAATGGAAAAGATCAGTTGCCAAATTTAGTCGCCACTCAAAAATATGTGGGCATTTACTCCTTCCCCCTTAGGGACACAATTCAATGGTTGTAAAAGTTCATTATGAAATTTCAGGGGAAAGTGATAGACTTACTTGTTCGGCTAAGTAGAATGTGCGGCTCTTTGTCTTGGTGTGTTGCCAGTAACACCTGAAGGTCTCGCCTATGATCGGGTTGTACGGCTTCTTCAGCCCCTGTAGGAAACATTTTTATTTGAGTCCATCACAGCTTCAAAATTTGATTAATAAAGAAATATAAATTCATTTTATTGCAATATAATTTATCTAATTCACTTAATTTATTAACCTAATTAATTTTATTGATTTTTTATTTGATTTAATTGAATAAAGGGAATTTTTTTTTTTTTTTTAATTTTTAAATAAAGCCTGAATCTAAATTTTGTAATATCAATTGGGTAAATTCAAAATGAAAACAACATTAGAACTTGTTTTTAATCAAAATTAATTGCGGATGAGTGTATATTTATAATTTCTTTTTTCAATGATAAGGATCACTACAGGCAGTTAATTTGAACAATAACCTTACCTTTGGTTTTTTGTAGAAACCGGAGAGGTACCACTTGATCACGCCCTTCATTCTGGAGTAAGGATCTTCATAGGTCACAGCTCTGTAGTGGGAAACACCAAGTAATTAGAGCAATGTACTGTTACATACTCGGGGCTGTAACATTACTCTAAACTGGGAAACTATTGTCCAAACCAATTGTCTCCTGATGCAGGTAAATCCATTTTCACCTATGATAATTTTGCCCTTCATTTATGATTACTATGGGTTTTTTATCACTTACTACTCTTTGTAATAATAATCTCTTCCTCATTGTGGAGGGCAAAAGGTGAAATTTAAACTATGGCAAAAATGTTGAGGACTACTCTATATGAAAAACAGCTAGCTACTTCATATTCTGAAAATTGTTTTGTTGCATACATTTGTTTGTTCCAGTGTAAAGACCATTTTTACTTCATACAAGTTTTATGTAAAAACCATTGCATATGGCTATGACAAATGCCATTACATCAATGTACAGTAAAATCCCAGTGGTCCCTTACTGGAACTCATGGGGACCTGATCAATAGTTTGAGGAATAAATGGTCTTGTAGTAAAACGAGGTTGATTGAATATGTAATGATTCGGTCGGGTCCAAACAAAAGTCTTCGACAAACGAGGAGTATTCAAGTAAACGGAGTTCAAGAAGTAGGGGTTATACCGTATCTATATGTGAACATAATATTAGGAAATAAAGGCTTCTCAACATCCAAGAAGTGTTATCTTCTTTATTGTGGTCTAAATGTCGTCGACATGTTTCGACCGCTAGGCGGCCGTCATCAGGACGACTTTTTACAAAATTCATATGCCCTGAAGTACAATTTTGAGGTTCAAGATGGTTACAGTTGTTAGGTAAACATTGTGACGTTATGGATACATAACATTGTGACGTCATAATTATCCTAGGACTACTGTGATAGACCATGTTGTTCTATAATCAGTGGCAGTGTTTTTTAGTAACTGATTAGCTTACATTTAATTACATATATAAAAAATCATTAATGTTATCGCACATAAATGTTGAGAACATTGTCTTTTTAACAATATGAATTGTCTATTCTAGATTAAAAATTGAAATTTTTAAAGAAATTCCTGATGACGGCCGCCTAGCGGTCGAAACATGTCGACGACATTTAGACCACAATAAAGAAGATAACACTTCTTGGATGTTGAGAAGCCTTTATTTCCTAATATTATGTTCACCACATAGGAAGGATCTCTGTTGAATACCGTAAGGTATCCATCCATGAAGATTACCACTATTTGAAACGATAGAAGTGTTGGTTCTCCTATTTTTCAATAATTTCTCATGTGAGTTTTGAGAGAACCCCTGCATCCCATAAGGGCTCCACTCGACCCAGACAGCGCCATAATGTGTGGCCAACCTGGACATTATTTCCAACGGAACTGAACTATTTGATAGAAGTCAACTCGGAACACCAACTGAACTACATCGAAATGGAGGAGGAACCTGGACCAAAAACAACCCATCAAACAGCATTTCGCCAAAAGAATCCAAATACAACTGAATGAACAACCCAAGAAAACATCGTCAACTAGCTGCGTAGCAAAATGCAAGACCCCCCCCAGTTACACACTATGAAGAAATCTTGGACAAATTTTACCAACATTAATTTGATACAAATTGTACCGCTTATGTGAACCGCCTTTCAAAAACGGAGCGAATGCATTGCCTATTATATACTTCAGACCAACAGCTGTGTACAAGAAGATCATTTCCTCGATGCAAAACCAATATTGGATTGAACTTAATTAAGATGAATTTACACAATAGCAACTACATTGTCTATGAGTGACTTCCAATGGGTACATAACTGCAAGGTTATAAACCTTCATTGTGTATCTAAACCAAACTTATCACTTTATTTTACCAACAGTTTGACATTGAACACTTACAGAAGATTCCATATCCAAGATAACTGTTATTTACATTATTTAGTAAGATCACTAGTTTTTCTTTAAAAATTTCAATTTTTAATCTAGAATAGACAATTCATATTGTTAAAAAGACAATGTTCTCAACATTTATGTGCGATAACATTAATGATTTTTTATATATGTAATTAAATGTAAGCTAATCAGTTACTAAAAAACACTGCCACTGATTATAGAACAACATGGTCTATCACAGTAGTCCTAGGATAATTATGACGTCACAATGTTATGTATCCATAACGTCACAATGTTTACCTAACAACTGTAACCATCTTGAACCTCAAAATTGTACTTCAGGGCATATGAATTTTGTAAAAAGTCGTCCTGATGACGGCCGCCTAGCGGTCGAAACATGTCGACGACATTTAGACCACAATAAAGAAGATAACACTTCTTGGATGTTGAGAAGCCTTTATTTCCTAATATTATGTTCACCACATAGGAAGGATCTCTGTTGAATACCGTAAGGTATCCATCCATGAAGATTACCACTATTTGAAACGATAGAAGTGTTGGTTCTCCTATTTTTCAATAATTTCTCATGTGAGTTTTGAGAGAACCCCTGCATCCCATAAGGGATCCATTCGACCCAGACAGCGCCATAATGTGTGGCCAACCTGGACATTATTTCCAACGGAACTGAACTATTTGATAGAAGTCAACTCGGAACACCAACTGAACTACATCGAAATGGAGGAGGAACCTGGACCAAAAACAACCCATCAAACAGCATTTCGCCAAAAGAATCCAAATACAACTGAATGAACAACCCAAGAAAACATCGTCAACTAGCTGCGTAGCAAAATGCAAGACCCCCCCCAGTTACACACTATGAAGAAATCTTGGACAAATTTTACCAACATTAATTTGATACAAATTGTACCGCTTATGTGAACCGCCTTTCAAAAACGGAGCGAATGCATTGCCTATTATATACTTCAGACCAACAGCTGTGTACAAGAAGATCATTTCCTCGATGCAAAACCAATATTGGATTGAACTTAATTAAGATGAATTTACACAATAGCAACTACATTGTCTATGAGTGACTTCCAATGGGTACATAACTGCAAGGTTATAAACCTTCATTGTGTATCTAAACCAAACTTATCACTTTATTTTACCAACAGTTTGACATTGAACACTTACAGAAGATTCCATATCCAAGATAACTGTTATTTACATTATTTAGTAAGATCACTAGTTTTTCTTTAAAAATTTCAATTTTTAATCTAGAATAGACAATTCATATTGTTAAAAAGACAATGTTCTCAACATTTATGTGCGATAACATTGATGATTTTTTATATATGTAATTAAATGTAAGCTAATCAGTTACTAAAAAACACTGCCACTGATTATAGAACAACATGGTCTATCACAGTAGTCCTAGGATAATTATGACGTCACAATGTTATGTATCCATAACGTCACAATGTTTACCTAACAACTGTAACCATCTTGAACCTCAAAATTGTACTTCAGGGCATATGAATTTTGTAAAAAGTCGTCCTGATGACGGCCGCCTAGCGGTCGAAACATGTCGACGACATTTAGACCACAATAAAGAAGATAACACTTCTTGGATGTTGAGAAGCCTTTATTTCCTAATATTATGTTCACCACATAGGAAGGATCTCTGTTGAATACCGTAAGGTATCCATCCATGAAGATTACCACTATTTGAAACGATAGAAGTGTTGGTTCTCCTATTTTTCAATAATTTCTCATGTGAGTTTTGAGAGAACCCCTGCATCCCATAAGGGATCCATTCGACCCAGACAGCGCCATAATGTGTGGCCAACCTGGACATTATTTCCAACGGAACTGAACTATTTGATAGAAGTCAACTCGGAACACCAACTGAACTACATCGAAATGGAGGAGGAACCTGGACCAAAAACAACCCATCAAACAGCATTTCGCCAAAAGAATCCAAATACAACTGAATGAACAACCCAAGAAAACATCGTCAACTAGCTGCGTAGCAAAATGCAAGACCCCCCCCAGTTACACACTATGAAGAAATCTTGGACAAATTTTACCAACATTAATTTGATACAAATTGTACCGCTTATGTGAACCGCCTTTCAAAAACGGAGCGAATGCATTGCCTATTATATACTTCAGACCAACAGCTGTGTACAAGAAGATCATTTCCTCGATGCAAAACCAATATTGGATTGAACTTAATTAAGATGAATTTACACAATAGCAACTACATTGTCTATGAGTGACTTCCAATGGGTACATAACTGCAAGGTTATAAACCTTCATTGTGTATCTAAACCAAACTTATCACTTTATTTTACCAACAGTTTGACATTGAACACTTACAGAAGATTCCATATCCAAGATAACTGTTATTTACATTATTTAGTAAGATCACTAGTTTTTCTTTAAAAATTTCAATTTTTAATCTAGAATAGACAATTCATATTGTTAAAAAGACAATGTTCTCAACATTTATGTGCGATAACATTAATGATTTTTTATATATGTAATTAAATGTAAGCTAATCAGTTACTAAAAAACACTGCCACTGATTATAGAACAACATGGTCTATCACAGTAGTCCTAGGATAATTATGACGTCACAATGTTATGTATCCATAACGTCACAATGTTTACCTAACAACTGTAACCATCTTGAACCTCAAAATTGTACTTCAGGGCATATGAATTTTGTAAAAAGTCTTCCTGATGACGGCCGCCTAGCGGTCGAAACATGTCGACGACATTTAGACCACAATAAAGAAGATAACACTTCTTGGATGTTGAGAAGCCTTTATTTCCTAATATTATGTTCACCACATAGGAAGGATCTCTGTTGAATACCGTAAGGTATCAATCCATGAAGATTACCACTATTTGAAACGATAGAAGTGTTGGTTCTCCTATTTTTCAATAACGTATCTATATGTGTACAGTATTCTATTCATAGAAAAATATTCAATATAATCATAAATCAACTATAAAGCGATGTAGATTTGTTAATAAATATGACAGACTTACTCCGACAGGATGTCGGCGTGGTAGTAGTAATCTGACAGCTTGTCCAGGAAGGAGCGAGGCTCTAAGATAAATATGACAGACTTACTCTGACAGGATGTCGGCGTGGTAGTAGTTATCTGACAGCTTGTCTAGGAAGGAGCGAGGCTCTAAGATAAATATGACAGACTTACTCTGACAGGATGTCCGCGTGGTAGTAGTAATCTGACAGCTTGTCTAGGAAGGAGCGAGGCTCTAAGATAAAAATGACAGACTTACTCTGACAGGATGTCGGTGTGGTAGTAGTAATCAGTCAGCTTGTCTATGAAGGAGCGAGGCTCTAAGATAAATATGACAGACTTACTCTGACAGGATGTCGACGCTCTAAGATAAATATGACAGACTTACTCTGACAGGATGTCGGTGTGGTAGTAGTAATCAGACAGCTTGTCTATGAAGGAGCGAGGCTCTAAGATGAATATGACTGACTTACTCTGACAGGATGTCGACGCTCTAAGATAAATATGACAGACTTACTCTGACAGGATGTCGGCGTGGTAGTAGTAATCAGACAGCTTGTCTATGAAGGAGCAAGGCTCTAAGATAAATATGACAGACTTACTCTGACAGGATGTCCGCGTGGTAGTAGTAATCTGACAGCTTGTCTATGAAGGAGCGAGGCTCTAAGATAAATATGACAGACTTACTCTGACAGGATGTCCGCATGGTAGTAGTAATCTGACAGCTTGTCTAGGAAGGAGCGAGGCTCTAAGATAAATATGACAGACTTACTCTGACAGGATGTCGACGCTCTAAGATAAATATGACAGACTTACTCTGACAGGATGTCCGCGTGGTAGTAGTAATCGGACAGCTTGTCTAGGAAGGAGCGAGGCTCTAAGATAAATATGACCAACTTACTCTGACAGGATGTCCGCGTGGTAGTAGTAATCTGACAGCTTGTCCAGGAAGGAGCGAGGCTCTAAGATAAAGGCAGGCAGCACCACTTTAGAAAGATCCATACCTGGGCGTACCTGGAAAAAATGTCACATCATTTTACCTGTCAAAATCTCCTTCACATAGATTAGTATAAATACAGTCAAACCACACATAGTATAAATAAAGTCAAACCATATTATCTCAAAGTTGATGAGACCATGGGAAACTTCCAGTTATCCAAGTATTTGAGTCAAGTGAGATTTTAATGAATTTTAAGTGTGAAGTCAGCTGAGACTGACAAAATAATACATATTAAACAGGGTCTTTGACTTATACCAGTTGGAGAATATGAGGTTGTTCTCCTGTGTAAATTAGCTTTTAATTAGGTCTAATCCAGAACCATACGGTAGGGGCAGGAGACATTTTTTCAGAGACCCCACAACCCATCAATTATTAATAGATAGTTTAAGATAAGGAATAGTATGGATATCTGGTTTTAACCCCACCACCCATGACATGTAATACAGGTGCCTCCCACCTCCCCTACATGATTAATTATAGAATATCCCTCAACTATAAAAGAAGGATTAAGGACTCCCACGACTAAATAATTTACTATATGTTATTACTAAGATTTGGAGCTAATAACTTTAATATTTGAAGTTCAACACTAGTGACAACTGCCTGGATTCACAGATACATACATGACAAAGATTTCAAATGGCATTTCATCAGGAGTTTCGTGGCATTTTAGCTCGCTACGGGCGTCTGCTTCGGACAACCGGTACAGATTTTTGTAAAGTTAAATATCTATAGATTGCATTCAATGCAAAATATGTCAACAATTACCTATTTAGATTATTCAGAATCACTGTACTTAGCCGGAACAAATTTTCAGTAGGGACTACAAACGTATGAAACACTTCGTGATAGGCTGATTTAGTTGTGCGAGTCCTTAAAGGCCCAATATACATAACTTCAGGGAAATTTTCGTGATTCTGAAAAATTCTGAAAAAAAATCCAGTTGATAACCATGGAAATATAAGCCTAAAACGAAGTAAACATGAGCGGTAACTAATAAGAAATTCTGGACAAAAAAATCCAAAGAATTGAAATTAATTCAGGTGGGGCCCACTTCAATAACAAACCGAAGGTAGAAGTCGGTTCGTAATGGACGCGTGTTTACAAATAGCGTGTTTCAATTGCTGCTGTACCGGTAACCGCAAAAGAATTCATCTTGAATATTGCTGATATCAGTTAATCTTAGCTCAATCTATAAATATAATAAGTTATTAGGCTTGATTTTCGCTTCAAGATTTGCCGAAAGTTACGTATATTGGGCCTTTAAGTAGACAGTACAGTATAATTTACACAGTTAACTCACCTGTTTTACCAGGGTCCAGATAAGGCTTTTGTTCTCATCATCAACCTCTTCTGTTTGGCAAGCATCTCCTTGCTGTTTAATTAAACAAGTGGTATAAAAAAACTTTCAGCTTCAGAAAGGTCATGATTGAATGTAATTGAAAATAAACAAAATAATAATTAAAAACAATTGTCACTGCAAAATCTAAAAGCTTAAATATCTAATTATTCAGGAAAAAATCTTCTCAAAACATCAGCAATGTTGCAGAATCACATTTTGTTTCTTGAAAATGCTTAAAACTTTTTATAGAATGTTTCGAAGTCAGTTTACAAATCAAGCCACATTGGCTTAAATGCTGTTCAATGTTTATTTTAAGGTAATGTAGAATGGGAAAGGCAGATAAACAGATTCAAAGCTGCTGTATTTATGTAACAATATTTCAATGTTTCTACATTTTCAACAACAAAATAAACACATAACTTTATTTCTATAAAACCTATTATAATTGACTCTGATAGTTTTGATATCACAAATCCACACCTATTGAAGATATTTATATGAGATTAAACACGAAAAATAAAACGTGTTATTCAACAGAAACTGAACATCAGAACACCATGCTACCTGTCCCAATTCTTCGACTACATTCTCCATGTACGATGTCTCACTCGGCTGGCTGACATCATCAAACACTTTGTCTTCCTCTTCTTCCGTGTCCGACTCAGAATCGGTTTTAATCTCCTCCCTGTCCGTCCGACTGTCCTCCTCAAGGTCTGTAATCAAGTCACCGTAACAGTTTGTTAGAGGGTTAATCAACATCTGGATATTGAATTCACTGGATTCTCATACTAAACAGCAGATTCCCATATATAGAGAATCTTACACTTGTGTCAATGTAATATTGAATTTATTAAACGAGTTAGATAATTTAATATGTCATGAGCCTTTAGGCAAGGGACAAATTTATTATTTAACGAGTTTAATAAATTCCATATTACATTGACACAAGTGTAAGATTTTATTTATCATTTAACTTATATTTATGAGAAAATATACAAAAACTCTCAAATTAATTATCTAAAAGAAAGGCAAATTTCTTCTGTGACAGTACAATTTTCACTACCGAGACAATCATATATATGACGCCATAAAGACGTCATTTGTTTATAACGAAGACACATTTGAACTCTTCAAATTCAAAGCTTGGAATAGTTCATTATGGAATTTGAGGGGTGAATGAGTTTAACATCACGACTGTGAGCACTCACCTACACCGGCAAAATGCTTCTCACAATCACTGTCATTGAGTTGTTCCTGCTCGGTGGAGGGGGGTAGGAGGGTGTCGGGGGTATCGGGGCTCTCCCCCTGTACTAGATGGGGGTCTTTCTTCATCGACTTCATCAGCAGCCCAGTACAGCGCAGGGCCAAGTCAAGGGCATCCATCCAACACTTTCCTGTTAAACACATATAATTAATTTTCCATTACTGGCAATTTTATGCAGAATGCGTGTTTCTGATTGGTTGAGATTTTTTTTTTCATACCTCTATAAAAAAAATCCGAAAATGGCACCAAAAATACGGCAACTGACATTGCGTACTGATTTGTAAAAAAAGAATCTGTTGTTAGATCAGTCAAATTGTACATAAACATGTTTTAAATTTGAAAATAAGTTTCAAAAATTAATTATATCAAAAATTAAAAATTTCCTTGCATACTTTGGTATGATGTGGATTCATACAGTTTGGAAACAATTTTTTTCATACACCAATGAAACTAAAAAAAGTGTCATCAATGCTTAACCCTTGTAGTGCTGAATTGTCCCAGAATTGGTCATCTCCCACTGCTGAATTGTTTCAAAAAATTTTTTTTTTTTTTTTTTTTTCAAAATGCTTTAAAATGTTCCTTAGGAATCATATTTAGTAATTTTCATCAATTCCACTCATTATCTCTTGTTGTTTTTATATTTAAACCCTCAAAGTTGAAGGTAAAGTTGATGAAAAATTTTGTAATCTTACTTGTTTTATTGTGTTTCTGTTGGTGTAATAGTGTTTAATTCTCAGATTGTAATTCTAGTCATATTTGGATATATATATCAAGAATAAGTAATACTGATATATATATGCTCTAAAGCAGTCATTTTAACTACTTCGAGATAAGCCATATTCCTTCACATAAGCTGCTATATAGTGCTTGTGAACAGCAGCTTGGTGACCAGGTTCATTATTCCAAGCAGTTGAACGATTTGCATTCTGATGGTGTTTTATAGTCTGTTTGTATTGTCAAAATGATATTTTTATTTTTGCAATGAACCATTATCACGAAGGCGTCATGATATTTCCATTCAAAACACGGTATGGAAAGCATGTCGCTATGCAAGACAAATTGTTGCTAGGCAACCAAGTACATAACACACTTACCTTAAATCGTATTGACAATTGGATCAGAGTTTTCATCAGTTTGGAAATTGGAAGAAGTTTCATCAGGTAATAGCAAAAAAAGTATCTCTTTCAACATGTTATATAAATCTAAACTATGTACATTGTTTTTCACTTGTAGTTTGAAAACATATGGTTGACACTATTCCTCCTGCCCAGACTGGGTGGTCGCAGTTTTCTGCCGTTTATACGCCAAAACATACTCGGACTTTGTATGGAATATTTCAAAGCAGGGCTCTATGCATAATGCTACTTGACACTGCTTGCACTGGAATGTGGTCTCACGTCCAGTACATTTAGGCACTGGTTCATTAGGGTGAGAGGACTTGAAGAGTTCCAACTCCCCAGGCCCACAAACAACACACCGCCGTTTCCCATGGCTTCTCTTGTCAGTTGGTGGAAGGTGAGACAGGAAATGCCTGGCTGTCAGTCGCTGCAATACCTCTGCCGAGGTCCGCTTTCTGCCCCGTGGAGCAGCACCAGAAAGCTCAGAGACTTCCATCAGCTGACTGACAAGCTCCCTCCTGAATATCCTCTGGTGAACTGGGTGTTGAGTCCTACTCTTATATAAAATATAGGCATTCAGGACAGCAAGGCCAATTAAATGGAAAAAAACCTTCTTCCACCATTTCAGTGTCCGTCGGTCAAAGCTTCCATTTGCAACCATTTGATCACATCGATCTACAGCTCCCATGTACCTGTTGTAACTGAGTACGCAGTCTGGTTTGATGATATGGGAACCATCTTGGTCAAGTCGGCCAGTGTCTACCATCACACCTGGATGGACATAAAGTGTATTGAAGCCTAATATGAATTTTCCTTAACAGTAATTATACTGTTCAGAGATATTCTGAGCTGGATGTATGATTTATAACATTTCATCTATAAAGTAAATCAATCAGCAGATTTGCTATTGTCACATTTGACAATAAATTGCTGTTCATGTTTATGGCCATGTTCAACAATGAAAAGTAGCTGTGAACTTATGTTCATCCCATGTTTAATGGTATGCTAGGATAAATAACTAAATTTGGGAAAGACTTCAGTCAGACTATGAAATAAAGGAAGTTGTCATTGTAGGTTTTTTATCTTTTTGCAAAATATTTACATTAGAACCAGAGTGACAACTTTTCAGACATTAACATTTGTTTATGTTTAAAATTAATAAAAAAATTTGTCTTGCTTAAATCAGTGCCAATTTCACTCGCAGTGCTGCACGCACATGACAAAATATATTTAAATACTGTTACATAATCTTTACAATGTAGATCTAATAATCATCTGGTTTTAGATGACTGATACTATATTTATATATACCATGTATACATGCATATATATCTATTCTTTTACCAAATACTGTATAGATCTATATTTCTTTAGGATATTTGACAAGTCGGAAACTTGATCAGAGAATGATGAATTACCTTCATGTATAGTGGTAAGTAAATTGACATTTTTTTTGTCAGCATACTTCACAGCAACGAGGTTGGACTCCGAGTTGTGGACAACAAATATTTCCCCCTTTGTAAGATCTTGATTCTTCAACTTCTGTGGAATACCTCGTCTGTTTGACCTAACAGTGCCACATGCTGATGTTAATTGCAGGTACAATTCATAAAACAGTTGAGGGCTGCTGAAATAATTGTCCATATATATATTGTATCCTTTGTTCATGTATGGGGACGCAAGACGCAAAACCAAGTCATATGTAGCCCCATACTGACTGGGTGGCTGCTGCTGACCATCACGGCCTGTGTACAACTCCATTCGACAACAATATCCATTTGCAGAGTCGCAAAGCATGTACATTTTAAGACCATATTTACAAGGTTTGTCAGGACTGTATACACGAAAATGCAGATTTCCCCTCCATGGAATCATCCCTTCATCAATGGCAATGTTCTTACCAGGAGTATAAACTTGCTGAAAGTTTGCCAACATGTCCTTGTAGGGATCCCCCAGCTTCTGTAAAGGGGAATAGCCTGGTTGTCCCCTTGGTACTGCATTGACGTTATCGGACAAGTGTAGAAAGCTCATCAGAGCAAGAAATCTATCTCTAGGCATTACTGTGTTGAAAAATGGTGTTCTTATTACAACATTTGTGGACCAGTAATCCTGAATATCCAACTGTCTTACAATGCCCATTGCAATGGTTACTCCAAGGAATGCTTTGATTTCAGGAACCGAAGTATTAGTCCAGTTTCTAAGCCTAGAAAAAGGTGGCAAGTTTGGGTGATTCTGCAAGTACTGTGTAGCATAGTTGTTTGTTTCATCTGCTATTTTACTCAATATTGTATCTGGTACAATACTTTCAAAATAGTCGAGATAACTGAGAGTGTTTTCTTCGGCAGGCAAAATATTTTCATTAATGCCAGCGTGACCGACGAAAGTGAAAGTAGACGGCTGACTTCCACCTTCTAACCAGTTTTCCTCGTCAAAAATGTGTCTTACATCTGTTTCATCATCGATATCTTGATCATCAAATCCTTCAAATTCATTACTGTCATCGTCCAAAAATATTTCTTCAAATATAGTGCGAAACTCTGGTAAAACACTCTGTAAATCGTCAGAGATTTGCCGCTCCGCCATCTTGTTTACATTGGCGACGAGAGCAGACACCACAGGGCACTCGATAATTTTGAAGAATTTGAACGCTTTAATGTGATCGAGACTTATATTGCTTACAAACACCAGTTAATAGAATAATATAAATTCATGTTTCAATCATTTATTCAGTAAAATCACACCCCGTCTTTCTAGAAACAGTCATAATATCACCCAGACCCAAACAAGATCGAATGCGAGCACATCAAATTGTGACGTAATCATTCTCTGTGTGCCAGATTAACGATAACGAAAGAGTCGTGAAATCTACTATAAATTGTACGTACTACTGACTTTCCATGTCGAAACAATAGTTAAATACCTTATAAATCTATAGATGACGATGCCAGTGCTAAGGAACCTCTCACAGCATCGCTAAGACCGAATACATAGCTAATAGGTTCAGAGCACCTGTTAGCCATTTTGGCGGAAACTTTCGTCGGCATTGCGTTTTTTTTATGCGCATGTTTCCGGTGACGTAACGCAGCTAAAAATATCGCATATTCTGTAAATAGCGCTGTTGACAGGGATTTGCCGCATGGTACAGAGACGATAGGGATAACTGTATTAATGTTAACATGAAAAACGAATGCATAGATATAGAGCTACATGTTGAATATCTTTTTAAGTCATAGAATCATGTATTTATTGATATTTTGGTTATTATCGCCGGGAAACACCTAGCGCTTGACCAGACAGCCAAAAGGCTGTCTTAGCAGGACACCAGTAAACAGCCTTTTGGCTGTCGTAGCACTACAAGGGTTAATTATTTACATTTACTCTGCATCCTTCTATTGTAATACATTGTAATACATTGTAATACATAGTGAAGGCAAATATTGTTACGAGGCTATAACAACATTTGCTATTGTAACATCATCAATCTTTATTGTAATGTCATCAATTTTTATCATTGTCAGCACTTGATCTGCACTAATTTCATAATAACCCAATCAAAATGACATTGTAAATATGAATAACAACAAGTGCTAATTGTAATGGGGTACCATTACAGATGTCCCCCAAACTACCCCTTTGGACGAATCACGAAACGGAGGTTACGACAATGTCCGTGGTGTCCTACTACAGTTATATATAAAATTTCATTGAAATCGGACAATATATAAATTTCGACCAATCAGAAGCCAGGAAATAGCGGCCATGTTGACGAATCACGAAACGGAGGTTACGACAATGTTGTTGGTGTAATACTACACATATATATTAAATTTCATTGAAATCGGACAATATATAAATTTCGACCAATCAGAAGCCAGGAAATAGCGGCCATGTTGACGAATCATGAAACGGATGTGACGACAATGTTGTTGGTGTAATACTACACATATATATTAAATTTCATTGAAATCGGACAATATATAAATTTCGACCAATCAAGAGGCCTCCATTTTCGTTTCGGTGGCAACCAAACTTTACGAAAATGTTATCATGTTATTCAGCATCCCTTAAAACACCCATGTACCAATTTTTACTGAAATCGGAGACTGAATTTTGAAAACCGGAAATTAGCTCTGGCGGCCATCTTGGACTTCCGGTCGCGAAAAAAGTTTTTCAGAAAACGGTCGGAAACCTCCGCGGCGGAAGAAAGTGGAAGAAACAAGAATAATAATAATAATAAGAAACCGAGCAAAAACAATATGTCCCCCCCACTTCGTTTGGGGGACATAAATATTATAGAAAATATTGTTATGGTCCTATATTTACATATCACAAACTTACATACAGAAATAAAGATGAAAAGCTGATGTTGGTCACCATGCTGTAAGACAGGAGACCATTCAGGTCTGGTCAATTACCTGGTATACTTGATTAATTACCTGGTATACTTGATTAATTACCTGGTATACTTGATTAATTACCTGGTATACTTGATTAATTACCTGGTATACTTGATTAATTACCTGGTATACTTGATTAATTACCTGGTATACTTGATTAATTACCTGGTATACTTGATTAATTACCTGGTATACTTGATTAATTACCTGGTATACTTGATTAATTACCTGGTATACTTGATTAATTACCTGGTATACTTGATTAATTACCTGGTATACTTGATTAATTACCTGGTATACTTGATTAATTACCTGGTATACTTGATTAATTACCTGGTATACTTGATTAATTATCTGGTATACTTGATTAATTACCTGGTATACTTGATTAATTACCTGGTATACTTGATTAATTACCTGGTATACTTGATTAATTACCTGGTATACTTGATTAATTACCTGGTATACTTGATTAATTACCTGGTATACTTGATTAATTACCTGGTATACTTGATTAATTACCTGGTATACTTGATTAATTACCTGGTATACTTGATTAATTACCTGGTATACTTGATTAATTACCTGGTATACTTGATTAATTACCTGGTATACTTGATTAATTACCTGGTATACTTGATTAATTACCTGGTATACTTGATTAATTACCTGGTATACTCGATTAATTACCTGGTATACTCGATTAATTACCTGGTATACTCGATTAATTACCTGGTATACTCGATTAATTACCTGGTATACTCGATTAATTACCTGGTATACTCGATTAATTACCTGGTATACTCGATTAATTACCTGGTATACTCGATTAATTACCTGGTATACTTGATTAATTACCTGGTATACTCGATTAATTACCTGGTATACTTGATTAATTACCTGGTATACTCGATTAATTACCTGGTATACTTGATTAATTACCTGGTATACTCGATTAATTACCTGGTATACTTGATTAATTACCTGGTATACTTGATTAATTACCTGGTATACTTGATTAATTACCTGGTATACTCGATTAATTACCTGGTATACTCGATTAATTACCTGGTATACTCGATTAATTACCTGGTATACTTGATTAATTACCTGGTATACTTGATTAATTACCTGGTATACTCGATTAATTACCTGGTATACTTGATTAATTACCTGGTATACTCGATTAATTACCTGGTATACTCGATTAATTACCTGGTATACTTGATTAATTACCTGGTATACTTGATTAATTACCTGGTATACTTGATTAATTACCTGGTATACTTGATTAATTACCTGGTATACTTGATTAATTACCTGGTATACTTGATTAATTACCTGGTAAGCTTGATTAATTACCTGGTAAACTTGATTAATTACCTGGTATACTTGATTAATTACCTGGTATACTTGATTAATTACCTGGTAAACTTGATTAATTACCTGGTATACTTGATTAATTACCTGGTAAACTTGATTAATCACCTCGTAAAACCTGATTAATTACCTGGTTAACGTGATTAATTACCTGCAGATTCTGACAGGGCCCGGAAAATGAGGTAGGAGTAGGGCAGAGGTTGAACTATTGCTCCGATTGTCTCCCCTTTTGGTCCCTGAAACATTTATTGAAAAGTTTATACATATAACATCATTCTTGTGAGGGTTAATAAAGAACCAAACAGTTGTTGGTGAAAATAAATTGCACATTGCAATATTTAGACATATCCACTAAAGCTTTAAAACTGCAGCTACAGGTGTCAGAATTCTAGTAAGT
Organism: Mimachlamys varia; assembly: GCA_947623455.1. Classification (NCBI taxonomy): domain Eukaryota; kingdom Metazoa; phylum Mollusca; class Bivalvia; order Pectinida; family Pectinidae; genus Mimachlamys; species Mimachlamys varia. The sequence continues at coordinate 45,136,545 of OX392539.1, forward strand.
AATTCAGCATCTAGTTAAGTTCTAGTCATAATAGAAGTTTACAACACTTGGTTGGAGTTTTTGGCAATGTTACCCAGATCCTTGATGACGAACCAGTTTCAGGAATCAAAATAACTGCCTCGCCCAAAATATTGGCAGTTGTTACCAATCAGAATCACCATAGCAAAGATGGTCACATTTAATCACCATGGTTACATAAAGACTGGGTTAGGCTGGTGTAGCAGACACAACAGTGATACCTTTGTGGCCCAGATTGATTGGTCCAGAGGATGGAAAAGTTTGAAGCAGAAACCGTCCTTCTTTGATGGTCGCTCTATCAGCCTGCAGGTGTTCAGTAGTACAGTACCCACCCAGTGGCTACTCTGTATAAAACAACATTGATCATGTACAACACAATAATTATAATAATTTGAGGTTCTTATATACCTCTTTATAAGGACTTTAAAGGCCGCTTCAAAGCCGTTCACAAATTATTATCCTTGGTTATAGGGCTTTAGCAACTAGCCATGATCATTCTCAACTCCCTGGGGAGCATACAACCTGTGTTGCCATTTCGGTGTTCACAGCTTGCGTTCTACAATTTCTAGCACTACCCAACCACGTACTCAAATATTTACAGCTGAGTAGACTGAAACAAGCGGAGTAAAGTATCTTGTTCAAGAATACAACACAAGTGCCTTGACCGGTACTCAAACTCGCAACCCTAATTCGATCACAAGCCCGGCGTCCTACCACTAGACCACCATGCCTCATTAAAATACAACATTGACATACTAAAATTGTGCATTTTCAACCAATGAATTTGCTGAACTATTCTTATTTTTCATGATCAGATGATTTCATCTGAAAGAACTGCAATAAAGAAGCCATTTAAAAGTGTTCTTTTTCCTTGATATGTACAAGCATATATGATATTTATGCTTTCAATTCTGTGCACGTGCAATCTCTCCCATGGAAATTTCTGTAAGATTGTGAAAAGCGAGGGAAATGTGAAGTTGTTTTGTCACAATGTATCTAGATGATAATTATCAGTGCCATCTAGGCTTGTGTGAGTTACGATTTATCCCTATCAGTGTCAGATATGATCCTAGTTATCTCACACATATACTTTTGGCTATATTTTGTGACTTGGAGACGCTGTGGATACTTTGTGTTTCGTTTGACACAAGTGTCCTCCGATAAAACAGATGAAATTGCTGACTTGCATACTATAAACGGCTTCCTTAAAATGAAAGGTAATTTGTAATCAACAGTATGTTTCCACAAAGAAAAATTCCCGAATGAGATAGCAGATCCGATAATTCTGTGCAGTAAAATGCTGCCTTCGTGTTGTTAAGCTAACCAGCATTTGAAAAGAAGGCAGCTTTAAGATTTTTCCAAGCTAGTTTGTAAGCTGTGTTTTGATTGGTCAAATCAGCAAAAGTGCTAGTGAAAAATATCATTTTTATAGAATGAATAATTTTCAATATTTCACTGGTAAAAATGTAATAAAAAGGTATATGGCCATGGCGAGAAGTGTACCAAGCCACAGCTGTATAGGGGTAAGGGTTATACCTTTTGTTTCTCACTCTTGTACAGTACGAGAAGGCCTGGCTTCAGAACACACCACAGCTTGGTCCAGCTCTTCAGTGTACCACGGACCTTGAGCCAATCGGCCAGCACAATGACAGACGAGTCTTTATGTGTGCTCATCAACTCCTTGGTGGCCTGTTTCTTCTGGTTACGGTAGTACTTCTTCTGTACCTAGAACCCCCAAAAATACATAATAGATACCAAAGCTATGAGCACCATATAAGCCTTCTGTATTTAAAACCCACAAAAATACATGATGGATACCACAGTACGAGCACCATATAAGCCTTCTGTATTTAAAACCCACAAAAATACATGATAGATACCACAGTACGAGCACCATATAAGCCTTCTGTACCTAGAACCCCCAAAAATATATGATATATACCACAGTACGAGCACCATATAAGCCTTCTGTATCTAGAACCCCCAAAATACATGATAGATACCAGGGCTATGAGCACCATATAAGCCTTCTGTACCTAGAACTCCAAAATACACGATAGATACCACAGCTACGAGCACCATATAAGCCTTCTGTACCTAGAACTCCCAAAAATACATGATAGATACCAGGGCTATGACCACCATATAAGCCTTCTGTATCTAGAACCCCAAAAATACATGATAGATACCAGGGCTATGAGCACCATATAAGCCTTCTGTACCTAGAACTCCCGATAATACATGATAGATACCACAGTACGAGCACCATATAAGCCTTCTGTATCTAGAACCCCCAAAATACATGATAGATACCACAGCTATGAGCACCATATAAGCCTTCTGTACCTAGAACTCCCAAAATACATGATAGATACCACAGTACAAGCACCATATAAGCCTTCTGTACCTAGAACCCCAAAAATACATGATAGGTACCACAGCTATGAGCACCATATAAGCCTTCTGTACCTAGAACCCCAAAAATACATGATAGATACCACAGTACGAGCACCATATAAGCCTTCTGTACCTAGAACCCCCAAAATACATGATAGATACCACAGCTGTGAGCACCATATAAGCCTTCTGTACCTAGAATCCCAAAATACATGATAGATACCACAGCTATGAGCATCATATAAGCCTTCTGTACCTAGAACCCAAAAATACATGATAGATACCACAGCTGTGAGCACCATATAAGCCTTCTGTACCTAGAACTCCCAAAAATACATGATAGATACCACAGTACGAGCACCATATAAGCCTTCTGTACCTAGAACCCCCAAAATACATGATAGATACCACAGTACGAGCACCATATAAGCCTTCTGTACCTAGAACCCCCAAAATACATGATAGATACCACAGCTATGAGCACCATATAAGCCTTCTGTACCTAGAACCCTAAAATACATGATAGATACCAGGGCTATGAGCACCATATAAGCCTTCTGTACCTAGAACTCCCAAAATACATGATAGATACCACAGTACGAGCACCATATAAGCCTTCTGTACCTAGAACCCCCAAAATACATGATAGATACCACAGCTATGAGCACCATATAAGCCTTCTGTACCTAGAACCCTAAAATACATGATAGATACCAGGGCTATGAGCACCATATAAGCCTTCTGTATCTAGAATTCCCAAAATACATGATAGATACCACAGTACGAGCACCATATAAGCCTTCTGTACCTAGAACCCCCAAAATACATGATAGGTACCACAGCTATGAGCACCATATAAGCATTCTGTACCTAGAACCCCCAAAAATATATGATAGATACCACAGTACGAGCACCATATAAGCCTTCTGTACCTAGAACTCCAAAAATACATGATAGATACCACAGCTGTGAGCACCATATAAGCCTTCTGTACCTAGAACCCCCAAAAATATATGATAGATACCACAGTACGAGCACCATATAAGCCTTCTGTACCTAGAACCCCAAAAATACATGATAGATACCACAGTACGAGCACCATATAAGCCTTCTGTATCTAGAACCCCCAAAAATACATGATAGATACCACAGTACGAGCACCATATAAGCCTTCTGTACCTAGAACTCCCGATAATACATGATAGATACCACAGTACGAGCACCATATAAGTCTTCTGTACCTAGAACCCCAAAAAATATATGATATATACCACAGTACGAGCATCATATAAGCCTTCTGTACCTAGAACCCCCAAAATACATGATAGATACCACAGCTATGAGCACCATATAAGCCTTCTGTACCTAGAACTCCCGATAATACATGATAGATACCACAGCTATAAGCACCATATAAGCCTTCTGTATCTAGAACCCCCAAAAATACATGATAGATACCACAGTACGAGCACCATATAAGCCTTCTGTATCTAGAACTCCCAAAATACATGATAGATACCACAGCTATGAGCACCATATAAGCCTTCTGTATCTAGAACCCCAAAAATATATGATAGATACCACAGCTATGAGCACCATATAAGCCTTCTGTACCTAGAACTCCCAAAATACATGATAGATACCACAGATATGAGCACCATATAAGCTTTCTGTACCTAGAACTCCCAAAATACATGATAGGTACCACAGCTATGAGCACCATATAAGCCTTCTGTACCTAGAACCCCAAAAATACATGATAGATACCACAGCTGTGAGCACCATATAAGCCTTCTGTACCTAGAACTCCCAAAAATACATGATAGATACCACAGCTATGAGCACCTATAAATAAGCCTTCTGTACCTAGAACCCCAAAAATACATGACAGATACCACAGCTGTGAGCACCATATAAGCCTTCTGTACCTAGAACTCCCGATAATACATGATGATAGATACCACAGCTTTTAGCACCATATAAGCCTTCTGTACCTAGAACCCAAAAATACATGATAGATACCACAGTACGAGCACCATATAAGCCTTCTGTACCTAGAACCCCAAAAATACATGATAGATACCACAGCTATGAGCTCTATATAAGCCTTCTGTACCTAGAACCCCCAAAAATACATGATAGATACCACAGCTATGAGCACCATATAAGCCTTCTGTACCTAGAACTCCCGATAATACATGATGATAGATACCACAGCTTTTAGCACCATATAAGCCTTCTGTACCTAGAACTCCCGATAATACATGATGATAGATACCACAGCTTTTAGCACCATATAAGCCTTCTGTACCTAGAACCCCAAAAATACATGATAGATACCACAGCTATGAGCACTATATAAGCCTTCTGTACCTAGAACCCCAAAATACATGATAGATACCAGGGCTATGAGCACCATATAAGCCTTCTGTACCTAGAACCCCAAAAATACATGATAGATACCACAGCTACGAGCACCATATAAGCCTTCTGTATCTAGAACCCAAAAATACATGATAGGTACCACAGCTATGAGCACCATATAAACCTTCTGTACCTAGAACCCAAAAATACATGATAGATACCACAGTACGAGCACCATATAAGCCTTCTGTACCTAGAACCCAAAAATACATGATAGATACCACAGCTATGAGCACCATATAAGCATTCTGTACCTAGAACCCCAAAAATACATGATAGATACCACAGCTGTGAGCACCATATAAGCCTTCTGTACCTAGAACCCCCAAAAATATATGATAGATACCACAGTACGAGCACCATATAAGCCTTCTGTACCTAGAACTCCAAAAATACATGATAGATACCACAGCTGTGAGCACCATATAAGCCTTCTGTACCTAGAACCCCAAAAATACATGATAGATACCACAGCTGTGAGCACCATATAAGCCTTCTGTACCTAGAACTCCCAAAAATACATGATAGATACCACAGCTATGAGCACCATATAAGCCTTCTGTACCTAGAACCCCAAAAATACATGACAGATACCACAGCTGTGAGCACCATATAAGCCTTCTGTACCTAGAACTCCCGATAATACATGATGATAGATACCACAGCTTTTAGCACCATATAAGCCTTCTGTACCTAGAACCCAAAAATACATGATAGATACCACAGTACGAGCACCATATAAGCCTTCTGTACCTAGAACCCCAAAAATACATGATAGATACCACAGCTATGAGCTCTATATAAGCCTTCTGTACCTAGAACCCCCAAAAATACATGATAGATACCACAGCTATGAGCACCATATAAGCCTTCTGTACCTAGAACTCCCGATAATACATGATGATAGATACCACAGCTTTTAGCACCATATAAGCCTTCTGTACCTAGAACTCCCGATAATACATGATGATAGATACCACAGCTTTTAGCACCATATAAGCCTTCTGTACCTAGAACCCCAAAAATACATGATAGATACCACAGCTATGAGCACTATATAAGCCTTCTGTACCTAGAACCCCAAAATACATGATAGATACCAGGGCTATGAGCACCATATAAGCCTTCTGTACCTAGAACCCCAAAAATACATGATAGATACCACAGCTACGAGCACCATATAAGCCTTCTGTATCTAGAACCCAAAAATACATGATAGATACCACAGCTATGAGCACCATATAAACCTTCTGTACCTAGAACCCAAAAATACATGATAGATACCACAGCTATGAGCACCATATAAACCTTCTGTACCTAGAACCCAAAAATACATGATAGATACCACAGTACGAGCACCATATAAGCCTTCTGTACCTAGAACCCAAAAATACATGATAGATACCACAGCTATGAGCACCATATAAGCATTCTGTACCTAGAACCCCAAAAATACATGATAGATACCACAGCTGTGAGCACCATATAAGCCTTCTGTACCTAGAACCCCCAAAAATATATGATAGATACCACAGTACGAGCACCATATAAGCCTTCTGTACCTAGAACTCCAAAAATACATGATAGATACCACAGCTGTGAGCACCATATAAGCCTTCTGTACCTAGAACCCCCAAAAATATATGATAGATACCACAGTACGAGCACCATATAAGCCTTCTGTACCTAGAACCCCAAAAATACATGATAGATACCACAGTACGAGCACCATATAAGCCTTCTGTATCTAGAACCCCCAAAAATACATGATAGATACCACAGTACGAGCACCATATAAGCCTTCTGTACCTAGAACTCCCGATAATACATGATAGATACCACAGTACGAGCACCATATAAGTCTTCTGTACCTAGAACTCCCAAAATACATGATAGATACCACAGTACGAGCACCATATAAGCCTTCTGTACCTAGAACTCCCGATAATACATGATAGATACCACAGCTATGAGCACCATATAAGCCTTCTGTACCTAGAACTCCCGATAATACATGATAGATACCATAGCTATGAGCACTATATAAGCCTTCTGTATCTAGAACCCCCAAAAATACATGATAGATACCATAGCTTTGAGCACCATATAAGCCTTCTGTACCTAGAACCCCAAAATACATGATAGATACCACAGCTACGAGCACCATATAAGCCTTCTGTACCTAGAACCCCCAAAAATACATGATAGATACCATAGCTTTGAGCACCATATAAGCCTTCTGTACCTAGAACCCCAAAATACATGATAGATACCACAGCTATCAGCACCATATAAGCCTTCTGTATCTAGAACCCCCAAAAATACATGATAGATACCATAGCTTTGAGCACCATATAAGCCTTCTGTACCTAGAACCCCAAAAAAACATGATAGATACCAGGGCTATGAGCACCATATAAGCCTTCTGTATCTAGAACTCCCGATAATACATGATGATAGATACCACAGTACGAGCACCATATAAGCCTTCTGTACCTAGAACCCCAAAAATACATGATAGATACCACAGCTATGAGCACCATATAAGCCTTCTGTATCTAGAACTCCCGATAATACATGATAGATACCACAGCTGTGAGCACCATATAAGCCTTCTGTACCTAGAACCCCCAAAAATACATGATAGATACCACAGCTATGAGCACCATATAAGCCTTCTGTATCTATAACTCCCAAAAATACATGATAGATACCATAGCTTTGAGCACCATATAAGCCTTCTGTATCTATAACCCCCAAAAATACATGATAGATACCATAGCTTTGAGCACCATATAAGCTTTCTGTATCTATAACCCCCAAAAATACATGATAGATACCACAGCTATGAGCACCATAAAAGCCTTCTGTATCTATAACTCCCAAAAATACATGATAGATACCAGGGCTATGAGCACCATATAAGCCTTCAGTATCTATAACTCCCAAAAATACATGATAGATACCACAGCTATGAGCACCATATAAGCCTTCTGTATCTATAACTCCCAAAAATACATGATAGATACCACAGCTATGAGCACCATATAAGCCTTCTGTACCTAAAACTCCCAAAATACATGATAGATACCACAGCTACGAGCACCATATAAGCCTTCTGTACCTAGAACTCCCGATAATACATGATAGATACCATAGCTTTGAACACCATATAAGCCTTCTGTAACTAGAACTCCCGATAATACATGATAGATACCACAGTACGAGCACCATATAAGCCTTCTGTACCTAGAACTCCCAAAAATACATGATAGATACCACAGCTATGAGCACCATATAAGCCTTCTGTATCTAGAACTCCCGATAATACATGATAGATACCACAGTACGAGCACCATATAAGCCTTCTGTACCTAGAACTCCCAAAAATACATGATAGATACCACAGCTATGAGCACCATATAAGCCTTCTGTACCTAGAACTCCCGATAATACATGATAGATACCACAGTACGAGCACCATATAAGCCTTCTGTACCTTGAACTCCCAAAATACATGATAGATACCACAGCTATCAGCACCATATAAGCCTTCTGTATCTAGAACTCCAAAATACATGATAGATACCACAGTACGAGCACCATATAAGCCTTCTGTACCTAGAACCCCAAAAATACATGATAGATACCACAGTACGAGCACCATATAAGCCTTCTGTACCTAGAACTCCCCAAAATACATGATAGATACCACAGCTATGAGCACCATATAAGCCTTCTGTATCTAGAACCCCAAAATACATGATAGATACCATAGCTACGAGCACTATATAAGCCTTCTGTACCTAGAACCCCAAAATACATGATAGATACCATAGCTTTGAGCACTATATAAGCCTTCTGTAACTAGAACTCCCAAAATACATGATAGATACCACAGCTATGAGCACCATATAAGCCTTCTGTATCTAGAACTCCCGATAATACATGATAGATACCACAGTACGAGCACCATATAGGCCTTCTGTACCTAGAACTCCCAAAAATACATGATAGATACCACAGCTATGAGCACCATATAAGCCTTCTGTATCTAGAACTCCCGATAATACATGATGATAGATACCACAGCTTTTAGCACCATATAAGCCTTCTGTATCTAGAACCCCAAAATACATGATAGATACCACAGCTTTGAGCTCCATATAAGCCTTCTGTACCTAGAACCCCAAAAATACATGATAGATACCACAGCTACGAGCACCATATAAGCCTTCTGTATCTAGAACCCCCAAAATACATGATAGATACCAGGGCTATGAGCACCATATAAGCCTTCTGTACCTAGAACCCCCAAAATACATGATAGATACCACAGCTATGAGCACCATATAAGCCTTCTGTACCTAGAACTCCAAAATACATGATAGATACCACAGTACGAGCACCATATAAGCCTTCTGTATCTAGAACCCCAAAAATACATGATAGATACCACAGCTATGAGCACCATATAAGCCTTCTGTACCTAGAACTCCCAAAATACATGATAGATACCACAGTACGAGCACCATATAAGCCTTCTGTATCTAGAACCCCAAAAATACATGATAGATACCACAGCTACGAGCACCATATAAGCCTTCTGTACCTAGAACTCCCAAAATACATGATAGATACCATAGCTTTGAGCACCATATAAGCCTTCTGTACCTAGAACCCCAAAAATACATGATAGATACCACAGCTATGAGCACCATATAAGCCTTCTGTATCTAGAACTCTAAAATACATGATAGATACCACAGCTGTGAGCACCATATAACCCTTCTGTACCTAGAACCCCAAAAATACATGATAGATACCACAGCTATGAGCACCATATAAGCCTTCTGTATCTAGAACCCCCAAAAATACATGATAGATACCACAGCTATCAGCACCATATAAGCCTTCTGTACCTAGAACTCCAAAAATACATGATAGATACCACAGTACGAGCACCATATAAGCCTTCTGTACCTTGAACTCCCAAAATACATGATAGATACCACAGCTATCAGCGCCATATAAGCCTTCTGTATCTAGAACTCCAAAATACATGATAGATACCACAGTACGAGCACCATATAAGCCTTCTGTATCTAGAACCCCCAAAATACATGATAGATACCAGGGCTATGAGCATCATATAAGCCTTCTGTACCTAGAACCCAAAAATACATGATAGATACCACAGCTGTGAGCACCATATAAGCCTTCTGTACCTAGAACTCCCAAAATACATGATAGATACCACAGTACGAGCACCATATAAGCCTTCTGTACCTAGAACCCCCAAAATACATGATAGATACCACAGTACGAGCACCATATAAGCCTTCTGTACCTAGAACCCCCAAAATACATGATAGATACCACAGCTATGAGCACCATATAAGCCTTCTGTACCTAGAACCCTAAAATACATGATAGATACCAGGGCTATGAGCACCATATAAGCCTTCTGTACCTAGAACTCCCAAAATACATGATAGATACCACAGTACGAGCACCATATAAGCCTTCTGTACCTAGAACCCCCAAAATACATGATAGATACCACAGCTATGAGCACCATATAAGCCTTCTGTACCTAGAACCCTAAAATACATGATAGATACCAGGGCTATGAGCACCATATAAGCCTTCTGTATCTAGAATTCCCAAAATACATGATAGATACCACAGTACGAGCACCATATAAGCCTTCTGTACCTAGAACCCCCAAAATACATGATAGGTACCACAGCTATGAGCACCATATAAGCATTCTGTACCTAGAACCCCCAAAAATATATGATAGATACCACAGTACGAGCACCATATAAGCCTTCTGTACCTAGAACTCCAAAAATACATGATAGATACCACAGCTGTGAGCACCATATAAGCCTTCTGTACCTAGAACCCCCAAAAATATATGATAGATACCACAGTACGAGCACCATATAAGCCTTCTGTACCTAGAACCCCAAAAATACATGATAGATACCACAGTACGAGCACCATATAAGCCTTCTGTATCTAGAACCCCCAAAAATACATGATAGATACCACAGTACGAGCACCATATAAGCCTTCTGTACCTAGAACTCCCGATAATACATGATAGATACCACAGTACGAGCACCATATAAGTCTTCTGTACCTAGAACCCCAAAAAATATATGATATATACCACAGTACGAGCATCATATAAGCCTTCTGTACCTAGAACCCCCAAAATACATGATAGATACCACAGCTATGAGCACCATATAAGCCTTCTGTACCTAGAACTCCCGATAATACATGATAGATACCACAGCTATAAGCACCATATAAGCCTTCTGTATCTAGAACCCCCAAAAATACATGATAGATACCACAGTACGAGCACCATATAAGCCTTCTGTATCTAGAACTCCCAAAATACATGATAGATACCACAGCTATGAGCACCATATAAGCCTTCTGTATCTAGAACCCCAAAAATATATGATAGATACCACAGCTATGAGCACCATATAAGCCTTCTGTACCTAGAACTCCCAAAATACATGATAGATACCACAGATATGAGCACCATATAAGCTTTCTGTACCTAGAACTCCCAAAATACATGATAGGTACCACAGCTATGAGCACCATATAAGCCTTCTGTACCTAGAACCCCAAAAATACATGATAGATACCACAGCTGTGAGCACCATATAAGCCTTCTGTACCTAGAACTCCCAAAAATACATGATAGATACCACAGCTATGAGCACCATATAAGCCTTCTGTACCTAGAACCCCAAAAATACATGACAGATACCACAGCTGTGAGCACCATATAAGCCTTCTGTACCTAGAACTCCCGATAATACATGATGATAGATACCACAGCTTTTAGCACCATATAAGCCTTCTGTACCTAGAACCCAAAAATACATGATAGATACCACAGTACGAGCACCATATAAGCCTTCTGTACCTAGAACCCCAAAAATACATGATAGATACCACAGCTATGAGCTCTATATAAGCCTTCTGTACCTAGAACCCCCAAAAATACATGATAGATACCACAGCTATGAGCACCATATAAGCCTTCTGTACCTAGAACTCCCGATAATACATGATGATAGATACCACAGCTTTTAGCACCATATAAGCCTTCTGTACCTAGAACTCCCGATAATACATGATGATAGATACCACAGCTTTTAGCACCATATAAGCCTTCTGTACCTAGAACCCCAAAAATACATGATAGATACCACAGCTATGAGCACTATATAAGCCTTCTGTACCTAGAACCCCAAAATACATGATAGATACCAGGGCTATGAGCACCATATAAGCCTTCTGTACCTAGAACCCCAAAAATACATGATAGATACCACAGCTACGAGCACCATATAAGCCTTCTGTATCTAGAACCCAAAAATACATGATAGATACCACAGCTATGAGCACCATATAAACCTTCTGTACCTAGAACCCAAAAATACATGATAGATACCACAGTACGAGCACCATATAAGCCTTCTGTACCTAGAACCCAAAAATACATGATAGATACCACAGCTATGAGCACCATATAAGCATTCTGTACCTAGAACCCCAAAAATACATGATAGATACCACAGCTGTGAGCACCATATAAGCCTTCTGTACCTAGAACCCCCAAAAATATATGATAGATACCACAGTACGAGCACCATATAAGCCTTCTGTACCTAGAACTCCAAAAATACATGATAGATACCACAGCTGTGAGCACCATATAAGCCTTCTGTACCTAGAACCCCAAAAATACATGATAGATACCACAGCTGTGAGCACCATATAAGCCTTCTGTACCTAGAACTCCCAAAAATACATGATAGATACCACAGCTATGAGCACCATATAAGCCTTCTGTACCTAGAACCCCAAAAATACATGACAGATACCACAGCTGTGAGCACCATATAAGCCTTCTGTACCTAGAACTCCCGATAATACATGATGATAGATACCACAGCTTTTAGCACCATATAAGCCTTCTGTACCTAGAACCCAAAAATACATGATAGATACCACAGTACGAGCACCATATAAGCCTTCTGTACCTAGAACCCCAAAAATACATGATAGATACCACAGCTATGAGCTCTATATAAGCCTTCTGTACCTAGAACCCCCAAAAATACATGATAGATACCACAGCTATGAGCACCATATAAGCCTTCTGTACCTAGAACTCCCGATAATACATGATGATAGATACCACAGCTTTTAGCACCATATAAGCCTTCTGTACCTAGAACTCCCGATAATACATGATGATAGATACCACAGCTTTTAGCACCATATAAGCCTTCTGTACCTAGAACCCCAAAAATACATGATAGATACCACAGCTATGAGCACTATATAAGCCTTCTGTACCTAGAACCCCAAAATACATGATAGATACCAGGGCTATGAGCACCATATAAGCCTTCTGTACCTAGAACCCCAAAAATACATGATAGATACCACAGCTACGAGCACCATATAAGCCTTCTGTATCTAGAACCCAAAAATACATGATAGATACCACAGCTATGAGCACCATATAAACCTTCTGTACCTAGAACCCAAAAATACATGATAGATACCACAGCTATGAGCACCATATAAACCTTCTGTACCTAGAACCCAAAAATACATGATAGATACCACAGTACGAGCACCATATAAGCCTTCTGTACCTAGAACCCAAAAATACATGATAGATACCACAGCTATGAGCACCATATAAGCATTCTGTACCTAGAACCCCAAAAATACATGATAGATACCACAGCTGTGAGCACCATATAAGCCTTCTGTACCTAGAACCCCCAAAAATATATGATAGATACCACAGTACGAGCACCATATAAGCCTTCTGTACCTAGAACTCCAAAAATACATGATAGATACCACAGCTGTGAGCACCATATAAGCCTTCTGTACCTAGAACCCCCAAAAATATATGATAGATACCACAGTACGAGCACCATATAAGCCTTCTGTACCTAGAACCCCAAAAATACATGATAGATACCACAGTACGAGCACCATATAAGCCTTCTGTATCTAGAACCCCCAAAAATACATGATAGATACCACAGTACGAGCACCATATAAGCCTTCTGTACCTAGAACTCCCGATAATACATGATAGATACCACAGTACGAGCACCATATAAGTCTTCTGTACCTAGAACTCCCAAAATACATGATAGATACCACAGTACGAGCACCATATAAGCCTTCTGTACCTAGAACTCCCGATAATACATGATAGATACCACAGCTATGAGCACCATATAAGCCTTCTGTACCTAGAACTCCCGATAATACATGATAGATACCATAGCTATGAGCACTATATAAGCCTTCTGTATCTAGAACCCCCAAAAATACATGATAGATACCATAGCTTTGAGCACCATATAAGCCTTCTGTACCTAGAACCCCAAAATACATGATAGATACCACAGCTATCAGCACCATATAAGCCTTCTGTATCTAGAACCCAAAAAATACATGATAGATACCATAGCTTTGAGCACCATATAAGCCTTCTGTACCTAGAACCCCAAAATACATGATAGATACCACAGCTATCAGCACCATATAAGCCTTCTGTATCTAGAACCCCCAAAAATACATGATAGATACCATAGCTTTGAGCACCATATAAGCCTTCTGTACCTAGAACCCCAAAAAAACATGATAGATACCAGGGTTATGAGCACCATATAAGCCTTCTGTATCTAGAACTCCCGATAATACATGATGATAGATACCACAGTACGAGCACCATATAAGCCTTCTGTACCTAGAACCCCAAAAATACATGATAGATACCACAGCTATGAGCACCATATAAGCCTTCTGTATCTAGAACTCCCGATAATACATGATAGATACCACAGCTGTGAGCACCATATAAGCCTTCTGTACCTAGAACCCCCAAAAATACATGATAGATACCACAGCTATGAGCACCATATAAGCCTTCTGTATCTATAACTCCCAAAAATACATTATAGATACCATAGCTTTGAGCACCATATAAGCCTTCTGTATCTATAACCCCCAAAAATACATGATAGATACCATAGCTTTGAGCACCATATAAGCTTTCTGTATCTATAACCCCCAAAAATACATGATAGATACCACAGCTATGAGCACCATAAAAGCCTTCTGTATCTATAACTCCCAAAAATACATGATAGATACCAGGGCTATGAGCACCATATAAGCCTTCAGTATCTATAACTCCCAAAAATACATGATAGATACCACAGCTATGAGCACCATATAAGCCTTCTGTATCTATAACTCCCAAAAATACATGATAGATACCACAGCTATGAGCACCATATAAGCCTTCTGTACCTAAAACTCCCAAAATACATGATAGATACCACAGCTACGAGCACCATATAAGCCTTCTGTACCTAGAACTCCCGATAATACATGATAGATACCATAGCTTTGAACACCATATAAGCCTTCTGTAACTAGAACTCCCGATAATACATGATAGATACCACAGTACGAGCACCATATAAGCCTTCTGTACCTAGAACTCCCAAAATACATGATAGATACCACAGCTACGAGCACCATATAAGCCTTCTGTACCTATAACTCCCAAAAATACATGATAGATACCACAGCTATGAGCACCATATAAGCCTTCTGTATCTAGAACTCCCGATAATACATGATAGATACCACAGTACGAGCACCATATAAGCCTTCTGTACCTAGAACTCCCAAAAATACATGATAGATACCACAGCTATGAGCACCATATAAGCCTTCTGTACCTAGAACTCCCGATAATACATGATAGATACCACAGTACGAGCACCATATAAGCCTTCTGTACCTTGAACTCCCAAAATACATGATAGATACCACAGCTATCAGCACCATATAAGCCTTCTGTATCTATAACTCCCAAAAATACATGATAGATACCACAGCTATGAGCACCATATAAGCCTTCTGTATCTAGAACTCCCGATAATACATGATAGATACCACAGTACGAGCACCATATAAGCCTTCTGTACCTAGAACTCCCAAAAATACATGATAGATACCACAGCTATGAGCACCATATAAGCCTTCTGTACCTAGAACTCCCGATAATACATGATAGATACCACAGTACGAGCACCATATAAGCCTTCTGTACCTTGAACTCCCAAAATACATGATAGATACCACAGCTATCAGCACCATATAAGCCTTCTGTATCTAGAACTCCAAAATACATGATAGATACCACAGTACGAGCACCATATAAGCCTTCTGTACCTAGAACCCCAAAAATACATGATAGATACCACAGTACGAGCACCATATAAGCCTTCTGTACCTAGAACTCCCCAAAATACATGATAGATACCACAGCTATGAGCACCATATAAGCCTTCTGTATCTAGAACCCCAAAATACATGATAGATACCATAGCTACGAGCACTATATAAGCCTTCTGTACCTAGAACCCCAAAATACATGATAGATACCATAGCTTTGAGCACTATATAAGCCTTCTGTAACTAGAACTCCCAAAATACATGATAGATACCACAGCTATGAGCACCATATAAGCCTTCTGTATCTAGAACTCCCGATAATACATGATAGATACCACAGTACGAGCACCATATAGGCCTTCTGTACCTAGAACTCCCAAAAATACATGATAGATACCACAGCTATGAGCACCATATAAGCCTTCTGTATCTAGAACTCCCGATAATACATGATGATAGATACCACAGCTTTTAGCACCATATAAGCCTTCTGTATCTAGAACCCCAAAATACATGATAGATACCACAGCTTTGAGCTCCATATAAGCCTTCTGTACCTAGAACCCCAAAAATACATGATAGATACCACAGCTACGAGCACCATATAAGCCTTCTGTATCTAGAACCCCCAAAATACATGATAGATACCAGGGCTATGAGCACCATATAAGCCTTCTGTACCTAGAACCCCCAAAATACATGATAGATACCACAGCTATGAGCACCATATAAGCCTTCTGTACCTAGAACTCCAAAATACATGATAGATACCACAGTACGAGCACCATATAAGCCTTCTGTATCTAGAACCCCAAAAATACATGATAGATACCACAGCTATGAGCACCATATAAGCCTTCTGTACCTAGAACTCCCAAAATACATGATAGATACCACAGTACGAGCACCATATAAGCCTTCTGTATCTAGAACCCCAAAAATACATGATAGATACCACAGCTACGAGCACCATATAAGCCTTCTGTACCTAGAACTCCCAAAATACATGATAGATACCATAGCTTTGAGCACCATATAAGCCTTCTGTACCTAGAACCCCAAAAATACATGATAGATACCACAGCTATGAGCACCATATAAGCCTTCTGTATCTAGAACTCTAAAATACATGATAGATACCACAGCTGTGAGCACCATATAACCCTTCTGTACCTAGAACCCCAAAAATACATGATAGATACCACAGCTATGAGCACCATATAAGCCTTCTGTATCTAGAACCCCCAAAAATACATGATAGATACCACAGCTATCAGCACCATATAAGCCTTCTGTACCTAGAACTCCAAAAATACATGATAGATACCACAGTACGAGCACCATATAAGCCTTCTGTACCTTGAACTCCCAAAATACATGATAGATACCACAGCTATCAGCACCATATAAGCCTTCTGTATCTAGAACTCCAAAATACATGATAGATACCACAGTACGAGCACCATATAAGCCTTCTGTACCTAGAACCCCAAAAATACATGATAGATACCACAGTACGAGCACCATATAAGCCTTCTGTACCTAGAACTCCCCAAAATACATGATAGATACCACAGCTATGAGCACCATATAAGCCTTCTGTACATAGAACTCCAAAAATACATGATAGATACCACAGCTACGAGCACCATATAAGCCTTCTGTACCTAGAACCCCAAAATACATGATAGATACCATAGCTGTGAGCACTATATAAGCCTTCTGTAACTAGAACTCCCAAAATACATGATAGATACCACAGCTATGAGCACCATATAAGCCTTCTGTATCTAGAACTCCCGATAATACATGATAGATACCACAGTACGAGCACCATATAGGCCTTCTGTACCTAGAACTCCCAAAAATACATGATAGATACCACAGCTATGAGCACCATATAAGCCTTCTGTACCTAGAACTCCCAAAAATACATGATAGATACCACAGCTATGAGCACCATATAAGCCTTCTGTATCTAGAACTCCCGATAATACATGATGATAGATACCACAGCTTTTAGCACCATATAAGCCTTCTGTATCTAGAACCCCAAAATACATGATAGATACCACAGCTTTGAGCTCCATATAAGCCTTCTGTACCTAGAACTCCCAAAATACATGATAGATACCACAGTACGAGCACCATATAAGCCTTCTGTACCTAGAACCCCCAAAATACATGATAGATACCACAGCTATGAGCACCATATAAGCCTTCTGTACCTAGAACCCTAAAATACATGATAGATACCAGGGCTATGAGCACCATATAAGC
Source organism: Mimachlamys varia (assembly GCA_947623455.1). Taxonomy (NCBI): domain Eukaryota; kingdom Metazoa; phylum Mollusca; class Bivalvia; order Pectinida; family Pectinidae; genus Mimachlamys; species Mimachlamys varia. Next base: position 45,154,992 of record OX392539.1, read on the forward strand.
CTTCTGTATCTAGAATTCCCAAAATACATGATAGATACCACAGTACGAGCACCATATAAGCCTTCTGTACCTAGAACCCCCAAAATACATGATAGGTACCACAGCTATGAGCACCATATAAGCATTCTGTACCTAGAACCCCCAAAAATATATGATAGATACCACAGTACGAGCACCATATAAGCCTTCTGTACCTAGAACTCCAAAAATACATGATAGATACCACAGCTGTGAGCACCATATAAGCCTTCTGTACCTAGAACTCCCAAAATACATGATAGATACCATAGCTTTGAGCACCATATAAGCCTTCTGTAACTAGAACTCCCGATAATACATGATAGATACCATAGCTTTGAGCACCATATAAGCCTTCTGTACCTAGAACCCCAAAAATACATGATAGATACCACAGCTATGAGCACCATATAAGCCTTCTGTATCTAGAACCCCCAAAAATACATGATAGATACCACAGCTATCAGCACCATATAAGCCTTCTGTACCTAGAACCCCAAAAATACATGATAGATACCACAGCTATGAGCACCATATAAGCCTTCTGTACCTAGAACTCCCAAAAATACATGACAGATACCATAGCTTTGAGCACCATATAAGCCTTCTGTACCTAGAACTCCCCAAAATACATGATAGATACCACAGCTATGAGCACCATATAAGCCTTCTGTACATAGAACTCCAAAAATACATGATAGATACCATAGCTTTGAGCACCATATAAGCCTTCTGTACCTAGAACCCCAAAATACATGATAGATACCACAGCTATGAGCTCTATATAAGCCTTCTGTACCTAGAACTCCCAAAATACATGATAGATACCACAGCTATGAGCACCATATAAGCCTTCTGTACCTAGAACCCCCAAAAATACATGATAGATACCAGGGCTATGAGCACCATATAAGCCTTCTGTATCTAGAACCCCAAAATACATGATAGATACCACAGCTATGAGCACCATATAAGCCTTCTGTACCTAGAACCCCAAAATACATGATAGATACCACAGCTGTGAGCACCATATAAGCCTTCTGTATCTAGAACTCCCAAAAATACATGATAGATACCACAGTACGAGCACCATATAAGCCTTCTGTACCTAGAACTCCAAAATACATGATAGATACCACAGTACGAGCACCATATAAGCCTTCTGTATCTAGAACCCCCAAAAATACATGATAGATACCACAGCTGTGAGCACCATATAAGCCTTCTGTATCTAGAACTCCCAAAAATACATGATAGATACCACAGTACGAGCACCATATAAGCCTTCTGTATCTAGAACTCCCAAAAATACATGATAGATACCACAGCTATCAGCACCATATAAGCCTTCTGTATCTAGAACTCCCGATAATACATGATAGATACCACAGTACGAGCACCATATAAGCCTTCTGTACCTAGAACCCCCAAAAATACATGATAGATACCACAGTACGAGCACCATATAAGCCTTCTGTACCTAGAACCCCCAAAATACATGATAGATACCACAGTACGAGCACCATATAAGCCTTCTGTATCTAGAACTCCCAAAAATACATGATAGATACCACAGCTATCAGCACCATATAAGCCTTCTGTATCTAGAACCCCCAAAATACATGAAAGATACCACAGTACGAGCACCATATAAGCCTTCTGTACCTAGAACCCCCAAAAATACATGATAGATACCACAGCTAGGAGCACCATATAAGCCTTCTGTATCTAGAACTCCCAAAAATACATGATAGATACCACAGCTATCAGCACCATATAAGCCTTCTGTACCTAGAACCCCCAAAATACATGATAGATACCACAGTACGAGCACCATATAAGCCTTCTGTACCTAGAACCCCCAAAAATACATGATAGATACCACAGCTATGAGCACCATATAAGCCTTCTGTACCTAGAACCCCAAAAATACATGATAGATACCACAGCTATCAGCACCATATCAGCCTTCTGTACCTAGAACTCCCAAAAATACATGATAGATACCACAGCTATGAGCTCTATATAAGCCTTCTGTACCTAAAACTCCCAAATACATGATAGATATCACAGCTATGAGCTCTATATAAGCCTTCTGTACCTAGAACCTCAAAAATACATGATAGATACCACAGTACGAGCACCATATAAGCCTTCTGTACCTAGAACCCCCAAAAATACATGATAGATATCACAGCTTTGAGCACCATATAAGCCTTCTGTACCTAGAACCCCCAAAAATATATAATAGATACCACAGCTAGGAGCACCATATAAGCCTTCTGTACCTAGAACCCTAAAATACATGATAGATACCACAGTACGAGCACTATATAAGCCTTCTGTACCTAGAACTCCCGATAATTCATGATAGATACCACAGTACGAGCACTATATAAGCCTTCTGTACCTAGAACCCTAAAATACATGATAGATACCACAGTACGAGCACCATATAAGCCTCCTGTACCTAGAACCCTAAAATACATGATAGATACCAGGGCTATGAGCACCATATAAGCCTTCTGTACCTAGAACCCTAAAATACATGATAGATACCAGGGCTATGAGCACCATATAAGCCTTCTGTACCTAGAACCCTAAAATACATGATAGATACCACAGCTATGAGCACCATATAAGCCTTCTGTACCTAGAACCCCCAAAAATACATGATAGATACCACAGATATGAGCACCATATAAGCCTTCTGTATCTAGAACCCCCAAAAATACATGATAGATACCAAGGCTATGAGCACCATATAAGCCTTCTGTATCTAGAACCCCCAAAAATACATGATAGATACCACAGCTACGAGCACCATATAAGCCTTCTGTACCTAGAACCCTAAAATACATGATAGATACCACAGCTACGAGCACCATATAAGCCTTCTGTACCTAGAACCCCCAAAAATACATGATAGATACCACAGTACGAGCACTATATAAGCCTTCTGTACCTAGAACTCCCGATAATTCATGATAGATACCACAGTACGAGCACTATATAAGCCTTCTGTACCTAGAACCCTAAAATACATGATAGATACCACAGTACGAGCACCATATAAGCCTTCTGTACCTAGAACCCTAAAATACATGATAGATACCACAGATATGAGCACCATATAAGCCTTCTGTACCTAGAACCCTAAAATACATGATAGATACCAGGGCTATGAGCACCATATAAGCCTTCTGTACCTAGAACCCTAAAATACATGATAGATACCACAGCTACGAGCACCATATAAGCCTTCTGTACCTAGAACCCTAAAATACATGATAGATACCACAGCTACGAGCACCATATAAGCCTTCTGTACCTAGAACCCCCAAAAATACATGATAGATACCACAGTTACGAGCACCATATAAGCCTTCTGTACCTAGAACCCCAAAAATACATGATAGATACCACAGCTACATGCACCATATAAGCCTTCTGTATCTAGAACTCCCAAAAATACATGATAGATACCACAGCTATCAGCACCATATAAGCCTTCTGTACCTAGAACTCCCAAAAATATATGATAGATACCACAGCTACGAGCACCATATAAGCCTTCTGTACCTAGAACCCTAAAATACATGATAGATACCACAGCTACGAGCACCATATAAGCCTTCTGTACCTAGAACCCTAAAATACATGATAGATACCACAGCTACAAGCACTATATAAGCCTTCTGTACCTAGAACCCTAAAATACATGATAGATACCACAGTACGAGCACCATATAAGCCTTCTGTACCTAGAACCCTAAAATACATGATAGATACCACAGCTACGAGCACCATATAAGCCTTCTGTACCTAGAACCCTAAAATACATGATAGATACCAGGGCTATGAGCACCATATAAGCCTTCTGTATCTAGAACCCCCAAAAATACATGATAGATACCACAGTACGTGCACCATATAAGCCTTCTGTACCTAGAACCCTAAAATACATGATAGATACCAGGGCTATGAGCACCATATAAGCCTTCTGTACCTAGAACCCTAAAATACATGATAGATACCACAGCTACGAGCACCATATAAGCCTTCTGTATCTAGAACCCCCAAAAATACATGATAGATACAAGGGCTATCAGCACCATATAAGCCTTCTGTACCTAGGACCCTAAAATACATGATAGATACCACAGCTATGAGTACTATATAAGCCTTCTGTACCTAGAACCCCCAAAAATACATGATAGATACCACAGTACGAGCACCATATAAGCCTTCTGTACCTAGAACCCCCAAAATACATGATAGATACCACAGCTATGAGTACTATATAAGCCTTCTGTACCTAGAACCCCCAAAAATACATGATAGATACCACAGTACGAGCACTATATAAGCCTTCTGTACCTAGAACCCTAAAATACATGATAGATACCAGGGCTATGAGCACCATATAAGCCTTCTGTACCTAGAACCCTAAAATACATGATAGATACCACAGTACAAGCACCATATAAGCCTTCTGTACCTAGAACCCTAAAATACATGATAGATACCACAGTATGAGCACCATATAAGCCTTCTGTATCTAGAACCCCAAAATTACATGATAGATACCACAGTACGAGCACCATATAAGCCTTCTGTATCTAGAACCCCAAAAATACATGATAGATACCACAGTACGAGCACCATATAAGCCTTCTGTGTCTAGAACCCCAAAATTACATGATAGATACCACAGTACGAGCACCATATAAGCCTTCTGTGTCTAGAACCCCCAAAAATACATGATAGATACCACAGCTATGAGCACCATATAAGCCTTCTGTATCTAGAACCCCCAAAAATACATGATAGATACCACAGCTATGAGCACCATATAAGCCTTCTATATCTAGAACTCCTGATAATACATGATAGATACCACAGTACGAGCACCATATAAGCCTTCTGTATCTAGAACTCCCAAAAATACATGATAGATACCACAGCTATGAGCACCATATAAGCCTTCTGTATCTAGAACCCCCAAAAATACATGATAGATACCACAGCTATGAGCACCATATAAGCCTTCTGTACCTAGAACTCCCAAAAATACATGATATATACCACAGCTATGAGCACCATATAAGCCTTCTGTACCTAGAACCCCAAAAATACATGATAGATACCACAGCTATGAGCACCATATAAGCCTTCTGTACCTAGAACTCCTGATAATACATGATAGATACCACAGCTATCAGCACCATATAAGCCTTCTGTATCTAGAACTCCTGATAATACATGATGATAGATACCACAGCTATGAGCACCATATAAGCCTTCTGTATCTAGAACTCCTGATAATACATGATGATAGATACCACAGCTATCAGCACCATATAAGCCTTTTGTATCTAGAACCCCAAAAATACATGATAGATACCACTGTACGAGCACCATATAAGCCTTCTGTATCTATAACCCCCGATAATACATGATAGATACCACAGTACGAGCACCATATAAGCCTTCTGTATCTAGAACCCCCAAAAATATATGATAGATACCACAGTACGAGCACCATATAAGCCTTCTGTACCTAGAACTCCCGATAATACATGATAGATACCAGGGCTATGAGCACCATATAAGCCTTCTGTACCTAGAACTCCCAATATACATGATAGATACCACAGCTATGAGCACCATATAAGCCTTCTGTACCTAGAACCCCAAAATTACATGATAGATACCACAGCTATGAGCACCATATAAGCCTTCTGTACCTAGAACCCCCAAAATACATGATAGATACCATAGCTATGAGCACCATATAAGCCTTCTGTACCTATAACCCCCAAAATACATGATAGATACCATAGCTATGAGCACTATATAAGCCTTCTGTATCTATAACTCCCAAAATACATGATAGATACCACAGCTTTGAGCACCATATAAGCCTTTTGTACCTAGAACTCCCAATATACATGATAGATACCACAGCTTTGAGCACCATATAAGCCTTCTGTACCTAGAACCCCAAAAATACATGATAGATACCATAGCTATGAGCACCATATAAGCCTTTTGGGGTGTTTAGGTGGTGCAGTAGATAGCACACTTAAAAAAAAACTTTTCACCTATCATCAAATACTGTAAACTTAATTATTTAATTAGTGCACTTTAGTTTTAGCACATACTGTATTCGCTGTAATTACGGTAGCGACCTGGGCGCCTAAAAATTGGTTCCGAAGGAGGCATTAAAAAGAAACACAAAACTAGGATCTGGACGGAAAATGTTGTTGTAATTATGGCTAATACGGTAACCAAATTTAAACAATTAAGTAAAACGATGAATTGGCACACTCACAATACTGAAATACCAAACTTTATTTTGCCATCATTAAACTTTTTCCTCCTCTATCATATGGACAATATCAGTCTGACAGTGAATATTGATATCCAACATACTCAAATCTGGTCATTACAAGTAATTAGTACAGAAAGAAATGACATGGATTATATATACATGTATATACTGAGGGGGAAAACCGTTTTTCAAAGAAGCATTTTATTAACCTCAATATGACATCAAGCAATAAAACATAATGAAATTGAACTGTACTTTATGTAAGCATACCTTCAATGATTCTCGTTTAGACATTTTGGAGGGTGTTCCCGTGCGTTTCTCCGCCGAAGGGGTAAACAGCTTCGACTCCGACTGAAAATATTCCATTCAACATGTTTAAAGATAAACTCGATATCATTCTTTCATTATTCATACACCTGACTATATCTTTTCCGTGAGGTTTATAGCTAGATTTGCCTGTTGTAAACTTGACCTTAGAATCTAAGGACGTAAACAAGCTAAATATCTTGATGTCAACTTCACCTGCAATTGACCTGAATTTGACATCAAGATATTTTCTCTGTTATTTCCTTTAGATTCCAAAGTCAAGTTTACAATACACTGTTTGCAAAACAGCTGTAAACTTTCAGGTTGAAAAGTTCTTGGAAAGTTTAACCTAGTCCGTGTTCACTCTAGTCTGAGAAATGTTTTAGCAAGAGTCACTAAAGACCACTTTTCTCTTTTAGCAAATAAGAATTTCCCTTCGCAACTTTTACTCATTAGTAGTCATAACTCATTATTAACAAAAATGCTAATTGCTAGAGTGAGCACAGCTTGTGGATATGTGTACTAGGAGACTGGCTTTGGTTTCATGATCAACATTCCTTAATTTAGGACTCACACAAAACTAAATCGTCCAATCAAAAAGTGTTTCAAACATTTGTAGTCCCTATGTAAACTTAGTCCCAGCTAATGACTGGGTCACTGAGGAAGTTTTAACGAGGAACTGATGACATATATTTGCATAAATGAAATGTACAGATACTTAACTTTTGAAAAATGTATACCAGGTACTTAAAATATGTTTCCATGTCTGTGTGCGCATGTACACAAGGTCAAATAGTATGGGAGCGGTCCTGTTTAGGGTCAGCCATTTTGCATGTAAACCTCTAGGTGTCAATTTCTGGACAATGTGACAGCCCAGTATGCCAGTAAATTTAAACATCCCAGAAAAATCATTCTGTAGTCTTTGTAAGGTATGTATCTCAGAATCTATAGACAGTTGTCAGTAGTGTTGCACTTTACATATTAAAGTTATTAAAATGTTTGGTAATAACATATTGTAAAGTTGTGTGAGTCCTTTAAGGAAATTCCTTAACTTGAAACTTCCCATAGGAAAGCATTTCAGAGGTTAAAGAATTTCCTAGCTTCAGATTTTCTCCTTAAATTGTGTAATGCCTTCCTATGGAAAATGTTCAGTTAAGGAATGTTGATCAAACCGGGTCCTGGTCCACACAAATCTGTTGCTGACTTTTCAATGTTTTGCCGCAGTTCATGCATCAATAATATCATTGCCGCAGTTCATAATCAATAATATCAAATGCAGTTATCTTTGACCAGAGGACAGAATGAAGATAACCAGATACTCACGCTGGCCCGATGCCGCTGGAGCGAAAAGGAGGGGGAAGACAACGAGGAGCTCAACATCGGACTGCCTACGTCTAAATGGAGGTCGTCCTCATCTGTAAAATATGTAAGTATGATCAGCATACGAGGAAACAGGCAGGAAACGGTGTATTACCTCCTCAGACACGGGAAACTGAGGCAGGAAACCAATACTTCTGCACCACAGAAAAGTGTATTCTAATCCCAACTAAACAGAGGAAAAGATTGTTGTGTACCTATATGGACATGTTGTAAAAGAGATAATGCAATAACATCTACGTTTATGTTTACAATAGCTGATTTATTTATAAACAGAGTTGCAGCATGTGTATAGGCCAAGCTAACAGGACAAATATTGGGCATTATCAGCTTAGCATTGACAAGATATAATTCTTTTCTGAGACAATTTTCCCTAAAACGTACAAAAAAATATAAAACTTTCTCTCACTGAAATTCAAAATGAATGCTATCACAAAAAAAATATGTTACTCAGAGTACCTATAATTTTCAAATAATTGATTAAAAAAAATATTCGAAAATTTTATTTGACTTTTTGTTAAGCTGACAAGTTTAGTGTTTTTGTAGTAATGATCAATAAGTAACATGTGTTACATCAACACCATTGTAGAGCAATATAACACCACAAATAAGGACTATATAAATACCAAGTATGTAAATCTGTCCAAGGCTTCAGCTTACTTAACGTGTTACATCAACACCATTGTAGGGCAATATAACACCACAAATAAGGACTATATAAATACCAAGTATGTAAATCTGTCCAAGGCTTCAGCTTACTAACGTGTTACATCAACACCATTGTAGAGCAATATAACACCACAAATAAGGACTATATAAATACCAAGTATGTAAATCTGTCCAAGGCTTCAGCTTACTTAACGTGTTACATCAACACCATTGTAGGGCAATATAACACCACAAATAAGGACTATATAAATACCAAGTATGTAAATCTGTCCAAGGCTTCAGCTTACTAACGTGTTACATCAACACCATTGTAGGGCAATATAACACCACAAATAAGGACTATATAAATATCAAGTATGTAAATCTGTCCAAGGCTTCAGCTTACTTAAGGTGTTACATCAACACCATTGTAGAGCAATATAACACCACAAATAAGGACTATATCAATACCAAGTATGTAAATCTGTCAAAGGCTTCAGCTTACTAACGTGTTACATCAACACCATTGTAGAGCAATATAACACCACAAATAAGGACTATATAAATACCAAGTATGTAAATCTGTCCAAGGCTTACATCAACAGCATTGTAGGGCAATATAACACCACAAATAAGGACTATATAAATACCAAGTATGTAAATCTGTCCAAGGCTTCAGCTTACTAACGTGTTACATCAACACCATTGTAGAGCAATATAACACCACAAATAAGGACTATATAAATACCAAGTATGTAAATCTGTCTAAGGTTTCAGCTTACTAACGTGTTACATCAACACCATTGTAGGGCAATATAACACCACAAATAAGGACTATATAAATATCAAGTATGTAAATCTGTCCAAGGCTTCAGCTTACTAACGTGTTACATCAACACTATTGTAGGGCAATATAACACCACAAATAAGGACTATATAAATACCAAGTATGTAAATCTGTCCAAGGCTTTAGCTTACTTAACGTGTTACATCAACACCATTGTAGAGCAATATAACACCACAAATAAGGACTATATAAATACCAAGTATGTAAATCTGTCCAAGGCTTCAGCTTACTAACGTGTTACATCAACACCATTGTAGAGCAATATAACACCACAAATAAGGACTATATAAATACCAAGTATGTAAATCTGTCCAAGGCTTCAGCTTACTTAACGTGTTACATCAACACAATTGTAGGGCAATATAACACCACAAATAAGGACTATATAAATACCAAGTATGTAAATCTGTCCAAGGCTTACATCAACACCATTGTAGGGCTATATAACACCATAAATAAGGACTATATAAATACCAAGTATGTAAATCTGTCCAAGGCTTCAGCTTACTAACGTGTTACATCAACACCATTGTAGAGCAATATAACACCACAAATAAAGGACTATATAAATACCAAGTATGTAAATCTGTCCAAGGCTTCAGCTTACTAACGTGTTACATCAACACCATTGTAGAGCAATATAACACCACAAATAAGGACTATATAAATACCAAGTATGTAAATCTGTCCAAGGCTTCAGCTTACTTAAGGTGTTACATCAACACCATTGTAGAGCAATATAACACCACAAATAAGGACTATATAAATACCAAGTATGTAAATCTGTCCAAGGCTTACATCAACAGCATTGTAGGGCAATATAACACCACAAATAAGGACTATATAAATACCAAGTATGTAAATCTGTCCAAGGCTTCAGCTTACTTAACGTGTTACATCAACACCATTGTAGGGCAATATAACACCACAAATAAGGACTATATAAATACCAAGTATGTAAATCTGTCCAAGGCTTCAGCTTACTTAACGTGTTACATCAACACCATTGTAGAGCAATATAACACCACAAATAAGGACTATATAAATACCAAGTATGTAAATCTGTCCAAGGCTTCAGCTTACTTAACGTGTTACATCAACAACATTGTAGAGCAATATAACACCACAAATAAGGTCTATATAAATACCAAGTATGTAAATCTGTCCAAGGCTTCAGCTTACTAACGTGTTACATCAACACCATTGTAGAGCAATATAACACCACAAATAAGGACTATATAAATACCAAGTATGTAAATCTGTCCAAGGCTTACATCAACAGCATTGTAGGGCAATATAACACCACAAATAAGGACTATATAAATACCAAGTATGTAAATCTGTCAAAGGCTTCAGCTTACTAACGTGTTACATCAACACCATTGTAGAGCAATATAACACCACAAATAAGGACTATATAAATACCAAGTATGTAAATCTGTCTAAGGTTTCAGCTTACTAACGTGTTACATCAACACCATTGTAGGGCAATATAACACCACAAATAAGGACTATATAAATACCAAATATGTAAATCTGTCCAAGGCTTCAGCTTAAGGACTATATAAATACCAAGTATGTAAATCTGTCCAAGGCTTCAGCTTACTTAACGTGTTACATCAACACCATTGTAGAGCAATATAACACCACAAATAAGGACTATATAAATACCAAGTATGTAAATCTGTCCAAGGCTTACATCAACACCATTGTAGAGCAATATAACACCACAAATAAGGACTATATAAATACCAAGTATGTAAATCTGTCCAAGGCTTCAGCTTACTAACGTGTTACATCAACACCATTGTAGAGCAATATAACACCACAAATAAGGACTATATAAATACCAAGTATGTAAATCTGTCCAAGGCTTACATCAACACCATTGTAGGGCAATATAACACCACAAATAAGGACTATATAAATACCAAGTATGTAAATCTGTCTAAGGTTTCAGCTTACTAACGTGTTACATCAACACCATTGTAGGGCAATATAACACCACAAATAAGGACTATATAAATACCAAGTATGTAAATCTGTCCAAGGCTTCAGCTTACTAACGTGTTACATCAACACCATTGTAGAGCAATATAACACCACAAATAAGGACTATATAAATACCAAGTATGTAAATCTGTCCAAGGCTTCAGCTTACTAACGTGTTACATCAACACCATTGTAGGGCAATATAACACCACAAATAAGGACTATATAAATACCAAGTATGTAAATCTGTCCAATGCTTCAGCTTACTTACGTGTTACATCAACACCATTGTAGGGCTATATAACACCACAAATAAGGACTATATAAATACCAAGTATGTAAATCTGTCCAAGGCTTCAGCTTACTAACGTGTTACATCAACACCATTGTAGAGCAATATAACACCACAAATAAGGACTATATAAATACCAAGTATGTAAATCTGTCCAAGGCTTCAGCTTACTAACGTGTTACATCAACACCATTGTAGGGCAATATAACACCACAAATAAGGACTATATAAATACCAAGTATGTAAATCTGTCCAAGGCTTCAGCTTACTAACGTGTTACATCAACACCATTGTAGGGCAATATAACACCACAAATAAGGACTATATAAATATCAAGTATGTAAATCTGTCCAAGGCTTCAGCTTACTTAAGGTGTTACATCAACACCATTGTAGAGCAATATAACACCACAAATAAGGACTATATCAATACCAAGTATGTAAATCTGTCAAAGGCTTCAGCTTACTAACGTGTTACATCAACACCATTGTAGAGCAATATAACACCACAAATAAGGACTATATAAATACCAAGTATGTAAATCTGTCCAAGGCTTACATCAACAGCATTGTAGGGCAATATAACACCACAAATAAGGACTATATAAATACCAAGTATGTAAATCTGTCCAAGGCTTCAGCTTACTAACGTGTTACATCAACACCATTGTAGAGCAATATAACACCACAAATAAGGACTATATAAATACCAAGTATGTAAATCTGTCTAAGGTTTCAGCTTACTAACGTGTTACATCAACACCATTGTAGGGCAATATAACACCACAAATAAGGACTATATAAATATCAAGTATGTAAATCTGTCCAAGGCTTCAGCTTACTAACGTGTTACATCAACACTATTGTAGGGCAATATAACACCACAAATAAGGACTATATAAATACCAAGTATGTAAATCTGTCCAAGGCTTTAGCTTACTTAACGTGTTACATCAACACCATTGTAGAGCAATATAACACCACAAATAAGGACTATATAAATACCAAGTATGTAAATCTGTCCAAGGCTTCAGCTTACTAACGTGTTACATCAACACCATTGTAGAGCAATATAACACCACAAATAAGGACTATATAAATACCAAGTATGTAAATCTGTCCAAGGCTTCAGCTTACTTAACGTGTTACATCAACACAATTGTAGGGCAATATAACACCACAAATAAGGACTATATAAATACCAAGTATGTAAATCTGTCCAAGGCTTACATCAACACCATTGTAGGGCTATATAACACCACAAATAAGGACTATATAAATACCAAGTATGTAAATCTGTCCAAGGCTTCAGCTTACTAACGTGTTACATCAACACCATTGTAGAGCAATATAACACCACAAATAAAGGACTATATAAATACCAAGTATGTAAATCTGTCCAAGGCTTCAGCTTACTAACGTGTTACATCAACACCATTGTAGAGCAATATAACACCACAAATAAGGACTATATAAATACCAAGTATGTAAATCTGTCCAAGGCTTCAGCTTACTTAAGGTGTTACATCAACACCATTGTAGAGCAATATAACACCACAAATAAGGACTATATAAATACCAAGTATGTAAATCTGTCCAAGGCTTACATCAACAGCATTGTAGGGCAATATAACACCACAAATAAGGACTATATAAATACCAAGTATGTAAATCTGTCCAAGGCTTCAGCTTACTTAACGTGTTACATCAACACCATTGTAGGGCAATATAACACCACAAATAAGGACTATATAAATACCAAGTATGTAAATCTGTCCAAGGCTTCAGCTTACTTAACGTGTTACATCAACACCATTGTAGAGCAATATAACACCACAAATAAGGACTATATAAATACCAAGTATGTAAATCTGTCCAAGGCTTCAGCTTACTTAACGTGTTACATCAACACCATTGTAGAGCAATATAACACCACAAATAAGGTCTATATAAATACCAAGTATGTAAATCTGTCCAAGGCTTCAGCTTACTAACGTGTTACATCAACACCATTGTAGAGCAATATAACACCACAAATAAGGACTATATAAATACCAAGTATGTAAATCTGTCCAAGGCTTACATCAACAGCATTGTAGGGCAATATAACACCACAAATAAGGACTATATAAATACCAAGTATGTAAATCTGTCAAAGGCTTCAGCTTACTAACGTGTTACATCAACACCATTGTAGAGCAATATAACACCACAAATAAGGACTATATAAATACCAAGTATGTAAATCTGTCTAAGGTTTCAGCTTACTAACGTGTTACATCAACACCATTGTAGGGCAATATAACACCACAAATAAGGACTATATAAATACCAAATATGTAAATCTGTCTAAGGTTTCAGCTTACTAACGTGTTACATCAACACCATTGTAGGGCAATATAACACCACAAATAAGGACTATATAAATACCAAATATGTAAATCTGTCCAAGGCTTCAGCTTAAGGACTATATAAATACCAAGTATGTAAATCTGTCCAAGGCTTCAGCTTACTTAACGTGTTACATCAACACCATTGTAGAGCAATATAACACCACAAATAAGGACTATATAAATACCAAGTATGTAAATCTGTCCAAGGCTTACATCAACACCATTGTAGAGCAATATAACACCACAAATAAGGACTATATAAATACCAAGTATGTAAATCTGTCCAAGGCTTCAGCTTACTAACGTGTTACATCAACACCATTGTAGAGCAATATAACACCACAAATAAGGACTATATAAATACCAAGTATGTAAATCTGTCCAAGGCTTACATCAACACCATTGTAGGGCAATATAACACCACAAATAAGGACTATATAAATACCAAGTATGTAAATCTGTCTAAGGTTTCAGCTTACTAACGTGTTACATCAACACCATTGTAGGGCAATATAACACCACAAATAAGGACTATATAAATACCAAGTATGTAAATCTGTCCAAGGCTTCAGCTTACTAACGTGTTACATCAACACCATTGTAGAGCAATATAACACCACAAATAAGGACTATATAAATACCAAGTATGTAAATCTGTCCAAGGCTTCAGCTTACTAACGTGTTACATCAACACCATTGTAGGGCAATATAACACCACAAATAAGGACTATATAAATACCAAGTATGTAAATCTGTCCAATGCTTCAGCTTACTTACGTGTTACATCAACACCATTCACTACTGTACGGAATGACCATTAATTCAGCATGAAAATTCCATTAACTTTTGCATATTAAAACCTCATTAAAATTTCATCAAAATGTGCATGAGTAAGGACATTAATTTCAAGGAAAAGTATATTAAAAAAATAATTTTCATAGTCATTAAAAACATTTTCCATTGATCAAATCATGAAGGAAAATTAATGAGGTTTTCATGCTTTTGTGCCTCCAGTTTAATCATCATTAAAGCTGGATTAAAAGTCGATGAAATTTAAAACCTAGTTTTAAGGCATTTGTCACTGGTTTTTAAGGTCATTAAAGTCATTAAAATTAATGAAATAGTGCACGAGTAATAGCATTAACTTAAGTAATAGTAATGAAAAAAAAAATAAGGATATTTTAACATGTTTATTTTTTCATTAAATTTGTAGCCCTAGCCACAACTGATAATGTAACCACATTATAATTAAAATTTAATGATAATCAAAATGTAGTCAATGCTGCATCATAATAAAACTTGAAAATGAAATGGAATAATATAATCATGTCTCGTATTTAGATTAGACATTTTTATGTTCATTAACATAATGTACAGTCATGTGCATTCTGGTTTAAATAGCAAATGAATTGCAATTAGCTAGCCATTGTAAGTGCACTAAGTGGTATATATTTTATATTGTGACTATATGTCATACAATTATAAACCTGTATTTATCTTTTACAAGTAAATAAAACAAACTTTTAAAAAAGAATGACACGCTCTTTGTTGTTATTTTCATGTCTGTCTCGAGCTGCAACACTTTGAGATATGGATAATTATAAATGCAAAAGTATTTTTCAGAGCTTGAGGAATTTTAACCACGAGTTCTAATCACTTTCAGTGGAGCTCAAGTCTGACTGTCTCTGAAGGTAGCTTTTAATAAAGATCATTATCCTCTCGGGTTCAACATTCTCGATATTTCCTCCAAATTTTCCATTCACGCTTTGAATATTGACATGGTTTTGTAATATAGTGACTTGATATCTACTGTCTGGGTCCTTTTGTTGGTCACTGTTGTTCAACACAATGCTTTGTGGGCTGTAGGTCATTTTCACTGAATTTCCTGAAGTTTTCGCTATCGGCTTGAAACAATTAATCACTGTTAAGCCAGAACTTTCCGACATTATTAGGGCACCTAAAAAAATGTTTCCTCCACCCCATTCGTACAAACAGGCTCGAGCATTTAATATGTTCTCTGAACATCCATCACTGGAAGCTGTACATGTGGGCATACTCTTCCACCTCCGCTTAATATTGGATGAACTAGTAGCATTCAAAGAACCAACAACAGAATTCTCCTTTGATGTAGACACAGTAGCGTTCAAAGAACCAACAACAGGATTCTTTTTCTTTGACGTAGACAAAGTAGCGTTCAAAGAACCAACAACAGAGTTCTTCTTTGACGTAGACACAGTAGCGTTCAAAGAACCAAAAACAGGATTCGCCTTTGACGTAGACACAGTAGCGTTCAGAGAACCAACAACAGGATTCTTCTTCTTTGACGTAGACAAAGTAGCGTTCAAAGAACCAGCAACAGAGTTCTTTGATGTAGACACAGTAGCGTACAAAGAACTAACAACAGGATTCTTCTTTGATGTAGACACAATATCGTTACCAATACCACGCTTAGCTGCACTAGTAGTGTTCTTCAAAATAACATGCCCGATATCTTGCTGAGTAGATGCACTTGTATTCTTCAATGAACCAACAATTGCCCTAGGCTTGTCCATTGTAATTCTGTCCTTTCGCCATATGATGATTTTTTTCAATAATGATTTGGAGAACACAGTTTCCCCTGTCTGATCACAAGGTGCGGGAAGCTCAATATCACTGTCTTCCTCAAGAGACGCATGTACATATGTAACAAGTATCTCGCAGAATTCATCATTCTGTTCACCATGACTAGAAGATCTGGATCCAAGATAAGTACCTTTACCTATAACTTTATGTTTTTTATTCAAAATTTTAACACCGGCCCCCTCTATGAGCTCGAGTTTGTCTTCATCTTTTCCTGTATCTGCGGGCTTCTGCATACCTGAAGATGTCAACCCTTCTGAATCATCATGTGCAGAAGATTTCCGGGGCTTTCGCTTTCCATTTAGAAGATCACGCAGATATTTCCTTCTATTGTTCAAGGCAGCACTCAGTCTCCTCAAAACTTCTCGCCTGTAGACTTTTAACTGTGGACATGATTCAAAAATGCACGCAAGGAATACTTCTTTCTTCCTTTCTGGAATTTCACACATTGGTAATGCCCTTTTCCATATCCTTGCTGCCTTAGCTGAATCCCTCAGCAAGCCCATAAAAAATGCCTGTGCATTATTTGGCTTGCCTCTCCTTTCTTTTAATGAAAGCATTTCTCTGGCGTCAAACTCGATCCGTTTCTGGCTGTGACCTGTACTCGTTGATGCATGCTGTACATGTTCCATGACAGTGGGTACATCTCTGGTGTCAAACTCCATCGGTTTGTGGTTGTCATGACTACTACTAGTAGTATGCTCACCGACAGTGGATATGTCACTATTACACACTGGTCGAGACTCCACAGCCAATACATAGTCATTACCGCTTGGTTTTTGCGCGTGTTGTTTCAAGTACTGTCTGATAAGAAAACGGTCTTTGAATGATTTTAAGATTTCCACATCATTTATGTCCCCTTCTGTGAAGGATCTTATGTCGGATATGGTCACTCCATTTTCTGTAAAAAAAAAAGGGGGAAAATATGAACAGAACAAACTACAAGAGAAAAGATCTGCTTAATCGACGACACCGGCCATGTAAATCGATGTCAAATTTATCCAAGCTAGTCACACATATATATCGAGGTGGTGGCACATGGTACAATAGATTTATTTTAACTGTTTAATTCTCTAATTTCTATATTATGACCCAGTGTGAATAACTCTGAAAAATTGTGCATATTCTGAGTGAAAGATAATTTTCTTAAATTATTGAGAACAAGATGTGATGTTTAATCTAATTTTAACTCTAGATCTTCAAATAATAACAAAAACCGTGGCGCAAGTCAGGCCAAAATAAAATATGTGTGTTTCCTGTTCTCCTACCTACCTGGATTTAATTTGGTTTGGCCTCATTAAAAAAATTTCATACACAAAACACATAATTCAAATTAAATTATCAACCTTGATTTGAACCAACTGACCAGTGACTAAGACTGAATGATCCCAAATGAAAACCATTTAGTTCTACAAGGTGTGCTGTAATGTTTTTAGACAAAAAAATAGCCTAATAAATTGACATTTAAAATTTATGTGCGCGATTCAAGATCCAAGTGTTGGTCTTCATCAACGCCGAGACGATCCAGGACTGACGTCGAATTCAAAACACTTTTAATTACTAATCAATAGGTACCAGCTGCCATATAGCGTGTAATGGGCCAGAGAAACTTACCTTGTAAGCTTTTCAAAGCTTCGGGTGTCAGTCCGGGAATACATTTTCTGATCTCGCACATTTCTGACATTGCCAGTTTGACGATCCTTCACGTGACCCTAAATGGCGCGAATTAATGTCATTTCAGAAAATATTGCACCCGGAATATTTTTACCGGTTACGGGCAGTAATTTTCATTATATCTCATTGTAGTTAAAACTTCACGACTGTTTTACAAATGATTTAATTCAAAATCCAACGTAATCTATTAGAGGAAACGCCAAATTATCCTAAATTATTGGCTCGACAAGAAAACGTTGAAAGTTCGTTGGAATATTTTTGTATGCACACCTGTAGCAAATGTCCGGTCTCGCTCAACCAGACGCTTCGTGTTTGTATTGTTCCGTTCCTGCGGATTAAGCGTGTAATTGATAATGAATAACGCGTGTGATACCAGCGGCTCGCTCTGTACAGCTGTAAACCGAAATGAAAACAATATGCACCTGCAAATTATGCAGGTGTTCTTTCGGGCCAATTGATGTAAGAACTGTCAGAGTACATCTTCGTAAATATGGCACATCGGAGCCGGATTCCCCTGTGTCATCGCCAGCTCGACAATGTGACGACGAAAATTCAAACTCGAGGTCTTCCCTGTTTGGAACTGGAAGGTAAATAAACCTCCTTAATGACCCACATAGGTTCATTGTTTGTTTAAAATTTTAAACAGAAATAATCATATATATTGTTGGGATGCGTTAGAGGAGGGAATACGAATTATAATTAGTTTAATTACTTCGTACTGTTACTTGGTATCTGTGTATGGTCAAGGCGCTATGTTATTTTAGTAGGTGTAAACAAAACCACTACAACACTCATTCTATCTTTATTTAAAACGATAAATAATGGACGCAGGATGTATTATTAGCCTCCATGTCCATATCGAAACACCACTTTTGAAACCACTTGCTAATAGTCTGGATCTTAAAACCATATTCACTTTGGGATATGTTGTTATGTTCATTGCATTTAATTGATTTTATGTAGATCTGTACTATAAGTTGTTGTTGGCATTTGTGTACTCTAGATCTGGAGTGTGTATTAATAATAGTCTGGATTCCATTATTGAAATAAGCAAAAGTTCTGCGTTTTTATTGATACTCAAACTAATAATTACATTTATCTATTTGTTTCAGTGTGGATGTTAACGTTGGTAGCACATCACGGTTGGTAATTAGTGAAGCAGATCACCAGGACTTGGAACTTCATGTAGAAGATGGAGACATTGCAATTGGTCAAAGGTAAATTTTTGCAATGTGCTCACTGTAACTATATGGCATGCTGATCATGAGTATCGCACGTAAGCTCACGATACAATAGACTGGCGTTAGTTTTCGATGGTCATGTGTTTTCGACGGTCAATATATTTTCTGGATTAAACAATAGCAAGATGTTGGGGCAAGTAATTACATAAACACAGCACCAGTACAAAAGTTCATTCTTATCGACAATTTAGCAAATATGATAATCCATTTGGTAAGTATGCTGTAAGATTTCTGATATTCTGCTTACTCTGTCGAAAACCCATGATGCTGGGACACATGTCACGACATGGGGACACAGTACGTAGATATCATGATATTGCAAAGTTCTATGATCAGAATAATTAAGACTTGGACAGTTAATTATGTACCGATTGCTTCAAAATTAAGTCAAAATCAACACTTAAATGTTATGCATTGTACATTTTGTACTTGTATTACCATCGGAGTACATGATGCGATTTATGTTACAGCTCTACTGAGTATTTAGCTATCAACTGTGCAATACTTTTATACATTTTATAAAAATTCATGCATATAATATATTGGAAAATTTGATAACCACCCAACAATATCTTTTGTTTATTCATTTCAGATTCACAGATGATATGGATACAGCTAGGTCCAACTTGTCTGAGGATGGATCTTCTGAATGTGACGCTAGTGATATCGATGAATTCAGTGGCCTATCTGATGGTGACACAGACAGTGATAGTGAGGTTCCCCAGGAAGGGTGTGAATGGTCGTTCACTTATGACATGAATTTATATAATACAGACATTAATGCCATAACAGAAATCCCAGGCACTACTATCACTATCCTACAATGGATTGCACTGAACTTTGATGTGTTTTCTTCTCATCCATCAATAAGCAAGTCAGCATTTTCAAGCTTCTTGAATATGCAAGCAAGTATACATGGATCAAGATGTTCAGATATTAAACTTCCCCGGTCTTATTATGAAGCAAGAAAAGTGATTGCACCATATTTGATTAAAAAGAGGATTTTCCATGCCTGTGTGAATGACTGTTTGTTGTTTAGAAATAGTGAGAAGTACAACTATGCCGAACTTGTATCTTGTCCAATATGTGGTGAATCAAGATATGTTGACAATTCTGCAAAATATCTTCAACCTCGACGCAAGTTTATTTACATTCCGTTTGGACCACGGCTTGCTAGAATATATGGAGATGTTAATTTAGCTCAATTGATTCAAACTCATTCTGGATGCGAATACATTGGAAATGACATGTGGGATGTCCATCACTCACCTGTATGGCAAAATCTCTACTCTAAAGATGGGTACTTTCTTGGTGATAAGAGTGGCATTTCTCTATCATTCGAACTTGACGGCGTAAATCCCTTCCACAATATTGGCGTAACATACAGCATGACTCCTATGATGATGACCATATTGAATTTACCTCGCCATCAGAGAAACCTATTCTCTAATATATTTCTTATGGGTATTATTCCTGGCAAGGCATGTGGTAAAAGTGAGGCTTCTGATGTTGGACCCTACGTGGAAGTGCTTGTTGATGAGCTGTTGTTTCTGACTACATGCAAGACTTACTCTGTTTATGCCAGTGCTCCTGTTGATGTCAAGATAAAGCTGCTTCTATTTGTACTTGACTACCCAGGGCTCAGCAAACTTTTTAACAAGTTGGGAAGTGGTAGTTTGTCAGGTTGTCATTGGTGTAACATAAGGGGTCAAAAGTGCAGTCATCTTGACAAAGTAATTTATCTAAACAATCGCCAGTATTTGGATGAAAATGACCCAATCCGTCAGAAAGTTAGTACTTTCATTGACAAAAGACCAGAACTGAAGGAAAAGCCAACGACAAGGAGGTTAAGTGATGAAGTTCGTCACAGAACTGCCTATGAAAATGCACCCAACAAAACTAGAGCCAATGTTATTGCAACTGCAACAGGATGTAAAGGGTCATATGTACTAATGAAGCTGCCAGAGCATAATAGACTAAAGGAAAGCTTACCCGACAGCTGCCACACTATCAAGGATGTGACCCAAAATATAATGAATGTCATCACAAACAGAAATGTGAATATACATAAAATAGTGAATGCAGAGAGAGAGTCTGACCGTCTTCATGTAATAACTTCAACTACAGAGGAAGCAACTGCTCGCCTTAATATTGAAGTCAAGGATTGCACAAAGACCACTAATTCTGGGACGAAAGTAGGAGAAAAGTCTGTTGGCGGTAAGAGGAGGAAAACAACATCTGACAGTACTAGTGAATTACCAGATGTTTATCCATTTGCTTTAACTAAAAATGAATTGCAGAAGGCAGATGAAAGGGCCAAGAATCTTGTCATACCCCTCTGTGTTGGATTAAAACCATCCCCATTCATTAGTAAGCCAGTATGTCTCAAGTCGCATGATTGGAAGGTGCTGGCAACCGAGGGTATACTAAAATTCTGCTTAAGGGATTCACTTTCTGAAAGCTGCAGGAATGCCTTCTTCTTACTTTTAGACTCCATGGCAGAACTGTGCAAAGAATGTCAAAAAGTAGATGAAATTGACGACATTGAGAAACGGTTGAATAAATCCCTAGCACTTCTTGAAGAATGTTTTCCTTTAGCTATTCAAAATATTACTACTCACCTCCTCCATCACATTCCTGATGGTATACGTGATTACGGACCTGTATATTCCACTTGGATGTACACCTTCGAGCGCTTTAACTCTTGGATATGTAAGCGTACAATGAATATGAGATATCCAGAAGCCACGGCAGTGGAAACATTTATCATTTATGACTGGTGTAACTTTATGAAGTCATCATGCAGACTTCCAAAAGAGTGTGATATGAACGCAGTTTACCAATTGGAATCTTCAACAGAATGTATGTCGGAAAACACAGAGGATTTAGCTACCCCTAATATCGGCAAATCATTCAAACCATCTAAAAGAGTTGAGAAGCATATTCACAGAACCTGTATATGTGTAAGATTGTCGGGTGATCAAGATTGCATTGAATGTAAATATAGAAAGTTTGGACATCACCAGGAGATTGACCCAAATACCAACAGGCGTACTACATACACATGTACTGGACGGGATACACATTTGATGTCAAAGTCATCCTTTGTGTGTTTTGAGGAGGAAAGAGGCATACCAGCAAACAGGGTTTCTTCAGGGAAATTTATTGTATTTGGACAAATAGTGTGCTTTATTGAACATGAAAGTAATTCAATTGCTGAATATTGTGCTTGTGTGAAGGCATACTCGCCAATCAACTTTGACCCATGTACAAAGATGTGGTATGCAAATGGAAGCGATTTTGCTAAAAACTATGTTTACGTGAACACCAAGAGAATGTCGTTTCCTCTGATAACTGCAATGGAAGATGGCAATGTGTGGTTTTTGAACAGTGGTAAAGTACCAATTGCAACAGGAATGTCGAACACTAGTTTAACAGCTGGAGAGTTAAAGAATTCAAGTGACAAAAAACTGTTATAAAAGTAATTAATAACAAACCTAGCTTTAACAACAATCAATATTAAATGAATTGTTGTAAATCTAATTTAGTTAAATGAAAGTACAGCAAATTGTTGATATGTTTTTAAACATCATTAATTGAACATGCTTAAGTTCACATAATGCTTTTTAAGTTCTTTTTAATGCCTTAGAAATAATTAATGATCATACGACAAAAGTTTGTGAACATTTAATAGTGCTTACTTTTTTTAACTGCTCTTAATTATTGCAGCAAACTGTCGAATGATTTTTTAATTATCATTAATTAGGGAAATAATTTTCATACCACTTAAAAGTTCTTTTTAATGCATATTAAAACTTATTCATTATCATTAATATTACATTCTACAAGAATTAACAAAATTTAATAATAATCAAAGTTATAAATAAATAAACAGAACACTTTAATGGTTGTTAAAACTCATTTTAATGCATATTAAACAGATATTTAATGACATTTTAATGACACTCTTGGAAATTCATTAAAGTAAAAAAACTAAGTTTAATGATCAAATTTAATGAAATTTTAATAATTAAGGGCTTTTTAAGACATTTTTCATGGAAAATTAATTATTTTAACATACAGTAGTGATTGTAGAGCAATATAACACCACAAATAAGGACTATATAAATACCAAGTATGTAAATCTGTCCAAGGCTTCAGCTTACTTAACGTGTTACATCAACACCATTGTAGAGCAATATAACACCACAAATAAGGACTATATAAATACCAAGTATGTAAATCTGTCCAAGGCTTACATCAACACCATTGTAGGGCAATATAACACCACAAATAAGGACTATATAAATACCAAGTATGTAAATCTGTCCAATGCTTCAGCTTACTTACGTGTTACATCAACACCATTGTAGAGCAATATAACACCACAAATAAGGACTATATAAATACCAAGTATGTAAATCTGTCCAAGGCTTCAGCTTACTTAACGTGTTACATCAACACCATTGTAGAGCAATATAACACCACAAATAAGGACTATATAAATACCAAGTATGTAAATCTGTCCAAGGCTTACATCAACACCATTGTAGGGCAATATAACACCACAAATAAGGACTATATAAATACCAAGTATGTAAATCTGTCCAAGGCTTACATCAACACCATTGTAGGGCAATATAACACCACAAATAAGGACTATTTAAATACCAAGTATGTAAATCTGTCCAAGGCTTCAGCTTACTTAAGGTGTTACATCAACACCATTGTAGAGCAATATAACACCACAAATAAGGACTATATAAATACCAAGTATGTAAATCTGTCAAAGGCTTCAGCTTACTAACGTGTTACATCAACACCATTGTAGAGCAATATAACACCACAAATAAGGACTATATAAATACCAAGTATGTAAATCTGTCTAAGGTTTCAGCTTACTAACGTGTTACATCAACACCATTGTAGGGCAATATAACACCACAAATAAGGACTATATAAATATCAAGTATGTAAATCTGTCCAAGGCTTCAGCTTACTAACGCGTTACATCAACACTATTGTAGGGCAATATAACACCACAAATAAGGACTATATAAATACCAAGTATGTAAATCTGTCCAAGGCTTCAGCTTACTAACGTGTTACATCAACACCATTGTAGGGCTATATAACACCACAAATAAGGACTATATAAATACCAAGTATGTAAATCTGTCCAAGGCTTACATCAACACCATTGTAGGGCAATATAACACCACAAATAAGGACTATATAAATACCAAGTATGTAAATCTGTCCAAGGCTTCAGCTTACTAACGTGTTACATCAACACCATTGTAGGGCAATATAACACCACAAATAAGGCTATATAAATACCAAGTATGTAAATCTGTCCAAGGCTTCAGCTTACTAACGTGTTACATCAACACCATTGTAGGGCAATATAACACCACAAATAAGGACTATATAAATACCAAGTATGTAAATCTGTCAAAGGCTTCAGCTTACTAACGTGTTACATCAACACCATTGTAGAGCAATATAACACCACAAATAAGGACTATATAAATACCAAGTATGTAAATCTGTCTAAGGTTTCAGCTTACTAACGTGTTACATCAACACCATTGTAGGGCAATATAACACCACAAATAAGGACTATATAAATACCAAGTATGTAAATCTGTCCAAGGCTTCAGCTTACTAACGTGTTACATCAACACCATTGTAGGGCAATATAACACCACAAATAAGGACTATATAAATACCAAGTATGTAAATCTGTCCAAGGCTTCAGCTTACTTAACGTGTTACATCAACACCATTGTAGAGCAATATAACACCACAAATAAGGACTATATAAATACCAAGTATGTAAATCTGTCCAAGGCTTACATCAACACCATTGTAGAGCAATATAACACCACAAATAAGGACTATATAAATACCAAGTATGTAAATCTGTCCAAGGCTTCAGCTTACTAACGTGTTACATCAACACCATTGTAGAGCAATATAACACCACAAATAAGGACTATATAAATACCAAGTATGTAAATCTGTCCAAGGCTTACATCAACACCATTGTAGGGCAATATAACACCACAAATAAGGACTATATAAATACCAAGTATGTAAATCTGTCTAAGGTTTCAGCTTACTAACGTGTTACATCAACACCATTGTAGGGCAATATAACACCACAAATAAGGACTATATAAATACCAAGTATGTAAATCTGTCCAAGGCTTCAGCTTACTAACGTGTTACATCAACACCATTGTAGAGCAATATAACACCACAAATAAGGACTATATAAATACCAAGTATGTAAATCTGTCCAAGGCTTCAGCTTACTAACGTGTTACATCAACACCATTGTAGGGCAATATAACACCACAAATAAGGACTATATAAATACCAAGTATGTAAATCTGTCCAAGGCTTCAGCTTACTTAACGTGTTACATCAACACCATTGTAGAGCAATATAACACCACAAATAAGGACTATATAAATACCAAGTATGTAAATCTGTCCAAGGCTTACATCAACACCATTGTAGGGCAATATAACACCACAAATAAGGACTATATAAATACCAAGTATGTAAATCTGTCCAAGGCTTACATCAACACCATTGTAGGGCAATATAACACCACAAATAAGGACTATTTAAATACCAAGTATGTAAATCTGTCCAAGGCTTCAGCTTACTTAAGGTGTTACATCAACACCATTGTAGAGCAATATAACACCACAAATAAGGACTATATAAATACCAAGTATGTAAATCTGTCCAAGGCTTCAGCTTACTTAAGGTGTTACATCAACACCATTGTAGAGCAATATAACACCACAAATAAGGACTATATAAATACCAAGTATGTAAATCTGTCCAAGGCTTCAGCTAACTAACGTGTTACATCAACACCATTGTAGAGCAATATAACACCACAAATAAGGACTATATAAATACCAAGTATGTAAATCTGTCCAAGGCTTACATCAACAGCATTGTAGGGCAATATAACACCACAAATAAGGACTATATAAATACCAAGTATGTAAATCTGTCAAAGGCTTCAGCTTACTAACGTGTTACATCAACACCATTGTAGAGCAATATAACACCACAAATAAGGACTATATAAATACCAAGTATGTAAATCTGTCTAAGGTTTCAGCTTACTAACGTGTTACATCAACACCATTGTAGGGCAATATAACACCACAAATAAGGACTATATAAATATCAAGTATGTAAATCTGTCCAAGGCTTCAGCTTACTAACGTGTTACATCAACACTATTGTAGGGCAATATAACACCACAAATAAGGACTATATAAATACCAAGTATGTAAATCTGTCCAAGGCTTCAGCTTACTAACGTGTTACATCAACACCATTGTAGGGCTATATAACACCACAAATAAGGACTATATAAATACCAAGTATGTAAATCTGTCCAAGGCTTACATCAACACCATTGTAGGGCAATATAACACCACAAATAAGGACTATATAAATACCAAGTATGTAAATCTGTCCAAGGCTTCAGCTTACTAACGTGTTACATCAACACCATTGTAGGGCAATATAACACCACAAATAAGGCTATATAAATACCAAGTATGTAAATCTGTCCAAGGCTTCAGCTTACTAACGTGTTACATCAACACCATTGTAGGGCAATATAACACCACAAATAAGGCTATATAAATACCAAGTATGTAAATCTGTCCAAGGCTTCAGCTTACTAACGTGTTACATCAACACCATTGTAGGGCAATATAACACCACAAATAAGGACTATATAAATACCAAGTATGTAAATCTGTCTAAGGTTTCAGCTTACTAACGTGTTACATCAACACCATTGTAGAGCAATATAACACCACAAATAAGGACTATATAAATACCAAGTATGTAAATCTGTCCAAGGCTTCAGCTTACTAACGTGTTACATCAACATCATTGTAGGGCAATATAACACCACAAATAAGGCTATATAAATACCAAGTATGTAAATCTGTCCAAGGCTTCAGCTTACTGTTACATTACTTACAACTTACCATTGGGATGTGCTCCGTGTATGAACTGAACTCATTCACCCCAGAAAACACATTTGAACTCATCCAATACAACAGTTGGAAGATTTCATAATGATATTTCAGGGGTGATTGAGTTGGGGTAGAACGTCCCAATGATCTGTACATGTGTTTATATCAAAATCTGATGAGATCCAGCTGTGTAGGGTAAAAACATGGAAATTGTTTAAAATTGATCATTAGATTTTATTTTTCCATTACTTACTAAGTAAAGGTATCTATACAATGTATATAGCTACTTCACATGGGCTTTTAATTCTGTAAAAGTGGAATTGTTCGTGATGTGGACATTTTCACTAATTTCCCTTGCATTTAATCTCCACGAATACATCCACATGTACATGTATTTAACACCAGGTAAACTCCACAGTGTCTAATAGTATAGTGTAAGAGTACAAAACAGCAGGACTGACATCACGAACATTTTCACATCGCAAACAGTTTTAAGGCTAGCTAAGCGAAATAATCTTTTTTATAAACAAAGTATGTATATATTCTACATATATATACTCATGTACATTTTGTAGTTTACCTTTCCATAACTAAAGAAACATTGACATAAATAAGTTACTACAAAAATGTACCTGACTACATCGACTACAGAAACATCCAACATTTATACGTAACTACAAACATGTACCTGACTAAATCGACTACAGAAACATCTGACATTTATATGTAACTACAAACATGTACCTGACTAAATCAACTACAGAAACATCCGACATTTATACCTAACTACAAACATGTACCTGACTAAATCAACTACAGAAACATCTGACATTTATACGTAACTACAAACATGTACCTGACTAAATCAACTACAGAAACATCCGACATTTATACCTAACTACAAACATGTACCTGACTAAATCGACTACAGAAACATCCAACATTTATACGTAACTACAAACATGTACCTGACTAAATCGACTACAGAAACATCCAACATTTATACGTAACTACAAACATGTACCTGACTAAATCAACAACAGAAACATCTGACATTTATACGTAACTACATACATGTACCTGACTAAATCAACAACAGAAACATCTGACATTTATACGTAACTACAAACATGTACCTGACTAAATCGACTACAGAAACATCCAACATTTATACGTAACTACAAACATGTACCTGACTAAATCAACAACAGAAACATCTGACATTTATACGTAACTACATACATGTACCTGACTAAATCAACTACAGAAACATCTGACATTTATACGTAACTACAAACATGTACCTGACTAAATCAACAACAGAAACATCTGACATTTATACGTAACTACAAACATGTACCTGACTAAATCAACTACAGAAACATCCAACATTTAAATGTAACTACAAAGATGTACTTGACTAAATCAACTACAGAAACATCTGACATTTATATGTAACTACAAACATGTACCTGACTAAATCAACTACAGAAACATCCAACATTTAAATGTAACTACAAACATGTACCTGACTAAATCAACTACAGAAACATCTGACATTTATACGTAACTACAAACATGTACCTGACTAAATCAACTACAGGAACATCTGACATTTATACGTAACTACAAACATGTACCTGACTAAATCAACTACAGAAACATCTGACATTTATATGTAACTACAAACATGTACCTGACTAAATCGACTACGGAAACATCTGACATTTAGACGTAACTACAATCATGTACCTGACTAAATCGACTACAGAAACATCCAACATTTATACGTAACTACAAACATGTACCTGACTAAATCGACTACAGAAACATCTGATATTTATACGTCACTACAAACATGTACCTGACTAAATCCACTACAGAAACATCCGACATTTATACGTAACTACAAACATGAACCTGACTAAATCGACTACAGAAACATCTGACATTTATATGTAACTACAAACATGTACCTGACTAAATCAACTACAGAAACATCCGACATTTATACCTAACTACAAACATGTACCTGACTAAATCAACTACAGAAACATCTGACATTTATACGTAACTACAAACATGTACCTGACTAAATCGACTACAGAAACATCCGACATTTATACGTAACTACAAACATGTACCTGACTAAATCGACTACAGAAACATCCGACATTTATACGTAACTACAAACATGTACCTGACTAAATCAACTACAGAAACATGTGACATCTATACGTTACTACAAACATGTACCTGACTAAATCGACTACAGAAACATCCAACATTTATACGTAACTACAAACATGTACCTGACTAAATCAACTACAGAAACATGTGACATTTATATGTAACTACAAACATGTACCTGACTAAATCAACTACAGAAACATCTGACATTTATACGTAACTACAAACATGTACCTGACTAAATCGACTACAGAAACATCCGACATTTATACGTAACTACAAACATGTACCTGACTAAATCGACTACAGAAACATCCGACATTTATACGTAACTACAAACATGTACCTGACTAAATCAACTACAGAAACATCTGACATTTACATGTTACTACAAACATGTACCTGACTAAATCGACTACAGAAACATCCGACATTTATACGTAACTACAAACATGTACCTGACTAAATCAACTACAGAAACATGTGACATCTATACGCAACTACAAACATGTACCTGACTAAATCGAATACAGAAACATCTGACATTTATACGTAGCTACAAACATGTACCTGACTAAATCAACTACAAAAACATCCGACATTTAAATGTAACTACAAACATGTACCTGACTAAATCGACTACAGAAACATCGGACATTTATACGTAACTACAAACATGTACCTGACTAAATGGACTACAGAAACATCGGACATTTATACGTAACTACAAACATGTACCTGACTAAATCGACTACAGAAACATCTGACATTTATAGGTAACTACAAACATGTACCTGACTAAATCGACTACAGAAACATCTGACATTTATACGTAACTACAAACATGTACCTGACTAAATCAACTACAGAAACATCCGACATTTATACCTAACTACAAACATGTACCTGACTAAATCAACTACAGAAACATCCGACATTTATACCTAACTACAAACATGTACCTGACTAAATGGACTACAGAAACATCGGACATTTATACGTAACTACAAACATGTACCTGACTAAATCGACTACAGAAACATCTGACATTTATATGTAACTACAAACATGTACCTGACTAAATCGACTACAGAAACATCTGACATTTATACGTAACTACAAACATGTACCTGACTAAATCAACTACAGAAACATCCAACATTTATATGTTACTACAAACATGTACCTGACTAAATCAACTACAGAAACATCTGACATTTATACATAACTACAAACATGTACCTGACTAAATCAACTACAGAAACATCTGACATTTATACGTAACTACAAACATGTACCTGACTAAATCAGCTACAGAAACATCTGACATTTATACGTAACTACAAACATGTACCTGACTAAATCAGCTACAGAAACATCTGACATTTAAATGTAACTACAAACATGTACCTGACTAAATCGACTACAGAAACATCTGACATTTATATGTAACTACAAACATGTACCTGACTAAATCAACTACAGAAACATCTGACATTTATATGTAACTACAAACATGTACCTGACTAAATCAACTACAGAAACATCTGACATTTATACGTAACTACAAACATGTACCTGACTAAATCAACTACAGAAACATCTGACATTTATACGTAACTACAAACATGTACCTGACTA
This sequence comes from Mimachlamys varia, assembly GCA_947623455.1. Lineage (NCBI taxonomy): Eukaryota > Metazoa > Mollusca > Bivalvia > Pectinida > Pectinidae > Mimachlamys > Mimachlamys varia. Next base: position 45,186,593 of record OX392539.1, read on the forward strand.
AATCAACTACAGAAACATCTGATATTTATACATAGCTACAAACATTTACCTGACTAAATCAACTACAGAAACATCTGACATTTATATGTAACTACAAACATGTACCTGACTAAATCAACTACAGAAACATCCAACATTTATATGTAACTACAAACATGTACCTGACTAAATCAACTACAGAAACATCTGATATTTATACATAGCTACAAACATTTACCTGACTAAATCAACTACAGAAACATCCGACATTTATACGTTACTACAAACATGTACCTGACTAAATCGACTACAGAAACATCCAACATTTATACGTAACTACAAACATGTACCTGACTAAATCAACTACAGAAACATCTGACATTTATAGGTAACTACAAACATGTACCTGACTAAATCAACTACAGAAACATCCTATATTTATACGTAACTACAAACATGTACCTGACTAAATCCACTACAGAAACATCCGACATTTATATGTAACTACAAACATGTACCTGACTAAATCGACTACAGAAACATCTGACATTTATAGGTAACTACAAACATGTACCTGACTAAATCCACTACAGAAACATCCGACATTTATACGTTACTACAAACATGTACCTGACTAAATCAACTACAGAAACACCCGACATTTATACGTAACTACAAACATGGACCTGACTAAATCGACTACAGAAACATCTGACATTTATACGTAACTACAAACATGTACCTGACTAAATCGACTACAGAAACATCTGAATTTTATATGTAACTACAAACATGTAACTGACTAAATCGACTACAGAAACATCCAACATTTATACGTAACTTCAAACATGTACCTGACTAAATCGACTACAGAAACATCCAACATTTATATGTAACTTCAAACATGTACCTGACTAAATCGACTACAGAAACATCTGACATTTATATGTAACTACAAACATGTACCTGACTAAATCAACTACAGAAACATCTGACATTTATACGTAACTACAAACATGTACCTGACTAAATCAACTACAGAAACATCTGACATTTATATGTAACTACAAACATGTACCTGACTAAATCAACTACAGAAACATCTGACATTTATACGTAACTACAAACATGTACCTGACTTAATCAACTACAGAAACATCTGACATTTATACGTAACTACAAACATGTACCTGACTAAATCGACTACAGAAACATCCGACATTTAGACATAACTACAAACATGTTACTGACTAAATCGACTACAGAAACATCTGACATTTATAGGTAACTACAAACATGTACCTGACTAAATCAACTACAGAAACATCTGACATTTATACGTAACTACAAACATGTACCTGACTAAATCGACTACAGAAACATCTGACATTTATACGTAACTACAAACATGTACCTGACTAAATCGACTACAGAAACATCTGACATTTATACGTAACTACAAACATGTACCTGACTAAATCCACTACAGAAACATCTGACATTTATACGTAACTACAAACATGTACCTGACTAAATCAACTACAGAAACATCCGACATTTATACGTAACTACAAACATATACCTGACTAAATCAACAACAGAAACATCTGACATTTATACGTAACTACAAACATGTACCTGACTAAATCAACTACAGAAACATCTGACATTTATACGTAACTACAAACATGTACCTGACTAAATCGACTACAGAAACATGTGACATTTATACGTAACTACAAACATGTACCTGACTAAATCAACTACAGAAACATCTGATTTATAGGTAACTACAAACATGTACCTGACTAAATCGACTACAGAAACATCTGACATTTATATGTAACTATAATCATGTACCTGACTAAATCAACTACAGAAACATCTGAATTTTATATGTAACTACAAACATGTACCTGACTAAATCAACTACAGAAACACCCGATATTTATACGTAACTACAATCATGTACCTGACTAAATCGTTTACAGAAACATCTGACATTTATACTTAACTACAAACATGTACCTGACTAAATCAACTACAGAAACATCTGACATTTATACGTAACTACAAACATGTACCTGACTAAATCGACTACAGAAACATCTGACATTTATACGTAACTACAAACATGTACCTGACTAAATCAACTACAGAAACATCTGAATTTTATATGTAACTACAAACATGTACCTGACTTAATTGACTACATAAACATCTGACATTTAAAATGTAACCACAAACATGTACCTGACTAAATCGACTACAGAAACATCTGACATTTATATGTACCTACAAACATGTACCTGACTAAATCAACTACAGAAACATCTGACATTTATATGTACCTACAAACATGTACCTGACTAAATCAACTACAGAAACATCTGAATTTTATATGTAACTACAAACATGTACCTGACTTAATTGACTACATAAACATCTGACATTTAGACGTAACTACAAACATGTACCTGACTAAATCGACTACAGAAACATCTGACATTTATATGTAACTACATACATGTACCTGACTAAATCAACTACAGAAACATCTGACATTTAAAATGTAACCACAAACATGAACCTGACTAAATCGACTACAGAAACATCTGACATTTATACGTAACTACAAACATGTACCTGACTAAATCGACTACAGAAACATCCGACATTTATACGTAACTACAAACATGTACCTGACTAAATCAACTACAGAAACATCTGAATTTTATATGTAACTACAAACATGTACCTGACTTAATTGACTACATAAACATCTGACATTTAGACGTAACTACAAACATGTACCTGACTAAATCGACTACAGAAACATCTGACATTTATATGTAACTACATACATGTACCTGACTAAATCAACTACAGAAACATCTGACATTTAAAATGTAACCACAAACATGTACCTGACTAAATCGACTACAGAAACATCTGACATTTATACGTAACTACAAACATGTACCTGACTAAATCGACTACAGAAACATCCGACATTTATACGTAACTACAAACATGTACCTGACTAAATCGACAACAGAAACATCTGACATTTATATGTAACTACAAACATGTACCTGACTAAATCAACTACAGAAACATCTGACATTTATACGTAACTACAAACATGTACCTGACTAAATCGACTACATAAACATCTGACATTTATATGTAACTACAAACATGTACCTGACTAAATCAACTACAGAAACATCTGACATTTATATGTAACTACAAACATGTACCTGACTAAATCAACTACAGAAACATCTGACATTTATACGTAACTACAAACATGTACCTGACTAAATCGACAACAGAAACATTCGACATTTATACGTAACTACAAACATGTACCTGACTAAATCAACTACAGAAACATCTGACATTTATATGTAACTACAAACATGTACCTGACTAAATCAACTACAGAAACATCTGATATTTATACGTAACTACAAACATGTACCTGACTAAATCGACCACAGATACAGCGGACATTTATACCTAACTACAAACATGTACCTGACTAAATCAACTACAGAAACATCTGACATTTATACGTAACTACAAACATGTACCTGACTAAATCAACTACAGAAACACCCGACATTTATACGTAACTACAAACATGTACCTGACTAAATCAATTACAGAAACATCTGACATTTATATGTAACTACAAACATGTACCTGACTAAATCAACTACAGAAACATCTGACATTTATACGTAACTACAAACATGTACCTGACTAAATCAACTACAGAAACATCTGACATTTATACGTAACTACAAACATGTACCTGACTAAATCGACTACAGAAACACTTTCAACATTTATACGTAACTACAAACATGTACCTGACTAAATCCACTACAGAAACATCTGACATTTATACGTAACTACAAACATGTACCTGACTAAATCAACTACAGAAACATTTGACATTTATACGTAACTACAAACATGTACCTGACTAAATCAACTACAGAAACATCTGACATTTATACGTAACTACAAACATGTACCTGACTAAATCCACTACAGAAACATCTGACATTTATACGTAACTACAAACATGTACCTGACTAAATCCACTACAGGAACATCTGACATTTATACGTAACTACAAACATGTACCTGACTAAATCGACTACAGAAACACTTTCAACATTTATACGTAACTACAAACATGTACCTGACTAAATCAACTACAGAAACATCTGACATTTATACGTAACTACAAACATGTACCTGACTAAATCGACTACAGAAACACTTTCAACATTTATACGTAACTACAAACATGTACCTGACTAAATCCACTACAGAAACATCTGACATTTATACGTAACTACAAACATGTACCTGACTAAATCAACTACAGAAACATTTGACATTTATACGTAACTACAAACATGTACCTGACTAAATCAACTACAGAAACATCTGACATTTATACGTAACTACAAACATGTACCTGACTAAATCGACTACAGAAACATCTGACATTTATAGGTAACTACAAACATGTACCTGACTAAATCAACTACAGAAACATCCAACATTTATACGTAACTACAAACATGTACCTGACTAAATCCACTACAGAAACATCTGACATTTATACGTAACTACAAACATGTACCTGACTAAATCAACTACAGAAACATCTGACATTTATACGTAACTACAAACATGTACCTGACTAAATCGTCTACAGAAACATCTGACATTTAAATGTAACTACAAACATGTACCTGACTAAATCCACTACAGAAACATCGGACATTTAAATGTAACTACAAACATGTACCTGACTAAATCAACTACAGAAACATCCAACATTTATACGTAACTACAAACATGTACCTGCCAAATCGACTATAGAAACATCCGACATTTAAATGTAACTACAAACATGTACCTGACTTAATCCACTACAGAAACATCCAACATTTATACGTAACTACAAACATGTGTCTGACTAAATTGACTACAGAAACATCCAACATTTATACGTAACTACAAACATGTACCTGACTAAATCAACTACAGAAACATCTGACATTTATACGTAACTACAATCATGTACCTGACTAAATCAACTACAGAAACACCCGACATTTATACGTAACTACAAACATGTACCTGACTAAATCAACTACAGAAACATCTGACATTTATACGTAACTACAAACATGTGTCTGACTAAATCGACTACAGAAACATCCAACATTTATACGTAACTACAAACATGTACCTGACTAAATTGACTACAGAAACATCTGACATTTATACGTAACTACAAACATGTACCTGACTAAATCGACTACAGAAACATCTGACATTTATACGTAACTACAAACATGTACCTGACTAAATCAACTACAGAAACACCCGACATTTATACGTAACTACAAACATGTACCTGACTAAATCAACTACAGAAACATCTGACATTTATACGTAACTACAAACATGTGTCTGACTAAATTGACTACAGAAACATCCAACATTTATACGTAACTACAAACATGTACCTGACTAAATTGACTACAGAAACATCTGACATTTATACGTAACTACAAACATGTACCTGACTAAATCGACTACAGAAACATCTGACATTTATACGTAACTACAAACATGTACCTGACTAAATCGACTACAGAAACATCTGACATTTATACGTAACTACAAACATGAAATCATGTGTACCTGAGTATATGAGTTAACTAGTACTGCACACAAACAAGCACATTACATCTATAATTCATCAAGTGAATTATATTCCGAACTGAATCATGATAATCTAATTAACTTCAGCCAGTCATATAATCTCACAGATTATCTGGGGAAAAGCCCTTTGGGATGTCTCCATTGTGCAAGCCTCCAAAAAACAATTAAACCCTCCATTTTGTTTTTAGTAGACATTGAAATGTTTGTTTCGTTTGCAGCTACACAGGAATACACCACAGGGAGGTTCTACAGAAGTATAGTATACTATACCACAGTAGTAGTCATGTTTACAACTACAACGATTACATTCAGGGCAGACAAGATAACTATAAATACGTACACTAGGTACAAAGGGCGGGAACAAATTGCATTTTTTTTCAACTTGGCTTTTTCAGGAACATATAGCCATGCCAATACTATAATATGTCCATTAGCTTAACTACTAAAGTTGATTTCACTAAAACTATAAAGTTTTCACCACATCTGAACTGTTGCCTTTTGTCTCTATGTAAATATCAAACCTATTTATCCATTATGTAACATCATGAAACTTTAATGTGAAAGAGAAGACAAGTCAAGCTTAAACATGTAGGGCTGTATATGAGTAAATACACACTATATTTAACTGTGGCCATTAGAAATTCAACTTAAAACTTCAATTGTTATTGCACTATTATAATACTGTAACATGAAGTAATTTAATGGCAATACATACAAACATTATTTAACTGAAAAAGAAATATAAGTAGAGTATTAATATTTATACTGGATGCAGGCCGACTCTCCTCAGTTCTAAAGACTGTTTTATGAATAGGCAATTTTTTGTATAATCTAAGAGTTATTAGTTGGCAAAATGTTAATAAAGTTTTCACAAACTTGAAAGCCTGTCACCAATACTACATTATGTCCAAGACCAGAACAACTAAACTGGATTAATATTGTACTAAAACTATATAGAATCATAGTTATTAGTCTGTGGTAGAAGGGGAATGGGCTTATAATTATAACAGGACAAAGTTTTTACAAACAAAGATTAGATGTTAAAGGTGATGAAAGTCAAGGTATAATATATTTTATCTTAACTTCCATATTTATCCTGCAATAAGCCCAATAAAATCTTATTATCAGGTGTGGAATAAGAATGTGTGATGATACGGTGTAATAATAAAACACTGTATCTGTCAAGGGGTTCATGAAATATCTTGTACCGAAATGATTAAATGGTGACCTTTGACCTTTAACCTTTATCAATGACCACCAAAATGTATTGAGGTTGCATGCATTGATATTTATCCATCATAACTTCACTCGCGCAGCACAGACGCATGTCCTCACGAAATGGATATCGCATGGACGGACAGAGAACACAAAATGAAATCTAACCAAAGTCACTGAAGCATAAGATATAGGTCACTGCAGTGACCTACATATCATATATGATAGCGTATGTATACAGTAGTAATAAATATGAATCATTAGAATGTGTGTGTAGCATGCATGGAGTTGTAAAAATCTGCATTTTACGTACAATACATTGTGGATTATGGGATTTATAATATATAGTATATATCAACTCCAAGGGACTAAGGCAAGCATGTTATTCCTTTCACACTTTAAGTACATGTAGTCAATAATGTCCAGTGTTCAATCCAGGCCGCGCCATTGCACCAATGACCCCTTTGTCAAACAAATGGTGCAATCTCAACACACTGCTAGGCCGGGCCGGCGCAATGAGATTACAATTAGTGAAGTGCTTAATTCTTATTTCTGCCATTTAATTTACTGAACAGGCAAAGATTCATCAGTCTCTAACTCATTCCGTGATCAATTTATCTACGTAGTGTTTACACGGGAAGTGAAGAAGCAAGTTCATAACGAGGCTTATAGTCAGTTTCATGATCTCATGTAAAACATTTCGGGGATTCAGATTTGGAAACATAATTTGTCAACAAAGCATGGTTTCGTTATAGTTTTGATATGAGTACAGAATATCTGAATACTTGAGATGATTTTATTAAAGAGAAGACAGCCACATGCACATACCTTTAGCATGTAAGGAAATGTCTGGGGAAATAAAACCGAACGGAAAGAAACAGGCTATTATTACTCTATCGAAAAAAACGTAAAAGTTCAAACACAATTTACGTTACAATAACTATAATGTGATACCAAATCAGGAACAAGACGTGAAATACACCTGTATGTATAAATTTAGACTTCAAAAAGTTACATATTTAATGATGATTGCATTTTAGATATACAAAATGTATTATATAATTACACTTTTCAGTGGCCCCCTTTAATTCAAAATGGCCCCCATTTTCTAACACTGTGGGCCCAACTGGCCCTCTTTGTACAAATCCTGGATTGAACACTGAATGTTTAAGATGAAACTTGTTTTATCTTTTTTTTAGCCTGTTACAATTTTCACTTTCACTTAACAGTATAATCAAGTACAGAGAAATGTATTTGTGGTGTACAAACATGTCATAGATGTTACATGTATAGTACACTTTCTGTTTTTTTATATAGGTCCATATTGTTCCCAGCTGTTGTGTAATTAGTACGGCTGCACTAATCTAGAACATAACGGTCACTAATCTGATTGCGAAATACCTTTGGCAGAGTAACTATAGACAGATATACATGAATGTGATATATACACAATGTATTCTATTACACATATATGTTGGCATTGATTCAATGCAAAAGTCAGTGGCCTTGAGCTCTTTAAAAAACAATTGCAACAACGAAAAAGAATATTTCATTGCTATTTGTCTTCGCTACCATGGCCAGTTGGTGTTTCTATGTTTATTCAACAAGCTGACAATATAGAATTACCAGATTTAGATATTCAGTAAACTTTTGTTTCCTCAAACTATGTCGCATAATCCGACATTTCAATGCACGACTGTGGTTAGAATTACAACGTACATGTACCTAGAGCTAGAAAATAATGGTACAGGACCTGAATAATTCAATCCAGCTTTGATACCAGTTTAAAAGGTATTCACTGATTACCATACAATTATACTGTAGCTATTCTGTATGTATTGAATAATTACAAGCATGCAGGACTATAAATAGAGCTATTAAATTATGCACATACACGTTTACTGCATAGGGAATAGAAAGTAGGAAAATGTTCACTGGGAGATGATCTACACTGTGTATACAAGTATTATATATTGATTATGTGAAATGACTAGCTAGGATCCACAGTTTTTTCTTCCTTAATTTTACAACTGACTCTTGCACTTACATGATAAATATATGGCAAAACTTTTATTTAATTTTTTATATGTATTTATGTATTATTATGTGATATACTTCAATTCATCACTGAACTTAGAACTATTTATGTCATGAATAGAACTAAAATGTATTCAAAGTATACCTAACTTACTTACCATATTCTACTGTAGTCACACGATTACGACAATGTTACGACATTGGCCCCAATGTCACTATAAGCCCCCCACTTGGCCCCAATGTCACTATAAGCCCCCCCCCTGGCCCCAATGTCACTATAAGCCACCCCCCTTTGGCCACAATGTCACTATAAGCCACCCCCCTTGCCCCAATGTCACTATAAGCCCCCCCCCCCACTTGGCCCCAATGTCACTATAAGCCCCCCCCCCCCCCCTGGCCCCAATGTCACTATAAGCCTTCCCCCCCCCCTGGCCCCAATGTCACTATAAGCCATCCCCTTTGGCCCCAATGTCACTATAAGCCCCCCTCCCCCGGCCCCAATGTCACTATAAGCCCCCCCCCCACAAATCACTATAAGCCCCTCCCCTCCAATGTCACTATAAGCCCCACCCCCACTTGGCCCCAATGTCACTATAAGCCCCCCCCCTGGCCCCAATGTCACTATAAGCCATCCCCTTTGGCCCCAATGTCACTATAAGCCCCACCCCCACTTGGCCCCAATGTCACTATAAGCCACCCCCCTTTTGCCCCAATGTCACTATAAGCCCCTCCCCCCCCCTGGCCCCAATGTCACTATAAGCCATCCCCTTTGGCCCCAATGTCACTATAAGCCCCCCCCCCCCCCTGGCCCCAATGTCACTATAAGCCACCCCCCTTTGGCCCCAATGTCACTATAAGCCCCTCCCCCCCCCCACAAATCACTATAAGCCCCTCCCCCCCCAATGTCACTATAAGCCCCCTCCCCTCCCTATTCAATACATCTATGGCAAGTTCCAACAAACCAACACTGTAAGTGTCCCATAAGCCAAAACCATTACCAGTGTTTGACACTAACACTAGTCTGTTAGTCCAAGACTAGTAACATTTCTTTAGGACCAGTAAATATGCTCTGTGTATTAGTCCTGTGGACTAGTTGAGTTTTCTATTTTGTTTTTTTGGTACAAAGTTAGCACTCAGGATACACCAAAACTCATATCAGAACATTTAAATTCTTTTTTTCTTGGAGAGACCCAAACCCAACCCCCCTACCCCTGCCCTAGCATGTCGTCTCATTGCTTCAGGATTTGTTGTCTGTCACTAAATAGTATTTCAGCCGAGGCTGCATGCATTCAGAAGCCCTCAGGGATTGTCACAATACTAAAGGACTAATACCTTATCATTTTACTAGTCCTTTGGACTAATATATTGAAAGTTAGTTTCTAACCCTGATTAATTAATTGTGAGAGGAAGGTGCTCAATGTGCCTGACAGACCAACTGTGCTGCCAGTAATGTACAGACCGCAAAATCACAAAGGGTATCCTATAATGCTATAATCCCCCAATAAGTGTCGACCAATTTTCTTTATATTTTAAGCACCCTGGGCGTTTATTGGGTCAAATACAATAGGTATTAAGGCCATGAAAAACCAAAGAAAATTAAATGATTTGTATTTCACTTTCCAGTTAGGCAAGGAATTGTACTGCCACATGTACTAGCACATTGGAAATCAGATGCTGGCCTCATTGCTGACCAGGGTCAGGGCTTGTTTGAAATGATATAGTTTTAATATTAAGTTAATTGGCTTTGTAAAAGTAAAATGTATTACACTGGACTTCCCTCATGCTGGTGTGGGTCTCAACAATTTCATATGTAACAGCCTAAGTTAGGGTCAACACAAGTGGAAAGACAAAGTGCTTAGGAAGGAGAAGTTACTGTAAACCAACTTATTTCCATGGCAACTTTATTTTGTGTTTTCATATAAAACAACTATTTCGCAGCGATTTAAGTTTGTGATAAATCGGTTTTTAATCCTATGTTCAGAACAGTACAGTACTTCTCTGATTGAAACTATTTCGCGACAATTGAATTTCGCAAGTTTTAATCACTCACGAAATACTGGAAAATTTATCGCATGCAAAAATAAGTTGGTTTAAAGTTTGAGATAGAAAACACAAAGTAAGTGTTGTAGTGAGAGCAGCAGATGCGTTTTGGTTTCTTCAGTGACATTTTAATTAGATGACACAAATGAAATTCCATAATTTTGCAGGGGCCCCAGTAATTGTCATCTTAAATGCTATACAAATGCAATGGATTACAGCAGAACTGTTATTCTTTGGTTTCGCCGATGTCCCCCTCAATAGAAAACAAGGCAGAATAGGAGAGAGTTGCGGTACATTTGGGCTGGGGGCACATTGAGGGAGGGGTGCATTAATTTGTCACTTCTTACAAGTGGGGAAACGTTAGTACAACAGACCTGTTCTTTTTGGTTTCTTCAATATCCCTAAACAGAAACCAAGGAAGAAGTGGGGGGGGGGGGCATTAATGAGGGGGCACAATGAGGAAGAAGCACTTTGGGTGGGGCACATGTTAGTCTTACACATCATGCAGTCAAGAACTAGAGGGGGGGCGGCCCCTATCGGAAATTGACATCAGTGTTATGCCCACAAAAGTATACTGGTCATGGTCAAGGTAAAATTATCTAACCGAGTGCCACGAGCTTTGGTTGATTGGTTAAAATCTCTGAATAGGCTTCTATTCGGGAAAACGTCTATTCTAGCCCAGGGTTTACAAACGTTAGCGGTGTAAGTACTGTACGTGGGTTTCTGACAATGCAATTGGAGTGACATGGACAACACAATCGGTCATCTCCATTTTATGGTAGGGCATAAAACACAGATATCTTATGCCATGGACCAGTTTGTTTCATTTCAACACTAGCAAAATTTTGCAATAAATTTACTAAATGATGGATAAAAACAATGAAGCTGCCTGCCATCAGCGATCTTCTTATAATGAAATGGTACACCTTAAGCTTGTAACCATTAAAAATATTTTCCTTTAAGTGTCAACATGATCAGTTATTTAGATTTGAAGCTATAGCTATAGCAGAGTAAGAATAACTCACTTGAGAGCTGTCCATTATTTTTGAGTAGCCAGGTCCCTGTGGGTACCTCTCCTCCACTAGAGTGTCGAGACATGCTGCTCCCTACAGCAGGTTACAATCAGCCTACATAGGGGGACAAGTCTCCACTACCCTGTCTTCATTATTGTGTCGTAAAGCTGGAACAAATAATAAACATCGATATGACATTTAAATTTATACAACTTGATATAGTACTTGTAACACACATAAGTCATAAGCCATAAATAAGTCCCCATTTATTGACAGATCTTAAAACAATCAAATTACATCATAGACTGTTAGGGTACATGTACAGTACAGTATTTTAAACAGTGGACCAAAACATAATGGCCATAAAGTAGATCTTATGAACATTTTTTATGAAAGTATTCAAAGTTCCTCTGTTGATATCCAATATATTACTGTCATTTTTTCCTTAGACATACATTTTTGTACAATGTGTACGCTCAAACTTTCTGAATACAGAATAGACATCTTTAAAACTGTCAAACATTTAAATATAAAATATTCTTCTATCATGATGAGTTCTTATTAAGATTCACTTCTCCAATGCATCTTAATCTGTCTATATTTTATTTCATTAGCAAAAATGAGTCCGAACCACCAAAGTGCTTTATTATTATATTATTTTCAATTCCCGTCTCTCCATCTCCGTTCACTGACAGTACTACAGTAGAGTTATCATTATAATTTTGCGTCATCTGTGAATTGACCTGTCGGTCAACAACAGCCGATTCGTATTTGACATGTACATAAGAAAATGCCAAGGATTTAAACAAGAACTGTTTTAACAATGGAATTAAAGTTGCTAATGACGATGATCGGAATCAAGAGCACAGGCACAAGTTTAATCCCATTTCATAATTCAGTGGATCTGTCACTTGTGTTTTGACAGGTCGCGATCGTGTAACACATTATAGAAATGGTTTAGAATAACTAATATAATTGATCGAATAATGTATGCATTGCAGATAAAATTGCTTATGTGCAACAACAATGAAATAAACATATTAAGATGTATTACTTTACCTGAACTTGTTTTCTTCATCAATGATTTTTTTACACGAATTAGCTAGAACAGCTTACAGGAAGTCATACTGTGAGCGCCCTCGCTTGGAAGAGTTATTTCCCTTGGATCCATCTCAATTTTATTAGACTTGCATATGTCCGTACTAAGTGATTTACGTTATTTTTTACTAAAAAGTTGAAGAAATTCAAAAATATAAAATTTGAATTATAACAAATTCAGAATTAACCAAGCAAACGATAGGCTACGCTACTTCTGTGTGCATTAATGTGAAAAATATCATGATATTAAACACGTGCAAATCAACGCACGTGTGGGTATAACGAAATGAATTTCAAAAATGTAAATTAATAAAGAAACGCTAAAAATTGCATGTTTGTATGGTTTTGCATTATTTATATACTATTTAAACGACCTGCTGAAAATACGGACCCACAGCAAAACGATTACAAGTACACTTCCCCATCTACTAGAGTAGAATACACTTTAAGTCCGTGTATATGGATCCGTAGTCATCTATCTCTGGTACACTCTTTAAACAAAGCTATATTTCAATGGCATAGTATTTCTTTTTGTCCTTCATTCAGGTCACACATGCACTTCACCCTCGATACCCGGGGGTTACGATCACCTACGCTCTCTAGACACCTCTGGAATATGTCACGGCAAAACTGGAGGCAAGTTCAGGCAAAATAACTTGACCAATCGCTCGGCTGCATGCCTTTCCTTTGAATCAAAGATGACGTAATACATATATGCCAATATCATGTACATGGCAATGGTATGCTGTGCATGTGCAAATTTGTGATTGAGTTCCTATTGAGAAAAACATACAGTATTTACATTGTAGATTTAACTTTTTGTATAACTTAGAGTCTACAGTAGATGAACTTTTATTGTGTGACCCTCATCCCACTGTAATTTTCTTTATTAGTCCACGAACATGTTACATTTTGAATCTAATTTACAATTACTTATACCACAGAATTAGATTATCGAAGTCCGTGCTTATACAATTAAATTCATAAATCCTGCCCATCCCAACTTGAACCGGAATTCAGTCATCCATGGATCCCATTGAAAACAAGCAATAACGCTTAAAAAAATATGGCTATCCTAGGCGAGGCAGTTCTGGGTAGTTAATTGTTAATATTTTTTCTCTTTTTATTTAGGTTAAAATGGAATTTTTAGAGAGAAAAAATAACGTCGTTTGCAATAATCCAATCAGTTTTCTATTTAATCATTCAAAATGCTTGTTTTAGAAAACGAAATTTTCAGAGTAGTAATTATTAGACATGTGTTTTATTTTAAAGTGTTATTTTTTGTAGTTTAACATAGATGCTCAGTAATCTAGTCTATTAAGTAACCGTTAGTGTTCAATTTAAAAAAAATGATGTGCTATTAACTGTGATATTTCATTATTTTATTATGCTCTGAAACTTACATATGTAATGCCTTTTACCAAATAAATAAATCAAATAAAAAGTAACACACACATATGCTGCAACTTTTTAATTTAGTAATAGATACCGTATGCCGAAAAAATTAATTAAACTGCATAAAAGTCACAGCTGTTTCGTTCTCCTAGGACTCTAGAGATGCTAGAGGCCAAAAAGTGGGAATCCAACATTTCTAAAGTAATATAGAAGCTGAAAGTTAAGGTGCGTAAAACCCCTTTATTTTATGAATTAAGAAGTAAAATGAAACTAGTTCTGTATAATTTCAAATCGTATAATACGATAATGTGTCGTAAAATTGACTTGACCTTTGATCCGATGACCTTAATGTTTGGTTAGTTGACCCCCTGTTTGATTTAAAATGGTCTATGTATGCCTGATTTCATCGACCTACCCAAAGCGTTTGAGACAGTGGACAGAAATTATACCTGTGGTATAAACCTCGGCGTGCGGACATACACAGTCGAATACATAACGCTATTACGTCTTGATATTATGACGTCAAGTGTTGTGTGAATATCAATGGCAAATTTACAGAATGGTTCGATGCACCAACTGGTTTAAAACAAGGGTGTTTGATGTCGCCGATTCTTTTTGACTTAATTGGAAATCTAAAAGCTCTACGATTTTGTATTGATATTGATGAGCTCAACTAATCTTTTCTTTTCTACGCTGACGACATTGTGCTACTTGCCCCATAGGAGGACAAATTACACAGAATACTGAATACTGTGAACAGTTGATGCGTACAGTGGAGCCTATCGCTTAACTTCAGTAAACCTAATGTGGTACACTTTCGAAAACGCTGAAACCCCGCAAAGTGAAAAGACGAAACATAACGTCAAAGCTACCCAGTTTTTTTAAAACTTGTTTCCGGATCTTATTCCTGCATATTCTCTTTCTATAATGTTGTATATATACTGTTGGAATGAAATAAAGTTTATATTAAAGCTACCCAGAGACGTAAGGCTTTATACGCCAAAGCTCCCAATACAGGTATGGCTTTATATATACGTCAAAGCTACCCAGAGACGTATGGCTTTATACGTCTCTGAGCTACCTAAATAAGGAAAAGTCGAAAATCCACCAAAGGAAAATAACGCCAAGGCGTATGAATTTAATGACGTATTATCTCTTTCATTTCGTTTTTTGGCTTTGGCACTTTTTCGTATTTCGTTTTTTTTTTTTTTTATTTTTTTGCTTTGGCGGGATTGGCGGGTTTTTGTTTTTTCGCTTTGGCGGGTTTATGTCTTTTCGATATTTCGTTTCGCTTGGCGTTATTTCGCGGGCGACAAAGCGAAAAGACAAAGTGTCTTATTTTAAGCCACTTTATCGAACAGCTACAACATATAATTAATTATGATTATTAACACCTCCTTTTAAATTAGCAACAGTCTGGACTGAATTTCAATAGACTATCCTTCTATGCCTTGTAGTGTTCACAAAATGTACTGGGAGGGTGTTACATACATTCACAATTCTGGCTGCAAAGGGATTACCTTTGTACCTTAGTCTTGTTTGGAGTTTCTTTAGTTTTTGTTATGACCCCTTTTCCTGTTGGTATCTTGCAGATGCAACGATTCACCTGATGCCTGACTAGTGCTATCAATATCATGTCCCAATGTAACAGTGTTGGAATGCCTTCTGGCAGTTTGAGTCTTTCTGTATATAAATTTAGACCTTTAATTGTACTTGCTTAATTGCTCGTCTGTGCACATGTACATTCAATTACGGTTCCATGAAGCATATATGACGTCATAACGAAAAGATTACGTCGCAAGCATTGTTAATATCAAGGACGTATATACGTCCCTGTTATATATACATTGACAGATAGAAAATAAAAGCCATTGAAAAATGGAGCGGGAAACCAACATGTTAACCAGGGACGTATATGTGTCTCACATATACGTCCCTGTGTTAACCGACTCTTAGCGGGCTAATGCAGCAAACGGAAGTCAGGAAACCTTGAATGGTTAGGGTAGCAGTACATTATGCCAAAAACGTCTTATTCGATGAAATTAGAATATTGTTGTTTTCTATTAGCCTCTTTGAGTTCTTGCAGCATGAAGTTACACACATTTTGCAATATTACATTTTCTTTCTAATTTCCTGGCATTATGCCTTGCCAGAGATGTAACTTCAAGGCTTCACACATAGGCTAACATAGCCTGTTCTCGAGTTGACCTTCAACTATGATGAAATTGGAAGTATGAGACATATCAAATGGTTCTAAGGTAAGAAATAATTTAAAACAACTACTAGAGTTATACTACTCTTTATAAGATGCTTGGAACAAGGAACATCTATGATGTTGAGTCTTTTATACAACCGTTTACAAAACTTTGAGCATCAATTTGAAAATTAAAAAAAAAAGGTAACGACAGTAGGCCTACACATATACTTGCATTCATATACCGCCCTCCTACCCCCCCCCCCCGAAAAAAAATATAATAAGACCAGGGACGTATATATGTGACATGTACGTATACGCCCCTGATAAGACCAACAAAACAACACATTAATACAAAGTTAGCAACATTACATAATTCAAAACCCATTCAGTTTTAATACAGTACACAAATATAAAACTGAACTTGAAAAATAATATGAAACAAGGAACTCTATCCGTTAAAAATAATCGGTATGATCCACGGACTTAGATACTAATCTAAGTCCGTGGTATGATCAGAGACGTATGGCTTTATACGTCTCTGGTATGATCGTCTAGGCGGAATAAAGGCAGGCAGCACGCATCCTAAATCGTGACCCGAGTCGTGAGTCACGTGACAAACAAAATGGCAGAAACGGAAATGCTGTAATGAAAACAATATCAGTCATATTGACAAATTTCATGTAAGTACTTTCACGTTTCGGTTGTATGTGTAAACATTGGCAATGATTTAACTTGGAGGTCAATTTTGATATCATTGTAGTGTATTGTACTAATATTTCAAAGATATGTTATTTTTCAATATCCAGTATTTATAACCTGACGGTCAAGTTCAACTTCAAAATGGTGTTTTGATTTCGCAATATGTTATATAGGTAGCGTTGGAACAAGTTATATTGTGTTATAATCTAACATGATAGATATAAACAGAGAGAACTGCTTATATTTAATGTCAAATCCGATCATGAACCATGATCATGATCAAGTTAACATTATTTTACTGACCCAGGTCCTATTTCCGGTTTTATTTACAGTACTCAAGTCTACATGTTTATGTACACATGGACATGTGGTTTGTGAATGTTTCAAGATAAGGAAAGTATCTCCATACTCTAATGTATGTCAGTTGATTTTTTGGGGGTTTATAATTATGTTGAAGGGGAATTTCAAATACAAATTTGTTTTATGCTGCATGTCCCTGATCATAATTGATAAGAAATGTCCCCCTATACTGTATGTTTAAACTTGAAGACAGTAATAGGATGTGCATCAAAAGAATCTCGTCAGGTAACTGATGGTAAAAATTGACAAGCTCTGAAGTTGGTAGCAGCTGATCCTTTGTAATCTTCAAAGGACAGGCCTGCATCCTAGCGATTGATAGGGACTTTTTAATTGAGCGTGCCCCCTGCAATCAGTTTTGCCATCACATATTTCAGGGTTGTAGAGATTGTAGGTGATTGTTACCCTTGGATATCGAGGATGTTGTTGGCTCTCAAGCCCTTACATACAACAATGTTAGAGGCTTAACACGTTGAGATACTTTTGGACAGGCAGTCATCAAAATCATATCCGATAGAAAAAAGGCGGACCAGCGGCAGTTGATAAAAAGGATGACCAGTGACAGTTGATAAAAAGGCCGACCAGTGACAGTTGATAAAAAGGCGGACCAGCGGTAGTTGGTAAAAAAGGCGGACCAGCGGTAGTTGGTAAAAAAGGCGGACCAGCGACAGTTGATAAAAAAAGGCGGACCAGCGGTAGTTGGTATAAAAGGCGGACCAGCGGTAGTTGGTAAAAAAGGCGGACCAGCGACAGTTGATAAAAAAAGGCGGACCAGCGGTAGTTGGTAAAAAAGGCGGACCAGCGGTAGTTGGTAAAAAAGGCGGACCAGCGGTAGTTGGTAAAAAAGGCGGACCAGCGACAGTTGATAAAAAAAGGCGGACCGGCGGTAGTTGGTAAAAAAGGCGGACCAGCGGTAGTTGGTAAAAAAGGCGGACCAGCGGTAGTTGGTAAAAAAGGCGGACCAGCGGTAGTTGGTAAAAAAGGCGGACCAGCGACAGTTGATAAAAAAAGGCGGACCAGCCGTAGTTGGTAAAAAAGGCGGACCAGCGGTAGTTGGTAAAAAAGGCGGACCAGCGGTAGTTGGTAAAAAAGGCGGCCCAGCGACAGTTGATAAAAAAAGGCGGACCGGCGGTAGTTGGTAAAAAAGGCTGACCAGCGGTAGTTGGTAAAAAAGGCGGACCAGCGACAGTTGGTAAAAAAAGGCGGACCGGCGGTAGTTGGTAAAAAAGGCGGACCAGCGGTAGTTGGTAAAAAAGGCTGACCAGCGGTAGTTGGTAAAAAAGGCGGACCGGCGGTAGTTGGTAAAAAAGGCGGACCAGCGACAGTTGATAAAAAAAGGCGGACCAGCGACAGTTGGTAAAAAAGGATGACCAGCGGTAGTTGGTAAAAAAGGCAGACCAGCGGTAGTTGATAAAAAAGGCTGACCAGCTGCCTCTTATGATATATCCAGCCCGATGCTCTACTGCTGATCATGAGCTAAAGGGAACTTCTCTACAGCTCACGCTTGTAAGGCAGTGATCAATCTACATGCGAGTCCCGAGTCCAGTACTCATACCATTCTAAAAGGACTCGTAGAAATTCTGGAAATACTTCAATTTATCATTGTTGGACCCATAGTTTTTGGCAATATTTACAAAAAGACCCATGAAAACAAATTGTAAATTGATCGCTGGTAAGGCAGCCTAATTAATGCATATAACTTTTACAACATTATACTGGTACATGTTTCAATTGTTAATAGGTCATTTAATTCAAAAGGTTGTATACAAAATCAAAATTTAATACAAACCAACATATAAAATGATTAAAATCAAGTGATCAATATAGATCTATATTTGCTTGCCAGTATTACGTATAGATTTGTAAGTGACTTAAGTCTGAATTCCTGTCATATGAATTGAATATAACCTTACCTTTTCCTTCACTAGAGATGCAAACATTGTGAAGATGTAAATGCCAACATATAGCCATGGATGGAAAAATATCACTTAAGACGTCAGCATTACAGCTACCTCCCTGTAAAGTTTGTGATGGGAAGGCATCAGGGATCCATTATGGTGTCAACTCATGTGAAGCATGCAAGGTAAAACATTAAAAACACAGCTCACACATAAAACAACTACAGTGATCAATCTACGTGCCTCTCTACGTGCGAGTCACGAGTCCTGTACTCATAATCATTATGATTTGACTCATTGAAATTGTGGAAATACTTCCATTTAACATTGTGGGACCCATTGTTTTTAGCAATATATACTAAAATGACCAGTAAAAATAAATCATAAATTGATCAGTGCACTTAAAATATGGCTCTCGTTTTTAAGTGAGCTGTTATACACTTACCAATTCATCAAAATTCATTCTGCAAGCTCATTTGCATATAAGTTTATATGATCAGTCATCCAACTTCCGGTGAGAAACACTAAAAATATACGCCACCTACCGAAGTAAACAGAAAACTAAACAAACAGCAAATGAATTACAACAGACCTAGGATCACCAAATCATGAAATGTCTTCAAATATAATCATACTAGGCCTATTACTCAGTATCCTTTAAAAGTGTGATCTCTAACTGACAAAGAAAGCATGTAATATTTCTCTGCCCTCTCCTGGCATCAAACACTTAAAATTTTATCTTGAAGACTCGTATACCACTGTACAGGTATTAACAAATGATTATAAAAATACACATTTTTTCATTACTTTATAGCATAACCCATGCAATTCACCCCTTAAGACACATTTGTGCTTTTCCAGTTAAATGTTGAAATAGTTCATTGTGAAAAATCAAGGGTGAATGAGTTAATTTAGATGCATGTCAGCATGTTTACCGGCGGATTGGTCGTCGTTGGTTATCAATCTGGCCTCTATGCTCTAGAATGCTTTTCTCCTTCCCACACAACTCCAACAATCTTGCATTGGTAGGGTGTAAAATGGTCTGGGGTGGGGGTTGCCGTATCTGTGCTGCAGCATTCAAGTGAAATGGTACTATAAAAGATGCTATAATGGTTTGAGGCATGGTCCTACTATTAAATATCGGCACACAATGCATTACAACATACACTCATACATACATGTATTCACACATAGGGAGATATTAGCCAGGTGGCATATGACTGGTAGCTAGCACCTGATAAGACAGCTTCTGGGACCTCCTCTGAATATACATATGCAAAATTTAAAATGTACAATACAGTTTTCATTTACACACAGGGCTTTTTCCGGAGATACTTATCTCGGAAGGAACCTTATAAATGTGTCAAAGGAGGAAAGTGTGTTATCACAGACAGTCCGAGGGGGAACTGCTCAGGCTGCCGCATGGAAAAATGTTTACAACTGGGAATGTCAAAGGAAGGTAGGGATTTAAGGATATTGCCGTTTTAATGTTGCATTTTTTCTGATACTAAAAGACTTTACTAGTAACATTTAAGACAAGACTGGTATCACATGGGTAGCCTGGTATCAGATCTAGATCAGTGTATAAAATCATATCCTTGGTTCAAATTCTTAACAAATAAATGTAAATATTGCATCCAGTACATGGTCATAAATATTTACCGTAGTGTTATATAATTAGGAAGTTAAGTCATTGTATACATATATTGTAGATATATATTTATTGCAATAGATTGATAACTGTATTTTGAAAATTTGCCTGACCAGGTATTTAGCAAATCAAGCTTAGAATATGGGCCTCTGTTCACACCAAATTTTCATGTAGTATATAGCATTAATAGTAATTGTCCTTCCCCATTCTCCCTGATCTATACAATACCTATATAGGCTGTTACTATGTCGGACTTGTTTTTTTCTCTGTGAAGCTGTTCGTCAGGGCCGTTATACATTGACTGAAAGGTATGTCTGATTTGTTTTTCTCTGTGAAGCTGTTCGTCAGGGCCGTTATACATTGACCGAACGGACAAAGGCCATCATTGAAGTACAGAAGCTGCAACAGAAAGTGGAAGAAAATCTTGTGCCCGAGGAACCACCTAAAGATACAAACTTAAGTCCACAGGAACTAAGTCCGGACTCCGGAGTCGAGTCACTAACAAGTCCTATTGACGTGGACAGTTTTGAAAATTCAGCAATGTCTAACACTCCTGTCGATTCCCCGTTTACGATTCATATCCGCGAGGATCGTGATCTGATGGCTTTGTCTCCCGATTCCCAGTCGGACTCCACCAAAGATATCGGACATTTACTGCCCGGTACAAACAGCACCAGCATTCCAGCCGTGTTGGACGATTTAATTCCGAGGCTTATAAAATGTGCTGAGGACCTTTCACCAGTGTCTTCAAAACTGACAGATGAGGAAATTCACTCCTTACATACTACGGCTTTGGTGAGTGTAAATACAAAATGTTTATGTACAGTACTGTATTAGACTGTAAGTAGTGCCCCCCCTCATAAATTTGACATGCTGTAGGATATGAACAAAGATAGTAACTTTTGCTTTTAGTACATGTGTTATGTTAAAAACATTATATTTACCATATTCATTTGTGGTGATTGTGGCCCATGGAATACTGATGATTTAAGGTCAGTTTGATTTCTTCATTGGCTTGAATACGTAATTACAGTTTATGTTCTGTTCGTCAATACGCCATGGACATTCAAACAGATCTAGATTTTATATATCCAGGAGTGAAGAGAGCTTAGATGAGCGTAAACCCTGATTATCGAGCATGGATGTGCTTGAAAGACATACATGCAAGCTGGTACATTTTAAAATAGTTTTGTTATTGTCATTCTGGTGTAATTTTCTGTAATTGGCATTCTTGTGTAAGTTTCTGTAATTGGCATTCTTGTGTAAGTTTCTGTAATTTACATTCTGGTGTAAATTTCTATACTGCACTGGAATTCTATAAACTTTCTAAAAATAATAAAAAAAAAATTCCAGAAATCTCTCAAAAAAACTATGTTAATGTTTGTTCAATTTGTGTCTCATAAACATAAAAAAAAGTATCTAACTAGGTGCGAAAATGATATATCTATATGGATTAACTTGAAATAAAACCTTGTTTAGCTGGTGATAAGAAAACCATGCTTTCATGTTTGGACTGGTTGTGTATTTTACAAACTTTGAAGAAAATAATATTATTCTTGTACCTGGCCCCGCTTTCATCAACGTTCCTTAACTTAAGGAAATTCCTTAATTTAAAATTCTCCATAGGAAAGCATTACAGAATTTAAGGAAAGTTTCTCAACTAAGGATTTTCTCCTTAAATTCTGTAATACTTCGCTATGGAGATTTTTAAGTTAAGGAGTTTCCTTAAGTTAAGGATTGTGATGAAACCAGGACCAGAACCGTTATATATCAAATCTATACTGAAAAAGAAAATAAAAATTTTAATAAATATCTTAAAGGTACACAATGTTTGAACTTGTTTTGTAGAATAAGTTTCGTATGAAGCAAGAAATGTTCGGGTCAATGGAGCCAGTTTCTATAGAAGAGTACAACCATCTATATGAAGCCACTGGTCTGGATGTTGATGGAAGGCAGGGACGTATACAGAGGTGTCGCAGTTTCTTTGAAGGAACAATAAAACATTATGTCCAGTTCTCTCGTGTCATTCCAGAATTCCCCGATCTTCCCGTCCCGGATCAGTCTGCACTTCTCAAAGGTATATAGAGGTTATCTAACAGTCTCTTCTGTAATGAGCAAATATATTTCATGAGTGGGGCTAATATATTGATATTTTTCATGAGTGCGCAGCATAGTGAAAAATATTAAAACATTAGCCACATGAGTTGTTTTAAATAACCAAGAGTTTAAAGATATTTATATCATGTACCTTTATCTAGACCCAATCTGATTACATAAACTGCTACTCGACGTCTAGAGAGAAACTTAAGAAACATCGTGGAAATCGAGAAAAGATTTAAATTACATTGATTTAGACTACTTTTATGCTTGAAAGTGTAAGATTAATTAAAGACGAGCAGTGCAGGCACCTTGGCCTGGTGTTTACATTTAATAAATGATTTTCGATTAATTTGTAGCTGCCCGCTTTGAGTTTTTCATGTTGCTGGAGTCGCGATCCGTTGATCCTGACCTTCAGATGGTACTAACTATTGGCGGAGATGTGTACCATATCAACGAAGCCAGTATTTACTTCCCAAAGGAAATAATGCTGTCGTGGTTCGAATTCTCCCGAGTCATACGGCGCCTCAATCTCAGTGAGAAGGAACGAGCCCTTGTACTGGCCATATCTCTGGTATTCAGAGGTAAGGTTTTGGTGAATGAATTGTCAGAATCCATGAGTTATGCTCTTGGCATGCATAACTTCTTTGCAAACCCAGATTGTGTCATGAAAATGTTAAAAACTATTACGCGATAACTTTCTTGTAATAAAAAGAGATCTAGTTTGATGTCATTTCTGAAGATAAAAATATTTGGCAGCAGTATAAGAATAAAATTAGGTAGCTTGAAAGTTTATTTTAGCACAATATATGTGCAAAAAATATGACTTGTAAATATATGTACCGGTACTATAAAAAACTTATTTTGGTGCACAAAGATTTGAGTGCAGAACCACATTTTAACAGATAAGTGTAGTGATGAATTGGTACACTCACATTACTTACTGTAGAAAACAGTATCATATTTCTCCGGCAATAAGCCCATGTTCGGAAATAAGCCCACCCCCCACTTCTGACCTCCCCCTATGCACTGGGGGGGATGTCTGGAAATAAGCCCACCCCCTACTTTTGGGCCTCTGCCAACCTGTCCACGTCGGGAGAATGATTGTTGTCTAGAATACTAAGCAGGTATACAGGAACTTAATTTGGCGCAATTATGGTTTTGCAAAATACTTTCCATGAGAAAATCACTAAAATAAGATCATTGCTAAAATGTGCCTTCCTGTTTACTGTAGACTGAGATAACCATCTGTTAATTATTTGTTTAGAAACTGGTAAATCTCTCTTATCACTGAAGTAGGTACAGGGTGTAATGACACAAGTGTTAGTAGAGGGATGGTAGTAACAAAAATCTCGGCATTTATCATAAAGATGCTAAAAAAGTAATCCATCTTTCTTTTTTTTTAGATCGTTGTAAACTGGAAGAACCAGAGAGAGTGGAAAAAATACAACTGACTCTCATATCTTATCTGCGCCATGTAATGAGGGAACGGTACGGCAAGCAGGAAATACATATGTTTTCCAAAGTTATGAACATGTTTCTGGCATTTCGCGAATTAACAGAAAGTTACATGAAACAATACCGCAAACTTTGTAAGGACAAATTCCTCCCCAAGCAGTTCCCCGAGATGCTGGAATTCCTGTTTGAGGATGACTAGATGTATATTTGTATGTGAACATGTTTTTACATCAACTTTAAATTTAAAGGCCCAATATACGAAACTTCAAGAAATTTTTTCGCGAATCTGAAAAGTTCTGAAAAAAATCCAGTCGATAACCATGCAAATATAAGCCTAAAACAAAGTAAACCTGAGTGGTAACTAACAAGAAACTCTCGACAAAACAATCCAAAGAATTGAAAATAAGTCAGGTGGGGCCCACTTCAACAACAAGCTGAAGTTAGAAGACAGTTCAAAATGGACACGTGTTCACAAATACAGAGTTTCAACTGCTCCTGTACCGGGAATTGCTAAATGTCAGTTAATCTTAACTAAATCTATAAATATAAAAAGTTATTAGGTTTGATTTTCGCTTCAAGTTTTGCCGAAAGTTACATATATTGGGCCTTTAAATTGTATAATGGGTATCTCCCTAGGAATGAGAGGTTTTATCAGCTGGATATAATGTGAACTTGTTTTTGGCATCTTATTAGAAGCTCTGTTTAAGATGTAAGATGTACATAAATATCATATCCCGTCTGCTGAATTCTATGAAATTTATCATATCAATAATCACTGTAATGTTTAAATTAAGACTTTTGATTTTCAACATAATTATTTCAAGGTTAAGATTGAGAAGTGCTAAACTAACATTACCATTTTATTGTGACATCACACTCAATGTTGACCTCATATTCAGTCACAAATACTCTCAGACATGTTTAAGGATATATTTACCGGTAGTCACAA
The DNA here is from genome assembly GCA_947623455.1 of Mimachlamys varia. Lineage (NCBI taxonomy): Eukaryota > Metazoa > Mollusca > Bivalvia > Pectinida > Pectinidae > Mimachlamys > Mimachlamys varia. The sequence goes on from OX392539.1 coordinate 45,212,439, forward strand.
ATACTGTCAGACGTGATACAGAATATATTTAGTCTGTCAGACATGATACAGGATATAGTCAGTCACAAATACTGTCAGACATATATGCATGATACAGGATATATTCAGTCACAAATACTCTCAGACATGATAAAGGATATATTTAGTCACAAATACTGTCAGACATGATAAAGGAAATATTTAGTCACAAATACTTTCAGACATGATACAGGATATATTTAGTTACAAATACTGTCAGACATGATACAGGATATATTCAGTCACAAATACTGTCAGACATGATAAAGGATATATTTAGTCTGTCAGACATGATACAGGAAATATTTAGTCACAAATACTGTCAGACGTGATACTGGATATATTTAGTCACAAATACTGTCAGACATGATACAGGATATATTCAGTCACAAATACTGTCAGACATGATACAGGATATATTTAGTGACAAATACTGTCAGACGTGATACCAGATATATTCAGTCACAAAAACTGTCAGACATGATACAGGATATATTCAGTCAAAAATACTGTCAGACATGATACAGGATATATTCAGTCAAAAATACTGTCAGACATGATACAGGATATATTTAGAGACAAATACTGTCAGACATGATACAGAATATATTTAGAGACAAATACTGTCAGACATGATACAGAATATATTTAGAGACAAATACTGTCAGACATGATACAGGATATATTTAGTGACAAATACTGTCAGACATGATACAGGATATATTTAGTAACAAATACTGTCAGACATGATACAGGATATATTCAGTCACAAATACTGTCAGACATGATACAGGATATATTTAGTCACAAATACTGTCAGACATGATACAGGATATATTTAGTCACAAATACTGTCAGACATGATACAGCATACATGATACAGGATATATTTAGTGACAAATACTGTCAGACATGATACAGGATATATTTAGTCACAAATACTGTCAGACATGATACAGGATATATTTAGTCTGTCAGACATGATACTGGATATATTTAGTCACAAATACTGTCGGACCTGATATACAGGATATATTTAGTGACAAATACTGTCAGACATGATACAGGATATATTTAGTGACAAATACTGGCAGACATGATACAGGATATATTCAGTCACAAATACTGTCAGACAAGATACAGGATATATTTAGTCACAAATACTGTCAGACATGATACAGGATATATTTAGTCACAAATACTGTCAGACATGATACAGGATATATTTAGTCACAAATACTGTCAGACATGATACAGCATACATGATGCAGGATATATTCAGTCACAAATACTGTCAGACATGATACAGGATATATTTAGTGACAAATACTGTCAGACATGATACAGGATATATTTAGTCACAAATACTGTCAGACTTGATACAGGATATATTTAGTCACAAATACTGTCAGACATGATACAGCATACATGATACAGAAAATATTCAGTCACAAATACTGTCAGACATGATACAGGATATATTCAGTCTGTACATGAAATCCTCAATCTAGTAGATTAGTAGATAGTGTGAAGAGGTCTGCCGAAAATTTTATATAATGTATTTTCGTTATTAACGACCATTCAAATATAATGATCAACCATAATGAAGAAATGAACATCTGATACTGATTTAAGATAAGATATTGTACATAGTAAAATTCCAAAGATCAATGTGGCTCAGATCCAAAGGTAATGGATACATACGCATACATTCATTTATTGGATATGGTCCAACTTTCCTCAATTCTCATTGGCAAAAATGTGGTCACATGGAGGTTCATATTTGGTGATCTTGACCTGATGCTTTAACTTTTAGATATAGCATTTATGACTTCATTATCATTGTGACATCACAGTGCCCACTATAAGTTTCATGTTTTATCAAGATAGATTCATTATATATTGCAATTTCAGTCTTTTGCAGACAATTTTCATATCTAATATAAAAATTAAGGACCTTTGATTCGGTCAATATGGTGTTATACCAACCTGGTAGAATCTAGAATATTGACCTTTGGCTTCGTTCATAGTATTGTATGATAATTCTAAGTCTTTGGGCTAATATAGATAAACTTGGTCCATGAGATTTCATTGTATTCATATATACCATTTGATTCAAAATGATGAAAGAATGAAAAAGTTCCTAGTAAATGGGTTTACAATTTATAATACTGCATAATAATTAGGTATCATGAACAGGGATGAAAATCCTCCTCCAAAAGGGGGAATACCTCCTTTTTGATAATTTTGCTGTAATGTTAATTCTTTAGATTTCCCATTAAAACCCCTTAAACATGAGTTTTCCTTCTTTTTCACAATTGACTGTTTTCATATATGTAGGAAGTTATATATTTGCATTGGGACCATGAGAATTTTTTGTGTTGATTCAAATCATGTCAATTTCATTCGTTACAGGTTTTATCAATGTTTTCTTTGGCAAGTACTGCGAATATATTTATCTCGGTGCTTGATTGATTTTCACTATTAACTAGGGATCACAAAAATGGAATTTTCCTTGCAAACTTCTAACTAAACTTTTTATATATGTGTATTGTAAGGCTACCTTACAAGCGTGAGCTGTAGGGAATTTCCCTTTAGCTCAGTCAGTAGAGCATCGGGCTTGAAAGCTAATGGTCGCAGGTTCGAGCTCCAGCGACGGCACTATCTTTATCACTTTTACTCGTCCTATTACAGTTGAGTGATTTTTATTAAACTGTGGTATTTATACTGCAATAATTACCATTTACTTTTCCTGCTGGTATTTTTTCGGGGTTTGAACTATTACCTTGTTGTAGCTAAGATTATCTTTACATCATTATTACTATAAAAAGCCACTTCTAGTACTTATTGAATGTATTGTTGATCAGTCAAATTAACCAGAACATTTTTTTTGTATCAAATGTTTCTACCACAATTAAATGCTGTGATATGCTGTTTTTTGTATGTTTCAAATTATATTTTGTAAGATATTTGTGTCAAGTATTGACATATAAACCTCAATGTATTTTCATTTTAGCAGGTTGTATACTTAATTGAATATAGTGGTTGTACATGTATAATTAGTGTAAATAAATTTGTTGTTTATTTACATTGTATTTAGGAAATTAAATAGCAGCTTTGTTACTTAAAGAATGTACTTTACATGTAATTGTACATGTATGTACATCATATGTGTGTACAGTATTTTTTCACTCGGTGGCGTGATATGAAAATACTAGTGTAGATAATATGAAGGTCTACTTTGTTAGTTATTAGCCCGAAATTGTTACATGAAATAGAAACATATTGCTGTTTTGCTTATTTCAATGGAATCCACGTGCAAGCTTACACAAGAAATCAAATATTTTTATTTGTTTCAACAATATCATTCATACAATTTGTAGGTTCAATAATCTTGCTAGTATGCAACTCTCGAGTCTTATACAATATATATACCGGTATGTCATGTTAATTGTTATGTGCAACAGATCTTGAGTAAATTATATATATTTTAATCTTAACTAATACATTCACCCCTGAAAACACATTTGAACTCTTCCATTTCAAAGGTTAGAATAGTTCATTATATTTACATTTGCGCTGCAACCCACTATATGAACATTACCAGCAAAAAAGCCTTTCATAAAAGTATGAAAGCAATGGTTCTCAAGACGTAGCACGTGGTTTAATTATGATGTCATAGATCAAGCTTGTTCAATGAGATTCTTGTCTTGCCGCTTCAAATAACATGGAAAGTGCCCTTGCAGGAAACTCTCAAATGACTAATTATTATCATTGGCGCCAATTTTATTCAAGCTGGGCTTTTCTGCCAATGTCGTTTAAATGACGACACATATACAAACGCCGGTACCTGGTAATAAACTATTTATTTGATAAAATTATAAATGAAGTTAAGCAATTGTTCTATGGTAAAAATGTAAATATATGGATTGAAGGTAATTTTTTTTTATAGTGCTATGAAAGGTCAGCTGTTACATGCATATTTAGCTGCATTCAATATGGATGTAACGGCTGACCTTTCATAGCACTATGAAAGTTACTAAAATGACTTTCAATCCTTATATGAAGTTTCAGGGGTGAATAAGTTGAACTAATTCAGTTCCAGTTTCATTATAATCTGAATGTTTTAAACCAAAATGTGATGACTTACATACATTGTATATATGTTCTACTGAAAACATGAATTATGTGTGTGTACTTGAGTGCCTATGTTTCATCCTTAATTTGCAAATTCTCTGTTCCTGTATGAATCTGAAACTTTGTCTCTATTTGCCCTTTGTTAAAAACATTTTGCTAAGGAAATTCTATCACTTTTTCCTATTGTTAAATTGTTTTAAGAGCATACGCTTAAAGGTACCGGTAGAAACATATTTTTTTGGCGGCCTTATCATTTCACGTTGATGCCATCATTTGTTTATAGATATTTTATCTGTAGGTACATACGTTTCATACTGAATAAAATAATATATTTTTTATACAAAGAGAGTTTTGGACATGTCTTTTTGCTTGCATTTAACAAAGTCAAAGATTCAGAAGACCCAGAGATGTGTTGTTTTCAAGTAAGCATCCTCGGGGGTTTAACGCACACCCACGCTCTCTACACCCCTGAAATATGTCATGGAAAAACCGAAGGCATGCTCAGGTAAAAAACGGCCAATCGCTAGGCTGATGCTGTTCTTCTGAAGATTACAAAGGAGCCACAACCGACTTCAAAGCCTGTCAATTTTTACCGTTTTGTGACGAGATTCTTTTGATGTACATGAAAGGCTCGAACCCGACTCTCCTCGTCTCATCAATACTGGGGCTCCATGTGGTGGCACACAGTTTTGCCATGACATATTCCAGGGGATATCGAAGATGGCTTGTCTGAAACCAAGTCTAAGATTCAGAGAGATGTGAATTTTTGTCTGTAGCTGGTTTGGGATAAAGGGCGAATACCTTCCTTTTGGGAAGGTATATGTACTGTACTGTATATCATTTCCATCATTATATTTCTTAGAAACTGACGTTAAGATGGGAGAAACTGTAGGCTGAAAAGCCATTTTCTTAACCAACTACTGATGTCAGTTTTTAGCTCACCTGGCCCGAAGGTCTTCTAAACTTCTTCTAAAATGCCGTCAGGCATAGAGACTTCATATTTGACCAGTAGCTTCCTTGGATGAAGCCAAATGAAGTTTGCGAAAAAAAATGACCTTGACCCATATTCAAGGTCACAGTGAGGTTAAATTTATTTTAACCTTTAAACAACTTCTTCTGAAATACCAAAAGCCCTAGAAACATGGCATTTGGCTGAAAGGTTCCTTGGATGAAGCCCGACAAAGTTTGCGAAAAGAAATGACCTTGACTTATATTCAAGGTCACAGGGGTCAAATATGTTAAAACCTTTGAACGACTTCTTTTGAAATACCAAAAGCCCAAAAAGCTTGATATTTGGCTGAAATGTTTCTTGGATGAAGCCCGACAAAGTTTGCGAAAAGAAATGACCTTGACTTATATTCAAGGTCACAGGGGTCAAATCTGTTAAAACCTATAAAAGACTTCTTCTGAAATACCAAAAGCCCTAGAAGCTTGATATTTGGCTGAAAGGTTCCTTGGATAAAGCCCGACAAAGTTTGCGAAAAGAAATGACCTTGACCTATATTCAAGGTCACAGGGGTCAAATCTGTTAAAGCCTTCAAACGACTTCTTTTGATTTACCAAAAGCCCTAGAAGCATGATATTTGGCTGAAAGGTTCCTTGGATGAAGCCCAACAAAGTCTGCGAAAAGAAATGACCTTGACTTATGTTCAAGGTCACAATGGGTCAAATCTGTTAAAACATTCAAACGACTTCTTCTGAAATACCAAAAACCTAGAAGCATGGTATTTGGCTGAAAGGTTCCTTGGATGAAGCCCGACAAAGTTTGCAAAAAGAAATGACATTGACCTATATTCAAGGTCACAGGAGGCAAATCTGTTGAAACCTTCAAATGACTTCTTCTGAAATACCAAAAGTCCTAGAAGCATGATATTTGGCTGGAAGGTTCCTTGGATGAAGCCTGACAAAGTTTGCGAAAAGAAATGACCTTGACTTATATTCAAGGTCACAGGGGTCAAATCTGTTAAAACCTTCGAACGACTTCTTCTGAAATACCAAAAGCCCTAGAAGCATGATATTTGGCTGAAAGGTTCCTTGGATGAAGCCCAACAAAGTCTGCGAAAAGAAATGACCTTGACTTATGTTCAAGGTCACAATGGGTCAAATCTGTTAAAACATTCAAACGACTTCTTCTGAAATACCAAAAACCTAGAAGCATGGTATTTGGCTGAAAGGTTCCTTGGATGAAGCCCGACAAAGTTTGCAAAAAGAAATGACATTGACCTATATTCAAGGTCACAGGAGGCAAATCTGTTGAAACCTTCAAATGACTTCTTCTGAAATACCAAAAGTCCTAGAAGCATGATATTTGGCTGGAAGGTTCCTTGGATGAAGCCTGACAAAGTTTGCGAAAAGAAATGACCTTGACTTATATTCAAGGTCACAGGGGTCAAATCTGTTAAAACCTTCGAACGACTTCTTCTGAAATACCAAAACCCCTGGAAGCTTGATATTTGGCTGAAATGTTTCTTGGATGAAGCCCAACGAATTTTGCGAAAAAAATGACCTTGACTTATATTCAAGGTCACAAGGGTCAAATCTGTTAAAGCCTTCAAACGACTTCTTCTGATATACCAAAAGCTCTAGAAGCATGATATGTGGCTGGAGGGTTCCTTGGATGAAGCCCGACAAAGTTTGCGAAAAGAAATGACCTTGACTTATATTCAAGGTCACAGGAGTCAAATCTGTTAAAACATTCAAACGACTTCTTCTGAAGTACCCAAAGCCCTGGAAGCATGACATTTGGCTGAAAGGTTTCTTGGATGAAGCCTGACAAATTTTGCGAAAAGAAATGACCTTGATCTTTATTTGCCTAGAGACATGATATTTGGCTGGTAGCGTTCTGGGATGAAGCCAAACAAAATTTGAAAATGAAAATGATATTGTCTTATAAGGTCACAGGGGTAAAATATGTTTAAATCTTAAGATGTTCTTCTAAATGTCTTACATTAAAAGATTTTAGGGGACTTTAGGGTTACACTATAATATAAGTCAGAGATTAATACCAGGTGAGCGATGCAGGCCCATTGGGCCTCTTGTTTAGTTACGAGTTTTACGCCAATACAGACACCAAATTACATCGGTGTTACGACCGGCGTGAATAGTAGTGATGTCACAAAAGTATTGATTAAATACCTACCAAAATAGGAGACAACTCTTGATAACAAAAAGACCCAATAACCTCAGCATTCAAATTCAAAGAGGCAAAATTATTACGATATCCGAGAGGGATTTGGCCTTCACTTCTTACCATCTTTTTTTATTTAATATCATTTTGATATTTTCACTTACTTGTTTGATCCATTTGTGTTGACATGTACAACTAAGAACCAAGAAGATTTCTCTAGTACATGTGGAGAAAAAGTGACAACAAACTTAAAACTGGTAGAAAAGACCATCTGTCCACATATTGCTTTTGAGATCATGAGCTACCAGTTTTGTTCAAATGAATAACCTTGACACACTTTCAAGGCCACAGGGGTCAAATATTCTAACAAGAGGCCCATTGGGCTTAAAAGTCATCCGAACAAAAAGATCTATACAATTTTGTGTTGGTTATTGTTAAATTGTTGAAAGATTTTAACATATTTGACCCTTGTGACTTTGAAAGTGGGTTGTCATTTATTTGAACAAAGTTGGTAGCCCTTTATCTCAGCATATGCATGCTACCAACCAAATATTAATACCCTGGGTCTTTTAGTTGCTGAGCAGAAGTTGTTTGAAAGATTTTTAACACATATGACTCTTGTGACCTTGAAAGTGGGTCAAGGTAATTCATTTCAACAAACTTGGTAGCCCTTCATCCGAGTATGCTACAGGCCAAATATCAGTACCACGGATACCATGGATAAAGCACAATTATGGCTATAAGTCATCTTAACCTTTTGGGTCAGAAGACTATAATGACACAGAAGAAACACAGTTTGTTAAATCTTATGTTTTCATTTATTTTGTTATGTTGCAAACCTTTATCACAAACTGATGAGAAGAGTACAATTTCTCTTGGTATACTAACATATTAAATCAATTGTAGTAGGCAACTACAGAACATTCACATTTGTCACACACGTCAGTCACGACCTCGTAATACACACACGTTACACAATATATAGACAAATCTTCTGGTTTTCAGAACTCTGGCTGTTCTGTTTATGTATTTTCGTTACCATGGTTTCTTGATTTAAGTGGTATAAATTACTCCATAGCATCAAGCATGTTTCTGAAGACGTACCAAACTCTTGATAAATTAGACTGATGGCGGATACACCATCTACAATGGAATCACTTTCCTTTACACAGAAATATTTTTTCGACCAATGAGATAGAAATAAACGAAAGGGTTTCATTTCACTGATGAGTTTTCTTGATCAATGGAGTCTGAATTAACTTATTCATTCCTGAAATTTCTCCATTTTCGTCTTAGTTGAAAGATATCCTATTTCATTTGGTTATATACATGTACCGAATACATTTAAAATCAAAGGCAGTATACGGTAAACCTTCGGTCAGTTCGACTAGGCAGATAGTTTGAAAAAACCTTTTGAGTAACAAAAATAATAATTTTCTGACTAGATCCTATTGATAATTCGAACTTTGCTTACACATGTTTCGGAAAGTTCAAACACAAATTGAATGCTGAAATTACCGAATTATACACCAAGGTTGGCTATCAGCAATGTGATTCAGGAACTGTTTGCTGTGATGTTTTTGCTGATGTCTTCGTTCTCCGATGTCAACACTCCTTCCTCAAGTCACTATTATTTTGTGTAGTTTGTACAGGTTTGACAATATTGATTTAATTTTGTTCGAACTGACCGAAGGTTACCGTATTTACAATAAATACCATTAAGGATGCTGTTGTTGCCGTGCCATAAAACCGTAACTACGGTGATCAAAGATACACATAGTTGAGCAACCATGAACTGACAATATGTTGACATTTTATACGGAATACAGTTATCCTGTACAGGTCTAAGTTACAAAGTGAACAAGCTTTGGAATTAAAGTGTTTTCACGAGAACACTGAATCAATATTAAGAATATCTTCTTGAGAACAATATTTTTACACCGACATATATAACATGTATCGTACACAAAACAACGGCACATCAACAGCTAATAATATTACAAGTGAAAACAATTTTAAATATTCTGGAGTAGAGGCTACATCTACAATTGAAATTTGTACAAAGTTCACCACAAGTAAACTCTGTTTGGATTATTGCTAACAATTTTACAGCAATAAGACTCGGGTGAATCACTGTTACGTATACTATACATCACCATGGCAACCGCATCACCACGGCAACCTCTCACAGTTACACACATTCACACACACCTTCAAACATAGACCCACGGCCTGCATAATGTTCCTACCTACGTATATATGGTCATCGTACACACTTGCACACACAATCATCTTTTTAACTGGTAAACACTACCAGCCATTACTAAAACATTTTTTGAATTAAATATTAGGTAGAAGGGGGAAAATGAAATATTATACACTATACAATATACCTCTACATTTGAACTGGTTGAAAAAAAGTGCAGGAAATATTCTAAAAGTGAATCTAGACCATCCTTAAAGTGGATAATAATGGGAAGGTTTGAATAAGGATCATTTACTAATGACAATGTTTATATAACTTTTTAACGAAATGTGCACCATTTTCACACAGCACTATCTAGCATATCAACCAATCAGCATCCACGTACAGCAATGAGTGCTAATTGGCTACAGCCTACAGGTCAAAGGTTAAAGACTGAGCCGATTCCTGCCAACAGGTCAAAGGCTAAAAGCTGGACACATAGGTATTCCTATTAGTGTTGATTTGTTTATGCCACAGCTATATGTCTAAGAATATGAATACCACTGCGCAATTTACATTATACAAATATTTACTAGAATTATTTACAGAGGAATCACAGGGTCCTGTTACGTTTTATACGAGTCTATATAGCATGGGAAACTAAAACAGCATTTAGTGTGCTGGGTTTCTTTGAAGCTCACTTATAGTGCCAATATTTTTTTAGTAAACATAACAGGCACCTGTGGATTTAAGATAAAAGATCACCTGACTAATTTTATATACATTTACATACAAATAACATCTCTTCAGGAATGTCCCTATTGGATTAATTACCTATAGGAGCACTTTAAAATGTCTACCGGTCTCTGCATAACATCAATAACCCTTTAACTCATTCACCCCTAAAGTTTCATAATCAGCTATTCCAACTTTTGATTTGAAAGAGTTCAAATCTGTCTTCAGGGATGAAAGAGTCAACCCCATCCCACCTTTACCAGCTATCCAGCCATATCAAATTTCCTTTTGGGAGTTGCTGGATGATTGGGATAATTATGATCAGGAAAATATTTTTAGCCGAAAACCCTTCGGAAGATGGCAGAACAACCAATTTAGCACTGGATATATTAACAATGCTTGACTGACAAAAATGTGTTAATATGGGTGGGGCAAATGTGTGGCAGGTAATTTTTTGTCTTGCATCAGCTTCAACAACATTTTTTTTTAAAGAAGCTTGTACATAATAATTTATGTATATCAAACAAAATCATTTAAATAATATGGAGACTGATTCGTTAGATTTATACTCATCTATTGCACCGTCACATAATAACACTTATCCAACCACATCCTACTGGTAAAAAAAACAATTCTAGCATTTATTCTCTCAAAAAGAATGAATGACAAATGTACGGAAAATTTCGTAAGCTACTAGCTAGCATACTTACAAATGAATGAATTACGTATTTGGTCACATTTATTCTGGGAACAATTGCGAATACAATGTTTATCTAATTAATGAATATGACTTCTAAAGTCGGCCTTGATCTTAATACCAGTACATGTGCATCTAACAAACTCACACCGACAGGCAAGATGATTTAAAACTTGCCATAAGGACATATCCTGAATATATATCTGAGAAAGGTTCAGGGTTTTGAACTATTTAGATTGGGTATTTTTATGAATGTCAATGAAATATTTAAATATTCATGATCCCACAATAATTTCCATTTAACTCATTCATTCCTTAAATTTCACAATGAACTATTCCAGTCTTTGAAATGGAAGAGTTCAAGTGTATCTTCAGGGGAGAAAGATTTCCCCTGACATTGCCATAAAACAGCTAAAAAGTGAGAGATAATTTAAATCTAAACCTACCAAGTTAGATCATTACGGAATGTGGCCAAACATTTCATCTGTTTTATAAGGTTCTAATTTCATGTCATTCCCACTGCATAGTTGTAATGCACTAAGCTTTATATTGTAGATAAATATTGGACATTATTAATATATTCCTATACAAAAATCAAAATTTAAATATTCCTTTTATAGTCTGACGATAGCTGTAACTCATTCACCCCTGAAATTTCACAATGGACTATTCCAACCCTTGAGTTCAAATGTTTCTACAGGGGTCAATGAATTATAGCATAGAAATCGGTTCAGTTGCTGGCTGATTTTTAACACTGTATTCATTACATTATAAATGTCCAATGAGAACACACAATAGTATGTACAATCAACCTTTATTTAGAACAATCAGTGATGCCCTCAAACATTTCACATGGACTGCAGGACTGTAGCAACTGAATGGAAAATCCAAAACACCCATGATGACCTTTTGACTTCTAAAAGTCAACAATTTGTATTGAATAGTTTTCACTATTTTTATATTTTGCCCTTTGCGCTCTTAAATGGGGGCAAAAGATCAATACTGCAAAGAGTAGTCAACAATATAAGTTAAATAGTAATTATGTATAATTAAATGTTAAAAGCAAATGATCACTGGGTGAATTTGGACATCACAGGCAAAAGTCTGACAAAGCAAAATTTTGTCAGTACTGTATACACTACATTTGTATTAGCATATGAACCAAGATTAACATCAAACTAGGGTGCATGAAAAATTGGCAGACAGGTCTTACTATGATTCTTTTTATTTTTTTTCTGGAACACTTGAGAACAGATTTTTTTTCATATTAGGAAACTGTATTACATGTAATTCAATAAGTGATGAAGTGGGAGGGGCACTCATTACTGTAACAGTAAATCGTATTATGATGACAATCATGTGCAGGCAGAGTTCGGAATCGTCAACCAATACTACACTCCTACAGTCAATGTGAAAGGATATCAATCTATTAACATTTAGATTTATTATTATTATTAAATATGCATTGAAAATGTGACTATCAAATAAACAGAATATCTACAATTATTTCATAATATAATACATTTGTACAAACACTCACATAAATAATTTTTAGCAAGTTGTGTCCACCATAGCACTTTGTTTCCTCTTAATTTTTGCACTCAGAGCAACCATGATTGTGATTTCATATAGACAACATACAGAAAAAGGTCTTCTTTTTATGCCTACATAGGTATACATTATAATCCCTTACATATTTATTTCTTCTGGTTTTGCAAACAACAATGATCCCTACCAAAACTTACATCACAAAGAAATTGAAAAAAGTTTTTCATAATTCTTCACCAAAAACAAAATTAGCTTTACAAACACCTTTTTCTGGTTTCTTTGAAAAAATCAATACAGCCTAAAAGAAGAATTTAAACTGTATGTTGTAAACATTCACAAATTAAATGAATGTGATGGTTCTGCAGACATCAATTTCTTGAAACATTGATACTATAACAAAGTAATAATCGAGAAATCGTTGCCCGCTAGCACTAGCGTTCACTAGAGATTGTGATGTCCGAGACTGACATTACATATAGCTATCGCTGACTAGGACCATGTACCTCTTACCAGTGTCTATAACGTCCCACTCGATAACAGTCATACTTCAATGTGATTACCTCCCCTCTTCATGCTAGGTAAAGATAGGTGGCGGTTTTGCGATTCATTCTTACATTTTACTACCTCAAATAAGGAAATCGTATTTCTGGGTCTTAATCTTCACCAACCTCTCTGACAACAATTTTGTACCATATCACTTAGGTGTACATTTCATTCAGACACAGCTGCTACAAACTGAAAGTTACACATACAATGGAAATAATGATAATTAACAGCTTCAACTTCATTCTTCCATTTACTGAAACTTAAAAATCCTTTTAATTTTACATAATGTTTTGTCCAATAAGGATTTTTATAAGCTTTAAAAAATATGTTTGAAAACAAAACACATTTGCAGGTTTTCTTTTGTCAGATTCTGAAAGAATGCTTTTTGCTAAAATATTAAAATGATATCTATGAGGCTTTCAATTTTTTTATCAATAAAATAATACTTTTTACTCCTTATTTTATAGAACTTGGTTTTGGGTATGCATGAAGAAGCTGTAATTTAAAAGTTGATTAAACTGTCATATAACCGCTGGAGAATGATCCCCGTTTCTGCGGCAGGGCTAGCATGAATCGGGTCCTTTCAGGCCCGGGTATGACAACTGACCGACAGTCAAACACTGGACACAACTGGTGAAGGATGAAACAGGCCACAACACAATCTCAATGGCTACAGCCATGCAAGGTCCTATACACAATGAGATGATTGGGCACGGGCAAGGGCGTTATTCTTGCTGGGCGTCGGACCCCTTGCTATCGCCCGCTACAGTCTGCGTCGTGGGCGTCGTGGTTGGGGGAGGGTTACTCGACTTGTGTTGTAGATAACCCATTGCACCTTTACGTCCTTTGTCAGCGCGGCGGAATATTGTGATTTCCTGAAACAAACATTCAGTGTCAGTTTTAACGAAAAATTATTCTGGTCACTTTCATTTCATTTCACCACTTAAGATAATAATTTTTTTCTCAATGTAGATTTTCAGGAATATTTTGAGGTGAATGGGTAAAGCACATGCTAAGTTTGAGTGGTGAAGGAAAGCTGGGGTTCTAGAGAAAACCAAAGGCCAGTACTTGGTAACTTCCAAGAGGTGTAGAGCTGGCCCCGGTTTCATCAACATTCCTTAACTTACGGAAATTCCTTAACTTAAAAATCTCCATAGGAAAGCATTACAGAAGTTAAGGAGAAAATCCTTATTTAAGGAACTTTCCTTAAATTCTGTAATGCTTTCCTATGGAGATTTTTGAGTGAAAGAATTTCCTTAAGTTAAGGAACATTGATGAAACCGGGGCCTGGTGGTTGTTCAATATCCGACACCTTAACCACTTAGCCCCTTTCACAATTTGTTTTACATATTGCAAGAAAAAGTGAAAGAAAATGTTTATTGACAGTTTAAATGACTCTGGTATAGGTACAATACCTGTTGCTTGAAGTACCGCCGTTCCTCCTCATCTACCAGGACCAGGTTTAGGTAGTACCGGACAGAAAATTTCTTGTTGATGTCCCGCATAGTCGGAGTCGACTCGTATCCACTGAGGAACAGTCGGATTGGTATAGACTCGCCTGTAAAACCAAACACAGTACACTTCCCTGTACAACTGGACACAACAATTTATAGCATTAAATAAATCATTGCTTATTTTACAATAAATGCCAGACAAATTCTATCAACTTATATTCATCATTCTTGAAGGCCCAGATAGTAGCACACAGGAAGTCACATTGACGTGTGCCTTTTCTTGTCCTATCAGTGAACCATAGTGAACCATAGCGGTTTAGGGGACATAAGAACACATTAACCACTGTGCCACCTGACCACATCACAAATTCTGTTTAATATACCTCCAAGATACCTTTCATTATTTGGTTTACAGTATCAGACTTCTATTTGAAAATCATGGTTACTATATGCATGAACTTCATCTAAATGATACATTTAAATTCATTTACTCCATATAAAAAGAATTCAGTTAACTGTCTTTATCCTCCTTTTTGCCAAAGTTTCATTATTATTATTGTCTAAAGCAAGAGCTAGACCTAGAAAATGAGAAGAATGTCCCACGCTTTAACTCAATCCCTCAACATACAGTTCCCAGAGAAGAACATACTATGTACCAACTAAACAGTATCCAAGGATGTAGACTTCCTCCCTCAACAGTGTATGATTATCAGGAAGTAGATCAAGGATATTCAATTGTTTGCGTGGGAACGAAGCCCACCATGGTCAGACATCTAACAGTGCTACATTACCTTTCACTGGGGCTCCGTCCATGATTTCATACTTGGCTATAGTTTCATTTTCATTGTATGTGTTGGGACCTGTCAGAAAGCAAGGCAATGCTCTTCATTAAACATGATAGAAGGGTCTTTAACTTTTTAAAAATATTGTCATGGATATCATATTTTGAAAGGAATGGAAATTATATAATTTTCAAAGTGGTATTTAGAAACTGTTTTGAAAATGTACACAGTGTACTTTTAAAACCAAAGAAATTTGCAGTGAAACATTTGACTAAGAAAATAATTATATACCACATGTTTTTTTCCAGTAAAACAGAGGATGGAACGCAAACAATTCAATATACGTTTAATTACTGGTAAACATTAATACATCAATAATGCATGTACTGACATACAGGAAGGTAGACCAAAGGGAATGGCTGAGGAATGCGGAGGTACATTAAAGTTGGGGTTCAAGAGCTAGACCACTTGACTACTAAATGTGAGAGTGAACTATTCAGAATATCTACTGCAAATACTTACATTTATAACAATGATTTTGAAAATTAGATTATCAGATTTATACCTGAATTCAGCAAAGAAATTCCAGAAACATTATGGCAAAAATATCTTTATATGACTGACATACATGTATATGACAATATAAGCAATGCATGCTTCTTTTTTCGAATACTTTAAATATTTCAGTCGTTCTCCTAATTTAAAGACTACATGTATTAAGGTAGAGAGTCCTATGATTCTATCTTTTATCTCCAATGTAGAAGAGTTCCAAAATAGTATGATATTTTTCAGATTTTTAATTGCCTGTTTATCAACTAAAACTAAAATATTATGATTTCATACCAACTCCACCATCAAGTTTAAGTCTTTTCGTACTCAATTCAAATTTCATACTCGTTATCTGGAAGCAGTGTATATATTGAAGCAAGGAGCTTATCCAATACACTCTATACTTCAGGGTGAAGAACTCCCCTACCCTAACCTCTTTCCAAAATAGAAGCCATATCTAGGTTCTTTCAGACCATCACATCACAATACAATGTATCAAAGCTGCACATCACTTAAAAGCAGATCAACCTCAAATTTTCATGAGACATTTTTATACACAATTCAGTAAGCTAAATTAAAACTTTTCCACAATTCAGTAAGCTAAATTAAAACTTGTTTTCACATTAAAATATCCCATTACCCTGATTTAAAGGCCCAATAAACGTAACTTTTTGGCAAAACCTGAAGCGAAAATCAAGTCTAATAATTTTTTATCATTATAGATTTAGTTAAGATTAACTGATATCAGCAATATCCAAGATGAATTCTTACGGGGTAACCAATACGACAGCATTTGAACACGGTATTTGTAAACACATGTCCATTTTAAACTGTCTTCTAACTTCGGCTTGTTGTTGAAGTGGGCCCCACCTGAGTTATTTTCAATTCTTTAGATTTTTCTTTCAAGAGTTTTTGTTAGTTACCACTCAGGTTTACTTCGTTTTAGGCTTATTTTTGCATGGTTATCAACTAGATTTTTTTCAGAATTTTTCAGAATTACAAAATAATTCCTGAAGTTACGTATATTGGGCCTTTAAAGAATATATTTTTGGGTTACACAGTCTTTAAAATATCCTCTTCTTAAGAAATCTTTGAAATGCAAATCACTTATCCTCCAAGTTTCCTAGAGCGTAGAAATATCTCCCTTCCCTGTTCTATTTCTCCCTATATCATTGTTACAGAATAAGAATTACTTTACATGGTACATGTATGGAGTGGTATATATACAGTTTATAGGGGGAATAACTCTAAATTTACAGGGGAAGTAACTCTGTAACTACTTTACCCAGTACAAATTATGGAGTGGTTATACAGTTCACAGGGGGAATATATATATATATAACTTTACATTTACAGGGGAAGTAACTCTGTACCTGTGCCAGTGCTTTCACGCTTGATAATCTGTATTTCCATGTGCTTGATTTTTATTCGAACTAGCAAGAAGTATATCTTTCCAACTATTACATCTTTTAAATGATACCTGAACAGGAAAAAATGAAAAAAAGGAAGAAAATCAAATTAAATAAAAATGTCACATAAAAACAAAATATGAAACACAAATTAAAAAGGAAAATCTGGAAACAGTGAGCATCTCAAAACTCAGATCTGAAAATAATCAGGAAAGTGAATAGCATATCAGACCATGTCCAGAGGGTTTTCAAGCCATTTCCCAAAATAATCTAGCTCTACATTTTTAAGACTATATCTTTGAAATTCTTAGGCATATGTATTTCTTTTGAATCCAATTAAAGAGATTGAATACAATTCTCAGCACTACATAATGCTTTTGCTGCATATAGAATTTCGAACAATGCTTTTGCTGCATATAGAATTTCGAACAATTTATCTCCTGGCTAGAATTCATAGTATGAATTCGTACATGCACTTTTTTTTTTATATCTTTCCATGTTACGAATATAGGATTGATATATCTAAGACAATGCCTTGAAAAATCTCTGTATACAACACACCCTCATAACAATGAGATGGGAGCAGGTCGTTTACAACAATGAGATGGGAGCAGGTCGTTTACAACAATGAGATGGGAGCAGGCCGTTTACAACAATGAGATGGGAGCAGGCCGTTTACAACATAGAAGTTGGGGGTAGAGACAAAACAACAAACAAACACACTGAGCCTTCACATATATACTGGTACGTGATTGGAGGAAATTAATACGGCACTGCTAATTTTCATTATATTTTAACACAAGTGTTCCACTTTTGTCAATTTACAATATAACGGCATCTATTGGATCACTCGATTTAACGTAAAGTGTTTGTTAATCCCACCTTGATGGGCCAAAAAATAAAGAAATAGATCTTTATTAAACCTACAGATGTTATGTTATTACAACAGTCCAGCATAATGTTCTCTCATCACAACAATACCAGTACATCTAAAACCATCTGCTCGGGCAACCATGGCTCCTTGTAACAAGCTTCAGGACCTTGGCAAATATTCATGAAACTGTCCTCATGTTCAAGCATGGATTTGGTGCTCAAACTAACTTTCTTGTAATTACTTTTAAACGTATCGAACGATAAAAAAGTAAAGCATTGAAAACAGTGTTGCTTTTTTTGCCAAATCATGGACAAAATAATATTTTTATTCACTGAAAACTGTAAGAAGACATTAGGCTTGAGCAAAACATTAATGCTTGAGGATGAGAATAGTTCAACTCATTAACCCTGAAACTTTATAATGGACTATTCAAACCATTGAATTGGAAGAGTTCAATGCATCTTAGTGGGTAATAGTTAAAGCTACATCATCCCACAAAACCCTCAATCTCTTTATCTGTATTGTTGGCTGAATAAGATATTGAGGTAAATAATATTTTTATTAAATTATTATTGTTGGGAATATTTTGAAACCAAGAACCATTATTTCTATTTGTTTTTTTGTGTGTTTTTTTTTAATCAAGAAAAATTTGAAAATTTAACGGACAGAATTATCATTAAAGTACCTACCGGTACATGTAGGTGTGAAAAAAATTGATATCTCTAGTTCATAAACGATTTTTAAGCCAATTGGATAAAAGAAACATTTAAAAAAAAATTTGTTTTGGCAAAACCTCAACTCATATTAAAGGTATGCTGCAATAGTTCCATATATATATACAGTACAGTATATTCACTAATGTTGCTTGGTATAGTATTATATACATTATACTATGTAAAAGTGAATGCTATATATCATTTATTTACACCCTGAAGATCTAGACTATACACCAACTGTCACATATTTGTTATCTAGGCATCAGAGTCATATCTGTGTGGCCTAGCTAACGACTAATACCTGCTCCCGTTGTTTCTCTACGCACAATAGCCAGCTCCATGTAGCGGATTTTTATGCGAACCAAGAGAAAATAGATTTTTCCGACGATTACATCCTTCAAGTGGTACCTCCACGACGCAGCAATAAAGATTGATTCATCAGTATACATCGTCACAAACATGTTAAATACATCAAATGATTACATATATAAATATGGCCAATGCTGCGATGCGGCATCACTAATCATGTTGTATATGAATTCTGTACCCAGGGGCTATGTCATACAATAACCTTTGCTCTCTACACCACTGGAATCTGTCATGGCAAATTGAAGGCTCTGTGTACGCCACCTTGTTGATGAGAGAAGAAGACTGGTTTGACCCTTTGATGTACATCAAAAGAATATTGTAGTCATGTCAAAAAATTTGAAGATGGTTCCAGCTCCTTTCTTATCTTCAAAAGACAGGCATACAGCCTAGCCATTGGTCAGAATTTTTTTTTTTTACCTGATTGTGCCTTCAGATTTGCCACGACATATTCCAGGGGTGTAGAGAGCGCAGGTGAGGTAACCCCTGGATATTGAGAGTGTACACATCGGTATATTTTCAATTTAATAAGCCATTAACATGTAATACAATATATTTAATCTACTTTCAGAATTAACCACTGTAAATGGGTAGGGAGTCAATTTTTCAGTCAAAGGGCTTCACCTATACAATTTAACACTAAAATCAATCAAACATATAAGGAATTTAATCCTAGATCTAGATTAAACCCTACCACTCACGAAATACAGTCAAACCTCCAAATCTCAAACTCGTGTTTAATTTGAAGTATTTTGTCAGTCCCAAACAGTCTCAGACTGAGTATTCAAACTCATCTAACATGCATACACAGATAACTTGAAGTTATTCCTGGTCCTGTCGACTTTGAGATAATTATAACTCGCATACTCAGATAACTCGAAGTTATTCCGTGGTCCCGTTGACTTTGAGATAATTATAACTCGCATACTCAGATAATTATAACGAGGTTTGACTGTATACCAAATAAGTGCCTCCCATGTCCCCTATTGTGATTAATCATGAAATTACCCTGATCATAAGCTTACCCACTCACAGTTAATGTTTAAATGTTTGTCTCTACATCACTGCATAAAGAGTTTACCCTGTTTGATAGCAAATAAGCCCTCTCCTTCATTATCAAATGTCAATCAACATATGAAGCGAATGATTAATTATATTTTATATACTTACCTTGTAGGTACATTAACTTACAACATGATAGCAATAACTTGTATCATGATTACAACAACACAATATAATAAAATCATGAAATCAGCAAGAATGATTTTTTTAACATGAGAAAATATTCCGATTTCTAGACAGAATTTCAAATGTAGAAATGTGATTTACTTTAAATTGTTCGCTTTTGTGAGGAGTTTCATTTACATGATAATTACACAAATATATTTAAATGACAAAGACATGCCCAAGTCCTCTTTTTAAAAGATCAAATATTCCATCTGCTAAATTTATTGACAACTTACTTAGATTTGTTGTATTCAAATTCTATATGTAAACAGTCCTCGATTCCGACCTCCATCTTTATGCTGTTGTTCATCTCTGGGTACTGTGATAATGTGTGTACAATGATGTCTTGTTCCTTTACTGTGTCGCTTAACCTCTTAACTATTGTTACTCGTAGAAAGTACCTACAACATTCAAAATAAATCTCCGTCACTTAAACTCTCAACTAAAGTTACTCGTAGAAAGTACCTACAACATTCAAAACAAATCTCTCTCACTTAAACTCTTAACTAAAGTTACTCGTAGAAAGTACCTACAACATTCAAAACAAATCTCTCTCACTTAAACTCTAAACTAAAGTTACTCGTAGAAAGTACCTACAACATTCAAAATAAATCTCTGTCACTTAACCTCTTAACTATCGTTACTCGTAGAAAGTACCTACAACATTCAAAATAAATCTGTCACTTAAACTCTTAACTATCATTTATAGAAAGTACTTATAACATTCAAAACAAGAGGCCCAATGGGCCTGCATCGCTCACCTGATATCAATCTCTGACTTATATTATAGTGTCCCTAAAGTCCCTTAAAATCTTTTAATGTAAGACATTTAGAAGAACATCTTAAGATTTAAACATATTTTACCTCTGTGACCTTTTAAGACAACAAGGTCATTTCTTTTCGCAGACTTTGTCAGGCTTCATCCAAGGAACCTTCAAGCCAAATATCATGCTTCTAGGGCTTTTGGTATTTCAGAAGAAGTCGTTTGAAGGTTTCAACAGATTTGACCCCTGTGACCTTGAATATAAGTCAAGGTCATTTCTTTTCGTAGACTTTGTCAGGCTTCATCCAAGGAACCTTTCAGCCAAATATCATGCTTCTAGGGCTTTTGGTATTTCAGAAGAAGTCGTTTAAAGGTTTTAACAGATTTGACCCCTGTGACCTTTAATATAGGTCAAGGTCATTTCTTTTCGCAAACTTTGTAGGGCTTCATCCAAGGACCTTTCAGCCAAATATCATGCTTCCAGGGCTTTTGGTATTTCAGAAGAAGTTGTTCGAAGGTTTTAACAGATTTGACCACTGTGACCTTGAATATAAGTCAAGGTCATTTCTTTTCGTAGACTTTGTCAGGCTTCATCCAAGGAACCTTTCAGCCAAATATCATGCTTCTAGGGCTTTTGGTATTTCAGAAGAAGTCGTTTAAAGGTTTTAACAGATTTGACCCCTGTGACCTTTAATATAGGTCAAGGTCATTTCTTTTCGCAAACTTTGTAGGGCTTCATCCAAGGACCTTTCAGCCAAATATCATGCTTCCAGGGCTTTTGGTATTTCAGAAGAAGTCGTTTAAAGGTTAAAATAGATTTAACCTCACTGTGACCTTGAATATTGGTCAAGGTCATTTTTTTCGCAAACTTTATTTGGCTTCATCTAAGGAAGCTACTGGTCAAATATGAAGTCTCTATGCCTGACGGTATTTTAGAAGAAGTTGTTTGAAGGTTTCGACATTTTTGACCCCTGTGACCTTGAAATTAGGTCAAAGTGATTTTTTTTCGCAAACTTTGTTCAGCTCCTTCCAAGAAAGCTACCAGCCAAATTTCATGTCACTAGGCCTTTCAGTATTTTAGAAGAAGTCGTTTAAAGGAAAAAGTTGACGGACGCAGGACGGACGGACGGACGGACGCTGCACCATCACATAAGCTCACTTGGCCCTTCGGGCCAGGTGAGCTAAAAAGTTGATGGACGCAGGACAGACGCAGGACGGACGGACGGACGACGGACGCTGCACCATCACATAAGCTCACTTGGCCCTTCGGGCCAGGTGAGCTAATAAATCCATGTCTCTTAAACTCTTAACAATAGTGCTTACAACATTCAAAACAGATCTCTGTCATCTAAACTATAAACTTTCGCTATTTTTGGAAATTAAAGCATCTTTAACATTCAACACAAAATCCTTTCTTGTGATAAACCATTATAACTTAGATTGATACACATTATAAATTGTACATCAATATACATTGTAGTTCCATTTCCTCAAACTTACCGTAACTTTATGGTTTTTCTATGAAACTTACCGTAATCTTACATTAGCACCAGTGTAAGATCTGTATGGTTTCTCTATGAAACTTACCGTAATCTTACATTAGCACCAGTGTAAGATTCGTATGGTTTCTCTATGAAACTTACCATAAACTTACATTAGCACCAGTGCAAGATCTATATGGTTTTTCTACCAAACTTACCATAACCTTACAATAGCACCAGTGTAAGATCTGTCTGTTTTTTCTATGAAACTTACCGTAATCTTACATTAGCACCCGTGTAAGATTCGTATGGTTTCTCTATGAAACTTACCGTAATCTTACATTAGCACCAGTGTAAGATCTGTATGTTTTTCTATGAAACTTACCGTAATCTTACATTAGCACCAGTGTAAGATCTGTATGGTTTCTCTATGAAACTTACCGTAATCTTACATTAGCACCCGTGTAAGATTCGTATGGTTTCTCTATGAAACTTACCATAAACTTACATTAGCACCAGTGCAAGATCTATATGGTTTTTCTACCAAACTTACCATAACCTTACAATAGCACCAGTGTAAGATCTGTCTGTTTTTTCTATGAAACTTACCGTAATCTTACATTAGCACCAGTGTAAGATTCGTATGGTTTCTCTATGAAACTTACCATAACCTTATATTAGCACCAGTGTAAGATTCGTATGGTTTCTCTATGAAACTTACCATAACCTTACATTAGCACCAGTGTAAGATCTGTATGGTTTTTCTATGAAACTTACCGTAATCTTACATTAGCACCCGTGTAAGATTCGTATGGTTTCTCTATGAAACTTACCATAACCTTACATTAGCACCAGTGTAAGATCTGTATGGTTTCTCTATGAAACTTACCGTAATCTTACATTAGCACCCGTGTAAGATTCGTATGGTTTTTCTACTTGTAAAAATTCAAAAGGGTACGTTGTGCTGCTGGTGAGATCGCCTGGCCGCGCTAACTCCTTCACCAGGGACGTAAACTCGTGGTGATTCCCTCGGTCATAATATAACTCTGAAAAATATATAACACAATTGGAATGTTTGCTGCTGGAGACGTCATAGTACAGTTTCACGAGTAAATATCATATTTTAATTTTGAATTTCAACATAAGGACAATTTAACAAACTGTATTTTTTGGTTGATTATTCGGATATAATGCGGCATTACCCCTACTTTCAACTGCCACCTTACTTGCTGCTTAAACATGTTTTCATCAATTCGTGAAGTTATTAATTTCACCTTTATACAGGAGGCATTTATATTTTTTTAATATATTGTCATGTATCTCTTCCTCTGATATCACTTATCTATTCATGATATCAATATTTCGCTGGCACTGATACAAAGTTGGGTTTTACCGTAAATTGTAGCCTTAGAATTCAATACATTAACTCATGATCATATTCCAACCTTTGATTTGGAAGATTTCAAGTGTGTCTTTAGGATTGAATGAGTAAATGATAAATAGTGTTTGTTCTGAACATCACTGCAATTATTTCTTGTTAAATCGAGGAAGTAAATGAACAATACTTACCTATCTGACCAATAAACTCTATTTTGATACCCTGATGCTCCAACTTGCTTCCAGCTTTTTTTAGGGTAACATTAACCTACAACAAGAACACACTGTACAAGTCACACACTGTACAAGTCACGTACTGTACAAGTCACGTACTGTACAAGTCACGCACTGTACAAATCACGCACTGTACAAGTCACGCACTGTACAAGTCACACACTGTACAAGTCACACACTGTACTAGTCACACACTGTACAAGTCACACACTGTACAATTCACACACTGTACAATTCACACACTGTACAAGTCACACACTGTACAAGTCACACACTGTACAAGTCACACGCTGTACAAGCCACAAGTTGTACAAGTCACACACTGTACAAGTCACACACTGTACAAGTCACACACTGTACAAGTCACACACTGTACTAGTCACACACTGTACAAGTCACACACTGTACAAGTCACACACTGTACAAGTCACACACTGTACAAGTCACACACTGTACTAGTCACACACTGTACAAGTCACACACTGTACAAGTCGCACACTGTACAAGTCGCACACTGTACAAGTCGCACACTGTACAAGTCGCACGCTGTACAAGTCACACAATGTACAAGTCACACACTGTACAAGTCACACAATGTACAAGTCACACACTGTACAAGTCACACACTGTATAAGTCACACACTGTACAAGTCACACACTGTACTAGTCAATCATTTTGACCCTTTTCATCCCTCTATAACTTTAGTACCATGGTAGACTCTTCCATGTATTGATTTGGACCAGTCCATTATGTTTTATAGTGGTGAAAGGGGTTATGACAATTATGATGTATAAAATCGTCAATATGGTCATTTAATATACTTTTTCTTCAACTAACAGGTTTAATATACAATTTCCAAATATCAAGTGTTCTCAAAACTTCCTTCATACAGTATATGTACAATGTACTTCATTGAATATCATGGTGATGGTGCTATTGTATCTAATTATAATATCATGGTGATGGTGCTATTGTATCTTATTATAATATATATATGTTTCAAGACATAGACAGCACATATAAACACAAGTTCAAGACTTGTTTAATTGTATGCAGTTGCATCAAGGCAAACCATGTTTATCAAATTCAAGTCAAGCCTTGGTAAATCATTACTGTAATAAGATCATATCTAAAATTGTTAAAATTATTGTGAATCAAATAAAGTTGGGGGGTTTTCGGAAATTGTTTTGGAAAACTGAGTATCCAACACAAAACCTACATGAACATGTATCACCATGCCATGTTACAATAATTGGTAGACGTGGATTATGGCCGAGGGATCACTTTATAAATATTGACTTACCTTACCAGATACTGTCTCTCCATCGTAATACAAGTAATGTCTCTCTTTTTTACCATCTTCTGTTTTGATTTCTGCAGTTTTTCTCGATTCTTGACCGTCCAAGACGATATCGATGTCGGCACTCTGGCCAAATCCAAAGAAACTCTGAAACATATAGGCTTTTGTTAAGTAAGTTTTTACAGCTACACAAAGCATCAGACCGACTTAACTGCACAATTAATACTCTAATTCAACTACAAAGTGTATAATACTATGTTTATTTCTTGGTTACTTTAAAAATGAAAGTTAATACTGGAGTAATATTTTGTTTTAAGTCATATAATTTGATTACAGTTTGATTAAATCTATATAATCTATCTACATAGTTTTAACTTTTAAATCTACAAGATTTTCAAAGTCAAAGAAACAAAAAGCATTAATACATCCATGTACATGTACGACGTATGTATGGTTAACAAAGACATTCAAGGGAGGTAAGTCATGATGTAGGGGAGACAACTGTGTAATTAATGCAGTTTTCAAAATGCATGCACAATGAAATCAGCCAGGCTAGGTGTCTCATTGCTCTGCAGTCCACACAACCAGTATCATGCTTTATAATTTACCCGTTCACCCCTGAAATGTCATAATGGACTATTCCAATGTTTGAATTAGAAGAGTTTAAATGTGTCCTCAGGGGTGAATGAGTTAATCACTATTAGCTTCAACACACATTTGTAAATAGAGCAACTATACATTGTACATGTAAATTGCTGTCTTGTTAGCTATGTGTAACATACTCTTGAAATTGATTTTTAACAGAATTGTACAAAACCAAAGTAATTATAAATGATCACAAGCATTTTTCTTCTTTATTACCTGTTTTTTTACATTTATTTTCTAACAAGAACCGCAAAAGAAATCATTGTTAGCTAAAATAATACTGTTATTTTTCTTATTAAATATCATAATTTTTCATTCTGTGTAGTTTTTCAGGAATGACAAGTTATTCTTTTTTTTTTGTAATAAATTTAAATGTGAGAAAACACATAGTTAAGGTTCTTTGAATAATTTTAAAATGTTTAAAAATATTCAACAATCAATTTTTTACAATCAAAATATTATTCAAGACAAAAATTCAGAATGTTTTGTTTCAGACCATTACAACTGACTTAAAGAAAACATGTTGAAAAGGTAGAAATGTATGAAATATGAAGGGAAAAATGTTTGTGACCTTTGAATTTGGCACAGGGCCATGGTCAGAACAGCTAGCTGCTATATAACTACAATGTATTGTGTATCTGATCATTAAAACAAATGTCAGTTCACTTTGCATACATGTAGATATACATTGTATACGTGTTTAATCTCATGTCATTATAAAAGTACCAGCATCATGTATACAGCAATACACAGTACACTGTGACAATTCTTAGAAATTATTTTTGCAATTACATTTTATTGCCTAGCTTAAAGGATCACTATAGCAGTGATCAATCTACATGCCAGTCCCGAGTCAAGTACTCGTAAAATTATGAGAAGACTCATAGAAATTCTGGAAATACTTCAATTTAACATTGTGGGACCCATAGTTTTCGGCAATATTTACAAAAGGGAGACATGAAAACAACTTGTAAATTGATCGCTGCACTAGTATATATAATATAGTGATAAAAAATTCAGGGCTAGGGTAAAAATGGCCATAATAATTGAAAAAAATAACACACCATGCGTTTGTATAACTATTTATCAGGAAGTTTTTTGTTTTATTACAATAAATAAAGAAATCATACGATACAATTTAGAAAATCCCATTTTTTCTTATAAATGTTCCACATCATGTAAAATTGTATTGTGGACACTTGACAGAAAAAGCAATTCACAACTGTGTATGATCATCGTATACATAAAGGTACAAGTACTGTACTGTATCGGGTAATAGAATTCATGTCCTAAGAAAATGAATTTTTACATTTGCGACTGTATCTTATTCTTCCATTAATTAGCCAACGATTAGTGAAAACTTATAATTAATATGCATAATGAAAAACATCAACATCATCAAATTTACATTATAATACAATTGAATACATATATACAGCTATATTATGTAATTTGTACAGTATTCATAATCACAATTTCACATCTTTGTGTGGTGGTGCGTGGATATACATATTCAATGATCATGATAAGTTTGTAGAAATGTAAACAGCACCAAGGATCATCTACAATGTAGTAGTGTTAAAAATAGAGAATTATAACATGAGTATATATATATCAGTAATATATAGAAACCTGCAGCACACACAGATAACAGATCCAAACCAGGAAACCCAGCCATGTACACAGCAGTACAGCATTGTCAGAGCTATAGATGATATAGCTATACACAGTATTACACACCTGTGCAAAAAATATAGGAAGGAGTAATCAAAATACCTTTACCCGTACCAGCTGGTGTTAAAACTAGTGACCCTTCGATCAATAGCCGGCCACACTCTACCGAAAATTCATATGCATATGAACTGTCAACCCAGGAATAATTCTGACTCTTAAACCTACATGTATGGGGAAATTTGAGGAATTTTATGGGATGATCAGTAAAATATCTGAGATTTTTCTATAAGGTATTACAATTTTGAATTTTCAATGAGATTTTCAGGGAAAATATGGCTAAAAATCACCAAATCTTGCCCCAAAGTGATCCCTGCAACCTTTAAAAGTGTACACAGACTAGAGCTACCATTATTATAACATGAATCATCATGTTTTTTTGGAAATTGATCATGATATACAATGTAATTATAAGCCAATGCAAACAAAAAGCTTACACAGACAGTTACCTTATTATTTGAAATTAAAGTTTAAACTAAAAGCCTTTAAAGTAACCTTGACAGTGTTGAAAAGATTATTAGAGCCAATTTCAAATCCAGAAATTAAGAAAACCAGACTGGGGAAAAGTCTGATCCTTCTCATTCTTTCTAGAATATTTCTATCACTGCTACCACAAAGATGTTATTTGCAATCTTTTAAAGGCCCAATATACATAACTTCAGGAAATTTTTCGTGAATCTGAAAAATTTTGAAAAAAAATCCAGTTGATAAACATGCAATAATAAGCCTAAAACGAAGTAAACATCAGCAGTAACTAACAAGAAACTCCTGACAGAAAAATCCAAAGAATTGAAAATAATTCAGGTGGGGCCCACTTCAATAACAAACCGCAGGTAGAAGACAGTCAAAATGGTCGCGTGTTTACAAATACCGAGATTCAACTGCTGCCGTACCGGTAACCGCGTAAGAAGTCATCTTGGATTGCTGATATCAGTTAATCTTAACTAAATCTATAAAAATAATAAGTTATTAGGCTTGATTTTCGCATCAAGTTTTGCCGAAAGTTACGTATATTGGGCCTTTAAGTATAGATTAACAAATATATCTCATTGTATATACAATGTAATTCGCCAAAGACCTTCCAAAATAGAATGTGGTTTGAATTAGTAAATCAACATTTTATTCCACTTACCAGGTATAAGACACATTTATTGTTCTCTATTAAACAATCAAACCATCGAAAGAACCTCCGTTGTTGAACTCACTGACTGGTGTGCGCACACATTACATGGATTTTTTGGGGGACCTCTTGTATCCACCTGTATCCATGGCAGGTTTATCTGGATTCTCACATACTACCTCCTAGAACATTGTGTGTCCACCCCCTCCCCCCCCCCTTGATAAAGTTACCAGTATTATAAGTTAAAATAGTAATTACATGTATGTACCAGTATATCATGAAAACAATATATACAATTATCTGCATATACATACAGCATCTGATCACATGCATGCTTTTCTTTAATATTTATGATGATACCAAGCCAGATTTGTATTGTTAACAGCCCCAGCGGGTAGAACACAAGTTTATAGAAAAAATAAAACAAAGGATCAAGCAGTTTGTGTACACTTACAATCATGGTTTCAGTTCTGTAAGAAATTATTCACAAAGGCTGAAATATGTCCCTGACAGCTGACAAGACTATTGACAAATATTGGCTAATGGTATGCACAATTTTACCTTCATCCTAAGTATCCTGGGATTATGCTTAATTTGTTCTACATTGGATCTGTTAAGGAAAGGCCATCAAAGCAGTTCACAAATTATTATCAATGGTTATAGGGCCTTAACAACCAGCCAATATCATTCTCAACTCCCTGGGGAGCATACAACCTGTGCTGCCATTTCAGCACTCGCAGCTAGCATTCTACAATTTCCAGCACTACAAAACCACATACTCATTTACAGACAAGTAGACAGTAAAGTATCTTGCTCAAGGATACAACGCAAGTGCTGTCACCAGGACCAGGACTCGAACTCAGAACTTCCATCACGAGCCTGGCGTCCTAACACTAGACCACTGTGCCTCTTTTCATATACTGCCTTACTGACAAGCTACATGTATGTAGCTTTTCAACTCATGCAGTACAACCCCAAGACTGCACATCCGGTCAATAGTTGTATGGGTGACAACCAGCATGTTATCTTTGATGGCAACAAACTTACTGTGTGATCATGTTTGACCAGTTCCTTCGTAGTTTGGGATGGTGCATTGATGCACGGATGCAAGAAGTGGCCTATAGATCCACACACACTAGCTACGGGTCAGTTGCTGGATTTGTGTGATTGCTGGTAGGTTAGGTCAGGGTTTTTTTTACCCGAGACTTAATTCAAGATATTCTATTGATGCATCAACTGACTGAATGAGACAATAAATTTATCAAGCCTATGCAATTCTTCAACTACAGCTACAGCATGTGAAATAAGATAGAGAATTAAATTTTAGCAGATTTATACAGTTTTAATTAAGAGAATCATTCTGGAAATAATGATGATAGGTTTAATTAGTATTTGATCATTACTGCAACATACCATCAAAAACCAGTAAGAAGAAGATGATAGTAAAACAGTTATCTACCTTAAAAAGCATGACCAATCAAATAATTATATATCTTCGAGCCTTCAATTTATCTTGCAGCACTGCAGATTCAGGGTTTTGTTTGATTATTTTGATCACATGCTCTATTCAGATCGAGCTAATTAAGGTTATTTAAGGATGGGATATATTCCAGAATGCATAGAATCACCAATGCAAGAGCACTGAATATTGATCATGAGGATCATGGATGGGTGACCTTTAATTCTGAACAGTTGAGAGAAGGGAAACTCTATAAATACATTGAAAGGCAGGGGATATCCAAACCATATTTCTCAACTTGTCCAAATTTAAGTCCTCTACTAATGCAAAATGATTTCCCTGCAACCAGGGTCGTCTCCAAGGAACAAAATCCTCTTCAGTTTTTCTGGACAATTGGTTTTTAACCCAATCACCCCTGAAAACACATTGGGCTCTTCTTATTCAAAGGTTGGAAAAGTTCATTACAAAATTTGAATGAGTAATATAGCTGTACTTTAGTAATGGAAAGGGGATTTGGGGGGGGGGGGTATTAGAAATTTTGGCAAGAGACATCTCAATTTTCCACCAGAAAGGAACAATTTTTTCATATAAATTAACAACATTAGAAGGCCTCGATATGAACAAATAACAACAGTTACAGCAAATAACATTATCATAAGGTGCTCTAGATCTGCTCGCAGTTTTTTGTTTATTTTCTCCTGAGCCGGTATCTCGACACTTATACAGTAGGCAGACAGAATGGGCGGTTATGTGAAATGTAGTACTTCGAAATCAGCTGTGATTGGGGAATAACATTGGTTTAGGGCATATACATGTACGTATCACATCATTTTGACAGACTGGTGACAACAGGCAAATGTCATTCGGTTCGCTTTGGAGTACTGTCACATGATGCTGCAGCAACAACCCCAAATAACCTCCCACTTACACGGGATTTTAAGTCAAACGACAAGGGTATTATCAAATGATTTGTGCCTCCAGAAACACATATATGCTTTACGCGTTCATGTGTTGAACCAATGCTATAATCCAGTTATATCACAGTGAGAACTGCGTTTATTTACCATCTTTGGGTCCCTCCTCCTTTTTCGGCTAGTACATCAAATATGGCGTCGAGATCTCGCGGAAGTGACATTTCCATAAATTAAACACCAAACCTTGTTTGTGTTATTTGTATAAAATATTTATATCATTTATTTTCATATGTAATTAAATGAATGAAAACTAGTTTAAAAGTATTCTTGTATGTTTCAATCTATTTTTTTTATAATTATTTTATAAGGTGCGTTCGATTACAATGTTATTTAAACCACTTACTTGGTATTCATTTATTTGGCCAGAACGATTGGAACAGTACTGAATTCACCATATTGTTGTTGTACAAGATAACGATTAAACATATACAAGTTTATCTTGAAAAGAAAAACGAATTTGTTCTGGAAATTCCCGGAAATTAATAACAAGAAGAATAAAAAGCCCTAATCCCGATCCTATCGTAATGAGACTATTTTGTTATTTAATTAATTAAGTTAACTTAGTCTAGTAAGCTTAAACTTATACATTTTAATTGTTACGTCTCTGGTCCACCAGAGTGGCTTTATACGTCTCTGCTATATAGGAACATCGATTTACATTTATATTTTGGAATTTAATTTTCATAGTTATTAATTTCACTCGATGCTAACAATATATTTACATCAGATTAAAATCAACCCTTTCAAAATCTCCAACAATTTTGCCGAGGTAAATGGTTTTCAGACATGACTAAGCTAAGCTACTAAGGTAGTATATATAGACTTCGTTACTATGCGGTGGGTGATTTGTGCCATTTTGTTATTTCTTCTATTCGTCATGAAACGAAAAAAACAACTTTATTCTGGTATTTTCCAGGCGAAACTTGTCGCTATAACGAAACGGCACAACATAGCGACGGTAGTCGGTATACGTACATGTTCTTCAAAGGCTAGATAGAAGCAATCCTGAATAAATCTACCGTTTCGCCGCCGTGCGATTCTCTTGATTTGTGTCAAATGTCAAAATAGGGTGTTTAGGGTAATTTTACACATTTGGGGCGTTAAGATCAATTTTCGATAAAAACGCCCCCCTTAATGGTCATAAAAGCTATGACCACTGAGGGGGGCATTTTTATCGAAAATTGATCTCAACCCCCCAAATGTGTAACATTACTCTAAGCACTCTAGTTTAGGTCCAAAACTAGCTGTAACAAATTCTCAGGTCCCTGTGCGCTGGTGCAGATACGAAAGTATAGTAATTTCCTTACAGTTTCGGGGATAGGGAGTCAGCTACATGGATCACGTGATTTACACTGGTTAAATGTTATAAACTGTAATCCGTTCTAAGTTCTTACTGTCACTAGTCATCTTCGTCTAAAGTCTATCGTACAAACGTAAATATCCTTAAACAAAAACAGCAACCGAACCACAGAGAAAGGTAACACAGACCCCTTAAATTTCAGTCGCCATTAATTCGTTAGGCCCTATATGTTGGTGGCCCGCAATATTGTAACGTCTTCATTAGAAACATCTTTTACAAAGGTTCAACTAACGCTTGAAATCACATGCAGAAAGGGCCACGAAACATTTTTTCGGCAAAGAACAATTACTTTTATTGGTGGTTTCATGTCATTTGAAAAAAGTAATATTTTGACACACAAAGCAAAAAGTCTTCAGGCTAAATTTGTCTGGTGTGGTGGCTGTCCTGTTTCGACAAGGCTTAAACAGTTGAAACGATCTACATTCCAACCTAGATGGCACCATACAGACCTGCTTCTAGATCGTAAAATGTTATGCACTAGCAAATGACTGTGACGTTTCAGGACAATACACGCACCCACATCCTTAACCACGGACGAACGTGATCTCCGCCCGAGATCTTGATCTGGATTAATACGGCTCTAGAGACCAATATTGGCTTAGCGAGTTGAGAGAGAGAGAGCTAGTACACGTGCTGCGCGTGGTACTAGTCATACTTCAGGAGGGCTGATTTGAACCCTTCTGTACTGTCCATATGAACAAGTGAATCGTCCAGAATATTCCAATCGGCCGCTGTCCTCACGAAAAATGAGTTTTTCTTTTGGTTTGTTTTTCAGGTTTTAACTTCGAAATACCTAGAATTGTTTTTACTGGGGTTTCCACAATATCATCGTCGGAAACCCACGGTACACTTCTCTGACGTTTGCATCGATGTGGGTTTCCGACGATGCCACAATATTGGAAGAGACGTAGTCTGTAAATTGCCTTGGTTTAATTCGTCGCCTTCGTTGTTTTTCTGGCATCAAGTATGATGATGGATCAATGGCCGTAACCCAACCGTTAGCTATTTTGAAAAGTAAAGTTAGTCTTGTGACTTTCCTGCGTAGTTAGAGGGATGGTAGTCCGAAGGGTTCTGACTCTCTGACCCGCTAAAAATTTTGACGACTGGCGGCACGCCGTCAAAATTTTTAGCGGGTCAGAGAGTCAGAACCCTTCGGACTAGAGGGATGGTAGGTCCAATTCTTTGAGCATGTCTGTCATACATCCTGGGTGCCTATTAGTATCATCTCTTGTTATGAAACGGGCCGTCTTCCTTTGGACAAGTTCTATTATATCCACGTCCTTTGATATGCATGGATCCCAGATTGTTGAGGCGTATTCGATGGTAGAACGCACTAATGATATGTATGCAAGTTTTTTGGTGTTACGTTGGGGACGATTTAAGGTTTCGACGTAGAAATCCTAATGTAGAAGAGGCCTTACTTGTGATGTTGTTAATATGATGGGACCACTTTGCGTCGTTTGATAATAAAACGCCCAGGTATGTTAGATTTAGTAATTCTTGTAAGATGTGACCCTCCAGTGAGTAGAAATGGGATGATTTGGATCTGGCACTCATCACGAAACATTTCTTAGCGTTGAATCGCATCCCCCAGGTGTTGGCCCACTGTTCCAGTCGTTGGAGGTCTTCTTGAAGGATGATGTGGTCTTGGTGTGACTTGATGGGTCTGTAGATTAGACAATCATCAGCGAATATCCTTACTTGGGAGCTTCCTGAGTCGGGCAGGTCGTTGATATGGCAGAGAAATAAAATGGGTCCTTAGACCGTATCCTGAGGGGTCCTGGAGTCTACTGACACTGATGATGAAGACTGGCCTTCGACCACAACCTTCATATGTCTGTTACTAAGGAAATCTGTGAGCCATGTTAGTATGTGGCCTTGTTTTCCCTGACTTAATGGAGCAATCGTGTATGTGGGACCGTATCGAAAGCCTTGGGGAAGTCCAAGGCTATGGCATATGTTATCCTCGATCATCTGATGACGTCAGATCATGGGTGGCAGAGCTCTATAAGCCGAGTTTCGCATAAATAACCTTTACGAAACCCATGGTTCAGTGTTGTCAAGA
This sequence comes from Mimachlamys varia, assembly GCA_947623455.1. NCBI lineage: Eukaryota > Metazoa > Mollusca > Bivalvia > Pectinida > Pectinidae > Mimachlamys > Mimachlamys varia. The sequence continues at coordinate 45,247,319 of OX392539.1, forward strand.
TCTTGTGTTGTTCAAGATGGTCCATTAGGTGCTTGCACACGATATGTTCTAATAGTTTGCAAGACACCGAGGTCAGCGCGACCGGCCTGTAATTTTATGTGAGGTGTCTGTCCCTTTCTTACAAACAGGACTCGCGTCTGTGTTCCTCCAATCTTCTGGCAGGGTTCCTGATGCCAATGATGATTGGAATATGGCTGTTTGTCCAGGTGCAATAGCGTCCGCAGAAGTTTTGAGAACAATGTTGGGGATTCTGTCTGGGCCCGATGCTTTCCGTGGGTTAATGTTTTTTAGGAGTTTACATACACCATCCACTGTTATATCTAGTTGTTTAATGGTAGGTACATGACCCAGTCTAGACGGTAAGGTGGTACTCTCTACATTTTTAGTAAAAACTGATTGGAATTGTTTAGCTGTCTTCACAGTACTATTTAGGTGATGAGTAAGAGTCTATGAGATCGTTAGCGAAAGATGTCTGTAATCTTCTTTATTTTCTAGATTATGCAAAGAAGGATACCGTATCAAAGACACTTGCAGCATAGTCCAAATCTTTTCTGAATACAATAAGCACTCGCATGCAAAGTATTGGTGTTGGTGACTCGATAAGACCACAGGGACCTGAGAATTTGTACGGCTAGTTTTGGACCTAAAATAGGGTGTTATAAAAGCTATGACCATTGAGGGGAGCATTTTTATCGAAAATTGATCTTAACCCCCCAAATGTGTAAAATTACTCAAAACACCGTATTTTAGGTCCAAAACTAGCTGTAACAAATTCTCAGGTCCCTGTGGTAAGACTGCTGACATTAAGATGAACCTTGTCACAACTCATAACCACTAACCAGTAGCGCAAAGTTGTCATTAGATGAATTCTCTTTTTACACCCGGATTATTATTTCTGCTATACTGCTATCTTATCTTGCGCTTACATTCAACATAACGTTGGCTGAGGCAAGGGTACCAGTTTGTTTAAAACTAAATGTAGGCCACCCTTAAGAATCATCTAAATCTCAAGATAGAGTATATCCTTCCTATCTTAAATATCGATGGTGATTGGTCCACAGGCCCAGCCAGACACAAGTCTTGGACATTTTAATAGATAGATACATGGTGTGGGCCAATACAATATATTATGGTGTGAGAGCCAGAGGAAACACAAACTAGAGGTCCGTCGTTCTTCATGATGTACATCGTGCAACCAGCCTATTGGACAGTATACTCATTGAAGAAAGGTGCTGATTCCACAGAACTAATAATAGCATACTGCATCGGTCTTATAGAGCACAGGGGCATGGGAATTAGTTACAGCTAGTTTTGGAGCTTAATCAAGTTTTTTAAAGAGTTATTTTACACTTTTGCAGGCGTGTGCGGGGAAGGGGGATATCAATTATCGATAATAAATGGTCACAGTCAGTAATGTATAAAACCTTGTAAAATTACTCTTAAAAATCTCAGTTTAGGTCCAAAACTTGCTGTAACAAATTCGTAGGCTGTTATGTCTAGAAATTTCTTCTTAGATGACTGTGATGCATCGTCGGAAACCCACGAACACGTCTCTGTTGTTTGCATCCCGTTGGCCAGAATCGCTGTAAACCTTCGTTTCCCCGAATCGAGGTTTATTCGGAGATTTCGAACAATCAGAATGGTCGTTTCTCGTGACACTCTGTTAGATCATTTTACCGTGACCACGACCAGTATATTTCTGTAGGCATGACGCCAATGTCAATCGACGTATAGCTAGCAGGACCTTATATTTCAATCACAATCGACTAAATTATAACACAATCGACAGGTTTTGTTGACAGGCGGTGCTACAAATGAAACGAGATACCCCGGCTTGATATCCCGGCTGTATGTAGTCACGGATGAAACTATCGATATGATTGGCTACTATTTTAGTACGAAAACGAGAGTTTCTTTCCATTTTAGCCTACGGGATGCAAACGTCAGAGAAGTGTACAGTGGGTTTCCGACGATGACTGTGAGGGTGATACACTTACTATGTTATAATAATGATAATAAACTTTATTTAAACTTGATAACATGTTAAGCTTTAAGCTCGTCTTACACATGGTCAAGATAAGTATAAATTATACCATTTTTACAGCATGAAAGAATACATTTAATAATAATAAACAATTTGGGCACATATGATATAAAAGACTTCACAGTTTGTAGCTGTCATTACACGTGAAGGATATAAAATACATCCACAGGAAGATAAAAAAGATTAATCCATAATATTTACAGTCTACACTGATATTCACTCGATAACCATTGTACTGCAAACTAGAGTTATTTTCCAGTAACTATACTTGAGGACGTGCAAAATTTCTATGACGTTGACAACAGCACATGTGGGCGGAGCTATGCAAATGATCCCGTTTGAATCACAATTGTATGACGTCATTAACAATTGACAAGGGCGTAGCTAGCTACGGCTTATGCAAACTTCATGCTGTTACATTGTTTTCACGTTTGTAAGTCTTGAAATGAAATATATGTCTGCATATGGGGCTAAATTGAACAGAAAACTTATGAACAATTTACAGGAAAATACTGTAAATATAAGGATTAACCTTTGATTTTGTTTAGTTTATTAGATCATAAATCCAATGGAGCAGTCGGTAAATTTAACGTAAACGCGCAATTTACCTCGTGCTCCATTAGGTTTATGATCTTATAAACTAAACAAAATCAAAGGTTAATCCTTAAAAAAACCTCTTTGCTCCTTTCTTAAAAGTTAAAAACGTTGTACAATTTTCCACATGATTTTGTAAAAGATTCCATGTATCGGATCTCCTTGATAATAAAAAGACTTTTTAAAAGTATTTATACTATGCGATGGTAAGTAAAGGACATTTGTGGTTGAAAATCGGGTAGCACTACTATGGACATCAGAAATTCGAGTAAAAAAATAAATGTTGTGGTGCTAGATTGTTAAGTATCTTGTACATAAAACAGACTGACTATATAAAATCCTTTAACTAAAAGGCAGCCATCTCAGAAGTTAACACATGTCGGGTGCTCAAACTTCATAATGTTCTTTTTATGTTTGGATCAGTCATACTGGAGTTCATCGTCAGAAACCCACGATACACTTCTCTGACATAAGCAAACGTCAGAGAAGTGTACCGTGGGTTTCCGACGATGACTGGAGTTATGACGCTTAGTGCTTTGCATTGGCAGGGACGTATATGTCCCTGGCATTGGCCTTTGGTCTATTTTCGACTTTTTTCATGGTCGATGTTAGAACGAAGAAAAATTGAAGTAGGTCTTTGTGATCTGTCGTCACAAACTGTTCTGTAGTTGTTATACTGATCATTGGATGTATAACAGTCATTATTTAGGGGTTACTCTCACGTTCGCCCTCGTTCTGCACCGTTAGACTATGTCCTGGCGGAACTTAAATGACTTAGTAAATGTGCGGCACTTTTTGGATGAGATGAGAAGACTAGTTCGACCATTTAATATATAAAATAATTACTCGGTCGCATAATGGTAAAACTAACCGACTTTTGCAAAGGACAGGTACTATCCTTGCGCTAGGTCAGGTTTCATAACATGAGAACGATCAAATAGTTAGCCGTATGCACAGGGGCCTGATAATTCGTTACAGCTAGATTTTGACCTGGACTAAGGTTTATAGTGGAGTTTTATAATTATTGTTGTACACATTCAAGGCACTACTGTAAATGGGCAACTCCTCAGTCTGTTGGAGATCATTGTGTAACCGTATTTATAAACACATTAAATAAAGCTCATTGATCTGTACCATTTCCATGTTAATGGCATAGTATAAATGCTTTGCGTGATTATTTAAATGCATGAAAATAATTGTTTTTAAATTGCTTAAAATTACATTTTTTGACATTGGTTTGTTTCATCATTATTATTTCAAATTATGTATACAATTAAACATATTTTGAAAATTACATATTGTCATAAAATGATAATGAATAAACGTCATAAAAAACACTTTTATGTCGTCAGACCAATTGTCGGAAACCCACCGTAGCACGTGTACCATGGGTTTCCAGTTTCCAAACAATTGATTACTATGCCTAGTAGAGGCATAATGCCAGACGAGAATTTTAGCCAAATAACATTTTGTGGAAAGCCTTTTTTCGCTATTTTTGGTTGAGCATCCTCGATATCCAGGGGTTACAACGATCTCTACGATAAACCACGATCTCTACATCCCTTGAATACGTCATGGCTCCGTGCACGTGTTCGCCAGCTTATTGATGAGAGAAGAAGACTGACTCGGCCCTTTGATGTACATCAAAAGAATATCGTAGTCACATAATGGCAATTTTTACCATTATGTGACTACGATATTCTTTACATGCTTAAATGAAGTCGTTTGCGACTCCTTTGTAATCTTTAAAAGAGAGGCATGCAGCCATGTGATTGGTCAGGTTTTATTTACCTGAGCGTGCCTCCAATGTTGCCATGACATATTCAAGGGGTGTAGAGAGCGTAGGTGATCGTAACCCCTGGATTTTGAAGAACAAACAAATGTTCGTTGGGTGCGTATTACTGTGTAGCGGATCTAGACCGAGTCGATCGTCGGCGACCAGATAGCTCAATTGGTTGAGCGTCCGTCTAGAGTTCGGAAGGTCCCGGGTTCGAACCCGGGTTTGGCCGTGCATTTTTCCTCTCCTGTTACAACTGAAATAGATACATTTGTATATGATCGTTGTATAGTAATATTTAGTGACAGTACGGACAAATAAATTGTCCTATTTTCAAGGCTATCCGCCCCTTTATCAAGACACATAACATCAAAATACATGGAATGTACATAAAACAGGAATGAAAGTTATGAATAAAAGTTATAAATGTTGCAGATAATCCCTTCGGCTGGTCACGGACTTCGATAGCAATCTAATCTAATTCAATGTGCTCACGCGGACGCGTTAATGAACAAAAAAAATATCCCTGGGAGACTTTATGACCATTGAGGAGGACATTATTATCGGAAATTGATCTAAACCTCACAAAGTTAGGTCCTAAAGTGTAAATTGTTCTAAACACCTTTATTTAGGTCCAAAACATGCTGTAGCAAATTCTCAGGTCCCTGTGCCCCAAGCCCTCTGAATCCGAGTTGGGTTTACGATTTGGTCGAAGGGAGGTAACTCCTTCTAAAAGTAAATTTGTTTTGGGTCGTGTGCAAAAATGTTCTAATACACATGTTTATTGGCGCCGACAGATCATACACCGGAAATTATCTTATTCTCACCTGAAAATCCGTCCAGACAGGTGTGTTTCCCTACAGGTAAGTGTTTCAAGTTACATTTCGTTCTTAAGATTTGTTGGTGGAAATTGTTAGTTTGATTTCAGTTACACAGAACCGTCAAAAATATGTTGTCATCACCGTGTTCAAGCTGTTCAGTAACATGTTACTTGAAGAATAATAATGTGATAATTTGTTTACTTTTCCACTTGATCTGTCTACTGTATATATAATCAGTGTTTAGTTTGATCTAGCTTTGTGACGGCTATTAACACATTGCCTTATATGTATATTAAACGGTTAGTTTAAAACTTAGTATACATGCTTAGGGAAACGGTATGAATCACCGCGCTAAAAACGTTCATCAGCTGTTAGGATGATATTTTATCAGCAGACGACCGCGAGAGATGGGCGATATAGGTAGACTTCGCTTGTCAGAAGGGTGTTGTCTATAAATTATTATAATGACTGTATATTTCCTGCAGTAGGTGTTAGTTTACCTGAGAGTAAAATTCACAGGACTGGCCAACCTTTGAAGGTACAGGTTTGTATGTTGATGTAACACAGTAGAGATTTGTCAGTTTGAGTGTTCAATTTACATGCTTATCTTACCTCAGGCCTCTCTGGTATGTCGAGTGAATTCCTTTGGTTTTATGTTGGTGTAGAAGCTTAATTGGTATAAATGTCTGTTCTTAGATTATGGTGTACACTGTACAATGGTCAGTGACCTAGCTTATCTATTGATTTCCCAAATTTAGACTCACTGACCAGAGTTTTTGTATTGATAAAATATTTAGTTTATTTTAGTAGAAGACCACCTTTCTCTTTTAGCAATTAAGAATTTCCTTTAGCAACTTTTACTTATTAGTAGAGTCCAAATTCAATTTTTAATATTAATATATATAAAGTCTGATGTATTTAACTTAATAAGTCCAAATCATGATTTCTTATGTAACTTTGTCACATAATATATACGAATAATTTTAACTAGGATATTCATGAACAGTTTTGAGGAACAATGATCAATTTCATACACAGTACCTTAGATACAGATATAGAGGCAATTAATTTGCCTGTGTCCATTATTTACCTATTACTATTACTACTAATTATCATAACATTCATTGAATTGGATAAATTCTTATTAAACATTTATAGGGAGTCAGTGTTTATGAAAATGGTTTATTCAACACAAATTCCATTAGCAAAAGTATATATTTTCTTTTAGCGAAGAAGCATTTCATTTCGTTAATAGCGAAAATTCTAATGGCTAGAGTCATGTCATACTGACTGAAACAACAGACCCTTCATCAAAGTAGCTGGTCAGATTCGTCTTCTGCCGGCTTCTATTGAATACACAGGTCAATAAAATATTTCACCCTATAGGACCTAGCCTCTGTATAATTGAGAGGTAATCATTCAAGAGAAATCTATTCTGAGCATGACCTAAATAAGTAATGAGTCAGCATTTTGTTTTACCCCAATGATATACCGGTAACAAATTCAATCATTATACCCCCACTGTGTGTATACAGTGAATTAAGGTATAAGCTTCAAAATGGATGTGATATTATCCAAAGAATACACCTTCATGCCGCCAAGACCTACCATCAGATGCAATTGTGTCTGTACCAACATTACCGCGGTACCATCTTGTGTTATTTTCGGTAAATGTATTTTGAAACCAACATCTGAGGTCTTTTATATGATATATATTTAGCTATTTTCAATTAAAAAAACCCAAGAAGAATCAAAATCGTTTCCAGTGTCACTAAATACCTGCATTATGGGAGATGTACAAGGGCTTTTTCTGGGGTCTCTCAGGGGCCGAAATTCGGCCCCATTCCCAATGAGATTTAGGCTTCATTTTTACCAATTATAGGACTTTTTTCCCAATCTGATGTTAGATCTACTTTTTTAAAAAAAAATTACATTTTTTTTTGTGCATTTGAAAACTGAACATCTGCATTGATCAGTTGAAAACGAAGCTATTTGAAAAGGAATATTGTCATTTTATTGCTTTTATCTGATTAAATCACATTGTATTATTTGTCGATTCGTCGTTAATTTTTCTCAATTTCACTCAGGGGCCTTTTCCCAATTACCCAGAAAAAAGCCCTGTTTACCCAAAATCTTGTTCCTGTACTTTGTAATAAGGAAGGGAATAACCAATAATGGCAATATATTTTCCAGTATATACAGATAATACCCAGTATAATTTCCAGTAATTCTATAGACAATGGAGAAATGATCAGAGTGTAAGTAACCAATACTCTATCCGGTACACTAGACAGGGGAAAGGACTTGCCTAATATATTTTCCAGTAAAGGAAAAGAGAATACCCAATATCTTTTTCAGCTGGACAACTGGGAATGCAGGGAGTGTCCAGAATTTCATAATCCAGAATATTGAGAAATCAAGAAGAATATTATCTATATAAATATTTGGCTCTATTGAGTATTCAGCTTGCATGCCTTCAATTTCTATATTTCCCAAATGATATTAAACATTCCATAGTTGTGACCCACGTCAGATGCAATCAGCAGTATTAGTACTTATCAAGATTAACTCTGTAGTATGAAGGACACAGCCTCTGGGGACAAAGTTGGGGCTCGATAGGGGAATCAGACTTAACAATTTCGAACAATTTTGGAATATTCGTTAAAAATGGATGGAGGGATTTTTAATCAACTTTTGGTATGGAGCATCCTTTTCTGAAGGAAACTCATTAAAAAATATGTAACAGACAGACCTAATATTTGAGAGATAGTCAACAGCGCTCAAACGAACCATAAGGTTCTGAGATATACATGTATACTTACAAATGGAAATGGAGATAAATATATATAGGCAAACTTGGTGCAAATAAGGATCAAGAACAGTTACTACATATTGAATCAGATGAATTTCAAATTGTGGTGGGGAAATTCTCATGTTTCTTTTTGCATTCTTATTCTGAAAAAATGAATTTCAAAACATAAATATTCAGATTTTAGCCTGACTTTTTGCTGATATGAATATTCCATCGATACCACATTCAGTTCAAGAGTTGCAATGTGCACACATTTTCTGTTTTACACTTTAAATGGTAATAATATCATATAGGTCAATAGGAAATCATAGATAACAATTAAGTCCATTCAAATTTGTTTTAGTTTCTGTCAGTAAATAAAAAAATATATAAGGAGTTCAATCCTAGAATGGGTGGCTCTCTCTATAAAGTTATTATACTCAAGCAACAAGCATAAACTTCCCAACTTCCAACAAGTTCAAAATAAAATTTAAAAAAGGGAGTATTGTTACAGATCTAATGGACCTCTTGTTGCATTCACAATGACGGCAATAGTGTTCTTTTTGTGATGTTGTTCATCCCAGCACTAGAGAGATAAGGTTCATATTGGAGAAGGTAAAAATAAAGTTCTGAGGTTCTGGCACCTCCTGTATCTTCCACTAATAGCTACATTATGTCTGCAATAACGTGAGATTTACAGAGCTGTAAATTGAATTAATTAAATACAAAAAATTGTAAAAACAGGAAACATTTCATGTGATGAATGAAGATGTATACATTTGATGCTTTACAAAAAAATAAGTTTTAAGAAATTATATTGGATGTAGGTAGGAGGTAATTATATTACTGCAAGTTGTATCTTTGTTTATAGAAATGTTTCACAGATGTCTGATAATTACAACTTCTCTAGAGTTTTTGCCTGCATGATTAGCTTTAAAGCAATTTTCAAACATTGTTTTTCAATTTCTTCCAAACTTGATTCATGAATTACATGTACTTGTTTTCTGCCTACCGATAGTCATTCAGATTCTTTAAAACTATTTACATCCAAATTTTGTAAAATGTATTTTAATAATATAGAAAAGAAAGGGATGACACATTTTCATATTTTTGCAATAAAGCTAACCAGGCTTTGAAAACTGATGCAGTATGGGTATATATTTGTATACACTAGCACTAGCAGAAACTCTGTAAGGTGATTGTACAGGAAAGATGCTGGATCCTATAGCTGCCCTCAGCTGTTGTGTGTCATGATCACCAACCAATAGTGTATTGAACTACATCTGTTGTGTGTCAACATGCAATTGTGTGTGAAATCACATGGCACGGATGAGTTATTTCCGCAACAGTTTTCTACCATGCACTAGTTATGTTTTCACATCTGGCAAACCCCGAACTTAAATACAAGGAGTGTATTGCTTAAAATAGAGCTGGAAGATAAGAATCTGTTGTTCAAAATGGGCAAAAAGGAATTATATTGAAAAGTCAGTTTGGTGAAGGGGTAAATGTGAAATGAAATACACTTGTATATATTACTAGATGTGAGAGTAGATTATTGAAAGGTTAATCAGATAAATTATCGGGTTAAACGACCTGTGATATTTTATTTCTTATAATGGTGTTTATGTATTCACCCCAAACTTTATTACTGCTATCTGTACGTACAACAAAGCCTGTTTCAAATGCTGATAACACGGCTGAGCTGTGGTTCATTATACCGGGTTGAATTGTTTATGTTGGGTCGTTGGCCTTACTTCAAATGCAGCTGAGAAAATAGAACTGGTTACACAGCCTCCAGCCTTACTAGTGGAACACAAAGAGATTATGACCAATTCTCTCCCCTAGGTTTAATTTATGGTCACTTACAGGTAGTTAAGGATAACATAAATATGCGTGAATCTTTCCTAACGATTGCCTGTCTAGTTATCACCTCTATAACTACCATTGTGAGAATACACTAATTGATATTTTCTGAAATGTGTTGACAACTATCCCGCAAGTCCAAAATTTTGTTCATGCAGAATTCATTTTACACTCTTTCTTTGTGGTGGTCTTTGTGGGTTTGGGACCATCTTGGATCCTTATGACCATTATGCCCCTATGCTTTCATACACATTACTTGCGGCAGCACGATTGATATGAATTTTTCAACGTTCAGTCCTTAATCCTTTAGCTCTTATTTCTCTGCAGTACTTCTTTCTTTTCCAAAGTTATGCTTCTATCTGTCAAATTTGCTTATGTTATGTGTATAATACATCTCAGATTTTAAACACTAAAATATAAATCAGAACTGCCCCGCCCTTCCCAGACTATATACATCTTAGAATCAAAGGGGCTTTTAACTCGTTCACCCCTGAAGACTCATTTGAACTCTTCCGATTGTTAGGTTGGAATAATTCATGTAAACAAATTTAGGGGTGTATGGGTTAATACATGACATTACCTTCTTTACAACCTTTCACTACGTCATGACACAGAAATCAGAATTTACATTTACAGACCTGGAATAGTCACACCAGACTTTCATGGTGTGTTACTGCACAGTTTCTTTCCTCCTAATCAAAGACACCAGTCTAGTGTATTCATATAATCCATAACACCCTATTTATTTGTAATGATGCATTCAAGGTGTAGGATTATATATATTAATCAGACCCAGGATTGACTGTAGAATTCTTCATCTTCCTCTTCATATATTTACAGTCCTCCATCAAATATTGATGATTAGGGACAATTAACTCTGTAGTGACAAAGTTTGAATTTTTCCAGAAATTTAGAATTAGTTCATGTCAGAAAAAGATAATAAAATACCCATTGAATACAATAAAAACATTGATCTGCTGTTTGAGTTTCACAAGAAGATGTTATATCATTCTAGAAACAGAGTTAATTAAAGAAATATGTACATAATCCTCCAACAAATCTAGAAAGTCCATGCTTCACTGAAAAACCCAGTCATGATTCTCCAAAATAAGATATAACTTTAAAGATTGCATTTCCCATATAATTATAATAATCCAATCCGTCCAATCTGAATTCAAAAATGTACTCCCAAAAAAGTGTTTGCAGAAAGCTTAAATCTGGAAAGAGAGTACTAGTGCACAAGCGGACCTTGTGAAGGGTAAAGTGAATTAGTGAACTCCATATACACATGGTTTAAATAACCTTTTGGTAACAGTTTATATTTACGTTTTGCCTGGAGTGAAACAGACCCTGCCTGTTCTGTCAAAGAAGCTACAGAGCAACCTAAATACATACATATAGCACAGCTCACAACACAGCTAGAACAGGTCAGGACACACACAGGTTTTACTTCAATTTTTAAAAGAATTTGCCAATATTTTATTTCAGATGGTAATCAGAATGAAAAAAAGTTTTGTTACAGTTGTACATGAAAATTTTATAAAATTATGGCATCTAATACTCTGAAAGAGACAGTATATGATGATGTATATTTTATCAGCTCCTAAATTTATATAGTTTTTTTAAAATTGCTTTCTTACAGAACTTTGAAGAAAACTGAAAACTGAGACCAGATTCAAAACAAGATGTCTGAACCTTGTCCAAGATGTTCAAAACCTGTGTACTTTGCCGAAGAATTTCGTGCCTTAGGAAGGAAGTGGCATAAACTCTGCTTCAAGTGTGGTGAGTTATTTCCCCTGATTAAAGTGTGGTGAGTTATTTCCCCTATCACCGGGGTAGGAGTCACCAGCGCTCTATTTAAAGGACTCATTTCCATCTGAAAAACATATGATTTAATAAATATTTTCCAATTTGTTTCTTTCAAATTTTGATTTGGTAAACAAAATATGAAATATGACAAAAAAATCCACACAGTTTACGAAGTGTTCTCTGAGTTAAGCTGAACATTTGAGAATGAGTCAGTTCAAAGATATGAGAATAATAAAAAACAAATCTGCAGCTGTTCTTGGCAAAACAAAACAATTGTTCATTAGTATTTATTGATTGCAGCGACCTAAAATCCATCCTCGTTATCCAGGGGTTACACTCACAGGTATACGCCCTGCGAGAGCGTAGGTGAGCGTAACCTCTGGTTATCAAATAATTTATTATTATATGCCTGAAGTCTAATGTAGGCTTGATTTGAAAATAAGAGTGCAAAGGCAAACTATAGAGACTAAACATAATTAACATATTAAACAAAATATGTCAGTTGTGTTTAATCTAGTCCTTGAAATAGAACTTGATCTGGAGTTCAAGGTCACCAATTCATAATTTACTATCACTGAAATAATGTTTTATCAATGAGTAGTTGGGTTGCACAATATAGATTTATTATATTTGCCTTTCATTAAGTGAGGGTCACATGGTTGTGACGTTTGGGTTGATTGGACGTTAAGAGGTATGGGGTCACCGACATTTCTGCAGTACATGCTAGGTTTTCTCCAGGTACTCCAGTTTCCTCCAACAGTAAGACCACCAGTGTATTAGTATCTGGGCAAACAAGAGTGATTAATAAAATATTTTGTCTTAACTTGTGTATGTTTCAACTGATGTATTTAAGTCTATCATACTAACATATAAATCTCAATGGCTTTTGTTCTCAATATTTAAACAGATCCGAAAAACTTAAGACAAAATAGCATGTTTTACTGAATCTTTGGGATAAGAATGATATTTTGTGGGTGTTTGTATGTATTGGTGTGATAAACCCTAGCATAGGTGAACAGTAAAAGAATATTCTAGTAAATAAGAACTAATTAGCTATTCAGCCTTGTTCCACATATCAAACTCACTGATAAACCAATAAAATAATCTTCATTTTTAGCAATATCCGGTTTCAAATTACAAAATGTTTTGCACTTGTGTCTTACTTTCAGATTCCAAGGTATTTGCATGTGATTTGAACAGAAATTTATTTATGTTAATAGCTTACTCAGTAGATAAAATGCTGCTAATTTTAGGATAATTTGATTCAATGTTTTGATTTCTCTACATTCTTGTGCAAGAAATGAAAGTGAAGTTCCATACTCTTAAAAAATTTTGGCTGCAAGTCTGTAAACTTTGAGATATACATCTAAAATTTACTGCACTATTTCAAGTATGCATTTTCACTTTATAACGTTAATCAACTGATAAAGAGAAAGACTGGGGGCTAATGCCAAAGTTGAACATGCTGTGATGTGAAAGTGAGCTACTTATATATCAAGGTGAGATGGAAATGATATGACTCATCCTTGTTTTTCCTTGTATCAGTCTGTCATCAGCCTGATGATAAGGTAAAGCTCTACAGGATAGGTCGGGGTGGTCGTGTGTGTAAAAAACAGCACAGGCTAAATATATAACTGAAAATTTATATTAATTTCAAAATTACATCATTAACCACCCCTGTCTGTCGTTACTCAGCTAGTTTTCTTTTAATACCTGTTAGGGGAAGGGAGTGGAGGGATATGAGTTTGTTTTGAGGTTTAGCTACAGGTGGGAAAATTAAAGTGTGGCTTAATATACAATATAGATCCTATACCGGTGTCATAATAAAGGATGGCATCCAATATGATGATGATGATGATGATGATGATGATGATGAAAAGATGATAATGATGAAAAGATGATGATGATGATGATGATGATGATGATGATGATGATGATGATGATGATGATGTAATGATGATGATGACGATGACGATGACGACGATGATGATGATGATGATGATGACGATGATGATGATGATGATGATGATGATGATGATGATGATGATGATGATGATGACGATGATGATGATGATGATGATGATGATGATGATGATGATGATGATGATGATGATGTAATGATGATGATGACGATGACGATGACGATGACGACGATGATGATGATGATGATGATGATGATGATGATGATGATGATGATGATGATGATGATGATTGGAATATTATAGTCTGGTAATATCCATGTGTTAATTAGAGGTTGTGTTATGTTGTCGCTTGTTTTTATATTTAATATGTAGTAAAAATATCTGAAAAAGTAAACTTTTTAAAAAAAAACTTACATTTAACAGATTTATCCCTGATAATTTGTAATAAACAATTGGTCTGTAAATTGGTAACTATTTAACCTGATGTCTTCAGGGGCAAATGAGTCTTAATGAATTGACTATCAGAATGTGTATACCGCTTGTTCAGTCTGCCTCTCCCCTGTATACAGATCTCTGAATCTGCTGATGACTTACTGGTAGTTGGTTTCTACCTTCATTGCGGTACCTTGACCACTTATAGATGAACATAAGACAAAAATCAATATATCATGGTTGTTAAGGGTATATCGTATTGACAATTAATCCTCTTACATAGCAACAGTAATAATAGTTATGATAATATCATGTACAGAATATTTGTCAGGGGATAAACAGGTGTGAGAATAGAAATAGGATATTTTTGAAAGCGAGATATATCGGGGATATATACATGTAGAACAGGTGGATTACAAGGCCTGTCAGACAGGTTCTAATACCTGATTGTAATGGTAGATAGCATATTCTTTTTCTTTCAGAAGGTTTATATAGAGCATATTTAAAGGGTGGGCATTAGGTACTGTATATATTTATAAGTGTGTCATTGAGTACAGTGTAAGAGACTAGAATAGAGAGTGACAGATGGACTGAAACAGTCAATTAAACCTTATTATATCGAAATTAGCGGGACCATGGTGAAACTTTGTTAACTGAATATTCAAGTGAAGTAAGTTTAAATGTTTAGTTAGTGTAAAGTTTAACATCAGCGAGATACTTTAAATTAAACAGGATCTTCAGGGTCTAGATCTGAGTTAAATAAGTTCCAGATAGGGAGGTTCAACTGTAATAATGAGGATGGAATGGGATTGGCTGTGTTGAGAGAGATAGGATTCCTACTTGTGTAGCTCTGACCTGGCCCAGACGATCACAGGAGTTTTCAATATGATCCAGTATTGGTCATTTGTCGGCATATATTCATCATCTTCTCTAAAACATGGAGATTCCCTACTATTCTTAACCAGATGTGGCAGGGATATTTGAGGATGGGGATTAGAATTTGTTAAGTGATTAAGTAATTGAGAAAATTGGAGTAGAATTTTAAGTGGTTTTGCTAGTTTCTGGTCCACTCTACATGATTAACTAGACTGGCTCCCGTCTCTAGAATAGTATAAGGATATTGAAAAAATAGTCTAATACTTTTGATCACTTGGATGTCTGATGGAAACTAGGGGAGATAAATAAGCTAGAAGTAAAATTCAGTAGAGAAATTCTCTATTGAAACTTCGGGCTGGTAGTCAATCTAATAGTTAACCAGACTTTTGCAATCACCAAGAATGAGTTTGGGGAGGCTTATTTTCTGATGTGGTATAAATATAGGGTGTTTCTCAAAGTTAAAGCAGCCTCCTACAACAATAAAAATATGAAATAACTTACATGTAGCAACTCTTAGAGGTCTTTAAACCGTCTATACCTAGAATTATAAGTTATACAGTTTGATTATTGCTTTTTCCAATAATGGTCTTAAGCACTGTAGACTAATTTGTCTTCTGACCAGAGGTCAGACTAATTTGTCTCCTGACCAGAGGTCGGACTAATTTGTCTCCTGACCAGGGGTCGGACTAATTTGTCTCCTGACCAGAGGTCGGACTAATTTGTCTCCTGACCAGAGGTCGGACTAATTTGTCTCCTGACCAGGGGTCGGACTAATTTGTCTCCTGACCAGAGGTGGGACTAATTTGTTTCTGACCAAAGGTCAGACTAATTTGTCTCCTGACCGGAGGTCGGACTAATTTGTCTCCTGACTAGAGGTCAGACTAATTTGTTTCCTTACCAGAGGTCAGACTAATTTGTCTCCTGACCAGAGGTCGGACTAATTTGTCTCTTGACTAGAGGTCAGACTAATTTGTTTCCTTACCAGAGGTCAGACTAATTTGTCTCCTGACCAGAGGTCGGACTAATTTGTTTCCTGATCAGAGGTCAGACTAATTTGTCTCCTGACCAGAGGTCAGACTAATTTGTCTCCTGACTTGAGGTCGGACTAATTTGTCTCCTGACTTGAGGTCGGACTAATTTGTCTCCTGACCAGAGGTCAGACTAATTTGTTTCCTGATTAGAGGTCGGACTAATTTGTCTCCTGACCAGAGGTTGGACTAATTTGTCTCCTGATCAGAGGTCGGACTAATTTGTCTCCTGACCGGAGGTCGGACTAATTTGTCTACGGAGGTCGGACTAATTTGTCTCCTGACCGGAGGTCGGACTAATTTGTCTCCTGACTAATTTGTCTCCTGACCAGAGGTCGGACTAATTTGTCTCCGGACTAATTTGTCTCCTGACCAGAGGTCGGACTAATTTGTCTCCTGACCAGAGGTCGGACTAATTTGTCTCCTGACCAGAGGTCGGACTTATTTGTCTCCTGACCAGAGGTCGGACTTATTTGTTTCCTGACCAGAGGTCGGACTTATTTGTTTCCTGACCAGAGGTCGGACTAATTTGTCTCCTGACCAGAGGTTGGACTAATTTGTCTCCTGATCAGAGGTCGGACTAATTTGTCTCCTGACCGGAGGTCGGACTAATTTGTCTACGGAGGTCGGACTAATTTGTCTCCTGACCGGAGGTCGGACTAATTTGTCTCCTGACTAATTTGTCTCCTGACCAGAGGTCGGACTAATTTGTCTCCTGACCAGAGGTCGGACTAATTTGTCTCCTGACCAGAGGTCGGACTAATTTGTCTCCTGACCAGAGGTCGGACTAATTTGTCTCCTGACCAGAGGTCGGACTAATTTGTTTCCTGATTAGAGGTCAGATTAATTTGTCTCCTGACCAGAGGTCGGACTAATTTGTCTCCTGACCAGAGGTTGGACTAATTTGTCTCCTGATCAGAGGTCGGACTAATTTGTCTCCTGACCGGAGGTCGGACTAATTTGTCTACGGAGGTCGGACTAATTTGTCTCCTGACCGGAGGTCGGACTAATTTGTCTCCTGACCAGCGGTCGGACTAATTTGTCTCCTGACCAGAGGTCGGACTAATTTGTCTCCTGACCAGAGGTCGGACTAATTTGTCTCCTGACCAGAGGTCGGACTAATTTGTCTCCTGACCAGAGGTCGGACTTATTTGTTTCCTGACCAGAGGTCGGACTAATTTGTCTCCTGACCAGAGGTCGGACTTATTTGTTTCCTGACCAGAGGTCGGACTAATTTGTCTCCTGACCAGAGGTCGGACTAATTTGTCTCCTGACCAGAGGTCAGACTAATTTGTTTCCTGATTAGAGGTCAGATTAATTTGTCTCCTGACCAGAGGTCGGACTAATTTGTCTCCTGGCCAGAGGTTGGACTAATTTGTCTCCTGATCAGAGGTCGGACTAATTTGTCTCCTGACCGGAGGTCGGACTAATTTGTCTACGGAGGTCGGACTAATTTGTCTCCTGACCGGAGGTCGGACTAATTTGTCTCCTGACTAATTTGTCTCCTGACCAGAGGTCGGACTAATTTGTCTCCTGACCAGAGGTCGGACTAATTTGTCTCCTGACCAGAGGTCGGACTAATTTGTCTCCTGACCAGAGGTCGGACTAATTTGTCTCCTGACCAGAGGTCGGACTAATTTGTCTCCTGACCAGAGGTCGGACTAATTTGTCTCCTGACCAGAGGTCGGACTTATTTGTTTCCTGACCAGAGGTCGGACTAATTTGTCTCCTGACCAGAGGTCGGACTTATTTGTCTCCTGACCAGAGGTCGGACTAATTTGTCTCCTGACCAGAGGTCGGACTAATTTGTCTCCTGACCAGAGGTCAGACTAATTTGTTTCCTGATTAGAGGTCAGATTAATTTGTCTCCTGACCAGAGGTCGGACTAATTTGTCTCCTGGCCAGAGGTTGGACTAATTTGTCTCCTGATCAGAGGTCGGACTAATTTGTCTCCTGACCGGAGGTCGGACTAATTTGTCTACGGAGGTCGGACTAATTTGTCTCCTGACCGGAGGTCGGACTAATTTGTCTCCTGACTAATTTGTCTCCTGACCAGAGGTCGGACTAATTTGTCTCCTGACCAGAGGTCGGACTAATTTGTCTCCTGACCAGAGGTCGGACTAATTTGTCTCCTGACCAGAGGTCGGACTTATTTGTTTCCTGACCAGAGGTCGGACTAATTTGTCTCCTGACCAGAGGTCGGACTTATTTGTTTCCTGACCAGAGGTCGGACTAATTTGTCTCCTGACCAGAGGTCGGACTAATTTGTCTCCTGACTTGAGGTCGGACTAATTTGTCTCCTGACCAGAGGTCAGACTAATTTGTTTCCTGATTAGAGGTCGGACTAATTTGTCTCCTGACCAGAGGTTGGACTAATTTGTCTCCTGACCAGAGGTCGGACTAATTTGTCTCCTGACCAGAGGTCGGACTAATTTGTCTCCTGACCAGAGGTCGGACTAATTTGTCTCCTGACCAGAGGTCGGACTTATTTGTCTCCTGACCAGAGGTCGGACTTATTTGTTTCCTGACCAGAGGTCGGACTTATTTGTTTCCTGACCAGAGGTCGGACTAATTTGTCTCCTGACCAGAGGTTGGACTAATTTGTCTCCTGATCAGAGGTCGGACTAATTTGTCTCCTGACCGGAGGTCGGACTAATTTGTCTACGGAGGTCGGACTAATTTGTCTCCTGACCGGAGGTCGGACTAATTTGTCTCCTGACTAATTTGTCTCCTGACCAGAGGTCGGACTAATTTGTCTCCTGACCAGAGGTCGGACTAATTTGTCTCCTGACCAGAGGTCGGACTAATTTGTCTCCTGACCAGAGGTCGGACTAATTTGTCTCCTGACCAGAGGTCGGACTAATTTGTCTCCTGACCAGAGGTCGGACTAATTTGTTTCCTGATTAGAGGTCAGATTAATTTGTCTCCTGACCAGAGGTCGGACTAATTTGTCTCCTGACCAGAGGTTGGACTAATTTGTCTCCTGATCAGAGGTCGGACTAATTTGTCTCCTGACCGGAGGTCGGACTAATTTGTCTACGGAGGTCGGACTAATTTGTCTCCTGACCGGAGGTCGGACTAATTTGTCTCCTGACTAATTTGTCTCCTGACCAGCGGTCGGACTAATTTGTCTCCTGACCAGAGGTCGGACTAATTTGTCTCCTGACCAGAGGTCGGACTAATTTGTCTCCTGACCAGAGGTCGGACTAATTTGTCTCCTGACCAGAGGTCGGACTAATTTGTCTCCTGACCAGAGGTCGGACTTATTTGTTTCCTGACCAGAGGTCGGACTAATTTGTCTCCTGACCAGAGGTCGGACTTATTTGTTTCCTGACCAGAGGTCGGACTAATTTGTCTCCTGACCAGAGGTCGGACTAATTTGTCTCCTGACCAGAGGTCAGACTAATTTGTTTCCTGATTAGAGGTCAGATTAATTTGTCTCCTGACCAGAGGTCGGACTAATTTGTCTCCTGGCCAGAGGTTGGACTAATTTGTCTCCTGATCAGAGGTCGGACTAATTTGTCTCCTGACCGGAGGTCGGACTAATTTGTCTACGGAGGTCGGACTAATTTGTCTCCTGACCGGAGGTCGGACTAATTTGTCTCCTGACTAATTTGTCTCCTGACCAGAGGTCGGACTAATTTGTCTCCTGACCAGAGGTCGGACTAATTTGTCTCCTGACCAGAGGTCGGACTAATTTGTCTCCTGACCAGAGGTCGGACTAATTTGTCTCCTGACCAGAGGTCGGACTAATTTGTCTCCTGACCAGAGGTCGGACTAATTTGTCTCCTGACCAGAGGTCGGACTTATTTGTTTCCTGACCAGAGGTCGGACTAATTTGTCTCCTGACCAGAGGTCGGACTTATTTGTTTCCTGACCAGAGGTCGGACTAATTTGTCTCCTGACCAGAGGTCGGACTAATTTGTCTCCTGACCAGAGGTCAGACTAATTTGTTTCCTGATTAGAGGTCAGATTAATTTGTCTCCTGACCAGAGGTCGGACTAATTTGTCTCCTGGCCAGAGGTTGGACTAATTTGTCTCCTGATCAGAGGTCGGACTAATTTGTCTCCTGACCGGAGGTCGGACTAATTTGTCTACGGAGGTCGGACTAATTTGTCTCCTGACCGGAGGTCGGACTAATTTGTCTCCTGACTAATTTGTCTCCTGACCAGAGGTCGGACTAATTTGTCTCCTGACCAGAGGTCGGACTAATTTGTCTCCTGACCAGAGGTCGGACTAATTTGTCTCCTGACCAGAGGTCGGACTTATTTGTTTCCTGACCAGAGGTCGGACTAATTTGTCTCCTGACCAGAGGTCGGACTTATTTGTTTCCTGACCAGAGGTCGGACTAATTTGTCTCCTGACCAGAGGTCGGACTAATTTGTCTCCTGACCAGAGGTCAGACTAATTTGTTTCCTGATTAGAGGTCAGATTAATTTGTCTCCTGACCAGAGGTCGGACTAATTTGTCTCCTGGCCAGAGGTTGGACTAATTTGTCTCCTGATCAGAGGTCGGACTAATTTGTCTCCTGACCGGAGGTCGGACTAATTTGTCTACGGAGGTCGGACTAATTTGTCTCCTGACCGGAGGTCGGACTAATTTGTCTCCTGACCAGAGGTCGGACTAATTTGTCTCCTGACCAGAGGTCGGACTAATTTGTCTCCTGACCAGAGGTCGGACTAATTTGTCTCCTGACCAGAGGTCGGACTAATTTGTCTCCTGACCAGAGGTCGGACTAATTTGTCTCCTGACCAGAGGTCGGACTTATTTGTTTCCTGACCAGAGGTCGGACTTATTTGTTTCCTGACCAGAGGTCGGACTAATTTGTCTCCTGACCAGAGGTCGGACTAATTTGTCTTCTGACCGGAGGTCAGACTAATTTGTCTCCTGACTGGAGGTCAGACTAATTTGTCTCCTGAACAGAGGTTGGACTAATTTGTCTCCTGACCAGAGGTCGGACTAATTTGTCTCCTGACCAGAGGTCGGACTAATTTGTCTTCTGACCGGAGGTCAGACTAATTTGTCTCCTGACTGGAGGTCAGACTAATTTGTCTCCTGAACAGAGGTTGGACTAATTTGTCTCCTGACCAGAGGTCGGACTAATTTGTCTCCTGACTGGAGGTCAGACTAATTTGTCTCCTGAACAGAGGTTGGACTAATTTGTCTCCTGACCAGAGGTCGGACTAATTTGTCTTCTGACCGGAGGTCGGACTAATTTGTCTCCTGACTAGAGGTCGGACTAATTTGTCTCCTGATCAGAGGTCAGACTAATTTGTCTCCTGACTAGAGGTCGGACTAATTTGTTTCCTGACCAGAGGTCAGACTAATTTGTCTCCTGACCAGAGGTCAGACTAATTTGTCTCCTGACCAGAGGTCAGACTAATTTGTCTCCTGACTGGAGGTCGGACTAATTTGTTTCCTGACTGGAGGTCAGACTAATTTGTTTCCTGACCAGAGGTGGGACTAATTTGTCTCCTGACCAGAGGTCGGACTAATTTGGCTCCTGACCAGAGGTCAGTCTAATTTGTCTCCTGACCAGTGGTCAGACTAATTTGTCTCCTGACCAGAGGTCAGACTAATTTGTCTCCTGACCAGAGGTGGGACTAATTTGTCTCCTGACCAGAGGTCAGACTAATTTGTCTCCTGACCGGAGGTCAGACTAATTTGTATCCTGACCAGTGGTTGGACTAATTTGTCTCCTGACCAGAGGTCGGACTAATTTGGCTCCTGACCAGAGGTCAGTCTAATTTGTCTCCTGACTAGAGGTGGGACTAATTTGTCTCCTGACCAGAGGTCGGACTAATTTGGCTCCTGACCAGAGGTCAGTCTAATTTGTTTCCTGACCAGAGGTCAGACTAATTTGTCACCTGACCAGAGGTCGGACTAATTTGGCTCCTGACCAGAGGTCAGTCTAATTTGTCTCCTGACCAGAGGTCAGACTAATTTGTCTCCTGCCCAGTGGTCAGACTAATTTGTCTCCTGACCAGAGGTCAGACTAATTTGTCTCCTGACCAGAGGTCAGACTAATTTGTCTCCTGACCAGAGGTCAGACTTAATTGTCTCCTGACCGGAGGTCAGACTAATTTGTATCCTGACCAGAGGTTAGACTAATTTGTCTCCTGACCAGAGGTCGGACTAATTTGTATCCTGACCAGAGGTTTGACTAATTTGTCTCCTGACCGGAAGTTTGACTAATTTGTTTCCTGACCAGAGGTCAAGTTAGATTCAAGCTACTTCCTATATATCACCCAATTGTTTATGGATCTGATGTAAAACAAGGCAAGTTGATATTAATTTCTTTAAACTTTTAATAATCTATTTGATTTTACAACATGTTAATGTTCAGGTTAGGTTGGGAGAGGGGTCGTCCTATTGTGGGAGAAAACTGGAGTACCCGGATAAAATTTGCGTGGTCGGACAAGTGACCCCATACCTTTTCACATTCGACCAGAGAAGAATCAAACCCAGGCCACTCTTGTGTAGGGCAAGTGTACATGTGTTGTCCACTGCAGCACTTGACCACCCAGTTGATTTCCAGTGGCCAGGTTAGTGCAGTTGGTCAAAGCATCCTTCTAGAATTCAGCGGATATTGGGTTCAATTTCAGTCTGGCCTTGCATTTCCCCAACTCTCCTGTTATAATGGTACCAACCAAAGAGAATAAATCATTTCTTTTACAGCTGAACTACTCATAAATTATATAATGTTGCAGCCTGTGTAAAAATTGACTAAGGGGAGATAACCCTTTTCTTTTACAGCTGAACTACACATAAATTATATAATGTTGCGGCCTGTGTAATAATCGACTAAGGGGAGATAACCCTTTTCTTTTACAGCTGAAGTACTAAAAAATTATATAATGTTGCGGCCTGTGTAATAATCGACTAAGGGGAGATAACCCTTTTCTTTTACAGCTGTGCTACACTAAATTATACAATGTCACGGTCTGTGTAATAATCGACTAAGGGGAGATAACCCTTTTATTTTACAGCTGAATGTAACAAGTTACTGGACAGCACCACTGGAACGGATCATAAAGGAGAGGCATTTTGCAAAGCCTGCTATGGAAAGAACTTTGGACCTAAGGGGTATGGCTTCGCAGGCGGTGCTTCAGGCCTTTCCGCCAACAGTACGACCAAATATGGACAGTCGGATGGGTAAGAAATTGTGACAGTTGACAGTAATGCTTAAGTTGGTTCTTCAGGCATATCTGTCAACATTTCTACCATGTTTTGGCAGTTAGATGGGTAAAAAATTTTATGGTTTATGGTTATGTTTTGAGGCGATTCTTCAGGCCTATCTGCGAATGGTACGACCAAGTTTCTACAGTTGGATGGGTAAGAAATTCCAATACTGTAACTGACAGTAATGTTTTATGGTGTTTAGGCCTATCTGTCAACGGTACGACCAAGTTTCTACAGTTGGATGGGTAAGAAATTCCAATACTGTAACTGATACTGTAATGTTTTTATGGTGCTTAGGCCTTTCTGCCAATGGTACTATTACAAATGGAGGGTCGGATGGGTAGGAAATTCTGACATTTGACAGTAATGATTATGTTTTATGTGATGAACTTTTCTACTGACCTTTAACATTAAATACTTCATGTTTGTGAGATAACAGGACAAATAAACCTCACAACTTTATTAAGAATAATATGTATTCCAATATTTACAACAGACAGGCAGGGTTTGAAACATATTTTGAAACCAATTTAATTAATTTACTGCACAGATCAGCAATAATTGAAGATTTCTCCATGGGGAGATAATGCATGCAAACAAAGGGAAGCAACTCGAACATTCTACTTCATTTGATAAACGGATTTAATACTTCAATTATTATAAACATTGTTCTGCTGTAAGTATATATATATGTATGATATATGCAAGAATCTACAGGGATGTGCAAACAATATGTTTGTGTACCTATAATGTTGGGCACCAATTCTCTGACTATTTGGGCTTGCTGTGTCCAGAGATGATAATTTTGGGCTAGCTGTCGCGGCTCCACTACATCAGCCGCCAGCCATGTGGGCCGCACGTGATGCATGTCTACGCTGCGGACACACAGTCTACTACGCAGAGGAAGTTCGTGCCATGGGGCGAAAATGGCACAAAATCTGTCTCAGTTGTGGTGAGTTATACTTTATTATAGTCAACAAGAGTATACTCAAAGTCATAAATTTTCTCCTCAGTTCACTGACCCTTTTAATAGTCTCTTATTTTTTGTCCCCGCCATGAAATAAAGGGGCATATAGTGTTACCCATTTCCGTCCCTTCCCTTCCTGTCCTATGGTAATGTAATGTAAGGTAATGTACTGATCCGATTGTCAACAAACTTCGCAAACATAATAAGCATGGAGAACTAATTTCATATGGGGGAAGGGGGCATTTATGTCTCACAGACATTTCTAGTACTGATTATTCCGAATGCAATTGCATTTATTTCTGTCGAGTATGGAGTTGATTGTCAATGAAAATAAGATTCATAAAGGAAAAAATTCAAATCTAAATGGTACAGAATCAATATTTAAATAAATTGCTATAAGGTTTAATCTTATTTACATTAGTTTATCGCTAGTACAAGATTATATGAAAATGTTTTTCAATAAAATATTGTAATATTTTTGCCATATTTTCACTCATTCTTGGTCATAAGTGTATACAGGAACTTGCTCTTGTTTCAGGGCATTGTGGGAAGCCTCTAGATACTTCCTCGTGCACTGATCATGACGGCGATATCTTCTGTCGCAGTTGTTATGGGAGACTTTTCGGTCCCAAGGGTTACGGCTATGCTGGGGGTGCAGTGCTGCTGTCGATGGACACCGGACGTCCCTACGAGATCCCGCTGGAGTAATAATATAATTTGAATTATTGTTTGCATTTCAATATGTGTGTATAGTGGCCTTGCTTAGAGCTAGGGAGTTGAAATGAAATGTGTTCGTCGATTTTAGTAAATTAGTGTTGTAAATACACGAACATATAACTTTTCCATCGATAAACAGTACTTTATTGTCTACAACAAATCATTTCGCTTTCATATGCTCATTCTAATACAAATACACAGAAAATACTGTGGTTTCATTCTCAAAGAGGGCTTTTATTACATAACTTTATATAATGATTTCATTTTAACAAATTTGATTGAAAACAAAAGGATTGGACAACATGCAAGGCTATACAAATCCTCTCCAAGAGGTGCCACATATGTAAAATCTAAGTGAATAAAGAAAATAAAATATATCATAGACAGTAATGCATACTTTGAGACACACACACACACACACACACACACACACACACACACACACACACACACACACACACACACACACACTCCCACACACACACACACACACACACACACACACATACATACTCGCCCAACACATCTATATAAGATGTGTACTTTACCTCAGTGAATATTAATATAATAATGCTGGATATTATTTAAATACAGTAGGTATTAGCTTGCATTTACCTACTGTATATATCTACATTAGATATTTCGTCAAAATATTGGCTGATACCTCTACAGTGAATAAGCTCATTATTGTTCATGATTGTATTAGCATTATATTGATGGTAATTATCTTTGAAACTGATATTATGGAAAAGGAAAATATTTGCAACTGATTTCTGTTTGAATTTAAATGAATATTCATCTTCAGTGAAAGAAAACTACATACTCAATATCCATTATAACCATTTCAAACAGCATGTTGAAATTGATTTTATAATAGGGGTAAATGAGAGAGAATACAATGTAATCATATCTCATAGTTTGAACTCTGATTTAGGCATTTATTTCGATGATTAACATTTAAATTAAAATTTTAAATGTTATCAGGTAAAATAGGTCACAGTCGAAGCGATCATAAAGAGGATGTAACGTACAGATTAAAGAGTATTCATTAAGAATTCTGACAACCATAAAAAATATCACTTCATTTTTCCGAAGTATCATTTCTGTGAATTTAACCGGAGCATGTTAGCTTAGTTGGAACTACTGATATTAGTTGTCAGTGTATTTTGTCAGACCTTTTTGTCAATGCATTTTGATACAGGTAGTTAAAGTTATAGCTAAGATATCCATTGTGATTAACATGCATGATCCCCAAGTTGTTAGAACCCTTGCCACTGTAACATACAAATTTGAGATTTTAACATTTATTTTCAAAATTTTGTTCATGTATGTTTTATTACTTGGACTGTACTGTTATAACATATTGCATAGTGTTTCAATGTTACCTGATTTCAACAATATCAAAAACTCTGGTTTCCTCCCACAATAAGACCCCTTGTATGCTAACATCTGGGCCAACAAGAGTGATTAATATAAGTTGTATAACTTGTTTCATAATTGTTGTAAAATAAATAAAGTTTACAATTTATATATATATACAGAACCTTTATACAGGTACTGAAAAATTAAATGCAGTCTTTGTGCTATGTGAGTCTGAGTAGCTATATATAGGTACTGATGTCCTGTCGAACCTCTTTCTTTTGAATATGTATAACTCGGAAGTATTTTGCCGGTCCCGGACAAACTTTACACGAAACATTTCAATTCTCACTTAATTTGAATATTTCAAAAACTTAGAGTTTTCCCACCATCCCACCAACTTAACGAGGTTCTAGGGAGTGAGTAGCTACAGTGATGGATGGTTAGTACAGGGAATTAGATTTTGTAACTTCGTCTGAGGTTCTACTGTATTAGCTATAGGGAGCTGAGTTAGCTACAGTGACAGATGGTTAGTACAGGGAATTAGATTATGTAACTTCGTCTGAGGTTCTACTGTATTAGCTATAGGGAGCTTAGTTAGCTAGTGACAGATGGTTAGTACAGGGAATTAGATTATGTAACTAAGTCGGACTAGGGACAGTTGGTTCACTACACAGGTCGTTTCTGTTGACAGATGGTTTCTAATGCATGCTTATCTGTATGATTTGATATTATGTCTTTTATTTCTATATTGATTAAAATTCTAATTTTTTATTCTAATAGAATGTTTCTAAACTAGGTATGTCAATGTTTTTTATGTAATTGTACATTGAAGTGAGGAATTAAATTTGATTATAAAATGAATTTGTGTTTGTTATTAATCTAACTGTGCTGTGTGTAGAACATGGAAATGCATTTTTTGTACTGACAATTCCTTACAGCATCTTGTTTTTTCTGTAACCAACTACTATAGAACTGCATTAGTCTTACTATGTACATTATGCAAATTTAATGTCCGTGTTGAACTTTGACAACCATTTTATTTCATAACTCTTGTGCAATAGAAACCTAACCTTTTGTATTTCAGTTATAATTAATTGTAATGGTCATGATTTTTTTTTATCCACTAGCTCACTCCTAAATTCTTGTTTAAACTTTCCCAGCTCAAAAGACAATGCAAGCCCAATTTTGATATGTTGGGGGATTACATTTTTGTATTTCAGCTATGATTGATTGGAGTTTTGGTGTATTTATTTTCCTTATCACCTTTGGCCCTAAAATCACATTTGAACCTAACCAAATTGAACATATCCGGTGGGTGTGAATGAGTTGAGTATTGTGCAATGGCATTCATAAGGGGTACCAGATACAACTTAGGGCAGTTCCATACTTAATTGATTAGGGGAGGTGGGAGGCACCTGTAAATAATGTAGGGCAGTTCCATAATTAAATGATTGGGGGAGGTGGGAGGCACTTGTAATAAATATAGGGCAGTTCCATAATTAATTGATTAGGGGAGGTGGGAGGCACCTGTAAATAATATCGGGCAGTTCCATAATTAATTGATTGGGGGAGGTGGGAGGCACCTGTAAATAATATAGGGCAGTTCCATAATTAATTGATTGGGGGAGGTGGGAGGCACCTGTAAATAATATAGGGCAGTTCCATAATTAATTGATTGGGGGAGGTGGGAGGCACCTGTAATTAATATAGTCAAACCCTGTTATCTCAAGTCGACCGGACCATGGGGTAAACTTAAATTGAGTATTCAAGTTACGCGAGTTTGAATGCTGGTGTAAAGCTTGGTCGGGACCGACAAAATACTTCAAATTAAACAGGGTCTTCGAGTTATATGAGTTTGAGATAACGAATTTCGACTGTATCATGGGTAGTCAGGGGTTGAAACTAGATCTGCCTACTATTCCTTATATTAAATAACTTTTGATTCTGAATGGGTGGTGGGCAAGGGGGTATCTGAAAAAAGATACCTCTTGCCCCTCCCATATGGTTAATTCTGGAACAGCCCTTAGTTGTAATGTGAATTTTTTTATAAAATAAAGATTCCA
This sequence comes from Mimachlamys varia, assembly GCA_947623455.1. Taxonomy (NCBI): domain Eukaryota; kingdom Metazoa; phylum Mollusca; class Bivalvia; order Pectinida; family Pectinidae; genus Mimachlamys; species Mimachlamys varia. The sequence continues at coordinate 45,275,567 of OX392539.1, forward strand.
GACTTGATCTGTGTTTGTTACACATATACAACAGCATGTGAATTTAAATGTGACATGCAGTCTTATGCAAGCTAGCATGTGCCTCTTTAGTACTGCAAATTGTATTGGTTAAATGATGTTGAAGCTAGTACATTTGTATTCAAGTGTAGCTGACTGTCTGACATTTCTAAAATAACATTGAAAAATGTATCCAAAAATATTCTGTACAGTTCACTAAAATTGTGAGTCGGGTTAAATATTTACTTGAATGTCTATATAACCAACTTATTTCTCACTAAAACCCATGATCTGACATACTACCTACCAGGTATCTTCATTTTGCAAGAAGCCCAGGGGATAAATAATTAAGTAGGTGAATGTAGGGGGTGGGCTTATCGGAGGACAAAGAAATGACATTTGATTCTTTTTTTACCAACTTACAAATATAATATGAATGGGCTTATTATTACATGGTTCATACAAAAGATGAAAAGTGCTTGAATTTAGCGTCAGTGATTGAAAAGTGCTTGAATTGGGGTCAGTGCTGGAAAAGTGCTGGAATTTGTTCACAAATGCTTGAGAAGTGCTTGAATTCATACTTACTAGCTGAAAACATGCATTTTTTTCAGATAAAGATTTAAAAAAGCTAAAAGAAATAATAAAAATAATTTAAAAGACAAAAAACGCACCTTGAAAATGAGAAAAAGTGCTTGAAAAGTGCTAGAATTTTGGTATGAAAAATCTATATGAACCATGTATTAGACACAGGTTTAATTACAGATATGTACAGTAATTCTAGGTTCTTATACAGGTTTTCAGATTGGACAGGTTTGCTTTACATATGAAATGATAAGAGTGAGACAATAATTTTCTTATGATGGAGTGTGTTCCTTTAAGTTATTGAAATCTGAAAGATTTTGCTTGGCTTATATCTCCATTGAATATCAAATATTGAGTAGTATTTGCTCTGGATTGTATTTCAAGTCAAAAGGTCAAAAGTCAAAATCAATATTACTTACAAAATCTTTCCAGAAAGTGATATAGCTTTTCAAAGTGTAATTTCTGAATTTCTTTTGCTGTTGGTTGAGCTATTTCATTGAATCCAAAGTATATCATCATTGCTTCTTTTGTGTTCTTAGGAATGTTTCGCACTACGCCCAGGCCCAGGCAGCCCCTGTGATGAACGGTGGAGGTGGAAGTCGGTTTGGGGGCGGGGAAAAATGTCCACGTTGTAATAAAACCGTCTACTACGCAGAGGAGGCACGCGCCAACGGCAAAAAGTGGCACAAGCTCTGCTTCAAGTGTGGTGAGTGAAAGGGGTTCACAAAAATATAAATTTGTAAAAACAAGTTTCCTCTTGTTTTGACACCAGACCAAGCTATTTTGACAGATAAGTCTGCTAGGTGTCGAGGCCAAAGGATTAATAATCCATATTTTGATCTGTTGACTTCACAGAGAAGACTGTACAAATTCCAAGAAACTATGTTAGTGGTCAGGGAAGGGGGCATTGGGGCTGTGTTTACAAACTGTGGTAAGATGTTGCATCATAGCTAACTGAAACAAAATGTTTAACATACTTTGTAGCTAACTGCAATAAAATGTTGTTTACTTTGTAGCTAACTGTGATAAAATGTTGTTTACATTGTAGCTAACTGTAACAAAATGTTGTATACTTTGTAGCTAACTGTAACAAAATGTTGTTTACTTTGTAGCTAACTGTAACAAAATGTTGTATACTTTGTAGCTAACTGTAACAAAATGTTGTTTACTTTGTAGCTAACTGTGATAAAATGTTGTTTACTTTGAAGCTAACCGTAACAAAATGTTGTTTACATTGTAGCTAACTGTGATAAAATGTTGTTTACTTTATAGCTAATTGTAACAAAATGTTGTTTACTTTATAGCTAATTGTAACAAAATGTTGTTTACTTTGTAGCTAACTGTAACAAAATGTTGTTTACTTTGTAGCTAACTATAACAAAATGTTGTTTACTTTGTAGCTAACTGTAACAAAATGTTGTTTACTTTATAGCTAACTGTAACAAAATGTTAACCATACTTTATAGCTAATTGTAACAAAATGTTGTTTACTTTGTAGCTAACTGTAACAAAATGTTGTTTACTTTGAAGCTAACTGTAACAAAATGTTGTTTACTTTGTAGCTAACTGTAACAAAATGTTGTTTACTTTGTAGCTAACTGTAACAAAATGTTGTTTACTTTATAGCTAACTGTAACAAAATGTTGTTTACTTTGTAGCTAACTGTAACAAAATGTTGTTTACTTTTTAGCTAACTGTAACAAAATGTTGTTTACTTTGTAGCTAACTGTAACAAAATGTTGTATACTTTGTAGCTAACTGTAACAAAATGTTGTATACTTTGTAGCTAACTGTAACAAAATGTTGTTTACTTTGTAGCTAACTGTAACAAAATGTTGTATACTTTGTAGCTAACTGTAACAAAATGTTGTATACTTTATAGCTAACTGTAACAAAATATTGTTTACTTTATAGCTAACTGTAACAAAATGTTAACCATACTTTATAGCTAATTGTAACAAAATGTTGTTTACTTTGTAGCTAACTGTAACAAAATATTGTTTACTTTATAGCTAACTTTAACAAAATATTGTTTACTTTATAGCTAACTGTAACAAAAGGTTGTTTACTTTGTAGCTAACTGCAATAAAATGTTGTATACTTTGTAGCTAACTGCAATAACATGTTGTTTACTTTGTAGCTAACTGTAACAAAATGTTGTATACTTTATAGCTAACTGTAACAAAATATTGTTTACTTTATAGCTAACTGTAACAAAATGTTAACCATACTTTATAGCTAATTGTAACAAAATGTTGTTTACTTTGTAGCTAATTGTAACAAAATATTGTTTACTTTATAGCTAACTTTAACAAAATATTGTTTACTTTATAGCTAACTGTAACAAAATGTTGTATACTTTGTAGCTAACTGTAACAAAATGTTGTTTACTTTATAGCTAATTGTAACAAAATGTTGTTTACTTTATAGCTAATTGTAACAAAATGTTGTTTACTTTGTAGCTAACTGTAACAAAATGTTGTTTACTTTATAGCTAACTGTAACAAAATGTTGTTTACTTTGTAGCTAATTGTAACAAAATGTTGTTTGCTTTGTAGCTAACTGTAACAAAATGTTGTTTACTTTGTAGCTAACTGTAACAAAATGTTGTTTACTTTGTAGCTAACTGTAACAAAATGTTGTTTACTTTGTAGCTAACTGTAACAAAATGTTGTATACTTTGTAGCTAACTGTAACAAAATGTTGTTTACTTTGTAGCTAACTGTAACAAAATGTTGTTTACTTTGTAGCTAATTGTAACAAAATGTTGTTTACTTTGTAGCTAACTGTAACAAAATGTTGTTTACTTTGTAGCTAACTGTAACAAAATGTTGTTTACTTTGTAGCTAACTGTGATAAAATGTTGTTTACTTTGTAGCTAACTGTGATAAAATGTTGTTTACATTGTAGCTAACTGTAACAAAATGTTGTTTACTTTGTAGCTAACTGTGATAAAATGTTGTTTACATTGTAGCTAACTGTAACAAAATGTTGTTTACTTTGTAGCTAACTGTGATAAAATGTTGTTTACATTGTAGCTAACTGTGATAAAATGTTGTTTACTTTGTAGCTAATTGTAACAAAATGTTGTTTACTTTGTAGCTAATTGTAACAAAATGTTGTATACTTTGTAGCTAACTGTAACAAAATGTTGTTTACTTTGTAGCTAACTGTAACAAAATGTTGTTTACTTTATAGCTAACTGTAACAAAATGTTGTTTACTTTGTAGCTAACTGTAACAAAATGTTGTTTACTTTGTAGCTAACTGTAACAAAATATTGTTTACTTTGTAGCTAACTGTAACAAAATGTTGTATACTTTGTAGCTAACTGTAACAAAATGTTGTATACTTTGTAGCTAACTGTAACAAAATATTGTTTACTTTATAGCTAATTGTAACAAAATGTTGTTTACTTCGTAGCTAATTGTAACAAAATGTTGTTTACTTCGTAGCTAATTGTAACAAAATGGTCTTTACTTTTTAACTAACTGTAACAAAATGTTGTTTACTTTATAGCTAACTGTAACAAAATGTTGTTTACTTTGTAGCTAACTGTAACAAAATATTGTTTACTTTGTAGCTAACTGTAACAAAATGTTGTATACTTTGTAGCTAACTGTAACAAAATGTTGTATACTTTGTAGCTAATTGTAACAAAATATTGTTTACTTTATAGCTAATTGTAACAAAATGTTGTTTACTTCGTAGCTAATTGTAACAAAATGGTCTTTACTTTTTAACTAACTGTAACAAAATGTTGTTTACTTTGTAGCTAACTGTAACAAAATGTTCTTTACATTGTAGCTAACTGTAACAAAATGTTGGACAGCACCACCTGTACAGATCATGAAGGAGAAGCATACTGTAAGGCCTGTTATGGCCGTCTCTTTGGACCAAAAGGATACGGTTTTGCTGGCGGGGCATCTGGCCTTTCCATGGAAACTGGCAGAATAGGGGAGATAACTACCGAGTAAGTTTTGGTTGAAGTTTTATATCTATGTCCAAAATAAAAGTTTCTGATGCATTTCTCGAAAAAAATTGGAAGGATTTAACACAACATGATTGGTTTGAATTAAGATATATCCAATATTGACGGAAATTTAGATATTGTCCGATATTGATGTTAATTTAGATATTGTCCAATATTGAAAGAAGATTAGATATTGTCCGATATTGATGAAATTTGTGTGTAGGGTTTGTCTGACATGATGGAATGTAACTGTGATGTCTGTTAAATAACTGTTAAAGGCTGCCCTAGAGAGGTGACTAATGTTGTAAATGTTCATTATTATCACATTTCAATTAAATATGATGCGCAGGTCTTTGATACCATTATCAACACTTTCACTCACTTATTGGACAAAATGACTGCTAAATAAGGAGACTAATATATTTCAGTATTTCTCAATTCCAACCGAATTTTTGATGTAGATAAAGTGCAACACCACAACCATTATTTATGACTGCTGGGGCATCTCAAATACATTAGGTAAAACACCCTAACAGACAAGTTCTTGTTTAGAAAGGTGATTGTTGGTTTAAACAGTATTTTATTTGCAATTATTAACAATACAAGATTCAATATATATACAACATTTGATTTAGTGGGATTTGGCAACAAGAGTTCACTCCTATATTAAGCCATCTCTGAACAGCAGATAAGTTGCAAATTTAACAAACAAATTAAATTATGTCAAAAATTTAAGTGCAGCGAAAAAACATCAGATGATATAAGTGCTTGTTGCCATTGTTACATGAATAATTTATTCTTTTCAATTAATAGAGCAGATACAATATATTACAGCATAAAAACCTTACAGGAATTTGTATATTATCCAAGTATACATGAATACTTTCTGTATTTTTCAGGAATGTGTCACAGTTGGCCCTGGCACAAGCTGCCCCTCTGCTAGAGGGAAATGCACCAAAGTCAAAATATGGAGGTTCAGACATGTGTGGTCGCTGTGGCAAGCAGGTGTTCTTTGCCGAACAGGCCATTGGGGGAGGAAATGTAAGTGGTTGTGCATGCTTCCCTATAAAAATGTCAGATGTTATAATTTGTCCTAAAAGTGTATTTCTCCAAACACAATCTATATTAACAGGCTGCTTGAGCAAACTACAGTACTGAGAAGATTTGAAATTAATTTTTTCTAACTTGAACATTTGCTATTTACCTAGATGAATTTGACTCCATGACAGAAAAGAGGCGGGGGTTATGTCAGAAAGATGAACGTTTTCAATATATAAAATTACTATTGATTTAGACATTGTGATTGTATTCTGGCTTCTGTGATGCAAATCCAGTGATTGCATCAGTTATACAGACATGTCTGTGTTACGGAGTTTTTTTTTTTTTTTTTTTTTTTGAACTTTTTTGTACATAAATGTGAGGGTGTGTTGTGAGACATAAAGACATAAAGACATCACAACACACCCTCACATTAACGCATTCATCATCATCATCATCATCATCATCATCATCAAAACTGACTCAAACATCATCATCATTGTACACTAGGAATTTCAATGAACATCATATTTAGCAGTGATCTTACATCTGTATAATCTGGGTAAATAATTGTCCTCCTCATTTTGCCTGTCTAGCTTTTCCTTCTACAGGTGAGTATTTGTACCTGGTATTGTGTGTGTTTCAGATCTACCACAAGGTCTGTTTTAAGTGTACTACATGTGGGAAGAATCTAGACTCCACCACACTGACACAAAATGAAGGGAACATCTTCTGTAAAGGTGTGTATAGACTGTGTATTGTCGAGAAACATGATGAGAATCCCAACAAACTTGTACCAAAAAAAACCAACCCAAAACACTAAACTGAAATGCACACTTTTTATAGAGGACACAATTGCAAAAATAAGAAAATTCAACTTTCCAGATATTAGTTAGTAACAGGCAGAAGTAGTATCAGTCATCTGTCCAGTTATAATGATGTTATTAAAAGTCTTGAAAGTTGACTATTAAATTAATATTTATGTCAGTGTGTTCATTGAATGTTTATTATCTGGTATAAAACACAGAACAGATTTTGAAATGTCTATTGAAACTCCAACATGCCCGAAAAAACATTTCATGCTATTGGCAATGTCATTTTTGAGGATTGCTGCATCATTATTGGTTTCAGACAAGCTGGTGTATGCACTGTTAGTAAAATGTGATTTAAAATATTGGTTCTTTTAATTTTGATTTTAATTGATGAATTCTAAACTTTTCATTTATTTTCTTACAGCTTGTTATGGAAAACATTTTGGACCAAAGGGGTTTGGATTTGGCCAGGCCCTTCAGCACACTGTCTAGACAGACTTGGACATGTTTTCTGTGACCCATTTTGGGACCAACTTGAGGACCAGCAACATACTACAAAACCTGCTTTTACAGCTCCCGGATAAACCAATCGTTATTAAGAAAATACTCAATTAAAAGTGTACCTCAGCTATGAGTATTTGTACAATTTTCTACAAGTTCAATATGTCAAGTCAGACTGCATTTTGAAGTTTTCAGTTCATGTTATATGACTGAAAATATTTTTTTGGTTCAATTTTGTATTAAAAAAAAATTGATTTGTTTTTGTGATAAAAAAACAACACCACTTAAATTTCATTTTTTTTCAATTTATCAAAAAATTAAGTGTTTTTGTTAACTGACCAATCAAATCTTTTGCAATTCTTCTGTATTTTTTGCAGAAAATATTACTTATAGTAAGAGCTTTTCCATAATGAATTGTATGGTGGAGATTGGAGACACCTGTATTAATATATCATGGGTGGTAGTGTTAAAACCAGATCTACCAACCATTCCTTATGTTCAATCACATTTAATATTTGATGGGTGGTGGGGTTTCTGAAAAAGTGCCCCGTTTCAATATGGTTTATTCTGAATTAGCCCTGATGACATATTTATATATATTCCTTGTTATTTTTTATGTCGCTTGTTTAAAGTACAGAGGATTTGGTCCCCTCTGCTCATATGTATTGACACAATATCAGTAACATCATTGAAATGACAAATAAGAAACAAACTTTCATCACAAATACATTGAACTCATACACTGGAAGTCAACAACTCCTGATTGTACATTTTATTTTGTATCAGGATTGTTTCTGTTAAGTAGGAATGTCATGTGCACACTTACACCTATTGAGTGGAATTTGTTATTTCAGAAACTTATATCTTTCATAGAAACATAGAAATGATGAATCTTTGAAAGAGAAATCAATCAGAATTTTCGAATAAGATGCAGGAGCTTCGCTGAACTTATAAGTTATTTTAATGTATACTAGTATGTAGATTAAAAAAGTCAGTTTTTGTGTCAGGTTAGCTTCCATTCATCTTAATATTTATTAGTCCCCCACCAGTGCTGTCGGGCAATTAAAGTTAGCATTCTGTCTATTAATCTGTCGGTCTATAACATTTTGAGGCTTTTCTCAATTACTTTGTCACCTACATTTGCCAAAATTTGTTAGCAAGTTGACCGAGTTCCTTTTTAGATGGCAAGAGTGTCACATACTATAACCAAGATTTGTGTCCCTGTATCTACAGAGTTATGGCCCTTTGTTCAGGTGGGGAACTAAAGATTGCTTGAAGTCCTTGTTTGTACAAATAGTGTAATTCCTGTTAATTTTAATAAATGTACTTGTGGTAAACCAAGGCAGCGGAGTTCTCGGTAGTGAATTGTACATTGGATTACTGTGGTTCCCAATCTGACCCCATGTATCAAATTACATTGAGTAAGACATAATCTGTAGACTAACTAATTGACCCCTAAAATTTCATTATGAACTGTTCCAGCCTTTAAACTGGAAGAGTTCAAATGTGTCTGCAGGGTTAAATGGAAGTGGGCTTATTGCCAGGCCTGGTGTTATCACTGGTTAGAGAAGTGTAAGTTTAGTGTTGTGTTTGGTTTTGTATTTGCATGTTTTCATGTAGACTTTTGTTTCTGTTATATATTTACACTGTATTTTACCGGTAGCATTTTTAAGATTTTATGACTCTTTTGTTTTTCTTTATAATTTGTACAGTATAAACATCAGTTTATATGATATTAAATAAGTATATTCCCATGTTTGAATTTCTGCATCTCATTCTTATCGGTTCCCTTCTGTAATCTAGACATAATGGAAAAATATTTTGGCCTCTTGATATGAAGTCTTAACAACAAACATTTATTCAATCATCCAATAGGATAAATAACACCAAATACAAATTTATTTCACTGCGACTGACGACAGGTTACACTGTATAAATAATCTATAGATGTATATTAGGGAGAAAAGGAAGGCACCGGTATAGTTCTGACCACAGTTACAACAATTTGATATATTAGGAATAAGATTCATCAGTTTGGTATGAATGATATATACTGAGTTTGTTTTATACACAAACAAGAATTGAAAACTCAATTTGTTTGTACTCTTTGCTTGACAAAAGAATCAGACGTTTTCGAAAGCTTGCAAATTAAGTTTCCAATTCCTGTTTGTGTACAAAACAAACTTGGTATATAACAATATGATATTATGTGTGTTTCGTTTGGTGGTTATGTCTCAATGAACTACATCCATGGGGACCAAGTTATATAATTGGGATTGCTATATGATTTTATGATTTACATGTAGGTGTATTTTATTTCAGTTCTCTGACTGACTAAAGTTTTAAAGATATATTGTTAAATGTTTTTAACATGTCAATTAATTTGAAATATCAAAATTATGCTGTAAACTTTTTTTACTTTACTTCAAGAAAAACAAATCTTTTTGATTTGAAAATATCAAAATCTGTATTTTTTAATTTTTTTTTCTCAACCTTTTTTTTTGTAAGAGGTGCACACTTTTTTAATATTAACTGTTCTATAAAAAACATTGATTGCTTTGATACGAGTTTAGTGGCATTTTGTATAAACTTCATCAATCATATATCATATTGAAAACTTAAAGAGAATTAAACTATAACAAAATATTGCCATATATCAAATTAAATGCAAGAATGCCATAACATTTCCATATTAATTATAATTAAACAAGTTTCAGTTTTTATGTTGTCATGCAATCTTCTTATTCACTGTATATATATTACTAAAACAACATATATTACTTGACTCAAATTTCAGATGAAATAATATACTTTGCATTGCTTTAGTAACCGCTTAAAATATATATCTTTTCAAATACCTCTTAACCAGTATGAATTGTTTCAATTACCTCTGAAATGATATCTCCTTTTTTCCATTGACTCCTTAATTAGGGCCCCGTATCGGAGATACGGGTGCCCTATAGTAATCACTCTGTCTGTCTGTCCGTCCGTCTGTCCGTCCGTCCGTCCGTCTGTCTGTCCGTCTGTCCACAAATTTTGTTTTTACATAATAACTTTGGTATTCATTGCCAGATTTGCATGAAACTTGGTCAACATGTTCAATAAACAAATATAAAACACAAGGTTGAATGCTAAGGTCACTGGGTCAAAGGTCAAGGTCATATGAGGGTAGAATTCAAGTCATACTGTATCGGCGATATCCGATACGGGTGAATACCAGATTTGCATGAAACTTGGTCAACATGTTCAATAAACAAATATAAAACACAAGGTTGAATGCTAAGGTCAATGGGTCAAAGGTCAAAGTCATATGAGGGTAGAATTCAAGTCATACTGTATCGGCGATATCCGATACGGGTGAATACCAGATTTGCATGAAACTTGGTCAACATGTTCAATAAACAAATATAAAACACAAGGTTGAATGCTAAGGTCAATGGGTCAAAGGTCAAAGTCATATGAGGGTAGAATTCAAGTCATACTGTATCGGCGATATCCGATACGGGTGAATACCAGATTTGCATGAAACTTGGTCAACATGTTCAATAAACAAATATAAAACACAAGGTTGAATGCTAAGGTCAATGGGTCAAAGGTCAAAGTCATATTAGGGTAGAATTCAAGTCATACTGTATCGGCGATATCCGATACGGGTGATGTGAAATAGTTGACAGTTTCTTTGCTGAATGATGAAATGAGACAATGTGTCCTAGCCAGTGTCAATTTTGATAATTTGAGAAATGACATTTTTTTGCGGGAGGGAGTAGGTTGGCGTGGGGGATATCTACAGCCGCAATACGGGGCCCTTCCTGACCTGTCAGTGTTCTAGTATAAATAGTAATGATAACTTTTGTTTAAGTGAGTAAACATTGTTTATAATTGCAAACTAAGGAACTAAGGAAAGTTTACGATTTGAATTAATTGTTTTTTAATTTTCAACATCATTTACGTTATAAACAAACATATATTAAATGCTAAAGCTAAAAATATGCTTATGTTGCATGTTTCAGTTATGTTAGTGAACTTTTTCACACATGTGTACCGAGTCAATTGTGTAAACAGAAATGGAACAATGGTTAAGGTATATTAAACATTTTGCAATGGATACGGGTCCAGTGGACCTCTTGTTATGATATATAGTGCCTGTGATGAGATATGTTGACCTTGTTAGCTTTCCTTTGTTTCGATAAGCTAAAAAAGACCGTTTTAGTACTGACCTAAGTTAGGCTTACAGACTTAATGAGGTGATTTAATTAGTATCGACTTATCTGACTTACCAGTAATGGAAATCGAAAACTAACTGTTCTGCTTTTGATGCATACATCGTCCCTACAACTTTGGCATATTTCATGACAAAAATTAATGCCATGAAATTATTTATTTGATTGGTTGAAGGTGATAAAACCTTAACCAATTGTAAATACTTGTCCTTTGAAAGTTATAGAGGAGAGAAACTGGACTTCAATTCTGGTCTAACCTACTGTTGCAGTATAGCTTGTGAGAATGTCCAATCTGAATCCCTGTCTACTCCGGTCTTATTGTTCAGTCCTATTGGCGCCTACTGGTATGTAAACTGGCCAAAACTTTATGGTCCAAGTGACTTCCGGTTTAGACAAGTTACACTGTATGATGCTATATGATTATTTTGATGTAAATCAAAGGATGACACTGGTTGAATATGCAAGAAAATGTGCACAGGGCCTCAAATTACATCCATAATGACATATTCCAAGGATGCAGATTTATGTGCCTCGAAAACAGATCCCTTTGATTTCAAAGGTGACTGGGTGTAGAGTGGCCAGGTTTGGGCTAAGCGAAAAGTTTATTGTTATATAGAAGGCCCATCAATCATTATTTTCCTATGAGACCTTTCTCAGGTTGATTTGGCTTGAATGAAAAGAAAAGTGGTCCTATAGAATTCAGCTGTAGTGCCCTGTGATGTGTTGAGCTACTGTCAAGGTCTTTATTTTCAAAAGGATCTTGCAAGAAAAGAAATTCAGACTGCGGAAATAAAAACTGTATATGATCTTGAGAGCTATAACCTTAAATGGCCTACCTGTGACCTGTTTCTGAGAGTTGACTTGTTGAATATTGTTGATGTTTGGCCAAGTGTTGTTGGGTCAAATGGACTAATGTTAGTGCCTTAAAAATCTTTTATGACAAAGCCCTTGTTCATATTTGTTTGATTTTGTCAAATATTGTAAAATATGATATTGATATGGTAAAAATATTGTAGAATTATTGTGTAAAGTGACAGTACATAGTGCCCATGCTATGGCATATATAATGGATACTCCTATACCTTAGGTGGTAGCTGGCCGACCTTTTTTTCTATTGGATATGATTTTGCATAATGCAGTGCCTGTCAAAAGTATCTCGCCGCTAAAACCTCTAACATTGTTTTAGTTTATGATGGAGTAACAACTTATGTGTATTTTTTGTTCAATATTTTTCATATCATAACTTTTACAGAATTTTCTGAGAACCCTTTTCTTTTTAAATTAAAACTTTAATGATATAAATCCTTGCTGAGAAGTCTGTATTAAATCTGAAAGTAGGGGAGTGGACATTTATTTTTTAAAGAAAAAATTATTCCAACACATTAAAAACTTATTAAATGGTAATTTATTTTAAATCATAAGCTGATCGTTTTCTCTATCTTAAATAACATGCATAAATTAAGTTAAGTATTGGGTACTAGACAAGGAATCTCACATGTACAATGTTTAATAAATTATGCCCCTTAGGAAACTTTTTTTCTTTCAGCCGAGAATTTTGGTGTTTTCAGCAATGAGTAAATTGCCTTTCTTTTGTAGATTTATACCTTTATAGCAGGATGTGTGTTTCCTGGTCTACATTAGTTAAAGAGTTTAAAGTTCGGTTTATGACAGGGTATTGTTATAATTAAACTTCTGGTATATACAAATATGTATTCATATTGACTACAAAAGGGCCATTTTATTTGTAAAATATGTTATTGAAGCTCGATGCTAGGTATAAGACAGCAATGTCTGTGACTCTCACTTTCTTGCTTTAATATTCTTTTAGATGGATTATCTTCTAGATCTGCCAAATTTGATAAGTTTTTAAAAGTTATCCATATTTTAAAGAAATCTTGACAAACACATTTATTCTTTACTGTTCACCAATTTATCAAGGGAGACAACTCAAGGATTGGAAAATGTAACAAATTGAAGTTTTTTAAGGAATTGGATTAGAAACAAGAGGATAAGCTCCGATTGTTATCAGATAGGTTTACATTTTCATTCTAAGTCAATACATAATCATATAATATGGCATGTATTATTTAAATAGGTATTTTAAGATGCTTTCGAAGATTTACTTATTGTACAAGTACAGATATTTTGTATATGTTGATATTGCTTCAGTATTTATTGTATATTTGATGTTATTTAGATTTTTTGTCGTGCTTTTTGTGAACTAGTCATAATTCTTTAATCTTCAAACACATTAATACATAACATTGTTATTCCAGACGCTTTGTTCCTAATTCACATTAATTTTGTAATTAGAAACTCACAAGATTAAATTTTATAGATCTTAGCTTATCATTCACCGCTGAAGACAATATGAACTCTTCCATTTCAAAAGACTGTATTATTTCAAAAATTGGATTAGTTCAAAATTTCAGAGGTGAATGATTTTTTAAATTTTTAGGAAATTAACAATTGTTTTATTTGTACAGTTTATTTTCATTCTAAAAATCAGAATTTCAATATTGTTAATTGAGTAACTTATGCACAAAAAACAAAGTTAATATAGGATGTGAAACGTTAAGTTTGATTTCAATGTTTCTGGATCCCTTATTGGAGACATATATGCTCCTGTACCTTTATGCCTGGATGTAAATCTCGATTCCTATCCAGTTTCACTTTTAAAGAAAATAATTTTTTTATTTGCAAAAAAAAAAAAAAAACATTTCAATGATTTACAACACTTTTAAATTTAATAGCAGAAGCAAAAAAAATTAAAGAAAATCATAATACAGGAATCACTTCACACAAATATTATTTTGAATTTTCATTAAAGAAATCAAATGAGTGAATTCAAGCCCGTAAAACCTATAATTTGTGTACAGTAGCGTATAAAGCTGACAAGGCTTTACTGTAAATGTATCCCCGTGAATATTTATTATTTGGTGTTTATATAAACCGAAAAGCATTCCTGCTTATATGTATAAATATATTACCATATATTTGTATTGTTTTATAAAACCAAAGCTTGAATTATTTTGATGTTACATTTCCCTGTGAACAGTTTCCCCTATAGGATATAAATTGTCATTAAGAACACTGGTACAGATGAGAGGGAGTGTGGCATACTGTAAATGTGCTTATTTTAGTGGGAATTTTATTTTAGTGATTCGTTTTATGAAAGCATTCGTCAAAATTATGATTGCGCGGAACACAGTTTCTATATTTAATTGCTGTCTACAGCAAATATTGTGAGTGGGCTGATTCATCATTTGGCTCGTCTGTTAACATTTGGTTATGTGCTAATATTTAAATATGCCAAGATAAGTGTGTTTACAGTACTCCTCACCTTGAAGAAAGGCTTCCTATTTTGGACCCTACAATTGAACAGTTTAGTAAATTTGCTAAACTATTCATTTTTTCTTAGACTTAATGATTTCATCTAAAATAACAGATCAATAGTTGTTGTTTAAAAAAAATATGTTTGGTGTACAAACATACATTTTTGTTTATGATTTAAGGTCTCGGCTATCATAATCTCTCCCCTGTCAATTTTAAAAAGTTGAAAAATATGAGTTTAATAGACATTAAATAGGTATTCATGGACTCGCTGGGTTGACTTTCCATGGATACATCCAGTATTTTCAGTGACATTTTCTTTGACACTGTGATTAACCTAAACATTTCATTATTTTTATTTCTTAAAATCACATTTTCTTTTATCATTGTGAATTTCAGTTTATGTTAAGATCAACTTATTTGTTTGCAAGAAAAATGCAAAAACAATGTATTGGTTCTTAAAAAACTATATTTCCAGTTCACTGATGGTAATTGCATGTAGTCAGTCCTATTTTGTCGTGTTTGTTTTGTCAAAAAGAAGAGTTGGTGAGAACATTTGGAACTGGTTTATCTGGTCTTGCTAGTAGGTTGGTGAGATTTGGTCTATGGTTTGAGTCCAGCTGTTCACACATTGTCAAGGCAACTTTGAAATAGTTGCAGGATGTAATCACGGGTTTTGGTTGACCTGACATTTGTCGATTTTAGACGATCATAAAGCATTCTCTCAGAATTTTGAAAGGTCAAATATACTTGTCCTTCCAAACCCAAGAGTCAATCTCATTATGGAGTGTCGAAAGATACTTGCAATGGTCTATTGAAGGTCTTGATTTAATAATTTCGGAGCTATTGAATATTTCCTTATAAGTGCCTGGAATTTTGGACAAATATGTTTGTTTAAAGTTACAAAACCCTTATTAAGTGCTGACTGCAACATACATTATTCAGTCATGTGACCTAATTATTCTAAGCGGGATTCCAGGGCTGTTTAAATATTCCAGAATTTTTGACTGAGTGTAACTCCATAATTTATAGTAGGCCCAGCGCCTGCATAAAAACCACACCCGGATTCATATATAGTTATGTTGCATTTTGACCTGAAAATTGCAGTATCTTCAAGACCTGTTATTGTTGAACAATTGTACAGGTCTAAGTTATTGCTAGCCAGGTAATGTTCGAGATCTGACTTAGCTCTGGCAAATATTTCTCCAGGTCTAACCTAGTTTTAGACAGGAATTTTACCCAAAAATGTTGACGCAAAGACCGATGCATTGTTCAGCATGATAAAAGGCAGAACTGACAAATTTTCTACAAATTTACTGAAGCCTATAGCTTAGCAGAGAGATTGGTATATGAAGTCTAGATTGGTGTTTGTCTTAATGGCATCAGTGGTGCCGGATTTGAAGTCAAGAATGTTGGCTTTGAAGGGTAGACATGGTGTTTTGTATGATTTGTATGTATATTGATCTGCGCATCGTCAGCAACACCTGTCATTAGAGCAGTGTCACATGGGTTTCTTATGTTGAGATTTGCAGGGTTCCTTTTTTTAGCAAGAAATTGTGTTTTGTTTGAAGTTATAGATTAAATATCCTGGTGCTTATATTGAAGTCTTGACTTCTGTTTGGTTTTAAGTGGCGGCTGGGTTTGGTTTTATACCTAACAGGAACTCTGCCTTATATCTAGCTGTGTTCTAGCCAAGGATTTGTCCAGTAGAAGAATGCTATTGGTGGGACCATAAAAACCGGTTGTGACGTTAACTAGTACTTGTTGTACATGCTTTTTGTATTGTTTATCGATAAATATTGTCTTATTAAAGCATATTTTAGAAACTGAATTCTGTTTTGCTGTTCATTTCTGTACCATTAAGGAAAATTAAAGATTTTGCATTTAGCAAAAGATAAATTAATCAGATCTGAGTCTTTCGCTCGGTTGTTGTTTAAAAGTGAATATCTTTGATATATTTTTAATGGCACCAAGTCGGTTTACTGCATATAGTTTGCTTTTCCCTTTGATTATTATACCCCTCGCAACGAAGTTAGGGGGGGAGGAGATACAGTCAAAATTGTTTTAAGAAACCGTCCAAGAGATCCAAGGAAAAAGGTCACATATGACAGTTGGTCTCTTAATTAAATCACCACTTTTTGAGAAATGACAAAAAGGACATACAGTTTTAGACTCTTTAATTACAACTTGCATTGTGTTTTAAAATCATATACAACATTGATGTAAAATTATCAAAAGTCAGTAAAAGAGTTTAATTTTTACGGTATTTTGTGGAGTAATTTTTACTCCAACTGTATACTGGAATCAGGTTGTCCGTCTGTCTGCAGATACATGATCTACCTACTACTCCTCCTAAACCACTGAGAGGATTTCAATAATGGTGGCAATAATCCTTACACATTGTAGATGTGTGTAATCGATATCATGTTAAAAAAATGGCTGCAATGGTAACCAGGGAGTATAAATTGTTTTTTTGGAGAAAACGATACACCGGCTACTCCTCCCAAAGTACTGAGAGGATTTCAATGAAACTTGGTGGCAAAAATCCTTATAAATTGTAGATGTGTGTACAGTAATTTATATTGCGTTAAAAATGGTTGCCATGGTAACCAGCGACTATACATTATTTTTTGGGAGAAAACGATTTGTTGCCTTAGCAACCAGAGACTATACATTGTTTTTTGGAAGAAAACGATATACCGGCTATTCCTTCCAAAGTACTGAGAGGATTTCAACGACAATTGGTGGCAGAAATCCTTATATATTGTAGATGTGCATAATATATATCGCGTTAAAAAAATAGTATACTCATAAGTGCAACCTCCGAGTTTTACTTGGGTTTAAATAACGTACAAGATTACACATGGTCTTTTGCTTTCTTCAGAAAATGCACACAGAAGTCCCTAAAATTCTGGACTATAATGGGAAAAGAGTATTATGTTCATCATTTCCATAGTTGAGGCGATTATAGAAACAAGGATGTCTTGGTCACAGGGACTTGTGGCCAGGAGGCATGAATCCTGTAGTATCTTACACTTGAATGAATATTTTTGGGTAGCATATTAGCATGGACGGCACCCCCTCCTCTAAAATTTGTCAAGTGACCATTTTTTGCGAGAATTGAACTAAGAATTTCATCATCAGATAGCATTGCAAAGCATATATTGGGTAGAAATATTTATACAAAAAATCGGAGCTACACCCGAAATCCGACTGTTTTTAAGTCTTATATATTAATTTAGTGTAAAATATTATATATGTCTGACAATGAACTAGCCCCTCCCCCACCTCGTCCATATTTCTTTGGATGACATACGAGGGATGTTCGAAAATTTTTGCAAATGACATGTTTTTTTTTTCAGAAACGCTTATCAAAATTTGAATGCATTTTTCTAGTTACCTTAAAAAAATGTTCCCTTTTAACTTGAACACATCGTTTCAATCTTAGAATCCACTTTTTGAATCAATTTTCATACTTTTCTTTGGGTACACTAATCAGAAACGGGTAAACTGCAAATGCCAGCTCACTTCTTGACCTATATCTCCTATCAGATATACATAAGTGTATGTTTTTTTGTTTTTGTTTTTATTTCGGAGAGGAAAAAATCACACGGGGCAAGGTCTGGGCTGAATGGAGGATGTGCCTATAAAATGAACTACAGTTGCTGATTTGTGGGCTAGGGTATTACCATGTAACAATTGGACAAAACTACATTCTTATTGAAGCTTCCAGACATACCCTACTTTTTCGAACAGCAATTTGCATGATTTGTCCACTACTTCTGAAGAATATTGCGTATAATACCTTCTTTGCTGTCAGTGTTCGTTTAGAAATACTGGTTATTTTGACATGTTTCAAAGCCGAAATCATATTGTCAATTTTCCTCTTAGGCTCATAAAAATGCACCAATGTCGCCCATTATGAGACTGTCAACTGTCCTTTTCTGATATTTTTGGTACTTCTTCAGCAGTCTCTTAGCCATTTGTACCCTTGTACCTTTCTGTTCGTCAGTGAGTAAATGTGGGATCCAACGAGCGCTTATTTTTCTAACCTTGAGATTGTTCTTCTGAAAGTTGGTCAACGCGCATCTTTCTCAATGATTTACTTGATTTGATTGACGTTCAATTTCTTGGTAACCACGGGTCTAAGTCTTCCTGAGTTAGGGGCATCTTTGACCGATTCATGACCAGAATACAATTTTTAAAAAACATCTATAAGGGAACTGGTTAGTGGATTTCAATGAAATTCATACACACAACACATGGATGAGCAGTGAACTAGTTCGTACCACAGGGACCTAAGGATTTGTTACAGCTAGTTTTGGACCTAACCTTAGGTGCATAGAATTAGTTTAGATTAAGTTTTAATAAAAATGCCCCCTCATTGGTCATAAAGGCTGAAGGGTGGAAAGCTTTCAAGTTCGAAAAATCGACCGCACCTTGGAGGAAATCTTTCCAACGGCACCAAGCTTTTTTTATTTTTTTTTTTATCTCACACCCCCAGTGTAAAATAACCCTGAACACTCTAGTTTATGTTCAAAACTAGCTATAAGAAATTATCACGTCCCTGTGGTTCGTACTGGTTTAATGCACGTAAATCACTTGGTACTCGAGTATACGGTGCGTTTGCAAAAGATTTCGAACACTTTTGTGGAGAACAAATATGCAATTTAATGAGAGGCCGGACACCCTATACACAAAAGTTCATTCCAAAAAAAATGTACGCCCCCTCTAACTCAAAATCCTTGATCCGCCTATGATTAGTATTTTATAATGACTTTTACAATTTGCATGAAAACAAATATTTCTATCGGGCGAATTCATTTTATAGTCCAAAGCAGAATACATAGTCACCACACGCGTTTTTTTTCCAGAACCGTAAACAAAACACGAAGTTTTGGGTTTCAACAACATTTTAAAATGAGTGACCAAAAGTAGTGCGTGGCTATCTGGTCTAATACCAACCTACTTCTAAATGGAAATAGTGATTAATCAATAGAAGAGAATATAAAAGATATGTCAAATCACTCAACAGTTTATTCTTGACTCGCATAGATTTTTATATGTTTTTACTATTTCTCTCTCTCTACCTCCGTCAAGCGGTTAAATTTCACAAAAAATCGACTATCAGACTTTTTCAGTGTCTGATAGTCGATTTTTTGTGTGAAATTTAACCGCTTGACGTATCCAGCTGAAATTTGGCAATTATTTTCATTGTGAGTGTAGATGATTGATAACATAAAAAGAAAATTGGAAAATTTTGTTTTTATATATTTAAAAAAAAATATTTCGCTATGTATTAGAGATGGTTATTCTCCTGGCCACAAGTACCTATGTACAATAATTATGTGTAACTACAATAAAATACTGAAAGCATATCGAAACCTTACAATTGAAAGGCCCAATATACGTAACTTTCGGCAAAACCTGAGGCAAAAATCAAGCCTAATCACTTATTATATTGATAGATTTAGTTAAGATTAACTGATATCAACAATATTCAAAATGAATCCTTACGCTGTTACCGGAGCAGCAGCAGTTAAAACTCGATATTTGTAAACACGTGTCCATTTTGAACTGTCTTCTAACTTCGGTTTATTGTTGAAGTGGGCCATACCTGAATTATTTTCAATTCTATGGATTTTTCTGTCAATAGTTTTTTGTAAGTTACCGCTCAGGTTTACTTCGTTTTTTACATATTTTCGCAAGGTTATCAACTGGAATTGTTTTCATAATTTTTCAAATTTCCCGAATAAAAAATCTGAAGTTACGTATAGGGCCTTTATGTACTAATAAAACCAGGTCCCGTGGCGAGGTTCACTTAAAACTGGACAAACCTGTATATTGTATAGTAAATGCGTAGCAAAACGGCTCACGTGCTCAAACGTCATTCATGCGATTGGTTAAATCCCAAACGTCATTCATGCGATTGGTCGAATCAAAATATGAATTATGGGAGTTGTAGAGCTAGTTCCCATAAGTCTCGGTTTCCACTGGCTCTGGTCATGTGAGCAATAACAAAGATATTTTAAGATAGGAATTCAATTGTCCTTTTTGATAAAATGCGACCCAAAAATGGCCATCTTAGTCAAAATATAGCTGTGTAACGAATCGTCAGGTCCCTGTGATTGTAGTTTTCCCGCCATAAAGTCTCGATCACGTGGCTCTCCCGTGTACGCATTTCTACGATGCAGTTGTTGTGAGCATGTCCCCGGATTATACTAGGCCATGTCATGGAATAATCCCCAACAGAAATACAGTCATTCCTTATATGGAATAATTAATTTTCATAGTAATGGATATATTACCACGGACTAGTACTATTACTGGAGATAAAATTCTTCTTTGCATGTGATTTGAAGTTGACTGTCAAATGCAACCACCATCGTTCTCGTGTCGTTGTGAAATTAAGGTGTATCACTGCTTGTCAGGAACATTAATTTAAAAAAAATAGAACTACAAAGAATATACCAAAAGAAAAAAATGCAAGTTTTGGTACTCATATATTTATTTACCGGTAACATTTCTATAGAATTAAAAAAGGCGGCCTCGAAAATGAAGCTGCTTTGTACGTCGTATTTATTGACCATACCCACACAAAAAAAATGTAGTTTGAAAAAAAAAACTGTCCGCGCTGAGCGTCGAACACCTTTGCCAGCTCACAGGTAAGCGTCTCAGGTGTGTCATCGACCGGTAGGTGAGGCCGCAGGTGTGCCGACTGTTTTCTGTACTCTTTAGTGAAGAGTTCCACTCGTTATTAGCCGGGATTTATAACAACCTACAAGCTGCCGATCGTAAGTATCCCAGCTACCGGATAGAGATTTAAATACCTGTATACTAACCGGAGTCAGATCGATCCATTTAATTTGTTTACAATTAGAGATCAGCTCGGGACTTAACTGTGATATAATTGTTCAGTAAGTCCCATCGCATCGATGCTCGTTGATTTTATTGACAAGATGTGATATGACATATCCGGGGTCCCATTTGAAAAAAACCCAACAAAATTTAGTATGTTTTGTAAACGTGACGTCCCTTTTGATGTTATATATATATATATATATATATTCACCTGTACCTAAGTACGTGTTATACCTTTATACGAATTCCAGGTATTTCACTTGTTATGTAACTACAAATGAATATCTTGCAAAAAGCAACAAATATACATTTCTTTCTCTTCTTCCTTAAATGATCTATCTTCACTATATTGATGGAGGATCAAAATTAGAAGAATAAAATGTGCATGTACATTGTATAACATTTTTATCATAAGCAGGTCTTCTTCACTGAAAATTGTATTAATTTCTATGCTTTTCACATGAATAATTAATCTGTTTTTCATTGGTATTTGTCTTTATATTTAAAACATATGTTTGTTGACATATTCTTTCATCAATAATAATGATAACAGATTTTTTTAAACAAACAAATTAAGAACTGGACACTGTCAATTCCGGTTTTATTAACTTTTATCTCAGTGGTTTTATGGGGTGCCAGACCTTTCGCCCCAAATATATAGTACAAAGTCCCTCGCCTCTTTTCTTCCGCATCGCCACATTTTTATATTGCATTGTCCTTAATATAAAGCCATGTCACAAAAAAAATGTCCCGAATATTTGGGGCAAACTGATCTAATTGCCCTTTGTCAGATTGTCCCATTGCTACATTATGTCCAAAAAACGTCTCTATGTCTTTTTATGACTCATATTTGTGTGACTTTTTTTTGTTTTAGGTTTTACAGTCTGTAAGTCTTTTTATGACTCATATTTGTGTTACTTTTTTTGTTTTAAGTTTTACAGTCTGTAAGTCTTTTTATGACTGATATTTGTGTTACTTTTTTGTTTTAGGTTTTACAGCCTGTAAGTCTTTTTATGACTCATATTTGTGTTACTTTTTTTGTTTTAGGTTTTACAGAACACAATGCTGCCTAAAGGTTTACTGAGGGTACTCCTTGGTATCACAAATGTCCTATTCTTTGTAAGTCTGACATTATTTTTTCCAAGAATTAAAAAAAGTAATAATATAAATGGAGAAATGAAATAAATCGGTGATTAAATTTCTAGTTTAGGAGGCACAGTGGTCTAGTGGTAGGACGTCAAGCTTGTGATCGAAGGGTTGTGAGTTTGAGTCCCGGCCATGGCACTTGTGTTGTATCTTTTATGAGCAAGATACTTTACTCCACGTGTTCCAGTCTACCCAGCTGTAAATGAGTACGTGGTTGGGCAGTGCTAGAAATTTTAGAATGCTAGCTGCGAGTGCTGAAATGGCAGCACCAGTTGTATGCTCCTCATGGAGTTGAGAAAGATATTGGCTGGTTGCTAAGGCCCTATAACCAATGGATGATAATTTGTGAACCGCTTTGAAGGCCAGCGTAAACTTTTATGTTGGTGTAGCCCGGGTTTGCTCAGACCCTGGTACCGGACTTATTTAGACATTTTGACTCCATGCTTGACACTCAGCATTATGTGAGTGGAACGACTGGTTCACCCGTGTAATGTGATCATGACCGGACAGGTTTTCAGCTTGTGGCCTTCAGCAGTATACTTCAGTGTGGTAGCACTTTAAATTGGCACAATATCCAGACTATATAGCTATCACAAGGAGGCTTACAGGAACATATCACAGTCTCCCAGAGTCACTCACCCAACAAAACACATACATTGGGAGGCCGTCCTTAAATGACCTCAGCTGTTAATAGGACGTAAAACAACCGAACAAAACCTTTTCTTGATATAAATGCTGTAATATTTCTTTTGTATTTTTGCTTTCATTATTTAAAGTTTTTTATTGTATCTATAATGAAATATTTTGAAATAATAATAAAAAAAATACTGTGCCTCATTTTGTCCTTGTCCTGAAATAGATTATTTTGTACAATGCATCATTCAAAAATTAAAGAAGAGATAACATTTCTAAGCATATGTATGATGGTTATGTGGTGTGCCATGTGTCATCCACTTTAGCCTCAACTCTGATTCTTACTATTAAAGCAATATTGGGTGCAGGGAGTACATGGTATACCCTGCATCAATCTAGTATTCAAGTAACTGACATTTCCTATTTGACGTAAGTACCATGTCACTTTTCTAGCCTGTTTACATATTTTTTGTACGACATATTAACAGATTGCTGGTGGAACAGCCCTAGGGGTGGGCGTGTGGTACTCGATGGACAAGTTGTTCATTGCCGATATCATCGGGACAGACCTGTTTTCTGCGGCCTCTTACCTCTTCGTTTTCTGTGGGGCTTGCATCGTCATCATTGCTTTCTTAGGATGTGCAGCCACAGTTTTTGAGAGCAAAAAAATGTTGATCTTTGTAAGTAACATAGAAAATCAGTGTATACATCAAATCAACATGCTTTGGGTAATACTTTAAAATCCATTTTTTTCACGTGTGGAATTTTTTGCTTAGTCAGCTTCCAAACAGTTCGCGCTGATGGTCATGCTGTTTTACACTGTGAACCTATAATACTTTTATACACAGTAGACTTTGAGTGGTGGTGAATATGTTCACTCGTGGATGAATTCACAGAGATTTTAAGTGACATCGAAATAAGCAAAAATTTCCAAACCGCGAGCAATTCCACTTTTACAGTATCTCCCTGTGCATGTCATCACAAATCAGTATTTTTTAACCATGACAACTTATTCTGTAAATGTTAAAAAAAACCACAATAGCATATGTATAAAACTTAATATACTTGTTTATATTTTATCAAACTTGTCACCAAATATGACCTGATATTGTATCATGCTTGTTCTCACTTACGGTGACCAAATATCACATCACAATTGTCATGATATACCCGATTGGTATATGGTACATCATACCTGACACTTAGGTGACCAGATATGGTATATCATACTTGTATCTTAAGGTGACCAGATATGGTATATCATACTTGTATCTTAAGGTGACCAGATATGGTATATCATACTTGTAACTTAAGGTGACCAGATATGGTATATCATACTTGTATCTTAAGGTGACCAGATATGGTATATCATACTTGTATCTTAAGGTGACCAGATATGGTATATCATACTTGTAACTTAAGGTGACCAGATATGGTATATCATACTTGTATCTTAAGGTGACCAGAAATGGTATATTATACTTGTATCTTAAGGTGACCAGATATAGTATATCATACTTGTATCTTAAGGTGACCAGATATAGTATATCATACTTGTATCTTACGGTGACCAGATATGGTATATTATACTTGTATCTTAAGGTGACCAGAAATGGTATATCATACTTGTATTTTAAGGTAACCAGATATGGTACATCATATTTGTCACTTTAATTGACCAGATATGATATATCATACTTGTATCTTAAGGTGACCAGAAATGGTATATCATACTTGTACCTTAAGGTGACCAGATATGGTACATCATATTTGTCACTTTAATTGACCAGATATGATATATCATAATTGTATCTTAAGGTGACCAGATATGGTATATCATACTTGTATCTTAAGGTGACCAGATATGGTATATCATACTTGTATCTTAAGGTGACCAGAAATGGTATATTATACTTGTATCTTAAGGTGACCAGATATGGTATATCATACTTGTATCTTAAGGTGACCAGATATGGTGTATCATACTTGTAAATTAAGGTGACCAGATATGTTATATCCTACTTGTAGCTGAAGGTGACCAGATATGGTATATCATACTTGTAGCTGAAGGTGACCAGATATAGTATATCATACTTTTAAATTAAGGTGACCAGATATGGTATATCATACTTGTATTTTAAGGTAACCAGATATGGTACATCATATTTGTCACTTTAATTGACCAGATATGATATATCATAATTGTATCTTAAGGTGACCAGATATGGTATATCATACTTGTATCTTAAGGTGACCAGATATGGTATATCATACATGTACTTGTATCTTAAGGTGACCAGATATGGTATATCATACTTGTAACTTAAGGTGACCAGATATGGTATATCATACTTGTATCTTAAGGTGACCAGATATGGTATATCATACTTGTATCTTAAGGTGACCAGATATGGTATATCATACTTGTATCTTAAGGTGACCAGATATGGTATATCATACTTGTATCTTAAGGTGACCAGATATGGTATATCATACTTGTATCTTAAGGTGACCAGATATGGTATATCATACTTGTAACTTAAGGTGACAAGATATAATATATCATACTTGTATCTTAAGGTGACCAGATATGGTATATCATACTTGTATCTTAAGGTGACCAGATAAGGCAGTGATTCAGATTGCCCTGTCTTACTAAAGGACAGATGTCCTAAATGCTGAAATTTTCTTAGGCCATTTTGTCCGGAACTACAAAAAAGTTTAGGCCATTGTGCTGAAATTTTCTTTGTGCCGTCGACATAGGATACATATATATTAAGTAACAAAAATAATGCTTGTGTTAATCAGGGACGTATATGTGTAAATAAAGAATAAAATAATATATCATAATATCAAAAATACATAGTCTTATTATGGCATAGAAAAGGGTATCACATAGAACATTTTTGTTGTGCTTTTTAGGTATATTTATATTTTCAGTATTAAATATAATGCTTGAGTGAATAAATGAACAAAATAGATATCAATATAAAAAAATTTATAGTCTTTAATACACCATAGAATTGCCAATAGTATATAAAGAGAGAATGAGGTTACATCTGTATGGCGTATAATTAGAGTTACGCCCCTTGATTCGGACTTTCACGTCACGGTAATTTTACCGATTTTCTTACAAAATACACATTTTTTTAACACTAAAACTTAACCATAACTTTCAAATGACATATATAACTGTAATTAATTAGTTATTTGTTGCATAAAATATTGATATTTAACGCTTGCTTGACTAGATTCCTATGGCGTATTTTAGTGTCTGAGAGCCTCCGATATAAAATCGTTTTTTGGTACAAAGGACACATTTTTTTTTCAATGAATCTTATCTATGGCGCCGAAAATATCATATGGCGTACCTATGGCGTATTTTCTATTGCGTATTTTAGTGTGACCGTTTTCTGACCCTCTTGCAGCATTTTTCGTTTTTTAGGTCCCATGTTTTTTTCTGTATCTCCTGAACGCTTACAAAAGATCGTTACTATTGCAGCAAAGTACAAGCGCCCAAATGATAGCAGTTATTATTTTACATCGTCCAAACGTTTGTAAAAGCTTATATGACATAGAATGGTAATACGCGCCCGAGTGATAACAGTTTTGTTATGTTTGATCGCTGTGAAGTTCAGGAAATAGACAAACGATTGTATTTCGACGGATATTTTGACTTTAGATAAAAATACTTTCAGTTGTCTTTTGCAAATGATAATTCATCGGCCATTTAGTCTGATAAAATAAAAAACCTACCGGCCCTTATGTCCCATGAGAGATATTTTTCTCGGCGATTTGCATTTTCAATCGGCCATTTGCCGATGGCCGAGCCCAATCTGAATCACTGTAAGGTATATCATACTTGTAGCTAAGGTGACCAGATAAGGTATATCATACTTGTAGCTAAGGTGACCAGATATGGTATATCATACTTGTATCTTAAGGTGACCAGATATGGTATATCATACTTGTATCTTAAGGTGACCAGATATGGTATATCATACTTGTATCTTAAAGTGACCAGATATGGTATATCATACTTGTATCTTAAGGTGACCAGATATGGTATATCATACTTGTATCTTAAGGTGACCTGATAAGGTACATCATATATATCATACTTGGTCAATGTCACAGTTGGCATATCGTTCCTGTAATTATGATGTTGCTTTATGTATATGCTAAGTAATGACATGATCAGTGGTAATTGTCTTTATTTCAGTACTTGTTCCTCGTCATCCTCATTCTCATAGTGTTTTTATCAGCCGCCATTGTAGCTGCTGTATTCCAAGGGGAGGTAAGTCAATGAAGCAAAAAACCCATTTCAATACAAATGATCGTTGTTCAGGGGATCACAAAAATTCATAAATATAATCCTTGAATTTCTGTCACCACTGAGACAGAAATAATTCAATTAAGTGTATATTATCAATTTTGCTATTAATGATTTAACATTGGCTTAATTATTTAATAAGCACACAATACTATCAACTTATGAATGTTTTATTACAGTTAACAAGTTCTCTGGTTGGCCGCATGCAGACGACATTGAAACAGAATTACGTCAACCCGATCAATGGTAATGAAGAAAAAAGGAGAATCACAGAAGCCTGGAACTATGCACAAAAGACGGTTTGTAGTACAATTTGTCCTGGACATATCATCACCCGATATTATCGTCACCCTCACTTACTGCCAATTTAACCCGAAGAAGATTTCCTTCCTACATCATTCCCTTCATAAGTCTTCCACCCTCGCATTGCTTCAGTTGCTTCAAAATACAAAAGTCCAAAATTTCCTATTCTGTTCCCACAATTTCATCGCCAGTTTCATTGCATGAAGCTATTTGAGACTCATTCAATCTTTTTATTAATTATATACATGAAAATATGTACAAATATTAAATGTAATTAGTGATCAATGAAATTATGAACATTTACTTTCTTAATTGTTTTGAAAAACAACATATTGGTTAAATAAAATCATAGGGAACATTTTTCAATGGATGTTGCCTTCGTGGTACTCGTGGTAAATTACAGAATCAAAAAGTTTAATGTGGTGCTGATTTTAATCTTAACTCTAATTGTCCGAATATATGATATTTACCATTGTCATTTTGTTTACAGTTGAGGTGTTGTGGGGTAGATGACAGTGGATATGGTATCTACAGGGAAACACAGTGGTACCGTGACCAAGTGGCACAGGGTAAGTTACAAACTATACAAACTATCGGAAATTGTTCTTATTTAATTGGGGCTCCATCTGTCCGTCTGAGGGCCTCTTTAAAACCCTGTTCTTGATTGTTATATTTCATATGGGTTGGTCATTGGCAGTAGATGACTCCTATTCATGTTCAGGTCAAAGGGTGAAATGCGTTAGCTTAAAGCAATTAGTTTCTGAGCAACAAAGGTGTACGCCAAGGTGAAGCCATCAGACCCTCACTGTTTCTCATTACATAAACCTGGTAACAATTACTGATCAAACCTCAGAGTCATCAGATTAAAGGTCAAACTCCTATTTATGCTCCCCATCGAGGAAGAGGGGGACGGTATATATAAGTTTGCACATGTCAGTCGTTATATGTACTTAATTCCATGTTTAGCATGTCCCTACTTCAGCAGTAAAGATGTCACTTGAGATCGAGCAAAATACTTGATTGGGGTACCTCGTAGTTTGAAATTAAAGGTCAGACTCATATTTATGCTCCCCATTGAAGAAGAGGCAGGGGTATATTTAGTTTGCACATGTCAGTTGTTATACTTGATTCCATGTTTAGCGTGTCCTTAACTGCAGCCATCAAGATGTCACTTGAGATTGAGCAAAAACTTGATTGGGGTACTTTGTAGTTTGTATGAACTGTTCTTAACTCGTTGAATGGCCTAGTAGTACATAGGAATCCGGCTACTATTAGTCTGTGTTTTCCATGAACATGTCTGCAAAATCTATGGAGATTGCCAAATTTGATTCTCATGCCCTTGATCTTAAACTAATAGAATATGACGCCACAGAGTTTATTCTCTGTCACTTTGTTCTGTGATTTGCCACCAACACCTGTAAATTAAGACAAAGTTGTTCCTCATAGAACGACAATGGAGATTGATCACTGTGTCGGATAATCTGTTTTGCTAATCGAGCATTCCCTCCATCTTGTCATTTTCAGTGTCCATTTCACCTAGCTGTTCTTGTAAGCGTCTATTTCAGCACATTTTGTTGCTAAAGCGTATGTCACATTTATCTACAACAATGGCGATGGAATGTTCAAACTCATCAGTTTTCTTATTAAAAGCATCCACTCATCTGATAGTTGTAGATATAAATGCAGATATTTAGTTTTACATAAAAATAGAGAAAAAAAACAACTGAATAATTAATGACTTAATTGTAATTGACTAAAAAAATATACCAGTTCGTAGATGGTTAATACACTCTTTGTTTTTCTTGCTCAGTTGGCAATCTTTCATCAAATAACTTATATAAGTCTTTGCTCTTGTGGGCACAGATTTTGACTATAAAGCATATGAAAAAGAACAAAAACAAAGACTTTGCCGCAAGGCCTTTCTGCCTTCTTCAGTCCGCCTGAAGATTAAGCCTGAGAAGGCAGAAAGGCCTTGCGGCAAAGTCTTTGTTTTTTGTTCATTTTTTTATTCAACTTTGCAAGGAAAACTAATTACTTTTCTTTGCATATATATGCAAAGTCATTGTTTTTTGTTCTTTTTTATATATATATATATCGAAATCAAATAACATTTGAAAAACTTGAATTTTAGCGACTGACTTGTCTCAAGTGAACTTCATCCCTGAAACGTGTTGTGTGTACTTGGAGCACAGACAGCGGTACCAGAACTCTGATCTGTGTCAGAGAAATCCCTATGGTCCTCCAACCAACCCTGACCCAAACTCGTCCAAAAACGACAACATGTACTATGATGTAAGTATCACACATGCTTGATATCTTGTTAATGTTGCTTGATGTTTTCTTTCATCATATAAAATTCTTTGGGATTATGACTTATCATGTAAATCTCAAAGTAAATTTTTGATTCTAATTTAATTAAAAAATGTTGGTTTACTTGATATGTCCCTAATTACTTGTAATATAGTTTTAATACCTTGGGAAATGTATATATTTGGTGATGAATTCATCAGTCATAGATTCATCAGCAAAAATTCATCTCTCATAAAGTCATCACTCATAAATTCATCTCTCATAAAGTCATCACTCATAAATTCATATTCAAAAGTTCATCACTCATAAATTCATTATCAAAAAATACATATCTCATAAATTCATCATCAAAAATTCATCTCTTATAATTCATCATCAAAAATTCATCCCTCATAAATTCATCACCAAAAACTCATAAATTCATTATCAAAAATTCACCTCTCATAAATTCATCTCTCATTCACTCATAATTCATCACCAAAAATGCATCACTCATAAATTCATATTCAAAAGTTCATCTCTCATAAATTTATCATCAAAAATTCACCTCTTAAATTCTTCATAAAAAATTCATCACTCATAAATTCATTATAAAAAATTTACCTCTTAAATTCATTATAAAAAATACATCTCTCATAAATTCATTATTGAAAATTCACCTCTTAGATTCATCATAAAAATACATCTCTCATAGATTCATTATAAAAAATTCACCTCTTAAATTCATCATCAAAAATTCATCTTTCACAAATTCATCACTTTGGTGCCATTTGTTTACGAGATAACCAATACAATCTCGGTGGAAATTTTTAAAAAGTTAGGTTCATACAATAACAAATATGTATTCTGTTCTCATTTATAAACTTTCCATATGAGTTTAACTAATGGGGTTTCGGAATGATTGGATGACTCAACTGGATTATCAGGTCCAACTACCTCTTTCATTCCTAACATTTTCATGTGGACATGAGGAGATGTTTTCTCATTTAAGGGTTGTATGACTGCAGCCAAGAGTTTCGGTGAAGAGAATGCTGGAGTGATTCTCGCCATTGGTTTTGGATTTTCCTTTGTCCTGGTAGGTTATTGGACCATCTTTAGCTGGTTTCATATTTATTTATTTTGTATGCTTTAATGATAACGAAATGTATGTGTATCTTTTTAATCCTTCAAAAAAAATTCAGAAATTTATTGTAAACACACTTTTTGGAGCACTCAAATTTTTGTGCATGAAACAACTTTAAACAGATATTTAGTAAGCACAATGATGAATTGGCACACTCATATTACTTAACCGAAGAAAGCAGTGTACAGAATTTGTAATTACCATAATCATAATTTAAGAGAATATGCTTTTAGCATGAAATTTGCGAAGATCATATTACTTCTAAAATATGTATGTTTGCAATATTGTCAGGTTGTAACTATATATATTCAATAAGATCCAATATTTATATGGCATATCAATTATTTGATTTTTTGTATTAAAAGAAAAATCATTGATAATAGTATGCAAGTAATTATGGAGTTGGTAGCTTTTGATTGCACTGTTTTTATTGCAAATAACATGTAGTTAATTAGAGTGACAGTCTAAATGTGTCGCAGTCAATCTGGTTAAAATAGTTCTGATGATACAATCGAAAATAATTGGATATAAAGTTACAGCAGCGTGTATGATGTCTTCTTCCCCGTAACACTTGCATATATAAGTTCACCCTTTTCTTTTTCAGATTGCAGGGATTGCTTTATCCATTCTGCTTTTGAGAAAAATGGCCGAGTTTGATCCAGTCAGCACAAAGGTTATTTGAACCTGAGCATTGGCCGTTTGTTGGATTAAGTGCCAAGTCGCCGTGACAATGCATGGAGACGTTTTCTTCTTATTATGTGCAGGACTGAAAACTGGCATTTTCACCAGGGGGACATTTTCTCTCATTTTCAGTCTTTTGCATTGCAGGATATTGAAGATGTGTTTAATATTTTACTTCGGACACAATCGTACATACCAAATAAACTTTTTATTTCATGAATACATGTATTTCCTAAAAGGAAGAATAAGCTGCATTTTGAGAGTGAAATCATGTCCTTATTTTTAGAAAGAAATACAGACCATTTTATCTGGAGAACAATTAGTCATATTTAATACTCGAGATTTAAAGCGG
The DNA here is from genome assembly GCA_947623455.1 of Mimachlamys varia. Lineage (NCBI taxonomy): Eukaryota > Metazoa > Mollusca > Bivalvia > Pectinida > Pectinidae > Mimachlamys > Mimachlamys varia. The sequence goes on from OX392539.1 coordinate 45,307,764, forward strand.
TATAATATAAGTACACTGTATTATTGACCTTTCTGGTCATCTCTGGAGGCATTTATTCATATGAACTTTTTATTCCATGTATTGATTAAAGTATTCTTTATTACCAGTATTCGTTCCAAAAGAATTTGATAGAAGAAATAACTACCTAATTAATTAAATTGAATATTGCCCAACTAAACATGAGAAATTATCAATCCTTCTGAAAGAATTTGATAGAAGAAATAACTCCCTAATGAATTAAATTAAATATTACCCAACTTAGACATTTTAAATTTTCAATATATGCCTTGTTGTTTGATTTTATTATACTTTAAATGGTAAAATATTTTTAGAAAATGAAAAAATAGGAAACACATTTCAGGAATGTCGATCTATTTTGGTAAAACTGAATTATTCCAATTTTTGCCACAAGGGGGATAAAGTCAATTTTAAAATAAAGTCATAAGTAAACTCCTTGACATGTTATATTAGAACAAAAGTTATAATCATGACAATTAATTGGTCAATGTATGTACAACTGTAGCTTTGGCTTAGATCGTTGAAAACGTCATGCTAATAAGAATAATGAAATAAAAGCAGGGATAGTTCTGACTCTTAAAACCTATGGGATAATTGGAGGGATTTCATGGGATCAGCAAAATATCTATGAGATTTTTCTATAGAAAGTAATATAATATTGAATTTTCAATGAGATTTTCAGGAAAAATATGGGTAAAAATCCCCTTGATCTCGCCCCAAAGTGATCCCTGAAAAGTATGATATCCCTTCTGCCAGTCCTGTCTGTCATATTGCTAACTAAAAGATTTAGATAAAATTAATGTCATAAATGTAAGAGAGTAAAGATGTCTGATCTGCATTCTCTTAAAAAATCATGAATGTGGGACTCTGCAGTATAAATGTGAAAAATGACATGGACTAGTTGCAGTATAAAAATAGCTTTTTGTGAACATACTAAATATCTATATATAGACTTAGTAGGTAAATGAAATGTCATTTTACCTAAAATATAATCTTTTTTTTTGTTGTAAAATGTAGTCAATGTTTTAAACATAACCATTCTAAATAAATGGCAGATTTGATTTTCTTGGAAATTTAATACTTATGAAAATAATTTTTGTAGTATGTATGTGATTATATTTTGAGAACCTTTTGATCTAATTGACTACCACAGGTTGAGTGTTTGTATTTTGCAATCAATCAAACGTCCCCTTAGTCGTATAAATAATGCATGAATAATTTGCTTTGTGACATATGCATGACCTAGAGGTCAAAGTTCAATGAAGAATATGTATGTTGTAAATGTTATTTTTTTATATTGTTGCCAATGAATTGTGCTTTTGAATTAAATTGATGATTTTATCCGATTTGGTCTAAAAGGCCAAGTGAACAGGTGCTGTGGTGCAATATGTCCATCTGTCGTTCTTTAAAAAAAACTACTTCTCCTGAACTGCAGAAGATATTTGACCTAATTTGGCATGGGCAAATGAATTTATAGTAAGCACTGTATACATGAAGGATATATGTCTACCCACAAAAGGAGAATAACTTTTTCTTTAAAAAACGAACCCTATTAATTAATAAACTCTATCAAATTAAGTATAGACCTGAAGGAACTCTGATCTAATAGAATTCAACATAAGGAAGACTCACTCCCTAGGTGTGACTGAGGTAATAATGTAACCATATTGGCAAGGATTATCCATATGCCAGAGAAATCAATGTTGTGTAAAATAATATTGAAACTGTGGGCCTGAAAGGGCAAATGTAGATAAAAAAAAAAATTTTTTGGGGGGGGGGGACCACCTTTAGAAGAGGAGGAAAGGAGCCTCCATGGTCCAAGGCAACTCAATTATGGCCGGTAAAGTGGTAGGACGCCAGGCTCATGATCGAAGTGTTGCGAGTTCAAGTCCCCTCCACAGCACAGGGAGTTGAGAACGATATTGGCTGGTTGCTGAGGCCCTATAACCATGGATAATGATTTGTGAATCGCTTTGAGACAATTGCAACCTGTAGTTTGAGATAAAGCGATATATAAGAAACTAGAATTATTATTATTATTAATAATAAAAACAATTTTATACATTCTGTCTCAGATCCATCTTATTTTGACCAAACTTCAGTGTTCCTTCAGTTTTAGAATTGGAAGCATGGAAGGTTACACTTATTTTGTACAAATATTCCTGTCCACTGCCCAATCAGAATGAAGTAATTCCAATTCTCAAAGTCATTAAGAAAACTTGGCATGATCTTCTTGTCTCTGGAAATTAAAAGGTGTGAGAAACAGGCCAAATGGACCTTTTGTTTATGGATATTATTCTGAATATACATAAAGGGTATTGTTGGTGACCGTTGTTGAATTTTGTATGTTTCGCAGCAGTATTTATGGATTATGTGGTACATTTATTATTATGTCATATTTGTTACTGGTATACAGATAATGTCAGCACACACATTCCCTATATATGTATATTGTTGGATACACGGATGTCAAAGATCATCTTTAATATCGTATAAATATTTCGTATTCGGCCGAATATTTTTATTCATGGGACTTTACCTATTAGATCATCCTCGATATCCAGGAGTTACGATCACCTTTGCTGTACACCCCTGGAATATGTCAACTCATGGCAAAACTAAAGGCTCTGTGTGTGGCACCTTGTTGATGAGACAAGAAGACTGGTTCGACCTATTGATGTACATCAGAAGAATCTCGTGGTCACATAACGGGTATAAACTGACAGGCTTTGAAGTAACGACACTTTTGCAATTTTTAAAGGACACGCTTGTAGCCTAGCGATTGGTCAGGGTTTTTGTACCTGAGCATGCCTTCGGTTTTGCCATGACATATTTCAGGGGTGTAGAGAGCGTAGGTGATCGTAACCCCTGGATATCGAGGATGGATATAGATTAATGAATAATGCTTTTTGTAATTCTTTTGTCATAATCGATACCTTAGTTTAATTATACCTAAAAGTCCATTTCTGTAACTGTAATGAAAACGTATACAACTCCTTCACCCCAAAACTTTACAATATATTCCAAACATTGATTTTGAGTTGTTGTATGTGTCTTCAGGGTTGAATTAGCTAACTCAATGACCCCTGAAGACACATTTGAACTCTTCCAATTCAAAGTTGGAATAGTTCATTGTGAAATTTCAGGGGTGAAAGAGTTAATATGGTATTATGTATTGGATGTTAAATCACCAATATTATATAGATGTGGAGGAATATAATTTCATTCTCCCTGTAACTTTTTGGTTGTGAAAAAATTCCCTCTCCTTGTAACATTCCGAGTGTGAAATATGATTTGCAATTCTTGGAATTTCTTAATCGTAGCTGATTTTTTTTATTAATAATCCTTTCCCTAGTTAATTATCTTAACATCTTACAATACATAAGTTTCCTCAAGACGTTGTTAGTTTATTTTTGATATTTTTTTTTCAGTTACAAACTTCCAATCATTACAAAATTTACTGAATAGCGGTAGCCATTACGACTCGGGGAAGATGGATTCACATGATCATGACCAGTAGTGTAATTCAAATTTTTCCTTCAAAACTTTTCATTCCATATTAAGTTTTTTTAAAGGGAATATTTATTACTAGATATAAAACAGATTTGTAGGCACTGTGTGTAGGCTATTGAAATATTAAAATACAGCATTGAAACTTCGAGGTTGTTTGTAGAGGGTATTGGTGTATATCTAATCTATGTCGGTACTTTTCTTGTCTATCCAGACTATTCATTATACTTATGTTATATTTGCAAATGTATACCAACCCAGGTAGATTTTGTTTTATTTAACAGCAGTGTTTTATGATATGTTTTTATACAGTTTCTTGCCCATTTCCAGGGTTATATTTGTCCATTAAAAATGTTATTAACATATTTGGTGTTCGTTCTTGCTTCATGAATGGTTGATCATCAAATGTTTTCTTGTTTAAGTCAGCCGAGACCAAGTCTTGAGTGACCATTTTTAATCGTCTTTTGTCATTTGTTGTGCAATTTCTGTCTATTATCAATTTGCATTTTCAACTTCTTAAAAATTCTTTGAACCAATTTGAATCATTGAATTGGAATTTGTACATGTTGGGACAGATTCCCTAGGGCCCTGGCACCATAGGAGAAATGAAGTTAATTCTTAAAATCCTATAAAAAAGTACTTCTTCTGTATGAACGACAGAATATTTTGTCAACATTTGGTCGGAATCATCCTTGGGTAATATAAATGAGATTTCATTTTGACACACCAGTTGGTCAGATTTCCTGTGGGGGCCAGGGGCCAACTGAAGAAATGTAATAAATTCTTTGCAAGCTCTGCAAATAATGCAAAGTTCTTATCCAAAAGCATTTATTTATTGCAGAATATTTCTGGGCTACCAGAATAAATTCAACCATGATACACTCAAGTTAATTGTCCTTTATATATTTAATACTTCACTGCAAAGAGAAATATTTTCTAAAATCAAAACAAGCAATTTATCTGCCTTGTAAATGATTTTTATTTACATGCAATATCTCCTTACAAATCATACTACACACAGAAAATTCTCTCTTTTATGGAAATGATGTTTAGATGTTCTTCCCTTAATTTCTCCCTCACAATGTTAAAACATTTTTTTACAGTAACATTCATGTAATTCCTCATTCAAAGCAAACATGAGTGTCAGTCCAGTTTATCAGATATCTTCAGGGATTCCTTCCACAGCTAGCTAAGTAAGACATCAACCGGACACGTCAGCGTAGCCAAGGATTTGGTCGATTCTTTTTTAACACAAGTTTCACTTTCCTCTCCATTTCCACTGTGTAGAGACGTTTACATTTTTCATAACTCAGTCTCTGTCTCTTCATATATGGTGGCTCATAGCCACTTTTTCTGTATCTTATCTGTTGAATCACTTTGTCTTCTCTCATTATCCTACAAAACAATACAGACATGACATGATCCGGGATAAATCTACATGCAAGTCCAAAGTTTTTATGGGACTCACAGATTTTCTGTAAAAACTTGATTTCAACATAGTTGGACTCATTGTTCTTAACCAAAACAGATGAAAAGGACTCGTGAAAATAAATAGAAGATTGATAAATTACAATTTCTTCATTTCGCCACGGAATTAGATTACAATAGACTATCAATCTAAGTCTGTGATTCACTTGAAGTTCTACATGTACACATATTTGACTATAAGTCCTGACTTGACTGTCATTGGGGTTATTTTGTACAAAAAATCTTCAAGCTTAGTACAGCTGACAGGATCTAGGTGAGCAACAATAGTGGCAAGTTACATATTAAAAAACATGTTTTGTGTAAAAGAGATGTATTGATTAGAGGTTGTCTTACAAGCGTGAGCTGTAGGGAATTTCCGTTTAGCTCAGCGGTAGAGCATTGGGTTGGAGGGGGTAATGTCGTTTCCATACCTGGTTGTGTCTGTACTTCAAATAAAATTGTTTCGGCACTTCTTGTATTTAGTTCAGATACCTTTGTTTTTCAGTTCTTCTGAGAGCTGCTTCAGTATTTTGATTTGTTTTGACCGTTATATGAATGCATGATATAAATTCAATTTAAATGTTTTTCTTTGTTTTCCAAATTACCAAAACGACTTCCATAAGTATGGAAATTACTGAGTACCAAAACTATTGGATGCCGACACGACTAGAATTTTGGCTGAAGATCGAGCCAAGGGGTGCAGGTTACTGCCCCAGCGACGACACTTTATCACTTTTCCTCGTCCTATTACAAGCTGGTGCCGATGACAATCACTGTTCAAGATAGCGATGGGAGAATCATTGATGGGGAAACAAAGAACCTAATATTGGTTGGAGATTTAGAAAAAGAGGGGAATAGGTTCTAGCATAAAAGATGTGCATTAATAATGATTAAGTTGCCTTAAAAGCATGAGCTGTAGGGTTTTTCCATTTAGCTCAGTCGGTAGAGCATCAGGCAGGACAGCCAAGGGTTGTTGGTTCGAGCCCCAGCGACGGCACTATCTTTATCTCTTTTATTCGTCTTATTACATTTGTAGATTTGATGTGATTTATGAAAAAGTTAAACTTCTCAACTACATATTACGCCTACTCCCAGTCTGAGTCATATAATATATCAGCCCGCCGGTCGGCCTTTTTCTATATTATATGATTTTGCCGACTTGCCACAAGGTTTTCCTATATGGTTGCTCATCTTAGACCTAGAACCTACCGGCTTAACCTTGTCAGCTTGCTGGTTTTGTCAATGTTCTTAATTAGGTTATTTTCATCACATTCTTTCTGTAGTATACGGGGAAATGTATTGTTGATTAACGTTCATGCACCAAACATGTAATCTTACCTTTGCAGAAGGAGTAAAGCAGTGTCAACGTCATTGTTTTTAACCATTACAGTCTTGGAAATAAACCTTAAATGCTTTCCAACCGACATTTTGGAAATCTCGGACTCCTTCTAGCTTTATTATTAGCACACGAGGTGCTCCGAAACTTATGTGACACACTAAATACCGGATAAGATAGACATTTGGACCCGAATCACTAACCTGCTATTTAATATTGAAAGTGAATTATAATTATGATGTGGACAAAATATCAGTGTCAACCCTTCATCAAACAATACAACCTAATCAATACACATCTTTTACATTATTATTGATCTGAACACATATCCCTTATTTCTTTGTTCATGATCACCCAAACGATTGTCTCATGTTGCTTAAAGATGGGATGAGAAGCTTTTAATTGACGATGATCAAACTGCGTTCATATATCTTTGAACGAAATTTCTCCATGTATTTTTTTTAGGAAAGGAACTTACAATGGAAATACTTTTCTCGTATCAATTTGACAGAAGAAGGATACTGTATGAAAGTATGAAACGGTTTCATTACACACGTTTAATTGTTTATATTATTTGATTTTGATTAAGTTTATTAATTATATGAAAGATAATTGAAATTCGTCAACCGTGTTATGTTCTCTTTGGTGAAAAAAATATTCTGACTCACCATTTTCTTGGATGGGCAAATCTATTTCCATAATCCTGGCCAGTTCATGTCTTGTTCATGTCTTTAGCCGTCTCGGCTAAACTTCGTTACAATAACGCTTCATGTTTATCGCTCTGTGTTAAGCATTTTATTGACTTAGATATTTCTATATTTTTGGCCAAGGGGAATCCCGCCATACAAAGCGACAGAGGTAGGTATGGTAAAATGTTTCTTGTAGGTAACAACTGACCTATTGACGACTAGTCGCAACGAGAATTCTTAATACGTTAAGTTGCATATGCAACTGTATTATAATTCGCTCAGTTGACATCGTTGTAAGCTTCATTTAGCTTGTAGAGATGTATCAATGTTGTTATTATAATAACGACTTCCAATGTTGCACATTCCTTGTAACATTAAATTACCTAATATATTCAGCTGATATACAGTAGATGTAATATAATAGGCCAATCAAAGCATGGTGTCTTTTGATCTCTTTCTGGTTGTGCCTCTGTGAATAATTAAGATGCAAAAAATAGCTCTACTAAGACTAGATAAATAATTTTAATACCTAACAATACTAAGAATAAATGAATATTTTAATATATCTACCAAAGCTAAGACTAGATACATATTTTGATATAAATTTACCAATACTTAGACTAGATAAATATTTTAGTATCTACAAATTATACTAAATACTATAGATACATATTTCAATATCTACCAATACTTAGACTAAATATTTTTAAAGGCCCAATATACATAACTTCAGGAAATTTTTCATGATTCTGAAAAAAAAATCCATTTGATAATCATGTAAAAATAAGCCTAGCTAAAACAATGTAAATCTGAAGCTGTAACTAACAAGAAACTCGTGACAGAAAAATCCAAAATATTGAAAATAAATCAGGTGGGGCCCACTTCAACAAGTTAGAAGACAGTTCAAAATGAACGTGTGTTTACATATACCGAGTTTCAACTGCTGCTCTACCGGTAATCGTGTAAGAATTCATCGTGAAAGTTGAATATTGCTGATATCAGATAATCTTAACTAAATCTATAAATATAATAAAGTTATTAGGCTTGATTTTCACTTCAAGTTTTGCTGAAAGTCACGTATATTGGGCCTTTAATATATATCTACCTACAAAAAAAATGTATACGAAGACTAAATACATATTTTAATATCTACCAATACGAAGATTAGATGATATAAATATTTCAATATCTGTCAATACGAAGAATGGAAAACTATTTCAATATCTACCAAAAGGAAGGCTATAGATGAACATTTCAATTAGCAATATATATACCTAAAATAGTACATGTGAATTTACAAACTGTAGGACCTGCTGAAACTTGTAAAACATGTTTCTTAGTAAGAAGTTTAGAACAGCAGTGCTGCTGTAAATAAATGTCGGGGTTCTGCCTGGAAATTTTATAAATGGGGTCCTTCTGCATGGTTTCAATGGGAATCCTGAAAATTAGTAGGGTCCTTTAAATTTACAGTTTCTATCCTTGAAAAATATATAGAAACAGCTTCAATGCAAACCCTGAATATAAATAGTCAGTATGTTTTCAGATCCAGCATGTTTGGTGGTGGTGGTCAACAACCGCCTGGTCAAGGAAGTGGTATGTATATATCTCGGATACTGTTTTCGACCCAATAAATGTCCTTGTACAGTCTAATTAATGTGTTCAAAAGCTGTATATGCTTATTACAGATTATTAATGAATATGCATTGTCACTGACCTGTTTGAATCAGTATGCAGAAATAATGTATTTGTGAACTAGGTGTCTTGGGGCTATTCCATAATTTGTCATGGGAGATAAAAATAACATGCTGTGCTCACTCTAGCCTGAAAAATGTTTTAGCAAAGGTCACTAAAGACCACTTTTCAAATGAGAATTTCCTTTAGCATTAGTAGAGTCAAAATTCAAGTGTTGGTATTAATATAAGATCTGATGTATTTAACATACCATTTATTGAATTGGATAAATTCTTATTATATATTTATAGGGAGTCAGTGTTTATGAAAATGCATTATTCAACATAAATTCCATTAGCAAAAGTTGCTAAAGACATATATTTTCTTTAAGCAACTAAGCAAACCAGATCTGAATATATATACAGATCCTTATATTAAATCTCTTTTAATATTTGATGAGCAGTGGGTTCTCTGAAACAAGAGCCCCCTGTCCCTACCCAATGGTTTATTCTTGAACAGCCCTTATCTGAAAAATGTATTGAAAATCAAATACAAAAATTTGGCCATACAACTTTGTTATAGTTAAGGAATAATATACAGATTATTTGATATTCTAGAAATTGTTCACATTAAGGATGACATGCCAATGTGATGACATGCCAATGTGAATACTGGTAGTTTGTCTTCAAATTGAATCCTTATTGACAAATTAAGCATCTATACTCTAAACATATTTCAGCGCTGTGATAATATTTGGTCTTTGCATGTTGCAGGCTTTTCCTTCAGTGCCACACCTTCCACTCAAGCCTCTGGTGCGGGGGGATTCAAGTTCGGAGCACCCACTGCAGCATCCACACCCGCTGCAACTGGCTTCAACTTCGGCCAACAAACAAGCACGGCGGCCACACCTGCCGCAGGATTCAGCTGCTTCGGGACGACAACAGCTAGCACTGCGGCCACTAGTGTAGCCCCTACTGCCACACCAGGTGGCATTGGAACTGGATTTGCCTTCAACACTCGTAATATATTTTTTGTGTCAACAGGAGCTAAAACTGAATTAAAAAGTCCTGAGCGTTAGGAATCATTCAAAGTTTTAGAATCAATCACTTTCATTAAATACTAGTGATAAATTCATGGTTATTTTAATTCAAAATAGTGCTGTTGTTGCAATTAGCTTACAATTTATTAGGGGAATTCAGTCTGCTGCATGACTTTTGTTAGTATCTAGATGGGAAAACTGCACAAAAATTCATTACTTTGCTGAAGACTCCATAATATCTGTAAACAAATGTCTAATCTAAAATCAGTTATGACTTCTGTAGCCTATTAATCAGTTTGTTTGTCAAACTGAATAGTCGACAAAGATAATTAATCAGAACAACTCTTCCAAATAAACTTTCCCTATTTCATTCTGTCAATTTTGGGGTAAACAAGGGAACAATTTCTTCTGGATGGGGTCTGTGTGCCACTTTATTAGAGGTACAGCAGGGGCCCAGGTGGCAGAGTGGTTAAGGTGTTCCAACATTCTACCACTAGCCCTCCACCTCTGGATTGCTGGTTGAATCCCACGTGGGGCAGATGCCAGGTAATGACTGTAGGTCGGTGTTTTTTCTCCGGGTACTCCGGCTTTCCGCCACCTCCAAAACCTGGCACGCCCTTAAATGACCCTGGCTGTTAATAGGACGTAAAACGAAATAAACCAAACCAAACTCAAACTTCCAACCCTTCGATCATAAGACCAGCGTCCTACCTCTAGACAACTGTTGCCTCTGAATATTAAAATCATGACTCTTAGTTCATCATTATCACTACGTGAGCACTAATTTTAGTTCCTGTCCACCACAAGAAACAGAGTTATGGCCCCTTAGTGTATTCTCCTTCTGGAGGTAGGGGACTATAGAACTCATTCACCCCTGTAATTTCATAATGAACTATTCTGGCCTTTGAATGGAAGAGTTTAAATATGTCTCCAGGGGGTTAATGAGTTAATACTTGATTTATTTCACTTTGATAGCTGCCCCCTCGTCAGCCACGGGAATCAGTCAGCCGACAGCTGCTGCTACACCAGGCTTTGTTTTTGCCACTTCAGTGATCTCAACGACCTCCACGAATACTGCTGGTACCTCATCAGGTATGACAAATCAACTCAGTGTTGTTATGTTACTATGTATAAGGAAAAGTATTGTTTTAATGAATGGCCTGACTGGGGTTCAAACCTGGGATTGACACTTTAATTAGTAATTGAGCTATCTGATCGCTGACGATCAACCGAGTCCAGTTTCGTTACATATATAACATATGAATAAGCAGGAATTGTTTTATTGATTTGAAATATCTGTTGAACTAAATAACATTAATTGATGATTTTGCTATGAAAAAAAAGTTACCTTGATGCTTGCATTGTCCTGATCAAAAGTAAATCTGTCAATATATCTGTAATGTATGCCCCTATATCCAAGACCTGTCTTTCTGAACCACTGATGCTTCATATATATGTTCCCGAATCTTTTAAACATTATTTCATATACCTATATTGCCATCCACCTACTTATTACTTTAATACCAATAGGTTAGAGTACGGATGACCTAGACCAGCCTAGTGAAGATCATTCAATGAATTTAACTTTGAAGAAGTGTTCATAGTTTCTGGCTACTATTTGAGTAGTGTACATACTTTATACATTCAACAGAGTGTATTTAAAATATGCTGTTAGCTCTATTTAGAGATGAATTCAGTATATGGTTTACTTGTTTCATTTCTTATTTGTATAACTTGTCTCACTCAAAATAAAGATAATTATTTGTCAACAGGTGGCCTGAATTTACAAGCTGCAGGGGCACCTGGGCTTCTTAGTACTCCAGCAACCCAGTCAACAGGGATACTAGGATCCAGCACTGCTGCACCTGGATTGACACTTGGTGGCAGCACTGCTGCACCAGGTCTGACACTAGGTGGCGGCACTGCTGCACCAGGTCTGACACTAGGTGGCGGCACTGCTGCACCTGGTTTGACACTTGGTGGCAGCACTGCTGCACCTGGTCTGACACTAGGTGGCAGCACTGCTGCACCAGGTCTGACACTCGGTGGCAGCACTGCTACACCTGGTCTAACATTAGGGTCAAACACCCTAGCTTCGACAGGTCTGACACTTGGTGGCAGCACTGCTGCTCCTGGTTTAACATTAGGATCGAACACCCCAGCTTCGACTGGCCTGACACTTGGTACCCCAGCCTCAACTGGTCTGACTCTTGGCACCCCAGCTTCAACTGGTCTGACCCTTGGGACCCCAGCTTCGACTGGTCTGACGCTTGGTGGCGGCACTGCAGCAAACACAGGGCTCAAATTGCCGTCTTCAGCTGCTGCTACAACTTCGGCAGCCACTGGATTGTCATTACAGGGAGCTCTGGCACCTAAGACAACGGCCCAAGGCTTCACAGCCCCAACATCAACAGCTGCTCCAGCGTAAGTATCCAACTAAAGACTGTTTATGAACATTTTTAGGTCATCGGACCCGAAGGGTCAGGATGACCTATAGCCATCATGCTCCGACCGTCGTCGTGCGCCGTCCGTTAACTTTTCACATTTTAAACTTCTTCTCAAGTTCGACCAGTGGGATTGCACTGAAACTTGACAGAAATGATCCTGAGACGATCCCGACCAAGTGTTCTTATTTTTCGGGCTGGTCAGAAATCCAAGATGGCTGCCATGACCGCCATTTTGAAAACACATTTTAAACTCAAGTTCCACCAGTGGGATTGCACTGAAACTTGACAGAAATGATCCTGAGATCTTTTTGTCTTCTTTCAATTATATATATTGGTACCTCTAGTTATGACAATTTTGCGCATTTAAAATTCATACAGTACTAAAGAAATCCTCAAATTCCTCATCAAAATTCCCCTTGATCCCTAGTTGTGCATCTTGCACATTTTGAAGTTGATTAGGAAAACAAAATAGCTGACAGGTCACCCTATTGGATTTTCACATTTGAAGTTGGTTATAGCTATTTCTCTAAAATGTACTGAAGAAATCCTTCTCAGATTCAACATGAAGCATCAAGTGGATTCAAATAACAAAAGCAGAGACCAGATAAATCTTTTCATTCGACATATATAAATCATAAAATGCTGACCTAACATCCCTCAGGTTCTCTTGTCCACTACTTAAATAAGGGTACATGTAAACATTGGCTGAAGTGTTAATTAAATGCAACAACAATTTCACATAACCCTTTGTAGACATACTGTAACATAATTGCATATATTCCTTTTCCAGTGATAAATTTATAGTCAGATGACCGTTAAGGCCCCTGGCCTCTTGTTTATTTTAGCAGTTTTTGTGCTGAAAGAATTCTGCTAAATTACCATTGTGCTAATAAGTTTCTGTATATTGGTTTCTACAGGATGTATTGTGAGTTTGCCAATTCATCATTTTGCTTATCTGTTTAAATCTGGTTATGTGCTAAAATTTGAATGTGCCAAAATAAGACGTATATAATATTTACATTACTTCACTTTATCGCGTCCCGCCCCATGGTAATGTAACCAGTATATTTTAAATAACTACTGATCCTATTGTCATCAAACTTCGCATACGTTATAAGCATGAGGAACTAATTTCATATGGGGGAAGGGGGCATTTATGTCTCGCACACATTTCTAGTCTCATATTCTGTTTATAACAGAAAATTCAACTGTCACTATATACTGCTACCCTCCAGCAATGTATCCCTTGTCTGAATGTATTGTAGAGCCACTCAGAAACAGATGACATATCAGCAACTGTCACTATATACTGCTACACTCAAGCTAGGTATCCCTTGTCTGTATGTATTGTAGAGCCACTCAGAAACAGATGACATATCAGCAACTGTCACTATATACTGCTACACTCAAGCTAGGTATCCCTTGTCTGTATGTATTGTAGAGCCACTCAGAAACAGATGACATATCAGCAACTGTCACTATATACTGCTACACTCAAGCTAGGTATCCCTTGTCTGTATGTATTGTAGAGCCACTCAGAAACAGATGACATATCAGCAACTGTCACTATATACTGCTACACTCAAGCTAGGTATCCCTTGTCTGTATGTATTGTAGAGCCACTCAGAAACAGATGACATATCAGCAACTGTCACTATATACTGCTACACTCAAGCTAGGTATCCCTTGTCTGTATGTATTGTAGAGCCACCCAGAAACAGATGACATATCAGCAACTGTCACTATATACTGCTACACTCAAGCTAGGTATCCCTTGTCTGAATGTATTGTAGAGCCACTCAGAAACAGATGACCTATCAGCAACTGGAGGACCACATCAACAAATGGATGTCAGAGCTGGACAATCAGGAGAAGGACTTCCTAGAGCAGGCCACGCAGGTCAACGCCTGGGACAGATTACTTATAGACAATGGGGAAAAGGTGCATACTCTTAACATCAAACAAATCTAGGTTTAACTCTTAGTTTTCCATCTTTTCTTGGCTGTATACTGTACCTTGGTTCCTGGCATCCATCCTTGATGTTGACTTTGAAAGATTGGCTTGCTTCTTCTTAAAACAAAGCAAATCTAGGATTAAGTCTTCTTGACATATCTTACTCAAGTTTTGTATATGTAAAATCTTTGTGCTTATATTTGCATGTTTCTTAGACGGATTATGCAGACAAAGGTAGCTGCAAGACTGCTGTCTTGAATTTTGATTGGCTAAACTTATCACTGTTTTTAATGAAGATCTGGACAGATCTGTTGCCAATTTCATATGTATGTTCAGAGTTATTCTTCTTTGATCCTTCACTTTTTTTTAGGCCCTCCCGAACCGGCTGTTCACTTGTTCGTTCGTTTGTCTGTCAACTTTTGGTTTGTCCGCCACTTTTCCTGAGAATTATTTGAAGGATATTGATGAAACCTCACACAAATGTTATTTAAGATTCCTTTATTACGTCATTGTAGAGTTATGGCCCTTCAACTTGGAAAATATCAACAAATGTAAGAGTGGCCATTTTTCCACCATTTTCCCTGAACTGTATAAAGGATGTTGATGAAACTTCACATAAATGTTATATGCATAAAGATCTAAAATCAACATGATGTTAATGAGCCTCATTCAATATGTCGTTACAGAATTATTGCCCTTGCACTTAGGACATTTTAACAAATGTAAGAATGGCCATAACTTTTTCATGTAAAAGATTTTAGGGTTTAGATTTGGTATATGATTTCACCTTGGTATGGACTTTCATATATTTTGCATGTTATTGCTGAAATTTACCATTACAATATTTTTGACATTTGTTTGTTTGTTGATTTGTCCGTCAATACTTGGTATATATGTGTCTTTCCAAGAGAACTATGAAAGGGATTTTCATTAAACTTCACACAAGTGTTCTATGCATCAAGATCTGAAGCTGAATTGGTTTTAGGATTATTTCAGTTTATTGTTAAAGAGTTATGGCCATAGCCCTTTGTAAAATTTAACAAATATTAGGATGCCAAACCCATATTTTTTTCAATTCAATGATTGTGCTCATTGATTTCGCGGGTGGGCATGTCATGTACTGTCCACGTTACTCTTGTAATGTTTCACTATGAACATCATTGGAAGAACAAGATTGAAGCCATCCTTGTTTCTGACCGATACACTTGTTTCTGCTGTTTCTCAGAAAGTTTTGGAGAGGTCTTTCTCTGACTCAATATCCTCTTTCTGTAATTATGACTTTTACACCTATATCAAATGTAGGTCATTGTGACCCAAGTGACCCACACTTCACTGATTTTGGTTTTAAAAGTTGATCATGTTTTGTTTAGTTCCGTTCCATATTGTTAATTGCTTCATTTTCAAGAAATCAGGAACAGAGACGTTCGTTTGTATTAAATAATTTCATTTTTTTCCTGTATTACAGATATCTGCGTTAAACAGTGATATGGAGCGAGTCAAAATTGACCAGCAGAAGCTTGACCATGAGCTGGACTTCATCAAATCTCAGCAACAGGAGCTGTCTGACCTTCTGACCCCGCTGGAGAAGTCTGTCGAACAGCAGCCCAACATCAACTTCCAACAGCACGCTGACCTAGAACGGGAGCACACGTAGGTCTAACTCCAGTTACCACACACATGTTGATGGTTGCCAACTCGCCAAGCATGGTTACACGCCACTTCTAACATAAACTTGTATTTGTTAACTCGTTCACCCTGAAGTTGCTTAATGAACTATTCCAACCTTTGAATTGGAAGATTTCAAATGCGTCTTCAGGGGTGAATGAGTTAATAAAATCTTAGGACATGATCATTGTGATTATAACACTCTGCATCAGTTTTCTGTTAACATACTAATTTTGAAACACTCAAAAAGTTTAGATAACCGAATTTAAATAGAAGATGCAATGATAAATTGGTGCACCCACAATACTTGCTGTAGAAAGCAATACACAGAAACTTTTATTAGTGCTATCATAACTTAGCGGAATGGTTTCAGTGAGAATATTGCTTAAATAAGATGACCGCTAAAATATGTATGATGACAGTATTCAAAAAATGAAGGTATTGCTTCTGCAACATTTTCACAGTTAATATATAGTTATGCAAAGAAATTACTTTTAAAATGGCTCCCAGAATTTTGTTATAGCTGTATTAAAAATCTGTAAGAGATTCTCCGAAACTGTATGTACAACTTTGAAAAGTGATTTCATGCCTCAGTCTTATCTTATTTAAATTTCATGAAAACATTCCCTCCTTCTTTCAAGTTTAGGACAATGTAAACAAATATGCTTTTACTATTATACATTTTGTAGAGTCCTAATGTCGGACCCTAAATTAAACGAATGCAATCTACAGCGTAACCATGCATTTTTGGACTATATGGGAGGTGTATTCTTATTGTATTCTATGGTATTTTGAATAATTTGAGAGTTCAATTAATTTCTCAGAATAAGCTCAAGCTTAGGTGTACAATTAATCAAAATAATACATAATGGGTACATTCGCGCTACAGGTTGAACTGGCACAGGAGGCACAGAAATAAACCACGATAAACGAACGCACTTGGACCGAACCATAGGCAGAGCTAAAAATCCACAGTTTCGGAGCAGCAATCAATGACATATTAATAATAAAATGCCGTTATTTCACACGTCTACTTAATTAAATATAACATATTTTTACATCTTCATCTGGAATGACATTGTTTAAGAAATAAAGAACACAAACTAGCAATAGTCAGCAATTTAGTTTCAGCCAGGTTCGTCTGGACCCCTCAAACCACACGTGCCAGATTTTCCAGAGGTCAGCCTCTGTCCAAATTTGTGCCTGGTGTTTTCACTGCAAGTTCAACTGGTTCATCTGGTTCAACCCGTAGCGCGAATGTACCCACTGTCAAACTGAGGTAGATGATAAGATTGTTGATCTAGACAAAGGACAGGAAATTATGTTCCTCAACTATTTACAGGTATCAGCTGGCAGAGAACGTTGATGCCCAGCTGAAGCGGATGGTACAGGACCTGAAGGAGATTATAGACCACCTCAACATGACCAATTCCAACCAGGACAACTCGGACCCAGTAAGTGCTTTAGTACCTGATATAATCCGGCAGTTGTGTAAAACTAAATTAGGAAATTAGGCTAAAAAGTGAAATATCATATATTTTACAATCTGTTGTTTTTAACTTTTGGAGTTATCTGTAAATGACAATGTTAGTTTGATACTGTTTTACATGGTGTCACCCCTGAAGACAGATTTGAACCGCTCCAATTCAAGGAGTGGAATAGCTCATTATGAAATTTTAGAGGTGAAAAATACACAGTGCAGTAGGGCAGGTATCCTAACTAAGCAAGGTTGCCTTTCTGTGTGAAATTATTGTTTTTGTTGCCAGTAAAAATTATTTTCAAGTTAATTATATTCAAATTTGTTTTCTCTTGCAGACACAGCAGATAACAAAGATTTTAAACTCACACATGGATTCATTACAATGGATTGATCAGAACTCGGGTAAGACTTCAAATGGTTTGTTGTACATCAGTAGATGTTGAAATGTATGTTCCTAGTTTCAGACCAAATGTTTCCCAACAAAACACCATTTTGTGGGTACATTAGTTTTTGGATTACACCAATTGCTTTATGGCAGACTTGTAATTATTTCCTGGACTAATAAATATATGGATGAAGGTTACTCGTGACATCATCAACCAAATTAAAATCCCCACAAATATAAAATAAAATTATTTCAAGGTTAATATTTATTCTAGATATATATATAACTCTAAAAATGGCCAAAACAGCTGTGCTTACCGATAGCTTTCTTTTATTAACATCATTTTAGTTCAATCTTCATGTTCAAACAATTTGCCATTTCTGATACACTGTTAGGGAGACCAAATATGTTCTGATACACTGTAAGGGAGACCAAAGATGTCCTCATGTTGTTCAAGGTGAGGTTACATTAACCATCCTATGAGACCATACATGATATCCTAAATACAAGGAAATAAAGGTTTTAGTACATAACAAGATTTGAACTTGCTGAAGACCAGTTACAGTTCTCGCTCCAATGAAGAAAATTAAGACCTTGTTGTACATGTGCCTAGCACAAACATGAAACCAGCCAATCTTTTCAGAGCCCATTCACGTGTTACCCAATCAGCCCTGGAGAATTTAGGCGATATTTGTATTGTGATACATAGCATATTGTAAGTATCATACCGCGATGATGATGGGTAGCATAATACAAGGGAAAAGTAGTGTCTCAAAATTGTTAATACTGTTTATATTCAGTGTTATATGTGTCAATGTTTTAAGATTTAGCAATCTCTTTTCAGCTCTTCTCGGCAGAAAAGTTGACGAAATTTCCAAGCAAATGGAGATGCAGAGGAAAGAACAAGAGCGAAACTTCAGATTGGTGTACAACTGAACTGTTTCACCAGTACGATCAGATTCCATACAAGTTATCACAGTCACATGAAGCTGCAGGTTATAGTGATCATGTGTTCTGCCTTAATACAGATAAGAAAATAAGAGCCACATTTCTTGTCTTGCATTTAAAAATGAAGACAAGGAATTATACGTCTCAGGATCTGTCTGTTTGATGTGCAGTTAAGTGAACAGTTGTTGTATATAACTGGAATTTGAGCACCAGTATACCTATGGTAAATTGTGAAGGAATAGAAATTTGACTGGACTGAAAACATTTTGGAGGTAAGCAATAGCTTCAGAATAAGGAGTACAGAAGTGTTTTTCTGTAACTTAATGTTTTTAGTTGCCATGAATTTGCTTACGTCTGTTTCAAGGTTTATATTCAATAACAAGTAAGTTCAATGTTTTAAAAGAATTATCGGTTCTATCATCTTAATGTTTATGGAAAAAGGTCGTCATTTGATATAAATATCATCATTTGTAAAATGTTGGATTTTCTTGTGCAACATCAGAGTTTGCATACTACCATGTTTTCATTGTCATATGTACCAGATAGATATCAATTGGTTTCCTTAATATTTGGCATGCATTAATAGTACCGTATTCACCGTAATTAATACCCAGGGCGCCTACCGTATTCACTGTGATTAATACCCAGGGCACCTACCGTATTCACCGTGATTAATACCCAGGGTGCCTAAAAAATGGTTCCAAAGAGGGCACTTAATAGGATAACAAAACTAGGAGCTGGACAGAAAAAGTAAATATTACAGCATGGTGTATTATGACAGGAAGTGGTAATACTCATGATGTGCGACATTATTGTCATAAATTTTGAACAATTTATACACATAAAACTGATGTTTGTGGGTGTCTTTTCTTGTAAACATGCCCACCGTGAGGTTTACCGCACCATTAAATAGAATCTTTAGTTGTGTCACGATTGGGAAGGGGCGCTAATATAATTTTAATATGTACCTCTGTAGAAGTGGGGAGGGTGCTAATTACGGTAGATATGGTATTCATCTATTTCTTTTTGTGTTTGTCTAGTAATGCTGTGAAATGTAAGATATAAAGTACTTTTACTTGAAGACAGCGTCTACCGATTCCAGGTAGAACAACTTGTCTGGAAAGCTGTTCAAAGGAAAAAAACATACTATCTGTCTAACATGGACTCAATTTCTCATCTGTTGATAATCATATATTGTGAATTTCATGGAAAATCCATCTAATCACCCAGCAGTCATTTGTCAAGCATTGAAAATCATCATAACGAAAGGAAATATGCCTGATTATTTATCATGTGAACGATACATTCGTCATTTTTGTTGACAAATAAAAATTGTTGAGTGAAAAAATTTGTTTTGTTAACACCTTGATTCTGTAGAAGATTGATATCTACCGTTTTTTATAGGTCATTCCTGAAACCGTAGTGAATCGATCTTCATATATAATTCATATAAAGTAAAACCCCACTTACTCCAACCTCATTCGTCGAACAGTTTGTTTGGTCCCGACCAAGTTCATACATATAAACCACTGCTTTTGACCTTGGCCCATATTCAAGGTCAGAGGTGTCAAATATTTTAAAACATGTAAATGACTTCTTCTATAATACCAAACGGCCTAGACATGATATGGAAGAAGCCGAATAAAGGTTGCAAATGAAAATGACCTTGTCTTACTTTCAAGGTCACAGAAGTAAAATATGTTTAAATCTTAACATGTTCTTCTGAATGTCTTGAATGTAATAGATTTTAGGGGACTTTTGGGTTCAGCAAGAGATTGATACCAGGTGAACAATACAGGCCCATTGGGCCTCTTGTTTTCTGCTTTAGGTTAAAATGCTGTTGCATATGGGTTGCAGTCCCAAAATGTGACTCCTTTTCATGCCCCATGGCAATGTTAACAATGCTTAAGTATTATTGAATTATATAATACACCTTTACAAGCTAAAGGTAAACATCTATTGTGCCGTACTGTGCTCAACAGTGATTGTGTTTTTATGATTAATTTCTTCTGGACGAGTAACATAGTTCTAAATATCTGCAAAACCATTTGATGTGGATTGAACAACATAGCTCCCAAATGTGTGATATCTGTTTTCCACGGAAAATGAATTATGGATATCAATAAATCATATTTTGACATCCAAAAATAGGCGAATTGCTGATATGAGAAAATGAAGAATGGATATCCATGAATTATATTTAATTGATATCCATTTATGAATTTCCATTAATCAGTTATTACTGATACCAACAAATCATTAGTAGATATCCATACATGTTTTTCTGGCTTCATCCGTGGAACCTATCAGCCAAATATCGTGCTTCTGGGGCTTTTGGTATTTCAGAAGAAGTCATTTAAAGGTTTTGACAGATTTGACCCCTGTGACCTTGAGTATTGGTCAAGGTCATTTCTTTTCACAAACTTTGTCGAGCTTCATCCGTGGAACCTTTCAGCCAAATATCATGCTTCTAGGGCGTTTGGTATTTCAGTAGAAGTCGTTTAAAGGTTTTGACAGATATGACCACTGTGACTTTGAATATAGGTCAAGGTAATTTCTATTCATAAACTTTGGTTTGGCTCCATCCAAGGAAGCTACTAGTCAAATATAGGGTATCTATGCCTGTTGGTATATCAGAAGAAGTTGTTTGAAAATTTCGACATTTTTGACCCCTGTGACCATGAAATTAAGTCAAGGTGATTTTTTTGCAAGTTTTGTTCAGCTCCTTCCAAGAAAGCTACCAGTCGAATTTCATGTCACTAGGCCTTTCGGTATTTCAGAAGAAGTCGTTTAAAGGAAAAGTTGACGGACGAACCACAGACGCCACACCATCACATAAGCTCAATTGGCCTTTGGGCCAGGTAAGCTAAAAATAGGTGATTTGTTGATATCCGTTAATGATAAGTAGATATCCGTTAATGAGTAATATATATCCATTTATGAATAATGGATATCCATTTGTGAGTAGTACGTATCTATAAATGTAAAATGGATGTCCGTTATTTAAAAATGTATATTTGGTAATGAGTTATATATATCAATAAATGAACAATGGATACTCATAAATGAACAACGGATACCCATAAATGAACAACCGATACCCATAAATGAACAACCGATACCCATAAATGAACAACGGATACCCATAAAAGAATAACGGATACCCATAAATGAACAATGAATACTCATAAATGAACAGCGGATACCCATAAATGAACAACGGATACCCATAAATGAACAACGGATACTCATAAATGAACAACAGATACCCATAAATGAACAACGGATACCCATAAATGAACAACGGATACCCATAAATGAACAACGGATACTCATAAATGAACAACGGATACTCAAAAATGAACAACAGATACCCATAAATGAACAACGGATACCCATAAATGAACAACGGATACTCATAAATGAACAACAGATACTCATAAATGAACAACGGATACCCATATATGAACAACGGATACTCATAAATGAACAACAGATACTCATAAATGAACAACGGATACCCATAAATGAACAACGGATACTCATAAATGAACAACAGATACCCATAAATGAACAACGGATACCCATAAATGAACAACGGATACCCATAAATGAGCAACGGATACTCATAAATGAACAACAGATACCCATAAATGAACAACGGATACCCATAAATGAACAACAGATACCCATAAATGAACAACAGATACCCATAAATGAACAACGGATACCCATAAAAGAATAACGGATACCCATATATGAACAATGAATACTCATAAATGAACAACGGATACCCATAAATGAACAACGGATACCCATAAATGAACAACGGATACTCATAAATGAGCAACGGATACCCATAAATGAACAATGAATACTCATAAATGAACAACGGATACCCATAAATGAACAACGGATACCCATAAATGAACAACGGATACTCATAAATGAACAACGGATACCCATAAATGAACAACGGATACCCATAAATGAACAATGTATACTCATAAATGAACAACAGATACTCATAAATGGACAATGTATACTCATAAATGAACAACGGATACCCATAAATGGACAATGGATACTCATAAATGAACAACAGATACTCATAAATGAACAACGGATACCCATAAATGAACAACGGATACTCATAAATGAGCAACGGATACCCATAAATGAACAACTGATACCCATAAATGAACAATAGATACTCATAAATGAACAACGGATACCCATAAATGAACAACGGATACCCATAAATGAACAACGGATACCCATTAATGAACAACAGATACTCATAAATGAGCAACGGATACCCATAAATGAACAACTGATACCCATAAATGAACAATAGATACTCATAAATGAACAACGGATACCCATAAATGAACAACGGATACCCATAAATGAACAACGGATACCCATTAATGAACAACAGATACTCATAAATGAACAACGGATACCCATAAATGAACAACGGATACCCATAAATGAACAACGGATACTCATAAATGAACAACAGATACTCATAAATGAACAACGGATACCCATAAATGAACAACGGATACCCATAAATGAACAACGGATACCCATAAATGAACAACAGATACCCATAAATGAACAACGGATACCCATAAAAGAATAACGGATACCCATATATGAACAATGAATACTCATAAATGAACAACGGATACCCATAAATGAACAACGGATACCCATAAATGAACAACAGATACTCATAAATGAGCAACGGATACCCATAAATGAACAATGGATACCCATAAATGAACAACGGATACCCATAAATGAACGGATACCCATAAATGAACAACGGATACCCATAAATGGACAATGGATACTCATAAATGAACAATAAATACTCATAAATGAACAACGGATACCCATAAATGAGCAATGTATACTCATAAATGAACAACGGATTACCATAAATGAACAATGTATACTCATAAATGAACAACCGATACCAATAAATGGACAATGTATACTCATAAATGAACAACGGATACCCATAAATGGACAATGGATACTCATAAATGAACAACGGATACTCATAAATGAACAACGGATACCCATAAATGAACAACGGATACCCATAAATGAGCAACGGATACCCATAAATGAACAACGGATACCCATAAATGAACAACAGATACTCATAAATGAACAACGGATACCCATAAATGAACAACGGATACCCATAAATGAACAACGGATACCCATAAATGAACAACGGATACCCATAAATGAACAACAGATACTCATAAATGAACAACGGATACCCATAAATGAACAACAGATACTCATAAATGAACAACAGATACTCATAAATGAACAACGGATACCCATAAATGAACAACGGATACCCATAAATGAACAACAGATACTCATAAATGAACAACGGATACCCATAAATGAACAACGGATACCCATAAATGAACAACAGATACTCATAAATGAACAACGGATACCCATAAATGAACAACGGATACCCATAAATGAACAACGGATACCCATAAATAAACAACAGATACTCATAAATGAACAACGGATACCCATAAATGAACAACGGATACTCATAAATGAACAACGGATACCCATAAATGAACAACAGATACTCATAAATGAACAACGGATACCCATAAATGAACAATGGGTACCCATAAATGAACACAGACACCCATTAATGAACAACGGATACCCATAAATGAACAACGGATACCCATAAATGAACAATGGGTTCTCATAAATGAACAATGGATACTCATTAATGAACAACGGATACCCATAAATGAACAACGGATACCCATAAATGAACAACGGATACCCATAAATGAACAATGGGTTCTCATAAATGAACAATGGGTTCTCATAAATGAACAACGGATACCCATAAAAGAACAATGGGTTCTCATAAATGAACAATGGGTTCTCATAAATGAACAACGGATACCCATAAATGAACAACGGATACCCATAAATGAACAATGGATACTCATGAATGAACAATGGATACTCATAAATGAACAACGGATACCCATAAATGAACAACAGATACCCATAAATGAACAACGGATACCCATAAATGAACACAGACACCCATTAATGAACAACGGATACCCATAAATGAACAACGGATACCCATAAATGAACAACGGATACTCATAAATGAACAACGGATACCCATAAATGAACAACGGATACCCATAAATGAACACAGACACCCATTAATGAACAACGGATACCCATAAATGAACAACGGATACCCATAAATGAACAATGGGTACTCATAAATGAACAATGGATACTCATAAATGAACAACGGATACCCATAAATGAACAACGGATAATCTATGAATCATAAGTCTATAATCATACATAGGGATTACTTCCGCTTTTGCTTGCCAAATGGACCAAACATGAACATATAACACGAATTGACGGCAGAACTAAATGCATTTACGATTAAGGAACGACATAATCTTGGATTTATGAATAACATCTCACCCCAACCTCGTCATGAAACAAGCAACACTACCACCTATAGGGAAAGCTGACCACGATATCCTTTTAACAACAATTACCATAAAACCTCATATAGCAAAACAGGACAACAGATACATACCCATCTACAACAAGGCAAACTGGGACCAGATTAGGAAAGAAATACATGAACTAAGGATACAGCAAGACAACAAACCAAATCAGACAGTAGACGAAATATGGGAGCAACTGAAGATAACCATAAATAGGTGCATATCAGATCACATTCCCAAGAAGAAATAAGACAGAGAACATACGTTCCATGGATGACAACAGAGATCAGAAGACTTATTAAAAAGAATCAGAGAATTTATAACAAGAGCAGGAAGAATGGAGGAGATCAGGACACGAAGAAAGTCCAGGCTATCAGGAGAGAGGTCAAGAACAAACTACACAACACATATTGGAACTACATAAACAACATGCTAGACCCAGAGAAAGACAATACATCTAAATCCTTTTAGAAACTTGATATGAAGCTGCCCACCCAAGTTTCTTGGTGTTCTGATGGCTCTTTTGGTCTGGATTTTTGTAGGAAATCAGATGGTGGTATAGCTGGTACCTACCCCTCGACAATTTTGAACATGTAAATGAGGCGCTGTGCTTATCGTCTTGACTGAAGTGGTGGTAAATCCAAATCTTGTAGCATTTTTACACTTATCAATTATTTGTTTGGTGTATGGGTCCCAGACGATAGATCCATATTCCATGATAGATCTTACTAGCGCAGGCAGTTCTTTTGCAGTTTTTGTTGCAGTGGCTTAGGTTGAGTCTCAGGAAGCCTAATGTTGAGGTTGCTTTCCTGGCCACGTTTTTAATGTGAGTACTCCATTTAAGGTCTTCCGAGATTGGCAGGACGAGATACGGGTTGTTTTGTACTTGTTGGAGGATGTGCCCGTTTAGTGTGTAGAATTTTTGACTTTGGTTTTTGATGCTAAGTATATAACACTTTTTTGCATTGAATTTCATCCCCCATGCTTCTGCCCAGTTTTTAAGTTTTTTTTAGGTCGTTTTGTAGTGTCACAGACGGTTCTAATGTTTCGGTAGAGAAGGCAGTCGTCTGCAAATAGTCGAACAGATGATTTGACTGTGTCTGGTAAGTCGTTGATATGACAGAGGAATAGCAACGGCCCGAGAACTGTTCCTTGACGGACCCCGGAGTCGACTGTGACCTCTTCGGATTGTTCCCCTTCTAGAACGACTCGCATTTTCCGTTTTGTTAAGAATGTTGTTAACCATGAGTGGATTGGTCCCCGAATTCCATAATGGTCCAGTTTGTGCAGCAGTTTGTTATGGGGAACTATGTCAAATACTTTCGAAAAGTCCAAAATTGCTACGTCTACCCGGTTTCCTGCCTCGTATGCCTTTGTAAAGTCATGTAGTGTTGTTAAAAGCTGTGTTTTACATGAATATCCTGATCGAATGCCGTGGTTTAATGATGTTAATATCCTGTTTGTTTTCTAGATGTGTTAGCATATTTTTGCATATGATGTGTTCCAGGATCTTGCACGCGACAGATGTCAGAGAGACCGGTCTATAGTTTTCTGCGGCGTGTTTGTCTCCCTTTTTGAAGATGCATGAAATATTAGTGTTGAGCAAGTCTGATGGTAGTTCGCCTGTGCTGATGGATTTTTGGTATATGGCTGTTAGACCTGGGGCCAGTTGTTCTGCACATTCTCCTAGTATTCTGTTTGGTATATTATCTGGACCAGAGGCTTTTGTTGGTTTTATTTTTTTCAGAAGTTTTGCGACTCCTTCCACAGTTATAATCAGGTCTGGGATGTTCTGTCGGGTCTTGTTTTCATAACTGAGAGTTCATCTGTATTTTTGGTGTTAAATACTGATTTGAATTGGTTTACTAGTACTTCCGCTTTGCCTTTGCTGTCTTTTATGAGAATGCCCTTTTGTTTTAGTGGAGCTACACCGATGTTGTCCTGTTTCCTTGACTTCACATATCTCCAGAAGGGTCTGGTGTTGTTATTTTCTAGACCTTCTGTTATGGTGTTGTTAACATATCTCCACTCAGCTTCCCTAATTTTCCTTTTGCATTCGTTTTGGTGATGGCGGTAGTTGTTCCATTTATTGGTTTTGTTTTGCTTGTTTGTAGAGCTGTGCTTTCTTTTGTAGCATTTTTTTTCACCTTGTGGTTTATCCATGGAGTGTTTCTGTTGGACCTGATCATTTTGGATGGTATGTGTTGGTCAACTTTGGCTTTGAGCTCTGTTTTAAATCTTTTCCATAGCTGTCCTGTTGTTTGCCCTTTTTGTTCATGTGATTGTATGTCTTCGGATGTTTTAGTTAGATCTTTCTTAAGTACATCCCAGTTTGCTTTGGCATAGATATAGCACTTTCTTGGTATTGAGGCTTGGTAGTGTGGCTTGGTCTCAAGGTCGGTGACGATCATATCGTGGTCCGATATGCCTGGAGCATTTGTTGATGATTTAACCAAGGTGGTGTTGTTGGTGAATATTAGGTCCGGGAGGTTACTTTCTCTGGTAGGTTCAGAGTGAACTTGTGTTAGTTAGGCTGCTGTTGTTATGTTGATAAGGGAGTTCTGTACTTCTTTATCCTGGCCCTGGTTGTTCACAGTGAGCGTTTCCCAGTCGATGTTCGGACAGTTGAAATCGCCTGTGAGGACTACCTGTGTTTGTTTCTGTTCCATGATTTTGGTAAGCGACTTTTCTAGTTCTTTTATGTGTTCCATGTTCCTATGTGGCATATAGAAAGTCCCGATGAGTATTTCTGGGTTGTCTCTGGCTTTAATTTTGATCCACTCTAGTTCGCAGCTGGTGATAACTTCCGGTTGTTCTGTGGATACTATGCTGTTGTGGACTAATATGCATACACCGCCCCCTAGTGTGTCGCGGTCATTTATGTATGCCTTATAGCTTTCAGGGAATACTTCGCAGGATTTAATAGCATCGCGTGTAGGTGCTTTTCCTGGTTTAATGCCTTTAAGTCATGTTTCTGTTGAACATATGACAAGGAAGAGCCTACAAAAGCCTAGTCAGACCTAAACTTGAGTACAGCAATACAACATCGAATTCGCACTCAGCACAGCACATCAAGAAACCAGAACAGGTACAGAAAAATCCAGCAAGATTTGTACTCAACAAGCTACTCAACTACAACAAACCGGACAGATTGTCATCCCCCGCACCATCACAATGTGAACCTCCTGTCCCCCAGAGTAGCATGTACTGTGGATCTGGACACCTTCAAAGCAGCAGTCAGAAGAGAGGAGGAGCAAACATATCACATTGTAAATAGTTTTAATTTGCACAAAAAGGCCCCACACTGTACACATGTTCATCATCACCCCTCAGCGTGATGACCGACTGCGGTTTTTGCTGAGTACAGCATTGAAGTTGAAGTTGAATGTTCTGGAGTACCAAGCGTTTCTTGAGTCACTCTTGGGAATAAAAGACTTTAAATCAAGAAATCCTACAAGAGAATGGCCCACTATGGTTAGTCTAAATATATCTCAAATAATTCAAGATTTACAGATTAAATCATTAATATGTGCCATTTCTAGTCAGGATTAAAAAAAAAGGCGTCATCAATGTAAGGCCTTTTTTCAACTTTCATCGTCAATCGGGGGAAAATGCTAATGTATATAATCCAATTAAGGAGAAAAGAAATGGATGATTAGTTTTCTTGTAGAATTCTGCACAGTACAGTTTAAACACCATTGTTTATAAAACAAAATATTCTGGATTGTGTACGGTTGCATTGATTAAACATCCATGATCGAATTTATGGAGTCTGAGCATTTAAACGCTTTCCTTTCCACAAAAGGTAATAAAACTGAATTACACTTTAAAATCGATTCATACTGCAAGTAGATAATGCTCCCTTGTGCCCTTATCCCGGGGTACAACAAGATACATACACCGCCTGAACACCGTCTGTCAGACGAGTGCAGATTTAAAAGATCAGACGCCATGCACGCGCAGTATCAGGATCAAGCGTGTGAGTGATATTGATCTTGTGATTGTTGATTGATGATGAAAATGCGAAAGGTAATATTTAACGTCAGCGAAACGCAACATCTAAAGCTTGTAATCATGAGATGAACCAATACACACTATTGGCAGCAAGTACATCTTTACGCCTAAAGCTTGTCATGTTGGATTAAAAAAGTGAAACTATGAACAAACGACACCTACACATTTCTGTTATTTCGCTTTCCTATTTGGCGGGAAAAACACCCACACGTTGATTTTCTGGAATCCGACCACAGGGACACGTTGCAGTGATAACGTATGGATACAATATTTGTATGGGATCGATATAAATGCTGATAAAGACCCCATACGTTTTATACATACTTATTATAGGAATGTGTCGATGTGCTGCAACACTATACATGCTCCGGGCCATTTTATTCGTGTTGGTAATATAATGTCAATAGATGTTATATAACGCGAACAACAAAATGGTATTTAACTTAAGTGTGACGTTCCGATGACTACATTATCACCTTCATCATCGTCGGAAACCCACGGTACACTTCTCTGACGTTTGCATACCGTGGGCCAGAATCGATCTAAATCTTCGTTTCCCCGAATAGAAGTTTATTCGGAGATTTCGACCAATCAGAATGGTCGTTTCTCGTGACACTCTGTTAGATCATTTACCTTGACCACGGCCAGTATATTTCTGTAGACATGACGCCGATGTCAATCTCCGTATAGTAGGACCGTATATTTTAATCACAATCGACACAAATATAACACAATCGAAAGATTTTGTTGACAGGCGGTGCCAGAAATTAAACGGAATACCCCGGCTGAATGTAGTGACGGATGAAACTATCGATATGATTGGCTACTATTTTAGTACGAAAACGAGAGTTTCCATTGATTCTGGCCCACGGTATTCAAACGTCAGAGAGGTGTACCGTGGGTTTCCGACGATGCACCTTCATCAGATTAATGATAAAGTGTGAAGTGTAGTACTGACGTATTTTCCGTCGTAGAAATAGCTCAACTGAGCTAATGTTATTTGTTATAACACACGACACAAAATAAAGATGATAATCCTAATCATCACTCGTTAGCATCGACTGCGCATGTGCTTTATACAGTCGGGTAATACGGGGGGAACTTAAGGACCCATGCCCCAATGCAGATAAAGCACTCTCCCCTTTATATCGTTTTGACATTGTGAAACTATTGAACCCGGGATGGTGGCTCAGGTGGTTGCTGCTTCGAGAACCATGGTTAAATGCCAGGTTTGTCCACGTGCTTCTTTTAACTCATTCACCCTTAAAGTTTCATAATGAACTATTCCAAAGAGTTCAAACGTGTCTTCACTGACGTCAGGGGATGGATGAGTTTAACTCAGAACATCGTAATGAATTACTTTTTTAATTTCTTTTCAAATATTTATTTTTTCAATCGTGTCTTTCTTTTCAGCAATTAACAAGATTTATTGTACAACGACGGGAAAGAGCTGTCAATACGTATTGAAGACTTTAGGCGGTAGTACGTGTAGCAATGCGTCTGTTGAGACCATATTACATGGATGTGTCTGAAGGTTTGTATCAACATCCGACTAGAAATCTATCATTACCGATTGTGTTTATACTCAGGGTGTTAAGAGAAACCTCTTACACATCTGCCTGGAGATTAATATTTTCCTTTCTAAGCAAAGCCGATATCAACACGCATAACTATCTCATTTATTCTATCACCCACGTGGTCTGGTGCGCTAGCACTCGCTACAAGAAAATGGGAGATATTTATTAGCGATTTATGGTATTGTCTAAGCTTTTCGCCAATCGTTGTTATAAATCATCATTGGGAATTGTTTGCAAGACTTGTGTTCAACAACTCCCGACAGTTTCAGGAAAAGAATTAAAAAAGTCATCTTTAAACTTGTTTTTCAAAACTCATTGTTTTAATTAGTCTGGCTTACTGAATGATACTTGATCAGCCCGTTTGCAGAGTGTTCATTCACACCACGACGTTCAGGGTTCGACTCCCTGATCGGAAGTAACCAGAATTCGGGTCTCCCATCCGATCACGTGGTTACCTGCGGATACTCCGATTATACCACACACTAAAACCCTATGCGCGCTAAAATTATCTGACACGACATGTTGTATCATTGTGGAAAAGAAAATATTGAAGCTATTAAAAACAAAATAATAAGCTGTAAAGTTGGTCATCGAACCACCTTTTATAATTATCATTATTATTTTGACAGTTCAACTTCTCTGACAAAAAAACCCTATTGAACGTTCCATTAATAGGTATTTCTTATATTACTTTCTATTGCGAAACCCAATCAACTGTTATATGTTGGAGTGAGAAATGAGGATCAGCATTTATGATAATATTTTGTTAAAGAGTGGGACTCATCTCGTATATATTCCTTTTGTCCTCCGGTCTCCTTCAGGTATTTCCCAGTGTCTATAAATAATACTGAGATGCCTACAAATGTCACTGGCATTATACGTCTTTGGTTTCATAATAAAAAGCTGTGCTCACTCTAGTCTGAAAAAATGTTTTATCAAAAGTCACTAAAGACCACCTTTCTCTTTTAGCAAATAAGAATATTTCCTTTAGTAACTTTTACTTATAGTAGAGTCCAATCTGATTAAAACCATATCTTGATCTCCGTGCCATTCCGTAAATTTCTCTTTGCTGCGTTAAGATCTGAGGAAATCCCATAGGGGGTCATGTCCCGATTACCTTTTGCATTAGCCAATCAAATTACTACTGTCAGAATCTTGACAGTGAAATTTTGAGGTTGCAAAGCTTCCATAATCGCATTTGTCCATTTAGTCATTTCGGCAACAAAAAGTTCATGGGAAATAATGTGACGAAATGACTTGCTGCAAGATGACAGGTCATTGGAAAATTATTGAAAATTATTTTAGTGTTAAGTAAAGAGGCGACAAAGGTCATCTGAACGTAACATCTTATGGGATGTTGTCAGATCCTTGTAAAACGGAGTGAGAACATGTATATATGCATTTTAATCAGATTGAGTAGAGTAAAAATTCAAGTGTTGATATTATATACGTTCTGATGTATTTAACATATTATTCATTGAATTGGATCAATTTTTATTATACATTTATAGGGAGTCCGTGTTTATGCAAATGGTTTATTCAACACAAATTCCATTAGAAAAAGTAGCTAAAGGCATATACATTATGTATTTCCTTAATAACGAAAATGCTAATGGCTAGAGTGAGCACAGAAAAGTTAGCACTTTTGAGGTCCTTCGCAAACATTTCGACTACAACCACTGTCCTTGACAATTCAGTGGTCAAACTGGACTTTAGGAACGGACTTTGAAACGGGGATAGCAGGGAAACATAGTAGGGCAGATTCAAACATTAAAAAGATTAGTTTTCGCGGTATTGTCTTTTAAACAATGACCCATTGATAATTTAGAACATGCTATGGAAGTTTCATAAATACAGTATATATCATTAACAAAGGAAGATGATAATGTAGGTCGCTTGGCAGCGAAACTGGTTTTGTATAATAATACATTTAGCAGTAGAGTTTCCCTATATAACCCCCCCCCCCCAAAAAAAAAGCAAACAAAAAACAAACTATACGATAACATACAGTTATATGGAGAGTATGAGGGAATTATTAAATTTCTGGTCTCCCGAGGCAAACAAATATTTCCTGAGGCGGCAAAACCGAATTAGGATAATTTAGTGTGCTAAACGACATATAAAACATATTTTACGGTATAATAATGTCAAAATATACTCCGACAAACTATATATATCAGCATTCAGACATCATTATCTGTAAAGAAGGGAAGATATTCAGAGGTGACTACAAGACTAATGGACGTACATCATGTGTTATTGATTTAGTATACCGTTACATACGTTTTACACAGGACTCTATCTCTATGGAATAGAAACTATATACTCGGTATACATTCCTGCCTATCTGTACAGAGACGGGACCAGTATATTTATTTATTCATTCACAATGTGTGGATAAGACTATTCAAGAATATTCCTTATTCCACAAAATACACGAGTTTTTTCTGAAGACATTTTGATATCAGCACGCTAAAAAAAAAAAAATATCAAGAAAGTGTTTTTTTATCTTTTTGCTTTGAGACGCGTTACAAGTTCATTCATAAATTTGTACACCCACGTGGAAAATGCACTTCCCTGTAAAAGAGCGGATTAGTGGCTTACAGTCGATACCATATAATGTGACTTGAACATCGACGCTCGGTCTCCGGCACCACTACAAAGTAGATAGAGAAGGTGGAATTTAATCGTGGAAATGTACACCAATTCTTTCTTGCAAGTTAGGGTACAAAAGCTCCCTGTTCGCGTGCAGATGCGATGAAAGTCACGTGCGCATGGATACCTTTTTGATGAACGGTAATTCCGACGGGGTATAAAGGGGAATTCCCTTGGATACAAATTCCGGGACTGCTGTGACCATGTGTGAATTTCACCACGACCTTTTCTGTCCTGATATTCAGCGGTTGATACGGTAAGTGTGTTTTGGACTCTCACGTCACATTTAAATGCACAATCAATACACAATGACCGCTATGGCCTTTTCGTAGCTCCCCGATGGATTTCGATAAAGGGCAAATAGATTATTACTGTACCATCATGTATATCTCTCGGTCTGGAGGTAACATGTAAGCACACGATGGAATACTGTGTTAGAGGCGAATCGCCTACGTCGCTGGTTAGCACTGTCATTGTAGAGAGCACATAGAGGAATGTGTTGCAAAATGAATTAAAAAATGAAGCTGAAGTTTAAAGATACCAGCCCGGCTCCCTACTTCTCTTGTAGGGTTTCATGTATACAGTAGCCCCCCCTCCCTCCCTTTCTTAAATCCGTTTGGATGACTTTTGGGTATCTTTAAAACCGAGCCATTGAATTAGTCAGAACTTTTCAGATATCAGGTATTTAGCAGAGTAAATTTATGTACCAATTAGTAAGATCTTATTTGGGAAATTGACGAAATCATTAAAGATTGAAAAATGTCGTTTCACAATCATTAAGCTGACTAAACTTTGAACAACTGGGTCCAGGGTTTGACTTTAAAGGCCCAATATACGTCACTTCAGGACTTTTTTCGTGATTCTGAAAAATTCTGAAAAAAAACCCAGTTGATAACCATGCAAAAATAAGCCTAAAACGAGGTAAACCTGAGCGGTAACTAACAAGAAACTCTGGACAAAAAAATCCAAAGAATTGAAATAATTCAGGTGGGGCCCACTTCAACAACAAACCGAAGGTAGAAGACGGTTCGAAATGGACGCGTGTTTACAAATAGCGTGTTTCAACTGCTGCTGTACCGGTAACCGCTAAAGAATTCATCTTGAATATTGCTGATATCATTTAATCTTAACTAAATATATAAATATAATAAGTTATTAGGCTGATTTTCGCTTCAAGTTTTGCCGAAAGTTACGTATATTGGGCCTTTAATTTAACCCTGCTTATTCTTTGACATTGTTGTTGATTGTGTTAAGTTCATTTTACCTTTAGTTGTTTTTTTAATTTATTTTCATTTAAGTGTCTCAATTAAGGCATGGATTTCAGGCGCAAATGAAGGATTTTCGAAAGAAGGGTCCAGCTGACGCTTTTTCAATGATACACCGGTAAACACTTCCATTTTTAAGGCTATAAAAATGTTCATCCTCCGAAAAAAAGGGGGAGGGGGGCCTGGCCCCCAGGACCCCCCCCCCCGCCCCCCCCCCCCCGCCCCCCCCCCCCCCCCCCGGGTCCTCTATTGGATTTGTTTTCAGAAGGATTTAACATTTTTCAGTATTTAATAACATGTCAGTAGTACTTAGGTTCTCGTCGTCGGAATCTCGCGTAGCAGTATCACTTAAGTTTCCGACGATGGTAAGTCCTTTAACTAGTATATATAGCTGTAACAGATGTACCGCAACAAGGTCAAAATTAGGGATAGCGATAGCCAAGACCTCTAAATCGCAGGACCGAGGCCAACGTGGGGCAGTCGCAAGGTATACACTCTGACCGTAGGTCGGTGGTTTTTCTCCGGGAACTCCGGCTTTCCTCCACCACTAAAACAGGTCACGTCCTTATAAATGACCCCAGGCAGAGGTAACTATTACGAATTACCTTTTATATAATGAATATATTACTTGGTATCAATTCTTATATTGAATATTTTTATTATACTTAGTTGAGTATTTTTAGAGGTCATCAAGTATAATATCATTTGTCATTATTATGAGAGACGTCATGGATCAGTTTGTAAAACTTACTGACTAATCCCTTTTGTCGTTTTATGTCAATAAAACATGTTTTAACTCTGAACTGAAAAAAAGTTAAAAGACAAGGAAGTATTACAAGTATTTATGGATTTTTGCTCAAACAATGTTTTCCGTGACAAACTTATTTCTGAATCAGTGTTTTGTTTCAAAAAAAAAATATATAAACGAACAAACAAACAAACAAAAATCGTTAAGGCTCCCCGTGCCACAGATGAAAGCTGTTACTTTCTATTTAAACATGTTATTTTCTGACACAACTGTGACTTTTATAAATTATTTCTGAAAAGGAAACCGTAGCTCGCCAACATTAATGGAAAGTGTAATGAAGATAGATGACGATATTAATCAAGAATCGTGTAGCGTGATCTAGAGTAACAACGCTACAGGATAGACCCGCACTGGAACCATGGACATCCAAGTAAGTCGGGTGTACTTCTAACTGAAGGAGCTTCCTGATTACCGGCTCCAGTCTCGTCTGTTCATATCCTGATAGACCACAGGTGCTTGTGGACATGAATGTGACTATTTTTTTCATTGAATGTAGAAGGTAATATACATATACGGTGTTTCATAATAATATAATGCTAAATTATAAAGTTTACAATAACAACCTATGCAGCGTAGCCTTATAAAAGTTATTGTAATTTTTCATTATATTATTATGAAACACCGTATATGTATATTACCTTCTACATTCAATAAAAAGATAATCACATTCATGTTCACAAGCACCTGTGTGATAGACGAGGGCCACGGGTGCAGTGATCTGATAATTCTATATTGCAGTGATTGTAAACGAAATAACCCTGGGCTACTCTTTGTATACATTTTACAGTGGAATTAAATAAACATTTTTCCAGCAAAAGGACAGTTATCTTAAAAAGGATAAACAGCCTATATATATATATAAGTTATATAAACAAGAAGCGACATTCCATGCTTATACGAGTAATTCAATGAGAAGTGTAAATTACAGATGTGCATTTTTCTATGTTGCCTTACAAGCGTCAGCTGTAGGGAATTTCCTTTTAGTTCAGCGATAGAGCACCGGGATGGGGAACCTACAAGGGCCTTTTACAAACTGGTGCCGTTGACATTCTCCGCTTCAAGGTAGGATAACCCTTGGCGGAAGTCAAATAATCTGGTTTGGAGATTAAGATAAAAAAGGACGGAATAGTGTAAACAATGTGCATTGATTAGGTTGTCTTAAAAGCGTGAGCTGTAGGGAATTTCTTTTTAGCTCAGCGGTAGAGCATCGGGGCTGGAGAGTCGATGGGGCCGCCGGTTTGAACCCAAGCGACGGCACTATCATGATAACTTTTCCCCGTCTTATTACAGAAGAATGGTATATATATAGTATGATCGGTCTTTAATAAGGTGGGATTCACAGTCCACAAGGTCCCCCTCCCCATCCCTACCTCGTTTGCATAGAATTATCCAGGGCGAGGGTCCGTCATAAACATGTACGTCCACTCCCTCTTCTCAGCAATGTCCAAAGTATTATTTTACCAATGTCAAGGACACTGTTATTGAATATCAAAGGTCATATAACTGTCATAATTATGTCTTGTCCAATTCTCCATCTTGTCAATACCGCAGACGTATCTTAACGCCGCTAGTGCTGGTTCCACCAGACGATTTGTCTCATACATTTTTCATGTGCTGGGATTTCATCAGAGGTGAAGGGTCAGTGGTCAACCGTCTGGATTTCCTTGTCCAGCTCGTACGTACTTTCTCTATGCTGTAGAGAACTCTGTATAATTACAGAACATTCCATAGATCGGTCTTTCTGTTGACGATAAATGTTCAAATATCCGACCTTTTAGTTCTTGCTACCACTGCATCACAATCGGAACATTTCGGGGATTTCCTGTATTAAATCTTCAGAAATCTTCCTAGTGACATAGGTCCGTGCCTAGCCTCTGTGTTTTTTTTTGTGGTGAAAGGCTCGGTTCATTCTCAAAATCCAAAGGTTCCGCTCGCATTTCATGGAGAACGAGTAGACGCGCATCTCTTTGAACCGGAATATAGTGGTGATCGACAAGGTGTTTTAGGATTTTCTTTTCCGCTCTGTTGCGGAATCAAAATTGACATTTTATAGAAATGTGAAAACCCGTGCCGCACAATAAAAAAGTTTAAAGTGTCATTCTGTCACGGAATTGAGAAGGTCTTATTTCGTTTTTTTTTCGCGACACACGTGCCGCTTTTTCACTTTGTCTCGGCGAATATAAGAGCGAATATCAGTGAAACGACCGTTTACCGTATTGAAAAAAAATGCTATATTGTCTTATTGTTTGTTATGGAAACTTCTTTTATAAATCAGCGCATTGGAGTAACAGGACGACGTACATTATTCTGGTACGAAGTTCGACTGTCCTCGAACCAGGGCAAGTTCCTCGCGCGACCTTCCCCATACAAACCACAATTAAAGTTGTGATCAAAGTTGTAATACATACCAGATCACGTCAGCAAAAACATCTAAAAGAGTCATTTTAATTTGCTTAACAACCCTTTTAAGGTAACTGAAGTACTTTTTTGTATTTAGATACAAGAAATGAACATTATGTTACAAATGAACCATAAATAAATCAACTTTTGTCTGATTGAAGTCTAGAATATTCTGCATTCCTCTGTGTCGTTCCGTAGAGTTTACGGATACGAGATGCAGACGCCGAAAGTACCTGTAACACACACGCCACTTAAAACAGCCCTTTGTCGCCTTCGTTATATTGTGTGCCTTTTTGATTTTGCAATCGAAGGATTTCCGAAGCGACAAGACCCCATTAATAGAATAAAGTTTTCCCGCTAATGCCTGGATATAACTTCTATGAAGCAATGTTTTCTCGTTAGGCAGGTCATCGTACTTGTCTCCAACCTGTTGAAGTCAAATCAATACTTGAGTTACGTAAATTCACTATAGTGAAGATAACAAATAAACGATTAAAAAAACAATTATATGTTCCGATATTTTATCTTTACTTCAAAGTAGATCGTCTTCCAGTTTTAATAACATGTCATAATATATCAAAATGTTGTTGAAAGGGATCTCGAAAGATTGATAATGTGCAATAAAAATCTATATATACAACTTACAACGTCCATGTATGTGTTTTACTGTCGTATGACGTAACAATCATGTCGGAAAACGTGGGGAGGAAATTGGTCTTATATGGCATGAAATAAACATGACGCTATTTTTAACAGACACATTTTAATTTGGAACACAGATTTTCAGTAAACAACTTCTTATCATTAGGATTATATAGGAAAACATCATTGAGGAGATATACACCAATCATTAGTGTTATATAGGGAACCATCATTGGTGTTATATAGGGAACCATCATTTGTGTTATGTAGGGAACCATCATTGGTGTTATATAGGGAACCATCATTGATGTTATATAGGAAACCATCATTGATGTTATATAGGGAACCATAATTGGTGTTATATAGGGAACCTTCATTGGTGTTATATAGGGAACCATCATTGGTGTTATATAGGGAACCATCATTGATGTTATATAGGAAACCATCATTGATGTTATATAGGGAACCATAATTGGTGTTATATAGGGAACCTTCATTGGTGTTATATAGGGAACCATCATTGGTGTTATATAGGTAACCATCATTTATGTTATATAGGGAACCATCATTGGTGTTATATAGGGAACCATCATTGGTGTTATATAGGGAACCATCATTGGTGTTATATAGGGAACCATCATTGGTGTTATATAGGGAACCATCATTGGTGTTATATAGGGAACCATCATTGAGGAGATATACACCAATCATTGGTGTTATATAGGGAACCATCATTGGTGTTGTATAGGGAACCATCATTGGTGTTATATAGGGAACCATCATTGGTGTTTTATAGGGAACCATCATTGGTGTTATATAGGGAACCATCATTGGTGTTATATAGGGAACCATCATTGAGGAGATATACACCAATCATTGGTGTTGTATAGGGAACCATCAGTGGTGTTACATAGGGAACCATCATTGGTGTTATATAGGGAACCATCATTGGTGTTATATAGGGAACCATCATTGAGGAGATGTACACCGATTATTGGTGTTATATAGGGAACCATCATTGGTGTTATATAGGGAACCATCATTGAGGAGATGTACACCGATTATTGGTGTTATATAGAGAACCATCATTGAGGAGATATACACCGATAATTGGTGTTATATAGGGAACCATCATTGGTGTTATATAGGGAACCATCATTGAGGAGATATACACCAATCATTGGTGTTATATAGGGAACCATCATTGGTGTTATATAGGGAACCATCATTGAGGAGATGTACACCGATTATTGGTGTTATATAGGGAACCATCATTGAGGAGATATACACCGATAATTGGTGTTATATAGGGAACCATCATTGGTGTTTTATAGGGAACCATCATTGAGGAGATATACACCAATCATTGGTGTTATATAGGGAACCATCATTGGTGTTATATAGGGAACCATCATTGGTGTTATATAGGGAACCATCATTGGTGTTATATAGGGAATCATCATTGGTGTTATATAGGGAACCATCATTGGTGTTGTATAGGGAACCATCATTGGTGTTATATAGGGAACCATCATTGGTGTTATATAGGGAACCATCATTGGTGTTATATAGGGAACCATCATTGGTGTTATATAGGGAACCATCATTGGTGTTATATAGGGAACCATCATTGGTGTTATATAGGAAACCATCATTGTTGTTATATAGGTAACCATCATTGGTGTTATATAGGGAACCATCATTGATGTTATATAGGGAACCATTATTGGTGTTATATAGGGAACCATCATTGGTGTTATATAGGGAACCATCATTGATGTTATATAGGGAACCATCATTGATGTTATATAGGGAACCATCATTGAGGAGATATACACCGATCATTGGTGTTATATAGGGAACCATCATTGGTGTTATATAGGGAACCATCATTGAGGAGATATACACCGATTATTGGTGTTATATAGGGAACCATCATTGGTGTTATATAGCGAACCATCATTGAGGAGATATACACCGATCATTGGTGTTATATAGGGAACCATCATTGGTGTTATATAGGGAACCATCATTGGTGTTATATAGGAAACCATCATTGGTGTTATATAGGGAACCATCATTGGTGTTATATAGGGAACCATCATTGTTGTTATATAGGGAACCATCATTGATGTTATATAGGGAACCATCATTGGTGTTATATAGGGAACCATCATTGGTGTTATATAGGGAACCATCATTGGTGTTATATAGGGAACCATCATTGATGTTATATAGGGAACCATCATTGGTGTTATATAGAGAACCATCATTGAGGAGATATACACCAATCATTGATGTTATATAGGGAACCATCATTGGTGTTGTATATGGAACCATCATTGGTGTTATATAGGGAACCATCATTGTTGTTATATAGGGAACCATCATTAGTGTTAAATAGGGAACCATCATTGGTGTTGTATAGGGAACCATCATTGAGGAGATATACACCAATCATTGATGTTATATAGGGAACCATCATTGGTGTTGTATAGGGAACCATCATTGGTGTTATATAGGGAACCATCATTGGTGTTATATAGGGAACCATCATTGAGGAGATATGCACCAATCATTGGTGTTATATAGAGAACCATCATTGGTGTTACATAGGGAACCATCATTGAGGAGATGTACACCGATTATTGGTGTTATATAGGGAACCATCATTGAGGAGATATACACCGATAATTGGTGTTATATAGGGAACCATCATTGGTGTTATATAGGGAACCATCATTGGTGTTATATAGGGAACCATCATTGAGGGGATATACACCAATCATTTGTGTAATATAGGGAACCATCATTGAAGAGATATACAACAATCATTTGTGTTATATAGTGAACCATCATTGATGTTATATAGGGAACCATCATTGGTATTATATAGGGAACCATCATTGGTGTTAAATAGGGAACCATCATTGGTGTTATATAGGGAACCATCATTGATGTTATATAGGGAACCATCATTGGTGTTATATAGGGAACCATCATTGTTGTTATATAGGGAACCATCATTGGTGTTATTTTGGGAAACATCATTGAGGAGATATACATTGATCATTGGTGTTATACAGGGAACCATCATTGGTGTTATATAGGGAACCATCATTGGTGTTATATAGGGAACCATCATTGGTGTTATATAGGGAACCATCATTGGTGTTATATAGGGAACCATCATTGGTGTTACATAGGGAACCATCATTGGTATTATATAGGGAACCATCATTGGTGTTATATAGGGAACCATCATTGATGTTATATAGGGAACCACATTGGTGTTATATAGGGAACCATCATTGGTGTTATATAGGAAACCATCATTGTTGTTATATAGGGAACCATCATTGGTGTTATATAGGGAACCATCATTGAGGAGATGTACACCGATTATTGGTGTTATATAGGGAACCATCATTGGTGTTATATAGGGAACCATCATTGAGGAGATGTACACCGATTATTGGTGTTATATAGGGAACCATCATTGGTGTTATATAGGGAACCATCATTGAGGAGATATACACCAATCATTGGTGTTATATAGGGAACCATCATTGGTGTTATATAGGGAACCATCATTGGTGTTATATAGGGAACCATCATTGAGGAGATATACACCAATCATTGGTGTTGTATAGGGAACCATCATTGGTGTTATATAGGGAACCATCATTGGTGTTATATAGGGAACCATCATTGGTGTTATATAGGGAACCATCATTGAGGAGATGTACACCGATTATTGGTGTTTATAGGGAACCATCATTGGTGTTATATAGGGAACCATCATTGAGGAGATGTACACCGATTATTGGTGTTATATAGGGAACCATCATTGGTGTTATATAGGGAACCATCATTGAGGAGATATACACCGATAATTGGTGTTATATAGGGAACCATCATTGGTGTTATATAGGGAACCATCATTGAGGAGATATACACCAATCATTGGTGTTATATAGGGAACCATCATTGGTGTTATATAGGGAACCCTCATTGAGGAGATGTACACCGATTAATGGTGTTATATAGGGAACCATCATTGAGGAGATATACACCGATAATTGGTGTTATATAGGGAACCATCATTGGTGTTATATAGGGAACCATCATTGAAGAGATATACACCAATCATTGGTGTTATATAGGGAACCATCATTGGTGTTATATAGGGAACCATCATTGAGGAGATATACACCAATCATTGGTGTTATATAGGGAACCATCATTGGTGTTATATAGGGAACCATCATTGGTGTTATATAGGGAACCCTCATTGGTATTATATAGGGAACCATCATTGGTGTTATATAGGGAACCATCATTGGTGTTATATAGGGAACCATCATTGGTGTTGTATAGGGAACCATCATTGGTGTTATATAGGAAACCATCATTGGTGTTATATAGGGAACCATCATTGGTGTTGTATAGGGAACCATCATTGGTGTTATATAGGGAACCATCATTGGTGTTATATAGGGAACCATCATTGGTGTTACAAAGGGAACCATCATTGAGGAGATGTACACCGATTATTGGTGTTATATAGGGAACCATCATTGGTGTTATATAGGGAACCATCATTGGTGTTATATAGGGAACCATCATTGGTGTTATATAGGGAACCATCATTGGTGTTATATAGGGAACCATCATTGGTGTTATATAGGGAACCATCATTGGTGTTATATAGGGAACCATCATTGAGGAGATATACACCAATCATTGGTGTTGTATAGGGAACCATCATTGGTGTTATATAGGGAACCATCATTGGTGTTATATAGGGAACCATCATTGGTGTTATATAGGGAACCATCATTGAGGAGATGTACACCGATTATTGGTGTTTTATAGGGAACCATCATTGGTGTTATATAGGGAACCATCATTGAGGAGATGTACACCGATTATTGGTGTTATATAGGGAACCATCATTGGTGTTATATAGGAAACCATCATTGAGGAGATATACACCGATAATTGGTGTTATATAGGGAACCATCATTGGTGTTATATAGGGAACCATCATTGAGGAGATATACACCAATCATTGGTGTTATATAGGGAACCATCATTGGTGTTATATAGGGAACCCTCATTGAGGAGATGTACACCGATTAATGGTGTTATATAGGGAACCATCATTGAGGAGATATACACCGATAATTGGTGTTATATAGGGAACCATCATTGGTGTTATATAGGGAACCATCATTGGAGAGATATACACCAATCATTGGTGTTATATAGGGAACCATCATTGGTGTTATATAGGGAACCATCATTGGTGTTATATAGGGAACCATCATTGGTGTTATATAGGGAACCATCATTGGTGTTGTATAGGGAACCATCATTGGTGTTATATAGGGAACCATCATTGGTGTTATATAGGGAACCATCACTGGTGTTGTATAGGGAACCATCATTGGTGTTATATAGGGAACCATCATTGGTGTTATATAGGGAACCATCATTGGTGTTATATAGGGAACCTTCATTGGTGTTATATAGGGAACCATCATTGGTGTTATATAGGGA
This sequence comes from Mimachlamys varia, assembly GCA_947623455.1. NCBI lineage: Eukaryota > Metazoa > Mollusca > Bivalvia > Pectinida > Pectinidae > Mimachlamys > Mimachlamys varia. The sequence continues at coordinate 45,351,855 of OX392539.1, forward strand.
ACCTTCATTGGTGTTATATAGGGAACCATCATTGGTGTTATATAGGGAACCATCATTGGTGTTATATAGGGAACCATCATTGGTGTTATATAGGTAACCATCATTGGTGTTATATAGGGAACCATCATTGATGTTATATAGGGAACCATCATTGATGTTATATAGGGAACCATCATTGGTGTTATATAGGGAACCATCATTGGTGTTATATAGGGAACCATCATTGGTGTTATATAGGGAACCATCATTGAGGAGATATACACCGATCATTGGTGTTATATAGGGAACCATCATTGGTGTTATATAGGGAACCATCATTGGTGTTATATAGGGAACCATCATTGGTGTTATATAGGGAACCTTATATAAGGAACCATCATTGAGGGGATATACACCAATCATTGGTGTAATATAGGGAACCATCATTGAGGAGATATACAACAATCATTTGTGTTATATAGGGAACTATCATTGATGTTATATAGGGAACCATCATTGGTATTATATAGGGAACCATCATTGGTGTTATATAGGGAACCATCATTGGTGTTATATAGGGAACCATCATTGGTGTTATACAGGGAACCATCATTGGTGTTATATAGGGAACCATCATTGGTGTTATATAGGGAACCATCATTGTTATTATATAGGGAACCATCATTGGTGTTATATAGGGAACCATCATTGAGGAGATATACACCGATCATTGGTGTTATATAGGGAACCATCATTGGTGTTATATAGGGAACCATCATTGGTGTTATATAGGGAACCATCATTGGTGTTATATAGGGAACCATCATTGGTGTTATATAGGAAACCATCATTGTTGTTATGTAGGGAACCATCATTGGTGTTATATAGGGAACCATCATTGATGTTATATAGGGAACCATTATTTGTGTTATATAGGGAACCATCATTGAGGAGATATACACCAATCATTGGTGTTATATAGGGAACCATCATTGATGTTATATAGGGAACCATCATTGATGTTATATAGCGAACCATCATTGAGGAGATATACACCGATCATTGGTGTTATATAGGGAACCATCATTGGTGTTATATAGGGAACCATCATTGAGGAGATATACACCGATTATTGGTGTTATATAGGGAACCATCATTGGTGTTATATAGGGAACCATCATTGAGGAGATATACACCGATCATTGGTGTTATATAGGGAATCATCATTGGTGTTATATAGGGAACCATCATTGGTGTTATATAGGGAACCATCATTGGTGTTATATAGGAAACCATCATTGGTGTTATATAGGGAACCATCATTGGTGTTATATAGGGAACCATCATTGATGTTATATACGGAACCATCATTGGTGTTATATAGGGAACCATCATTGAGGAGATATACACCAATCATTGGTGTTATTTAGGGAACCATCATTGGTGTTGTATAGGGAACCATCATTGGTGTTATATAGGGAACCATCATTGGTGTTATATAGGGAACCATCATTGGTGTTATATAGGGAACCATCATTGGTGTTATATAGGGAACCATCATTGAGGGGATATACACCAATCATTGGTGTAATATAGGGAACCATCATTGAGGAGATATACAACAATCATTTGTGTTATATAGGGAACTATCATTGATGTTATATAGGGAACCATCATTGGTATTATATAGGGAACCATCATTGGTGTTATATAGGGAACCATCATTGGTGTTATATAGGGAACCATCATTGGTGTTATATAGGGAACCATCATTGGTGTTATATAGGGAACCATCATTGGTGTTATATAGGGAACCATCATTGGTGTTATATAGGGAACCATCATTGGTGTTATATAGGGAACCATCATTGAGGAGATATACACCGATCATTGGTGTTATATAGGGAACCATCATTGGTGTTATATAGGGAACCATCATTGGTGTTATATAGGGAACCATCATTGGTGTTATATAGGGAACCATCATTGGTGTTATATAGGGAACCATCATTGGTGTTATATAGGAAACCATCATTGTTGTTATGTAGGGAACCATCATTGGTGTTATATAGGGAACCATCATTGATGTTATATAGGGAACCATTATTAGTGTTATATAGGGAACCATCATTGAGGAGATATACACCAATCATTGGTGTTATATAGGGAACCATCATTGATGTTATATAGGGAACCATCATTGAGGAGATATACACCGATTATTGGTGTTATATAGGTAACCATCATTGGTGTTATATAGCGAACCATCATTGAGGAGATATACACCGATCATTGGTGTTATATAGGGAACCATCATTGATGTTATATAGGGAACCATCATTGAGGAGATATACACCGATTATTGGTGTTATATAGGGAACCATCATTGGTGTTATATAGGGAACCATCATTGAGGATATATACACCGATCATTGGTGTTATATAGGGAATCATCATTGGTGTTATATAGGGAACCATCATTGGTGTTGTATAGGGAACCATCATTGGTGTTATATAGGAAACCATCATTGGTGTTATATAGGGAACCATCATTGGTGTTATATAGGGAACCATCATTGATGTTATATACGGAACCATCATTGGTGTTATATAGGGAACCATCATTGAGGAGATATACACCAATCATTGGTGTTATATAGGGAACCATCATTGGTGTTGTATAGGGAACCATCATTGGTGTTATATAGGGAACCATCATTGGTGTTTTATAGGGAACCATCATTGGTGTTATATAGGGAACCATCATTGAGGAGATATACACCAATCATTGGTTTTGTATAGGGAACCATCATTGGTGTTATATAGGGAACCATCATTGGTGTTATATAGGGAACCATCATTGGTGTTATATAGGGAACCATCATTGGTGTTATATGGGGAACCATCATTGAGGAGATATACACCGATCATTGGTGTTATATAGGGAACCATCATTGGTGTTATATAGGGAACCATCATTGAGGAGATATACACCGATTATTGGTGTTATATAGGGAACCATCATTGGTGTTATATAGGGAACCATCATTGAGGAGATATACACCGATCATTGGTGTTATATAGGGAACCATCATTGGTGTTATATAGGGAACCATCATTGGTGTTATATAGGAAACCATCATTGGTGTTATATAGGGAACCATCATTGGTGTTATATAGGAAACCATTATTGGTGTTATATAGGGAACCATCATTGAGGAGATATACACCAATCATTGGTGTTATATAGGGAACCATCATTGATGTTATATAGGGAACCATCATTGATGTTATATAGGGAACCATCATTGAGGAGATATACACCGATCATTGGTGTTATATAGGGCACCATCATTGGTGTTATATAGGGAACCATCATTGAGGAGATATACACCGATTATTGGTGTTATATAGGGAACCATCATTGGTGTTATATAGGGAACCATCATGGAGGAGATATACACCGATCATTGGTGTTATATAGGGAACCATCATTGGTGTTATATAGGGAACCATCATTGGTGTTATATAGGAAACCATCATTGGTGTTATATAGGGAACCATCATTGGTGTTATATAGGGAACCATCATTGATGTTATATAGGGAACCATCATTGGTGTTATATAGAGAACCATCATTGAGGAGATATACACCAATCATTGATGTTATATAGGGAACCATCATTGGTGTTGTATATGGAACCATCATTGGTGTTATATAGGGAACCATCATTTTTGTTATATAGGGAACCATCATTAGTGTTAAATAGGGAACCATCATTGGTGTTGTATAGGGAACCATCATTGGTGTTATATAGGGAACCATCATTGGTGTTATATAGGGAACCATCATTGATGTTATATAGGGAACCATCATTGGTGTTATATAGGGAACCATTATTGGTGTTACATAGGGAACCATCATTGAGGAGATGTACACCGATTATTGGTGTTATATAGGGAACCATCATTGGTGTTATATAGGGAACCATTATTGGTGTTACATAGGGAACCATCATTGAGGAGATGTACACCGATTATTGGTGTTATATAGGGAACCATCATTGGTGTTACATAGGGAACCATCATTGGTGTTACATAGGGAACCATCATTGAGGAGATGTACACCGATTATTGGTGTTATATAGGGAACCATCATTGAGGAGATATACACCGATAATTGGTGTTATATAGGGAACCATCATTGGTGTTACATAGGGAACCATCATTGAGGAGATGTACACCGATTATTGGTGTTATATAGGGAACCATCATTGAGGAGATATACACCGATAATTGGTGTTATATAGGGAACCATCATTGGTGTTACATAGGGAACCATCATTGAGGAGATGTACACCGATTATTGGTGTTATATAGGGAACCATCATTGAGGAGATATACACCGATAATTGGTGTTATATAGGGAACCATCATTGGTGTTATATAGGGAACCATCATTGGTGTTATATAGGGAACCATCATTGAGGAGATATGCACCAATCATTGGTGTTATATAGGGAACCATCATTGGTGTTACATAGGGAACCATCATTGAGGAGATGTACACCGATTATTGGTGTTATATAGGGAACCATCATTGAGGAGATATACACCGATAATTGGTGTTATATAGGTAACCATCATTGGTGTTATATAGGGAACCATCATTGGTGTTATATAGGGAACCATCATTGAGGGGATATACACCAATCATTTGTGTAATATAGGGAACCATCATTGAGGAGATATACAACAATCATTTGTGTTATATAGGGAACCATCATTGATGTTATATAGGGAACCATCATTGGTGTTATATAGGGAACCATCATTGGTGTTATATAGGTAACCATCATTGGTGTTATATAGGTAACCATCATTGATGTTATATAGGGAACCATCATTGGTATTATATAGGGAACCATCATTGGTGTTAAATAGGGAACCATCATTGGTGTTATATAGGGAACCATCATTGATGTTATATAGGGAACCATCATTGTTGTTATATAGGGAACCATCATTGGTGTTATTTTGGGAACCATCATTGAGGAGATATACATTGATCATTGGTGTTATATAGGGAACCATCATTGGTGTTATATAGGGAACCATCATTGGTGTTATATAGGGAACCATCATTGGTGTTATATAGGGAACCATCATTGGTGTTATATAGGGAACCATCATTGGTGTTATATAGGAAACCATCATTGTTGTTATATAGGGAACCATCATTGGTGTTATATAGGGAACCATCATTGGTGTTATATAGGGAACCATCATTGGTGTTTTATAGGGAACCATCATTGAGGAGATGTACACCGATTATTGGTGTTATATAGGGAACCATCATTGGTATTATATAGGGAACCATCATTGAGGAGATGTACACCGATTATTGGTGTTATATAGGGAACCATCATTGGTGTTATATAGGGAACCATCATTGAGGAGATATACACCAATCATTGGTGTTATATAGGGAACCATCATTGGTGTTATATAGGGAACCATCATTTAGGAGATGTACACCGATTATTGGTGTTATATAGGGAACCATCATTGAGGAGATATACACCGATAATTGGTGTTATATAGGGAACCATCATTGGTGTTATATAGGGAACCATCATTGAGGAGATATACACCAATCATTGGTGTTATATAGGGAACCATCATTGGTGTTATATAGGGAACCATCATTGGTGTTATATAGGGAACCATCATTGAGGAGATATACACCGATCATTGGTGTTATATAGGGAACCATCATTGGTGTTATATAGGGAACCATCATTGGTGTTATATAGGGAACCATCATTGGTGTTATATAGGGAACCATCATTGAGGGTATATACACCAATCATTGGTGTTATATAGGGAACCATCATTGAGGAGATATACAACAATCATTGGTGTTATATAGGGAACCATCATTGATGTTATATAGGGAACCATCATTGGTGTTATATAGGGAACCATCATTGGTGTTATATAGGGAACCATCATTGATATTATATAGGGAACCATCATTGGTGTTATATAGGGAACCATCATTGGTGTTATATAGGGAACCATCATTGGTGTTATATAGGGAACCATCATTGGTGTTATATTGGGAACCATCATTGGTGTTATATAGGGAACCATCATTGGTGTTATATAGGGAACCATTATTGGTGTTATATAGGGAACCATCATTGGTGTTATATAGGGAACCATCATTGGTGTTATATAGGGAACCATCATTGGTGTTATATAGGGAACCATCATTGGTGTTATATAGGGAACCATCATTGGTGTTATATAGGGAACCATCATTGATGTTATATAGGGAACCATCATTGGTGTTATATAGGGAACCATCATTGGTGTTATATAGGGAACCATCATTGATGTTATATAGGGAACCATCATTGATGTTATATAGGGAACCATCATTGGTGTTATATAGAGAACCATCATTGAGGAGATATGCAACAATCATTGGTATTATATAGGGAACCATCATTGGTGTTATATAGGGAACCATCATTGGTGTTATATAGGGAACCATCATTGATGTTATATAGGGAACCATCATTGGTGTTATATAGGGAACCATCATTGGTGTTATATAGGGAACAATCATTGATGTTATATAGGGAACCATCATTGATGTTATATAGGAAACCATCATTGATGTTATATAGGGAACCATCATTGGTGTTATATAGGGAACCATCATTGGTGTTATATAGGGAACCATCATTGGTGTTATATGGGGAACCATCATTGGTGTTATATAGGGAACCATCATTGGTGTTATATAGGGAACCATCATTGGTGTTATATAGGGAACCATCATTGGTATTATATAGGGAACCATCATTGGTGTTTTATAGGGAACCATCATTGGTGTTATATAGGGAACCATCATTGATGTTATAAAGAGAAACATCATTGTCGAGATTTTTGTCATCCTTTATGAAAGGGAGATATATTTTGAGAAATAATGCAATGATTATGTTGTTTAATTAGGATTTGTTGAATAAAACTGATTTCAACATGTGCTCAAAACATGAAAAAGTTAATAAACAGATAAAGTTTTAGAGCTCTGCATTGTTAGCATTCTCTTAAACCTGTTTTTATTTATTTTAGAAATATATACACATGTAGTTAAGTATGAGTAATTTACATGTATTGTCATGCATGAATGATCACCTTATTGTGTGAACGTCCCATCCATGACTTGCAAATGCTATTATAAGTACTGTACACACATGTACTGTCACAAAAGAGAAAGACAGGGTTTCAGTTTGCCCAGAGACTATATAGTCATGTGTCAGTCCGTGTATATATATATATACTATTTCTTGTAAGATGATTTTGCAGTTGCCAGTTTAGAGTAAAAAGTCATTAACTCTAAGAGGAGGTCTGCCTGCCATTGAGAATCATGCTGATTTTTTCTGGTGCTCATTTGCTAGCGTTCAAATGGTAAATCCAGGCATTCAACATGTACGCTGTGGAAACTAACGGCTGACAAGGTCTTACTGTGGTAATATCAGGTAGGGTTGTGATGGGTGTGGTGTTGGGATGACAGACCGTGGGAGATTGAGGAAGTGTGTATAGTGATAGTGTTGATAACGACATGTGCAAGGTAAGTGTGTGCACTCATGTGTGTTTATATAGATCAGAAGTCACTGTGTGTATGATTACATCACTATACTCATATACAATAAATCTATGCGAGTGTCATGCTGGAATTGTTAGAGACAATTTTTAGTTTGGAGTTTTATAAATTCTTAATTTCTTTCTTTTGTGTTAATGTTAAAAATTCTTTCTTGGTAATCTTCAATTTTAAAATCATTCCATCTGAAATTAACTTCAATATGATAGTGCAAAAAAAAAAATTGAAAAAATTAATTTTCACATTAAAAATGAGAAAAATGACAGTTAGGTCAGTCCATTTTGAATATAGGTAAGTTCGCTAGCTTTCATTTTACTGAAATGTAGAGAAAAAAGTTTCTCGTCGCTATAGCGTTAGAAGCTTCCGTTCCCTCCAGTGAGCACATTAAGACAAATCCTGTAAATTAGCGGTCCGATTAAGTGCAGGGAGCGGAGTGTTGGAGATTACAGAGATGTGTTAGGGCGCCAAGCCATTATCTCTCTACAATTGCCTTACGCAGGAAGTGCAGGGACAGCTTGGATAGTTGCCATGGAGACGTAGCATCAGAAGGCGGTGTTGGGAGGCTGTGAGCCATGGAGGACCATAACCATATTACAGTAGGTCCCAGTGTCACACATATGTAGTGCACATGTAACCACACACATGTAAGCGTGTACTTTGTCTTAAATGAGTTGTACATCTTTAGCACACATGACAACGAAAACCTATATATACATGCATATGCATGGTGGTATATACCATATGTATACACTCGCACTTTGTTAAATATTTGTCGATCGACGTACGTCCCACACATACAAACTAAAAAAAAAGATTTATTCGCGGATTAGTTTACTCATGTGTAGTACACAAACAAGCACACACTTGTAAATGTGATTGTCTTGATTTATTGATATTGGTACCACATCCAGTACACGTGCACTTGAATTGTCCTGTCATATATAAAGGATATCAAACATTGTCTTCAGTAATACCAAATTTATTTCACGAGTGTGGCTAATATTTCGATATATATTATTCATGAGTGCGCAGTGCAATATATTTGGTATTACTGAAGACACTGTTAGATATTCTGTTTATTACATTTTAATAGCACAAACTACAGTCCACACAGCTTTTGATTTCTGCAGATGTCATTTGTTAGCAGCGTTCTGATTGGTCAAATCAGAAAAAGTGATATTTTTCACTAGAAAAAATGTAATAAATATATATTTGTCGTAGCATCATGTTACACATGTACAAATTATAACTAAATTGTAACTGTAACATTATACACATGTTTTTTTACTCATGTGTAATATATGTGTAATAGGACGAGGAAAAGTGATAAGGATAGTGCCGTTGTTGGGACTCGAACCTGCGACCCTTAGCTCTCCAGCCCGATGCTCTACCGACTGAGCTAAAGGGAAATTCCCTACAGCTCACGCTTGTAAGGCAACCTAATCAATGCACATCTTTACCACTATTGCCCCTTTTTTCTAAATCTCCAACCCAGCTTATTTGACTCCCCGCCAAGGCTTCTCCTTCCTTGAAATGGGGATGGTCATCGGCAACAGTTTGTAATAGGACGAGGAAAAGTGATAAAGATGGTGCCGTCGTTGGGGCTCGAACCAGCAACCCTTTGGATCTCCAGCCCGATGCTTTATCAACTGAGCTAAAGGGAAATTCCCTACAGCTCACGCTGCCATCTTTATTATCAATGCACATCTTTTACATATGCACACAATCATGTGTACATAGCACCACGTTAATTGTGTCACACATGAGCTTGCTGATGTAATGTGTAGTAGCTTGGTGGTGCTCATGTGTAATTACACACATACTTAAGTGTCACATGTGTAGTATACACATGCCAGTACACCAACGTCAATAAAAAATGGTGCAGTATCCATTAACATAAACTGTAAATTAAAAGCTGAAGGAAGAATTTGATCAACTAATGCATGCCTTGGATTAAACATCAGTTTTTTTCAAAGCATGTACGTGTAACTTTTATATGCATTATAAAGATAGATATCTCAAGAAGATCTTCAATGCTTGTCTTATCTGAATATCACAATCAAGATGTTTGGATCGTAACATGACTACAGGGATATGGGGTGTGGCTAACGAGATATGGGGTGTGATTACAGGGATATTGGTGTGGCTACAGGGATATTGGGGGTGTCTACAGAAATATGGGTTGTGGCTATAGAGATAAGGGGTGTGGCTACAGGATATGGGGTGTGGCTACAGGGATATGGGATGTTGCTACAGGGATATGGGATGTTGCTACAGGGATATGGGGTGTTGCTACAGGGATATTGGGTGTGGCTATAGAGATATGGGGTGTGGCTACAGGGATATGGGATGTTGCTACAGGGATATTGGGTGTGGCTATAGAGATATGGGGTGTTGCTACAGGGATATGGAATGTTGCTACAGGGATATTGGGTGTGGCTATAGAGATATGGGGTGTGGCTACAGGGATATGGGATGTTGCTACAGGGATATGGGGTGTGGCTACAGGGATATTGGGTGTGGATACAGGGATATGGGGTGTAGCTACAGAGAAAGGGGATTTGCCTACATGGATATACATGTAAGTGTAGCTATATTGAGACTATAGGGATATACGAGTATTCTTCTACCTTTTCATTTGATTACAATGGCAAAATAATTGATCCCCGAGACTCTTTCATTCAAAAGTACTATAGACTGCTCAAAATCCTACAAGAAAACTGGATGATGCTGGCTTGTTCACAGCTTTGCTGTGTGGGATTTTATTTTCATGTATACAGTATAAAAAAGTTTACTTCATATAAAGTACTGTTCGAATTAGTTTTTGCAGAAATGGAATATCTAGTAGTCGGGAATGAAATGTTGTTTGGTATTAAAAGCAGCCCTAGTCTGTAATATTCTGAAACACCTTATCAGCTTAACAATTTTTTTTATCAAGATTTTGAAAAAAAAAAGCTTTTTGTTATGTATTAATTCATTATTCTGTATCCCCAAATACATTTGAATCCAAGTACCTGGTATATGAAGGTTTTTTAATTTAAAAGTTTTGTAACTAATTGAAAAATTTCCAAAATAATATATTTGTATTACTAGCTGTTAAGCTGACAGTGCATGGTTGTTTTGAAGCTCATCTTGGCAACACCCCAACTTTTATGGTAATAGAAGATACAATCATCTGTTTGTAAACTTGTTATATACGTGTATTTGATATTATCAACCAGATAACTGTTTGAAATTTTAGTTCACATGTGTCTGAAACACAAAGTGTTTACTGACAGTTTTTGTTGTTTGGTTAACAATAGATTTTATCATTGCACAGTTTGTAACAATTTCAATCATAATTTGACCTAATTTCTACTTCTACTTCTAAAAGGTGATGAATTTAACAATTTCATCAAGTTGAAGATAATGTCATGAGGAGAAAAGAGATTTAGTCGATTCAGAAGAAGCCTAAATGATATGTATTTATATTAAATTTTGAAAAAAAAACAGTTAACAGAGCTGCAGATTTAAAATATTTGACAGTAGAGCTGAAGTAATATTTGGTGGGATTTTACTCCACTCAGTTATTTGACCTTGAGGATCCCCAGTTATTTGACCTTGATGATCCCAAGATATTTGACCTTGAGGATCCCCAGTTATTTGACCATTAGGATCCCTAATGGAAGAGGGCTCTTTTTTAATTATCAAAGGGTGTGGCTCCCAAAACAACACTTGGAAGTTTATTAGCCCTGATCTTATCAGCTATAAACATTAACAAACAGTGGGGATATTATAATGAAAGCAGAAACAGTTGTGTTGTTGTTTTCTGTGATACGATTTGAAATCCAAGATGTTTACCACAGATGTTATCTAAGAACTTGAAACTCTGACAAAAAATACCAGATTATGAAGTTGATGATTTTACTACTTTTTTCTTTGATTTTCTGAAAACAAATTCTGATAAAACTTTAAATACAGAAGTTAAGTTGTGTCTTGGATTAGATGAGGAGGTTGTGTCTTCTAATCTTCTTGATTTTGTGGTCGAGAACAGGTCTTTTCTCTTTTGAATTTATTCAAAATCCAAAATAGATATACAGACTGTCTTCTGACGTGCTAAAGCAGTTTTAATCAATTCATAAGTTAATTTACAAGATCATTTTAAACAGAAATCATACAATAAATTTTCGTTGCCCTTACAAAGATTTTAAAAAGGAATTTATTTATTTTCATTAGCATTATAATGAAACATAATGTATCGACTTATATAATCATTCTTATTTGCCTACATTGGTGGAATGGAACTCATTCACCCCTTATATTTCATAATGAACTATTCCAACCTCTAAATTGGAAGAGTTCAAATGTGTCTTTAGGGATGAATTAATTAAGAGGGGAAAATATGTGTATGATAAAATGTTGTAATTTTTTTTCTCGTCTTTGCGTTAATTAAGAATTTTAGATTGCATAAAAGTATGCTTTTGTTATTGTAGAAATATTGCATCTTCTTGTCTAATAGACATAGCACAAAATCAGATTGAGTGATACAGGCCTTATGTGCCTCTTTTAATTTGTTTTAATGTTACCAGTAAAGATAATTGCAAAAATTTATGTTTACCTGCAAATAACATTCCTTACTTTTAAGAGTTCTGAAATAATTCAAATTCCAGTCAAGTTATTTCTGATGAGCTACAGTGTAACTATACTTAAAGGCCCAATATACGTAACTTCAGAAAATTTTTCGTGATTCTGAAAAATTCTGAAACAAAATCCAGTTGATAACTATGCAATAGTAAGCCTAAAACGAAGTAAACCCGAGCGGTAACTAACAAGAAATTATTGACAGAAAAATCGAAAGAATTGAAAATTATTCAGGTGGGGCCCACTTCAACAACAAACTGAAGTAAGAAGACGGTTCAAAATGGACGTTTGTTTATAAATACCGAGTTTCAACTGCTGCTGTACCGGTAATTGCTTCAGAATTCATCTTGAATATTGCTAATATCAGTTAATCTTAACTAAATTTATAAATATAATAAGTTATAAGGCTTGATTTTCGCTTCAAGTTTAGCCGAAAGTTAAGTATATTGGGCCTTTAATAGGCCAGTGTGAACCAGCTAATGTATTTTGCATTTAGGGCTATTTTGTTAAGCTGACAATGCTATAGACTGTGAATCAGCAGTTATGTTGACTGAGGCTGCTTCATGTATTTACATCTAAGGCTGTTTTGTTAAGCTGACAATGCTATAGACTATGAATCAGCAGTTATGTTGGCTGAGGCTGCTTCATGTATTTACATCTAAGGCTGTTTTGTTAAGCTGACAATGCTATAGACTGTGAATCAGCAGTTATGTTGGCTGAGGCTGCTTTTGAAAGCTAACAATACTTTAACCTGCATTTGAAGCAGTAGTTTGAAGCAGTAGTTTGCAGCTACAAGTATTTTTGATAAGTTGATAATATATTTGTACATTGTAAAGCAGCAAGTATCGGCTGAGACTATTTTTGATAAATTTACAATATTTCAATCAGTAGTTAGTGGCAGAGGCTGTTTTTATTTAGCTAACAATGCTAACTCCAGACTGTGAAGTATTTCGCTGCATGCGTTTTCAGTAAACAGTATTGAGATGAATTCTGGTGAAGACCTGATAAGCTTTGTGGAATGTAGAATTTGGTTTTTCAGCAAATGACAAAAAGTAATGGAAAATTCTAATTCTAAATGTAGGTTCTCTGCAGGAAATGTTTGTCAATTCATGTGGGATACAACAAATTTGATTTAACATTAAACAAACAGGCAGAGAGTTATCACTCCAAAACCTACAAACCCGACTTCAGTCCTATTCCAGTCCAAATAGAACTCTATATTTTCACAATTCATTCAGCCTCAACAGGCTGTTGTAATTTAGGTAACAAACACTACTGTATAGAATTACCTCAAACAGCAAAATTACAGTGCTTAACTTTGAACATCTCTTATATGAATTTCGATTTCATATGAGATCAATAAAATGAGGTTTTCATGTTAGTATTAAGCCTTAGGTGAGTGTAAATGTCAAAAAAAAAAGTTGCTAACAAAAGTCCTAGAGCATATAGTTGGAATACAAATGGTTTGAGGTTGTCTACATTGTATTATTCAAATGAGGTGCCCCTAAAGAAAAAAAACATTGTTGGATGTATCTACAAATACAACTATACAACCACACAGAGAAGATGATGTAAACATGTGGATGTATTAGTCAGGTGGCTTAGGACAAGAAATGAGTGTCTTGATAGTTGGGGCAATTTCATCAAGGTCCTTATAATGTTGTCGCATCAAATGTACAAAAATGACAGAATGCACTTTATGCAGTTCGCAATCCCTCTAACTGCAATATTTCAATGTCTAGTTTCCTCTTTTTGTTAATAGTTTCTTTAAATACATATCCCCCAGCTTATTGTCACATACAGTGGAACCTCATTATCGTACGTCAGCAGGGCCTTTGGAAAACTTCAAGTATTCATATTAAATGAGATTGAATGTTTAATTAGTATATTTAAGTTTAGCGGGACCAATGAAATATTTTGAATTATCGGTGTCTTAATTAAGCTTTACAGTTTCAAATAACGAGGTTTGACTGTACATTTATGATGCCAACAATGGTTCAGACAATTGTGGCAGTACAAGGAAATTGGAACTAATGAATGCTTTTTTATTGTAAAAAGCTTTAGTAGTTAATCCTACACATAGCTTCATGCCATTCACTGCAGTGTTTGTGTGTGTCATGACTTATGCCCATAAAGTGCTAGTAAATGACATTGATGATATTTTCCCCAATCCACTCCATCATAGCCAACTGTCTAGGAATGATTGATTAACTCATTCACCCCTAAAGACACATTTGAACTCTTCCAATTCAATGGTTGGTATAGTTTATTATGAAATTTTAGGGGTGAATGAGCTAAGAATCTGTTCAAATCTCAGTTCATACTAGATGTGTACAGGTCATCAAACATTTGATAAATCGACGGAAGCATTTTTTATTTCAAGTGATATTTTACCTTGATAAAAAGCCTTCTATCTAAGGATAGGTCTGACTTTTGACAGCATCTTTTGAGGTGGTATCTTTTTAAGTGATATGTTACCATTTACCTGTGTATAAAAACCACCCTCCTTTAGTAGTCTCATCATTGTAATTGTTCAAGGCTTGTGATCTTTTTTAAATGACCAGTCTTTGAAAAACTTATGAAATCATCTTTTTAATGCAGTGTACATTCTATTTTACCTGTGTATACATACCACCTTCCTTTGAGTCTCCCATTTACCTGTGTATACATACCACCTTCCTTTGAGTCTCCCATTTTACCTGTGTATACATGCCACCTTCCTCTGAGTCTCCCATTTTACCTGTGCAAACATACCACCTTCCTCTCAGTCTCCCATTTTACCTGTGTATACATACCACCTTCCTTTGAGTCTTTTATTTTACCTGTGTATACATACCACCTTCCTTTGAGTCTCCCATTTTACCTGTGTATACATACCACCTTCCTTTGAGTCTCCCATTTTACCTGTGTATACATACCACCTTCCTTTGAGTCTCCCATTTTACCTGTGTATACATACCACCTTCCTTTGAGTCTCCCATTTTACCTGTGTATACATACCACCTTCCTTTGAGTCTCCCATTTTACCTGTGTATACATACCACCTTCTTTTGAGTCTTTCATTTACCTGTGTATACATACCACCTTCTTCTGAGTCTCCCATCTTACCTGTATATATATACAACATTCCTTCAAGTCTCCCATTTACCTGTGTATACATACCACCTTCCTTTAATAGACCCATCATTGTTATTTTTCTTGGTAATTTACCTGTGTTTAAATGACTTCTTACATTGAAAAGACTTAAGAACTTTCCTTATATTACCTGTATAGAAAGACCATACTCCTTTAACACACTCATCAATGTTGCATTTAGTGGTTTTTCACCTGTGTGTAAAGACCACATACCTTTGATGGATTCACATCAAAACATTTCTTAAATCAATTTTACCTGTATGTAGAGAACACCCATGTATAATGGGCTCATTGTAGGCATTTCTTTAATTTTTTTATATAGGGCATCTGTATATATGCAGTGCCAAGTTTTATTTATAGAAATCTGAAGCACAAATGTTAGCCGAGTTAAAACCATGCTGGGGATCTAACAGGAACTGACTGTGTTAAATTCCAGGGCATCATCAAATATCATACTTATCATAAGGTGAGGTCATATTAATAATCATTTTTTCCTGTAAACAGATGTTTGTCAAAATACTGTACTGGAAATAATTTCACATTAAAATATGATGTAATGGTAACTTATATTTAGACAAATCTATGAATCTATGTAAAGGAATGTTGTCTTGAATGAAGAATGTTAAATTTGTAAGGTTCTTATGCTACCACAGACAATTTTAATTGTGATATATTGCAAAACTGCTTTTCTTGTCTAGACAGTTTCTGGCAATAGATGGGTTATCTGTTCAAGGAAGACAATATCTATAAAACAAGAGGCTCTATGGGCCTAAATTACTCACCTGCTTTCAATTGAATATTGAGAAGAAGTTGTCTTGAAGATTTAAAGATATTTGATCCCTGTGACCTTGATTGTGAGTCAAGGTCATTCATTTATTAAACAAATTTGGAAGTCCTTCACATAGGTATGTTACAGGCCTAATACCAGTATCTGGCCTTTTTGCTTATTTAGAAATTGTTTGTAGATTTCAGATTTGACTCCCTAGGACCTTGAAACATACCAAGGTCATGCATTTGAATGAACTTGATTGACCTTCATCCCAGCATGCTACAGGCCAAATGTCAATACCCTTGGCCTTGGGCTTATTTATAGGAAGCTGTTTGAAGATTTTAAGGCATTTGGCCCCTACAACCTTGAAAATGTCATTCATTTGAATGAGCTAGAGAGCCCTTTATCCCCACATGCTAAAGGCCCAATATCAGTATACCCCGGACCTCTTGGTTATGGAGAAGACTGTGAGATTAAAAGCAATTAATCAATTTAGGACAATCGGTTCTATTGTTTCATCAGATTAAAGTATTATATCTAAATTGTTAATGGTATCCCAGTTCCATAGATAGATAGGCACCAAGACAAAGTTTCCTCTGTCTGTCTCCAGATAGTTCATTAATACATTACCTGATGTTATTTATTGAAATATGAAGTCCAGCCTCAATGCCATGACATATCCCAAGAGCCATCCACAGCAAATCTCTTGTTATATTAGCAGCTGTGTAAACCTTTAGCCAATTTGGTACAGCAGCATCACATGTCTTATGTCTTTTTAAAACACCAGCTGTCTCTACAATTTAAAACTCTATGACAGCTTTTGATTTGAACCTTTACTAAGAAATCACCTGTGATATGTGATCACCTGTGTTGAGAGATCACCTGTATTAAGAGATTACCTGTATTAACATATCACCTGTGTTAAGATACCACTGTTTGAAGAGATCATATGTGTTAAGAGAAACCAACCTTAAAAACCCACATGTGTTAATTAGAAAATCACCTGTGTATCAAGAGATAACATGTGTTGAGAGACCACCTGTGTTAAAAGATCACATGTGTTAAGAAAAACCAACCTTAAAAGACCACCTGTGTTAATTAGAAAATCACCTGTGTTTAGAAACCACCTGTATTAAGAGACCATCTGAGTTAAGAGACCACTTTTTGTACTGTCTTAGAGGGCAGTTTCTTGAGACAGGTTTATCTATGTGTTTGTTTAAAGCTTGATTTCTGTCAGGGTTTTACTTTTGTTTGGTAATCCACTGGACTTCAGTAAAAGAGATTATCTTCTAGTCCTCTGTCAATGTAATTAGTTGAAGATTTCCTGAGGGAAACATCTCGTGAACTAAAAAAAAATTATAATAAACTGATACAGACATAAAAAAAAATACTGCAATGAAATTTGATGAAGGATAATTAAGGTTTGTTAATAATTATCATGCAAAGTACAGCATGTATCCGTATATTGATCAGTTTTTCAAATAAGATATCCTTGTTTTATGATCTGTCTTTGAAATTATATCATTGACAGATATTTTTGAGTACAAACAACCATCTCTAGCTCTTGTAGGAATCTTCTATTCTATATACCTGAGGTATAGTGTTAAATTATTTACCCCTGAGGACAAATGTGAACTCTTCCAATTCAAAGGTTGGAATAGTTCATTTTGAAACCTTGGGGATGAATGAGATAATGTTGAACCCTGGAGATCTTTATATTATTATACTGACCATTTAGCGCGGCTATCTGTCCGAGTGATCTTTAAATTGGATACTGACAGATGGTCATTCATCAAGTCTTGATCGTACATTAAATATATTTACTGATGTTTCAGGTGCCATTAGCTGACCATCGGGTGTTAGAGAAAGGTCAGGGCAGGAGGGGCAAGATGTACGGCATGTTGCTGGAGAGTGTCCAGCACTACATCAAATCTGACCATGGCGAGGATGTTTGGCGGGCAGTACTGGAATACGTTGGACTTAAGAATACAGTTTTTACAACTCATGTTATTTATCCGGACCATGTCATGCTGGATCTTTCAAAAGCTTGTAGTGCACTTGTGGGTGATCGCACACCCGAAGAATATCTGCAGTATTTTGGTCAATGTTTCGTCAAATTCTTCAGCCATTATGGCTACGACAAAATTGTTCGGATATCAGGACGGCATTTTCGTGACTTTTTACAGGAAATAGACAACTTGCATGAAAATATGAGATTCAGCTTTCCCTGCATGCACAGTCCTTCGTTCAATGTGAGTAAGGAGGACAGAGACGGATGTGTGTTGGTTTATCGGTCCAGACGCCACGGATTTATGCCGTATGTTGTCGGCCAATTGTGTGAATGTGCCTCCGTGTTTTACGGCATCAATGTTACTGTCAGTAAGATCACACAGAAAACAATTGATGCTGGCTATTGCACGAAATTTCGTCTCAATTTCAAAAACAGTGCCTTTCGGGAGAAAATTGGAGCCTCGTCCCCGCTATCTCCTTCTCAGTTCTCTGCCTTGTCTGCCAACACGTTATTTAAGGTAAAGGAGGAGAAATATTTTCCTTATATTACAATATCTTAATTTGTAACTGATTTCAGATATGATACAAGTGAAGTAGATGATTGAGTTGGAAATAAAAACATCTAAGGTTACAAACATTTCAGCATAACTTTAAGCTCACTCAGCTTGAAGGAGGGCCATGGGAGCTTATGCGATTGTTCATCATCCGTCCGTCCTGCGTCTATTAAAATTTCCCTTTAAACAACTTCTTCTGCAATACCTGAAGGCTTAGAGACATGATGTTTTGCTGGTATCTTTAATGGCAGGAGCCAAAAAAAGTTTGCAAAAATAAATAACTTTGATATACTCTCTAGGTCGTAGGTGCTAATTATGTCAAAACATTCAAACTTCATCTTGAATATCAGAAGGCATAGAGACATGACATTTGGATAGTAGCTTCCGTAGAGTGAGCAGAACAAAGTTTGTGAAAAAATTACTTTGACCTACTTTTAAAGTCAAAGGGGTCAAATATGTCAAAACCTTCACACAACTTCTTCTGAAATACCAAAAGGCCCAGAGACATTATATATTTATATATTTAGCTGATACAACTTTCTTCAAAAATACTGAATGGCCTAGAGACATTTTTTAAGCCAACACAAAGTTTGCAAAAAAAGTAACTTTGACCTTCTTTAAAGATCATAGGGGTCAAATATTTCAAAAACCTTCAAGAGACTTCTTCTGAAATGGCCAAAAGTCTAAAGATATAAATTTTAGTTTGTAGATCCATTTGATGTAGCTGAACAAAATCTTCAAAAGAAAAATTGCTTTGAATAAATATCAAAAGTCGTGAAAGTTAAATGTGTCAAAACCTTCACACAACTTCTTCTTAGATACCGAAAAGCTTAGGGTCAAATATGTCAAAACTGATAGCTTCCTTTGAAGGACCGCTGCCAAACAATATTGTTTAACTGTTTATCTAACATGTTTTCTTAAATGTCTTAAAGTCATAAAGTTTAGGCCACTGTGAGAGATTGATATCCATGAAAGTGAGCTATGCAGGCCCATTTGGCCTCATGTAACATGCTGATTATTTCCGCTCATGTGGTTTAAAGCCTGAATAAGTACTATGATATTGATATCTAGTCATGAACTAACATGCTGGAATGAAGGACTTCAGTGTTTGTAAAGAGAATTATGTTGACATAAAGGTCGCTTATTCTTTTAATCGCAATACAGTGAAACCCCACTTACTCGAACCCTGTCTGTTTACTCGAATGTCCCTAATTCGTCGCACAGTTCATTTGGTCCCGACCAAGTTCGTACATATTCAACCAATTCAACCAACCTTGGATTACTCGAGTACCATGTATTCCTCGAACTATTGACCAGGTCCCCACGAGTTTGAGTAAGTGGGGTTTTACTGTATTGTAATCCAAGTGCCTGATTAGAAAGAGTTAAATTCTGGCTGGAACAGCTATCTACAGCATATGACGCACATCTTATTATACAGCAATCATGAGACCTTTTGCTGATTAAAACTATTGGAAAATAAGCCGACATCATCTTCAAAGGAACCTGTTATGGAAATGTAATTGTTATATCATTTACCCCTGAAGACACACTTAAACTCTTCCAACTCAAAGTTTGGAATATTCTATTATACAATTTCAGGGATGAATGAGTAAATATATAGTATATGAGACATTTTAAGAGGAGCAGTTGAAGCCAAGCAATTTATCGTTAGGGCAATATACTTCATTTCATTAAATGCTTTCACTGTCATTATACTACACACGTACAAATTATGGCATTTGGGCTAGATCATAAGGATTAATGTCTTGAATGTCATTACTTTAATCATTGATCTGGAATGAAACGACCTTGGTCCAAGCTCAATTTGTTCAATTAGTTGTGCACGACTTTAATAGGGTGTACGACTAGACATAATTATCTAACTGATCTATTAGTGTTTACGTTTGAATTCCGTATCTTTACAACCGTCTCAATGATTTAACTACCGTTACATGGTCCTCACAGTGTTTAGATAATTTATATAAAGTACTCTGTGACGATGATTATAAAAGTGGTCGGTTGTTAAATGATCATTCTGCGACACAGTTTATTTTGTCATTCGATCACCCCTTATATTTCATAATGAACTATTCCATCTTTTAATTTTGAAGAGTTCAAATGTGTTTTTAGGGGTAACTTAGTAAAAGTGGTCTGTTATCTAATGATCTCTGCAGTGACACTCGAGCCTTCGGCAGTCGTATAAATACTCATTTATTTTAAAAGTAAATACAAAGTGCCAGTGGAAACCCTAGAACCTTCATATAAAGAATTCTCTAAGTATTGCAAAAAATCTGTAATTACCCTTTGGGAACTTTTTTTTCCATGTTGTGAATTATACTTTGCTAAATTATGACTTTAGCCCCAAATGAGTTTGTTTTCAATAAGACCATCAGACGTCAACTTTTCCGTTCAAATCACTTCTTGTCAATTATTAACTAACAGCCCTAGTGTACTGATCATGATATTGCCATCATATTAGTCCTGTAGCATGCTGGGATAATGAACTTAATCAAGTTTTTTTTAATGAATGACCTTGACTCACTTTAACGTTCACAGATGTCAAATATGTTTTTAACCTTGAAGTAACCTCTTCTGGATATGTAAGAGGCTAAAGGTTGATGATGATTGGCTAGTTTGGGAACTAATATTGGTCTGAATCTTGCAGGAAAGAAGGGCTAACAAGTTTGTGTCACTGAATGACCTTGGCCCACTTTCAAGGTCACAGAAGTCAATTGTATTCAAGTGTTTGAAAACCTCTCCTAAATAAACAATTAAAAGACCTAGAATAATGAAATTGGGCCAGTAACATGCTGGGATAAAAGGATTACTACCAAGTTTGTTCAAATGAATGACCTTGACCTCCTTTCAAAGCCATATGGATCAAATGTGTTAAAATCTTAAAAACAAGCTCTTCTCAATAGCAACCAGGTCCAGGATACTTTGTTTTGGCCTGTAGCATTGTGAGATGAAGGGTTACCAAGTATGTTTACATAAAAATCTTGGTCACAAGGGTCAAATAATTATGTTTAAAATCTTATAACAACCTATTCAAAATTAGGCCAATACTATGCTGGAATGAAGTACTACTACCTTTTTTCAAATGAATTAATAACCTTAACTTACTTTCTCGGTCACAGAGTTCAAATGCCATAAAAATCCTCAAACAACTTCTTTCCAATAACTAAAAAGCCCAGGGTATACTGATATTGGGCCTGTAACATGCTGGAATGAAGGGCTATAACCGTTCAATTAGATGACCTTAACTAGTTTTCAAGGTCACTGAGCTCAAATGTCTTGAAATCTCAAAATGCAATCTTCTGGCTTAAACTGAAAAGCCCAGAGTGCTTCTATTGGTCCTGTAGCATGCTGGTATGAAGGACTTCTAAGTTTGATCAAATGAGTGACCTTTAATCACTTTAATTTCAAGGTCACATGAGTCAGATGAATTAAAAATAAACAAGGCCAAAGATATTAGTATTGGGCTAGAAAAATGTTGGGATGAAATGGCTTTGATTCAATGGCAATGGCACACAGGGGTGAAATGTCTTAAACCCTTTAAACAAACCACACCTTCACAAACTAACAACCAAAAGACCCAAGGTACTGATATTTGGTCTGTAGTTTCTGGGATGAAGAGCAACCACATTTTTTTGGTTCAAATAAATAATCTTGACCTGCATTCAAGGTCACAGGTGTCAAATATGTTAAGAATTCTAAGTTTTTTCCCGAATAACAAATAGACCCTAAGTTATTGTATTGGCTTTCGATTTTGCAGACATTATTTAAGTGACAAAGCTTTTAAGCTGCAGAGCAGGTGACGCATTCAAGTCCGTTAATGTGTCTAACTCTAAATATATATATATAACTCTTTTCTATTTCAGATATTTCCATTTTGTATCGTATTTGATGAGAGCCTTATAATAAGACACACGGGAACCAGTTTACCGATGCTGTTAGAGACGGACAGTTTGATTGGCTCAGAGTTACCGACACGATTCCTGATACGGAGGCCTCTAATAGACTGCACATGGAGCAATGTAATTACTGCAAACCAAGCGTTTGATGTTTCTCTTAATTATCGTTTTCATAACTCATGAAGCATTAATGCATTTTTCAGTTAATGGTCTCAAGAATATATCACGCCCATTTCACACATGATTTTAATGATTATAAGAATTCTTTTATTATATTAAACAGTGAAATATCGTTATCTCGACTTTGACGGGACTATAAGAAAACATTGAGTAAGAGTATTTGAGCTAAAGTCAGTTTGAAAGATAGTATAAAACTTGGTCCAGACAGACAAAGTACTTCAAATGAAACGGGGTCTTTGAATTATACGCATTCGAGATAATGTTGTTCGACTGTATACTGTACCAAGAATATTTTTAATTCGGTGTACTGAGACACTTCATACTATACAGAGAAATTTAATTATACCACATACCAAGAAATTTTATAAAACTGTTTATGAAGATATTTTGTGATAACATGTAAAAAAATATTTTGCTGCAGTTAATGTTTTTTGCCTTCTTTTGGTATTTAGGTCAAAAATAAAGATTAGAAAGCAAAAAAAGTAGAGCTTGTAATTGAATGAAAGAAAAAAAATGCGATAAATATGCAATCCTCAGGAACTTCAAAAAGTTATCTTTAAAGACAGGTGGTATTTTAGTACAGTTAGTGTTTTGATACAGGTGGTATTTTAGTACAGTTAGTGTTTTGATACAGGTGGTATTTTAGTACAGTTAGTATTTTGATACAGGTGGTATTTTAGTACAGTTAGTGTTTTGATACAGGTGGTATTTTAGTACAGTTACCCAGCAGGCATTGGACGTCATATGTACGTCAGATTTACGTCAAATTCTGACGTCAGTTTTTCGTCAAATAGTAGTCAAAAGTGAAAGTCACATTGACGTCATTTCTGACGTCAGATTTACGTCCATACTTGGACGTCAGATTTTGGTTAGATATTGACGTAATTTACGTCAGGTTTTGGTCATTTATTTTCTTTATTAATACTTTATTGTGTTTTCATTCTGTCATTCTTCTCAAACTGCACTGGATTTTCTTTTTCCACATCTACTGCCTTGGCACATTAGTTTGAATTCGCTCTGAAAGTCAAATAAAACATCGTTACATATTTGCATAATATCTTAGGTTTTTTTTATGTATGTTTGTGTTTTCGGTAATACATCATACATATGCGATTTATTATCATTGCAAGATTGTTTTCAACACGAAAGTATGATTTACAAACAACATTTTTTATACAGAAATTTACAAATATTGTAGTCAATTAAAAACAATATAGCAAAAATTTTAGCTCAAAGTTTCTATGGTAAATACATAGAATAAGTGCAATTAAAATAATTAATATTCAACAGTTAAACAGACACATGGGATCAGAAAAACTTGAATGTAAGAATGTTTGTAGTAGATTGTTCGTTTAAGAAACATTCAGTGTAATAATAATGAAAACGTCACACATATGAATTCATCATACTTACATACACATGTACAGACAACACACATTGTTACATTTACTGGTTTTATTACTGCATTTGCTAATTTTTAAGTAAATATATTCTTACAGGAAACTGAAGTAACATAATGACATATGAAAACAGTATCAGATATGCATGAATATAGAAATGTACTTACATTTTCTCTAAAATCTCTCGTAGATAAAGCAACACGTGTGTGTATGTTGACCTCTGCAGCAGCACTAGCTGATACTGGTCAAACAAAGGAATCCCTAGTTTGAGCGGGAAACTGACCATATCAGTCTTATCAGTGAGGTCATGTACGTGCATGGTATCTATAGTTTAGTGGGGCTACATGTGTGTGTTTTTATTACAACTACAAATTTAAATAATCTTTACTTGTTGAGAATAAGTAAATAAATAAAATTAATTCTATAATTATAATGCATACAACAGAAAATATTAGAAAAAGACAATAAAGATTTCAAATATACCTTTTAGTGTTTTGAAAGTTTATGTAGAAACTAGAATTTACACATTTATGTCTCTGCTTTATGAATTAGTTTAGAATATCTTATCTTAACCTTAAACGAACTTTTTCTAGTTTTTGATCAATATGACGTCAGTATATTTACGTTTTATTTACGTCAAATACTGGTCAGTGACGTCCTGACCTGAATCTGACGTAAATCTGACGTCAATCCGACGTCCAATGCCTGCTGGGTAGTATTTTATTACATTTGGTATTTTAGTACAGTTAGTGTTTTGATACAGGTGTTATTTTACTACAGGTGGTATTTTAGTACAGTAAGTATTTTAGTACAGGTGGTATTTTAGTACAGTTAGTATTTTATTACAGGTGGTATTTTAGTACAGTTAGTATTTTATTACATTTTGTATTTTAGTACAGTTAGTGTTTTGATACAGGTGGTATTTTAGTACAGTTAGTATTTTATTACAGGTGGTATTTTAGTACAGTTAGTGTTTTGATACATTTGGTATTTTAGTACAGTTAGTATTTTATTACAGGTGGTATTTTAGTATAGTTAGTATTTCGATACAGGTGGTATTTTAGTACAGTAAGTATTTTATTACAGGTGGTATTTTAGTACAGGTGGTATTTTAGTACAGTTAGTATTTTGATACAGTTTATATTTTGATACAGTTAGTATATTAGTACAGTTGGTATTTTGATACAGGTGGTATTTTAGTACAGTTAGTATTTTGATACAGTTTATATTTTGATACACTTTATATTTTGATACAGTTTATATTTTGATACAGGTGGTATATTAGTACAGTAAGTAATTTAGGACAGGTGGTATTTTAGTACAGTTAGTATTTTATTACAGGTGGTATTTTAGTACAGTTAGTATTTTGATACAGGTGTTATATTAGTACAGTTGGTATTTTAGTACAGGTGGTATTTTAGTACAGTTAGTATTTTAATACAGTTTATATTTTGATACAGTTACTATTTTAGTACAGTTAGTATTTTGATACAGTTAGTATATTAGTACAGTAAGTATTTTAGTACAGGTGGTATTTAAGTACAGTAAGAATTTTGATACAGGTGGTATTTTAGTGAAGTTAGTCTTTTATTACAAGTGATTGTTTAAAAAAAGTGATATTTTAATAATATAGCTGGTCTTTTGATACAAGTGGTCTTTTAATACAGGTGATTTTTAATACAGGTAGTCTTTTGATACAGGTGATTTTTAATACAGGTGTTTTTTGATGCAGTGTTTTTTAATACAGGTAGTAATTTAATACAGGTAGTCTTTTGATACAGGTGATTTTAGTACCGTTAGTATTTTAATACCGGTGGTGTTTTGATACAGATGTTCGTTGAATACAGGTTGCATTTTAGTACATTTTTAGTATTTTGGTACACTTGGTTTTTGATACAGGTTACGTCTTTCAATTCAGTTGATCTTTATACAAGTGATATTTCAATACATGTGGCCTTTTCATACTGGTTCAGTTACCAATGAATTCACTGGTGGATATTTTTTGTGATCTCTTAACAATTAAAGGTCTCCAAGAAGAG
The DNA here is from genome assembly GCA_947623455.1 of Mimachlamys varia. Taxonomy (NCBI): domain Eukaryota; kingdom Metazoa; phylum Mollusca; class Bivalvia; order Pectinida; family Pectinidae; genus Mimachlamys; species Mimachlamys varia. The sequence continues at coordinate 45,378,130 of OX392539.1, forward strand.
GTAAGGTGGCCTGGATTACAGGTTGGACTGTGTGTCAAGGTCGTGATATATAGTGAAATAGAGTTTCTGTCATCAGGAGCAATAGGAGAACTGGAACATGTTAGTACAGAATCAAAATCTCTGTTCGATCATCCCAATTTGTGGATGATACTTGATATCAATTTTAACATGCCATTAGGAAACTGTTATGGATTCCTACGCAATTTTGATATTTTTGATAAAAAATGAAAAAAATTGACTGCCTTTGATTTTGTTGCAGCTTCTCTGTAATCTTTTAAAAACAGTAATCAACCTATTAAGAGTGTTTTTATTGCCGGTGTCCTATAAAATTTTCATCCCCATGAAATGCTGATTGGGAGGCTTCAGTTTTGTCATGACATGATTCCGTGTTAACATGGAATAATAAACAGCACTCACTTATTGTAGAATCTCTACATCTTCATTGTTAATTACCATTTGGGTGATAAAAATCTTTAATTTAATAACCAGAGCTTGTGAATGTCTTGAGGCCATATTTTACAATGATTACCCCAGTGGTTGTTGTAGCCATGTTTTACGTCACAAAATTGTCTCCGTTATAACAGTTCAGTAATACAGCCGTGATACTGCCAGCATTTTCTTATTGATTTTCTTAAGCGGCCTTTTGCTGACTAATTTTTAGCGGCAGGTGATAAAACAATTGAAAGTCTCTAGCTCCATTGTGTAGCAGTCAATAACCGAGGCTATCTCAGGTCTTATCTAAAGTAGGGAGTTGTTATTGTCCCATGCCATGATCCAATATCATCTTCTGTTTTGTTAAAATATCATCTCCTGTTTTGATTCACAGTTTTTAGACACTGTTCACCAATGATGGACACTGTTTTGTTTTGTTATTGTCCTTTGCTTTGTAAGACATTGTCTGTCCTTTGTGTTAGACATTGTCTGTCCTTTGCTTTATTAGACATTGTCTGTCCTTTACTTTGTAAGACATTGTCTGTCCTTTGCTTTGTAAGACATTGTCTGTCCTTTACTTTGTAAGACAATTGTCTGTCCTTTGCTTTGTAAGACAATGTCTGTCCTTTGCTTTGAAAGCCATTGTCTGTCCTTTACTTTGTAAGACATTGTCTGTCCTTTACTTTGTAAGACATTGTCTGTCCTTTGCTTTGTAAGACATTGTCTGTCCTTTGCTTTGTAAGACATTGTCTGTCCTTTGCTTTGTAAAATATTGTCTGTCCTTTGCTTTGTAAGTGATTGTCTGTCATTTGCTTTGTAAAATATTGTCTGTCCTTTGTGTTAGACATTGTCTGTCCTTTGCTTTATCAGACATTGTCTGTCTTTACTTTACCAGACATTGTCTATCCTTTTCCGTATCTGACAGTGAATGTCCTTTGCCATATAAGTAATTATCTGCCCTTTGCTCTTTCAGAGATTGTCTGTTCTTTGCTCTATCAGAAATTGTCTGTCCCTTAACTTTACCAGACATTGTCTTGTCCTTTTTATTATCAGACATTGTCTGTCCTTTTTATTATCAGACATTGTCTGTCCTTTGTATTATCAGACATTGTCTGTCCTTTGTTTTATCCTACATCAAAATTAAAGAAAATTATCAGCACTAAAATTGGTACATATACATGATAAAAGGGACTTATGTGTGAGTTTCATATATTTTTTTGTTCTTCCTTTTGTCAAAAATTGTGAAGAAATATTTTGTCCTTTGCTTGATCAGATATTGTCTTAAATTATGAATATTTTTTCATTTTATCTGACACTTTTTGAAGTAGGAAAAGTAAATATTTTAAGTCACTTTATAGTCCCTTATTTATCAGACAAAATCATTAACTGTCAAATCCAACAACAACATTTCCTTTATTAGGTGAAGAGGTTACAGCGGGTGACATTTGAGGTCCAGTACCGGAGCCCCGTCCACCGTCTCTCCAACGTCAGTCTGGGGTCAGGGGTCAAACCTCAGGCCAGTAAAGTGTTGTTACGGGGACAAGTCAAGTATATGGAGGACTGGAATATGATGGTGTTTCTATGTACTCCCCTGTAAGTATCCCCCAAACCATTTGGCTACTGTGACCTTGAGAATGTTATTTTCAGCTAATCTGCCTAAAACGGCAAGAGAGCTTAATTATGTTGTAGTACAGTGTTCTTCTTCCATCCCTCAGCTGTCTGGTATTCCAACTGTCATCAAATTTTTATTTAAATGACTTCTTCTGCGGAACAAAATTGGTTTGGAGTCATGATATTTTGTTGCTTTCAAGGTCACATGGATCAAATATGTCAAAACCTTCAAACTATAGGAGACTGTCTACCTAAAGAGACCTTAGCTAGAACAACTCTTAATTGTGTCCACTTCAGTAAATTCCTCTTATATTAATTGTTCCTCATTTTATTTGTGGTGTTAAGCTTGCCTGCCCTCAGTATATCAAGTTTAGTTTCTTTTTAGCATATTCTACAATATATTGACAACCTGTTTTAGATATGTCCGATGTTTATTGATTATTAATGGAAGTATAAAGAGTATTGTTCATATATTTGCAGTGTAATTACGTAATTGACATTATAAAGAGTATTGTTTGTACAATGTATATTGTTAATGACAGTATAAAGAGTATTGTTATATATATTGTTAATGACAGTATAAAGAGTATTGTTATATATATTGTTAATGACAGTATAAAGAGTATTGTTATATATATTGTTAATGACAGTATAAAGAGTATTGTTTTTATATTGGCAGTGTAAGTGGCCTTACAGATTTGGAGAAGATGGGGCTCTACATCAGCGATCTGAACATGTATGACAACAGTCGACAGATGGTTATGACGGGTTGGCAGCACTCCTCAGTACTCGAGTATTCTATAGAACAGGTGATGAGACAAGGTCAAGGTCATACATTTAGGCCAAGGTCAAATCGGGTTAAAATCATGCTCCATTGATTATTATCTTAATTGTTCAAGTTACACATTCATAGTTCAAAATAATGGACAGATGGTTATGACACATTCAATTATTCTATACAACAGGTGATGAGACAAATGTCAAGGTCATACATTTAGGTCAAAATCATGCTCCATTGATTATCTTGTTTTATTCAAGTTACAGTTATACTTCAGCTCCATGACATACACTGTGTTGTATGATGTGCATTGGTTGGTCACTGACTCTCTGTGTGCATTTTGACCCTTTCTCTCCTAAAGTCACATTTAAACCTCACCAAATCTTTTTTATCAATGATTAATGATTTGTACAATCAAAGATTTTGTACGTTCATTTAAAATTCATTTAAATTCAAAAATTCATGCTAAGGTTGAGGCATGGTGCTTCTTTACTCACTTACCCCTAAGACTCATTTGAACTCTTCCAATTCAATGGTTGGGATAGTTCATCATGAAATTTCAGGGGTGAATGAGATTTGAAGGGCTTTTGACCCTTTGTAATTTTATAGTGAATTTAAGTTAACAGCAAAATAACCATATAAGTTAATGTGACAGGCACAATTAACGCTTGGCAAACATTTTATTTCACTTGTGAAAATATTATTTGTATGCATTACATTATTATAACATTCTATGTAATTAATCTGTATAATTATTTATTTAAATACAGCAAGTGAAACAGAGTGACAAGATCTCAGGAACAATGAGAAAGTTGGATGAGTGGCAACAGAATAGCAACATGTTATTGTACAATATGATACCGGAGAGTATCGCCAAGGACCTAAAAGCGGGGGTCGACCCAATCAAGACGTGTCAGGTACGGAGACATTATTGTCACTCTATAACAAGACTGTTTCCTGGGTTATGCTGTTAATTACTTCACCCCTGAAATTTCATAATGAACCATTCCAACCTTTGAATTGGAAGAGTTCATATGTGTCTGCAGGGAGTGAATTATTTTTCAGTATTATGTATCGTATTTCAATTTTTGCATCTGTATTTGCCAAAAAGTCAATTTCTGCATTTATTTGAGACATTACAATTAATCTTAATATCTATATATGACATCCTATCATTAAATATTTTTAAATGTTTAAAAATACATATCATGTTGCTCTTGAGTATACAATAAAATGAAAAAGCAGTGCACTAGGTGAGTTTATGTGACCTTACTTATAAGATATTTTAGGAGGCGCTGTGGTCTAGTGGAAAGACGCCAGGCTCATGATCAAAGGGTTGTGAGTTCGATTCTCGGTCACGGCACATTTTGTATCCTTGAGCTAGATACTTTACTCTACTTGTTCCAGTCTACTCAGCTGTAAATGAGTATGTGGTTGGGTAGTGCTAGAAATTATAGAATGCTAGCTGTGAGCGCCGAGATGGCAGCACCAGTTGTATGCTCCTCAGGGAGTTGAGAATGATATTGGCTGGTTGCTAAGGCCCTATAACCACAGATAATAATTTGTGAACCGCTTTGAGGTGACCTTCAGGTTATGTTAAAGCGGTATATAGGAACCTCGACCTATTTTCATTATTATTTTACAGGTGTTTGACAACGTGACAATCCTATTTAGCTACCTTGTGGACTTCAGCATGATCTGTAGCCAGGGAACACCGATGCAGATCGTTCAATGTATCAACAACATCTTCACAGTGTTTGACAGTGTGGTAGACAAACATAACTGCTTCAAGGTAATTAAGCTGTGCCAATTTCAACATTTTTCAGTTCGGGAGACATTAAAAATGATAGGTCAACAGGTTAATTATATTCGTTTTTTTTGTATCTGTCATGTGGTGCGGTGTCCCTATGATGGTCGTCTGGGATCACAATTTTAATTCAAACCACTTCTTCTCAATAACCAAATGGTTTAATGTATTGATACTGGGCCCATAACATGCTGGGATAAAGGGTTACCAAATTTGTTATAATGAATGACCTTGCACCTGCTTCAGTCTTTCTGAATTCATGCAAGTTGCATACCTTTTGATCATTTGTTTGTATGGAGATACAGCAACCAATTATTGGAAATATGAATAGGGAAACTAGAAAAAGAAGAGGGAAACATGACTTTTTATTTCCTTTCAATGTGATTGATACAATCCAGTCCCCCAATTTTTGGTCCATGTTGGCTGAGTGGTTAAGGTGTCCCGACATTCTACCACTAGCCCTCCACCTCTGGGCCTCGGTGGCCGATTGGTTAAAGTGTCCGACATTCTACCACTAGCCCTCGACCTCTGGGCCGCAGTGGCCAAGTGGTTAAGGTGTCCCAACATTCTACCATTAGCCATCCACCTCCGGGCCAGGGTGGCCGAGTGGTTAAGGTGTTTCGACATTCTACCACTAGCCCTCCACCTCTGGGCCGCAGTGGCCGATTGGTTAAGGTGTTCTTACATTCTACCACTAGCCTTCCACCTCTGGGTTGCAAGGTTTGAAACCCTTGCTGGGCAGTTGCCATGTATACTGACCATAAGTATTTGGTTTCCTAAACCTGTCACATCCTTAAATGATCCTGACTTTTAATAGGATGTGAAACAAAATAAACCCAAAATGAAGTATAATAACATATACCTGGCATTCTTTGTTGAAGGTTGAGACTTTGGGAGATGCAGTTTATATGGTTGCTGGTGGTGTTCCGGACAGACATCCGAATCATGCCCACCAGGTGGCAGGCCTAGCTTTAGATTTGCTCAGACTTTCAAAACAACTCAAAGACCCTACCACAGGAAAATGTCTCCAGTTTCGGCTCGGCATGCACTCTGGTGGTGTAGTCGGCGGGGTCATAGGTCGGCGGATGCCCCAGTACTGCCTTTTCGGGGACACAGTGAACACCGCCTCACGTATGCAATCCCATGGCAAGGTGAGTCTTAATGGGAAGTGGATATAGAGGTTACACAACGAGTGGTTGTTGGATATGGAATTTATTTCACTCGAGTTAATTATTTTTTAAAAGTTACAAAAGACACGAGCTTTAACGAGTGTCTTTTGTAACTTAAAAAAATAATTAACGAGAGTGAAATAAATTTCATATTCAATAACCACGAGTCGTGTGACCTGTTTCTACCACAATGATATTAAGTAGGCAGTTGCAGTGTTGTTTTCTGGGGTGAATCGCGGATTTGCGGGAAATCACATTATCTCGAATACATTCCTGCCAAGTTGTGACGACATTAACAATCGATGACGTCATCAACAATCCACATTTCCGATCAAAGTTCAACTTCTCAACCAATCAAAAGTCTGGAAGGTCATATTCCACTAGTGGTATATAACATATATTTATCCAACAGTGAGCACGTTTATACAATGGTCTGAGAGTGGAATAACACTGGGCATTGTGGTAGAAATGAAATTATTTGGCAGAGCCTTTCAAGATTGTTGTTAGTAGAATTGATTGCTTTATTTTACTGCAGTGCAAACTGATTACTTATATTAATATATAATTAACACTTTTCTCCAGAATACAGTGAAATACTGTAAAAGTGGAATTTTTCGCGGTGTGGAAATTTTCGTTAATTTCGCTTGTATTGATTAAATCTCCACGAATATATCCACAAGCGAACATATTTATTTAACACCACTCAAACTCTACAGTGTGTAGTAGTATTATAAGTACATAGTGCAAAACAGCATGACTGCAGAGCAAAATTTCCACATCGCAAACAGTTTGGAGGCTAGCTAAGAAAAAAATTTCACTCGCGAAAAATATTAACTTTTCCACTGTTGGTGAGAGCAAGAGATCTTATAGTTTTCTTTGTCTGTGTTTTGACAGCTATGGTCGTTTGTATAGGACAGCCTAGGTTTTATTGATAGAGGAGAGCTAGAGTTTCTGTAAATTATAAACATAAGTTATTTATAATTAAAGCAAATTTGAGTTACTTGGACCCTTTGAATGATTTGCTCTGTTGAAGAACTAGTGTAAAAGTTAGGTTGGTATACAAGCGTGAGCTGTACGGCATTTCCCTTTAGCTCATTCACTAGAGTATTGGGTTGGAGAGCCAAAGATCGCGAGTTCGAGCCCCAGTAATAGCGCTACCTTTATCACTATTCCTCGTCCTATTACAAACTGGTGCGGTTGGCCCTCTCTGTTTCAAGGTGGGGGAATCCTTGGCGGGGACTCAAAGAACCTGGGTTGGATATTTAGAAAAGAGGGAAATAGTGTTAAAGATGTGCATTGATTTAGGTCGCCTTCTGGATTCAAGCCAGTGGGAATTTCCCTTTAGCTCAGTTGGTAGAGCATCGGGCTGGATAGCCAAGGTTTGCGGGTTCGAGCCCCAGTGAGGTCAAAATCTTCATCATTTTTCCTTGTCCTATTACACTATATTGATGTTCAGACTTACTTGTAACCGCATATATGAATATTAACCCTTCATCTTGTTGTTTATTTTTCGTTTTTGCTAATGGGAAAATCGTAAGTTTCGGATAATGCAACAGTTTCAGGGAAAACTTCTCAAGTCAATGAAGCTTAAGTAAAAATATTAAGTGACTAAATGAACATAATGGAGTTTTTCTAAGATTGCCATAATAAATGTACTTTATTTTAAAAACATTTTCTTAAAAATAGAGATTTTAGGATATGTATTTTAATTAATTTACAGCCTGGAAAAATCCATGTCAGTGAGCAATGTTACAGTCACCTAGCCAAGAGTGACTTCACCCTGGTCTCCAGGGGAACCATCACTGTTAAGGTAAGTCTTAAATTCTACGTCTGGTAAGGATCAACTTCAGATCAATCTGTTGTACATTATATAAGTACTGTTGTATCAAGCTTGATGTGAAACTTATCTTAATTAGAAGAACCCCTGCTGCACTGCACCATGATATTTGTCTTTTAGAAATACAGTTATCTCCCCTTAACTTCATTTTGAATGTTATATGTAGCTGTAGCAGATTTCGGGTCAGAAATAACACTTACTTTGACTTGGTAGCCTAGTCAGTTTGGGCGATATAGGATAATAATCTGTAAATAAATATTAATTTAATTATGTTACAAAAATTTTGAAGCAATTGAGTTATTTTAGATTAATATATCAATCACTCTTGTTGACCCCAAATGTTGATGTGTGAATGTTGTTACTATGGGAGGAAAGTGGAGTATACCCAGGAAAAAACCCTGGTGGTCGTGGCAAGTGACATCAATACCTTCCATGTTCGGGTGGGGAATTTAACTCTGGCCGCCTTTGTGAAAGACAAGTGCAAAATCTTCTGGACCATCCGACCACCCTGTATTAGTATACAATTGTACATGGTTTGGTGGTGATCTTGACAGTGTAATTGACCCTGGCTTTAGGTCTCATCATGGACATTAAATCATTGGAATATAAATACTGCACAGGTAAGCTGATAATGGACAATTAAACAGTCAGTGATTTTTAAGATTCTTTATTTCAAATGGTGAAAATGTGCGTATAAGTGATCACAATGTGGCAACAAAGCCAAATATACAAGCAATGAGAGGTTAAAATGCAGCATCTTCTTGATAAATCACATAAAATGAAACCACAGCAGTATATGGTTTAGCTCACATCAATCCAACACCTCCAATAACCCACTGATCTGGTGAGTACTTTGTACAGCTCCCAATCTGTGAACTTCTTAGTTTATAATTATCAAGTTGAAACCAATCCAGTGGTCCAACAATTCTATAAGGCAAGTTGACAGCTACAGTCCACAATCAAACTTCCACATACCTCATTATGCCTATAGCATATCAAGCAAGTATTTTATTGAAGACATTTGCCATATAATATTCTTGCAATGTACTCCAGCTATCTAACAAAACCTCAAGAAATATCTCCTTGAAATGAATGTCATGTCTGGATTATCAAGGTCCCATATTTACAGTACATGATGGTTTATAAAATTGGCCCAATGTGACAAGAATTTCGTATTCTACCACATTTTATAGTACAATCAAGCATAAAACGATAGCACCTTTGTATAACAGAGATCTCCCTATTGAGGAGCATGTCCTTTGAAGTGTTTTTCACAATTGACATTTTATATGAGGGGTCAAGCTGACAGTTTCAAAACCAGAATGTAAATACAAAAACCTATTTCAAAAATCACCGGTAAGCCACTTCTTATTTTTAATGCCAAAAATCAACACTAATGCAAATAAAGATCCCAGACTATTTACAGTAAAGAAGTAATTCTGGTTGACATGGTGACTGACTGAAATTGGTGCCAACTTGAGGCCTGAAAACACGTTATTGTACAACTTTGAGTATGACTCTGAAAGACCGAATCAGAAGCAATAGTGATACAGCAGTTTCAATCACCTGTTGAATATGTTACATGAAAACATCATCACAAATCAGTGGATATAAAACAATATTTCATGTTCTCAGTTCACAAAGTGTTACTATAACAGAGATGTGTCAGGAATTAGGGTCAAATCTAAAAACAGTTGGCAATTTTTTCCATCTTTTCTTAATCATTATAGATTAAAGAAAAGTGTCCGCTTTTTTATTTTAAGACATTTTTGATAAAATAATGAATCTCTATTAGATTCATTCCGAGACAATTTATACAATTGTGATCATACAGTGTATTCATTGAAATTTTTAAAAAACATGTAAAATACACTGGAAATATTTTGAGATCCTTTATGAACATATATAGAAACCTTTATAAAAAACTTTTTGTCCTGCTATTACAATGAAGGGACTTTTATTGCACAGAATACCTTATGCAGTATGTGTATAGCATTTTCATTGATGATGAAGGACTTGATTATATACATTTGTTTGTATTCATTGGAAGTCTTTATATACAAACTGTTCCGAATTTTTCTGCTTTTGAAAGATACTGATTGTGTTTGCATCTTAAATTGTCTATGGAAATCATCTACTTCATACAACAAATTGTCTTCAAAGTTTTTCTCCATTTGGTGTTAAATGGTTTGATGACAATCTTAATCATGTAAACATTGTACATTGTAATAGTGTGGAGGATGGCCTGCACAAGGATATGGAAAGTCACATGACGGAGTTACCTCCCATACATTAGAAAATTGCTTCCTTAAATCAACCATGCTATTGTCGGTTTGGTGACAAATATATTAAAGCGTTTAATAATGTGTTTCCCTCACAGTCTCAAGCCTCATCAACAATTTAGCATGACATTTTGAGGAACGTTTGGATGGAAGTTTTGATGTTTTAATTTCACCACTCCTCACATTTTTTGTTCCATTCGATAGTATGCGTGATTGTCGTTAAATTTTGAAATTTTAAAACGATTTTCTTTATTGGAAAATTTATTGAGGATGCAGTTTTTAATTATTTTTATTTCGACAACTGACCATGGTTTACTCAGTTAAGGATTTGTATGGTTTACTGAGACAGGCCTGGTAAATCACATGAAAACTGCAATTACAGTTTATATTGCGTATTTGAAGTCACCATAAATCATGTGTTCAATCTGTTGCACAGTTTATACACATACAGAAAGTCATGCCATGTGTAATGCTAGGTAACCGAAGTGACATTATTTGGAAGTTGTGTCAGCATTATTATTTTCCTGTCATAAGCCCAACCTTGGTAGTTAGCTCCGCATGTTTGATACAGTTCAATAAAATTAAAAAACAAAAAACCAACAAATTACATTTCGTCGTCCTATGATGAGCCTATCTGTCATGAGTTGGAGATTATCTGTTGGTGCCATGGGCTTATAAGAGGGGAAATAGAGTATTAATGCAGTTGGAAAATATTGTGACATCTTAATTAAATTCAGCAGAATTAGAACATAGTAATGTGATGATTTAAGCCCATTTGAAGATGAAGAATATATCATTGATCATCATAATATACATACTAGTATGAACAAACAATGGATGGCATTTCAAAACATTAAACAAACAAAATCATGGCAATGCTGTTTTGCAGGGTTAGTAATATTTCTTTGCAAGTATTGTACATATCATCACCCTAGAGTATCCCCAAATAAATCACTGTCTGAGTCCTCTTCTTCATCTCCCACCTCCTCTTCCTCCTCCTCCTCCTCTCCCACCTCCTCGTCATCTCCCGGCTGTTCCTCTTCTCCCACCTCTGTTGTTGGGATGTTGTCACGTGTCGGAATGTTGGTGTCTAGGTCCGGGAAGACCTCACGTTCTATCTTTAGAGCAAGCGTGGGTTTTATCTTTATCTCGGTTTTTCGTAGAGAATAATCATACATCCATTTCCAGTGGAACCATATAATTCCCCGGATGATCCCGTCCGGAGTTATGGTTTGGTTTGAGTCTTGGACATAGAGGCCGTTGAGAGAAGAATAACCACAATTCTTGTACCACCATCCAGCGCCGTCCTTAGCACCACAGTTGAGGAACCATTTGTCGTTATCCCTATCTATTGTGGTGAATTTCATGTCATTATGGTAAGAAAGAGCGTCCCCTGCTGTGCCGCGGTATTGGCCAATGTTGATACGGAAACCTGTCTGTTCGGACGATACGAAGAAGATGCCATATTCAGCAAAGGCCCACCCATTTTCCCAGTCATACATGTCTATCCTCATCGTATAGTTGTAATACGAAGTCATCTGGTACAGATTTTCGTTCCCTAGCCAGTATTCGGAGTTAGCATTACCAAAACCGAAGGTATAGTCGTTCCATGGCCGAGTGAAGTTTATGCTACCATCCATACGGCGCTGTATGACCGTCCAACCGCCACGCTCTGTGTCCATGTCACACCAAACATTGAGGATACGGCCCATTGGCATTTTAATAGAGTACACTCCACTTCGTGTAATACCATTCATAAGCAGCTCATGACAGTCTGCAAAGACACCAAAAGGAATCATGTTTATAAGAATATTTATTACATTTCTACCAGTGAAATATCAGAAAATATCATCTTGATAAAACTTATATCATCACTGCTTATATCATCACTAGTGATGATATACGAAATCTTATATCATTGCTAGTAATGATAAAAGTTTCGGTACGATATCATTGCGTACTATTTTTGTGTTATTTTCTCGTTATTCTATACTCAAATCATAAAAAAGTAAGAAAATTTCAAACTTAAACAGTAATTTGGAAATTAATTGGTATCTATTGGATTTTATTAATATGTTTTTTGTATATTTACAATATTCTGAACATAATAGACCTTCATCCTGTGGCGTATCAATATTCTATAAGCCTTAGACACTCCGTCCCGATCACTTGTAACCGCAAATTTTAAAAATGAAATCAGGCTTTGAAAATTTTGAAAATGTAATAAAAAGAAAATTCAATGGTTTCCCATTAAATATAAAATATATTTTTTTCACTCGTATGGCAGATTTTAAAAGTATTTTCACTCGTGCTACGCACTCGTGAAAAAAAAAATCTGCCACACTCGTTAAATATATTTGATATTTAATGGGAAACCACGGAATAGCCTCTCTATATATAAAGTCCTAGCTTACTCCGTGAATGAAGGACAATGGATCTGCAAGATTCTGTTTTTACATTCTTTTTATGCCATAGATACAATCGACAGTTATATTTACTGTATATCACTTATGTTAACAGTTTAACACTTATATTTACTGTGCATGTACTAAACTTATGGCGTTTGGTAAATATCCATTTAAATATTATAAGGCAAATATACAAGTTATTTAGTAGAATAGTAGTAGTATCTAAAGTAAATATAAGTACTAGTGTTATACAGTAAATATAAGTGTTATAAAGAAAATATAAGTGTTATACAGCAAATATGAGTGTTATACAGAAAATGTAAGTGTTATACAGAAAATATAAGTGTTATACAGAAAATATAAGTGTTATACAGTAAATTAAGGTATTAAAATTATACAGTAAATGAAAGTTTTACTCAGTAAACTTAAGTGTTAGACAGCAAAAATAAATGTTATACAGACAATTTAAGTGTCATACAGACAATATAAGTGTTATAATTGTTATATTGTAAATTAAAGTATTATAATTATACAGTAAATGAAAGTTTTACTCAGTACAGTAAATGAAAGTTTTACTCAGTAAATTTAAGTGTTGCACAGCAAATATAAATGTTTTACAGTAAATTTAAGTGTTATACAGCATTTATAATAATATACAGTAAAAATAATATAAAACAAAATATGCAAGTTTAATGCAGTAAATGTCACCATTTGGCGTACAACACTTTGTCTTTTACATCCTGTGAGGTTTCAGATTCAAATATACAGATCTTACCTCGAATGAGTGGCACACCCTTTAGTGCCGGTGCAAATTTCAAAGGCTTTTCTCTTTCGTCCTCCTTTGATCTCCTGAGCTTAGAGATCTTTTTGCTGAGCTTGTCTATTCTCCTGTAGAAATACAAAAACAGATTTACTTCTGTTTAGGTAAAACAATATTCATTTGATAATGCCAGCGTATACTGCACCATATAGCTGTTTCGTCCCCCTGGGACTGTTAAGTGAAGCTAGAGGCCAAAAGGTGGGAATCCAAAGTTTCTAAACTAATAATATTACCAACTAGAGGGTTAAGTAATTATTATATTTGCAAGTATGAATGTTTATGTTATGATCACCTCCACCCTGAACTCGTCTTGAACTGTTCTATAATTTCACTGTAAATATTCTAGAATAAATGCTCTAGAACTATATTAGAAATATTCTGTATAAGTTCTAGAACGATTCTTGGACAATTCTAGAATGTTACATTAGAAATTGTCTTAAAACACGTTTTCTAAAAATGTAGCAGTTCAGTTCATTCAACATTATGAACACTGTTGTGGACATGTATAAGAACAATTCTAGGTCGTTCAGTTTTCAGGACTTTATTCTAGAAGTGTTTTATTTGTCTCCTATTCCTCTGTGAAGTTGTTCTAGAATTTTACTTTTACTGTGCCCGAACAAATATTATAGAACTAGTCTAGATTTGTACTTGATAATAATGTCTTAAAATAATTCTTTAACACTTCCAGAATGCTAAATAGAACGATATTTGAGAAACCTTTAGTTCTAGAAATATTCTAGAATACATTGTTCTATAACTGGTCTAGAACATATTAAGAATATTTTTTGAACTAACAGTGTTTTTACAAATATTCTAGAATTTCTGTTCTGTAACATTTTAAGAATTGTTTTAGAGCAGATCAGTGTTCCAGAGATGTTCTTTGTCGTCTGTGTCAGAACTTGACACCAGGACTGCTTTACATGTTCAAGAACTGTTCTAGAAAGTTCGATATTACTAGAACAATTATTCGTAGGGGCTGAGTTTTATTTGAATATATTATATTAAGTTAGGAGCGACATTTGCCTCATTGAAATTGTACTAGTTCATGATTTTCTGCCAGAAGGGCAAGTGAGCCTTATGCAGAGGAACATTGTCTGTCTGAAAACTTTTCTTTCAAAATGTTTTGGTAAAGAATGAAATAAAAAATACAGATTAATAAGTTTTGGTTGCAGCCCAACAAAGTTTGCAAATACAAATGACCTTGACATACTTTCAAGGTTATCGGGTCAAATTTGTCAAACATTTAAATGACTTAATCCGAACAACTAAAAGTCTTAATACCTTAAAGGCGAACAACCTTTGCAGATAGATACCACCTTGTTCTGTATATTTGGTAAATGAGCATATAGTCATGATGTTATGATGTTATCTTCCTGGCATCCTCGATATCCAGGCGTTACGATCACCTACGCTCTCTACACCCCTGGAATATGTCATGCCAAAACTGAAGGCACGCTCGAGAAAACAAACCTGACCAATCGCTAGGCTGCATGCCTGTCCCTTGAATATTATAAAGGAGCCGCGACCGACTTTAAAGCTTGTCAATTTTTACAGTTATGTGACAACGAGATTCTTTTGGTGTACATTAAAGCGTCGAACCAGTCTCCTTGTCTAATCAAAAGTTGGCCCACACTGAACCTTCAGTTTTGCCATGACATATTCCAGTGGTTTATGGTGTTTAGGTTATCGTAAACCCTGGATATCGAGGATGTCTTCCTGGAAGCCAGACAAGGTTGATAATAAAAAGAATAAATGTTTCTGAATGTATTTTTGTAACGGTAATATCATGCAAGAGACTTTTACCGCACAAGGTCATTGAGGAGGGACTCCCGTGAGTTTTTATCGGCTTCAAAGTCTCGCTGTAACTGCTCAAGGATCATACATTGGTGCTCGTTCTGAAGCTCCCTGTCAAGGGAGCGGTAGTCCATCGACTGACAGATGCTCGCTTCAGGCTGTGCTATCGTCACACTCAGCACATAGGCTAGCACTAGTGATACCGCGGTAACTCCCATGGCCCTGAAACACATGTCAAATCTAGAAAGGAACTTATCAACATAAAGAGTGTAGAAAGGTCAAATATACCATCTCAAGATTTCAGAATTATTATGAAGTGTAATTTTCTACTGCTGTGTTTTATGTAAGAAATATCTTAGCAAGCTTAGAATTACAGATTACCTGGTATTAATATACTGTAGAACATGTTTGTATCAGCGGTAGTTTTATTTTACCGATTTTTGCGTCGAGAGCATTCCGCAAAGTTATGATTAAGCGAATAACAGTTACTCTATATTGCTTTCCATCAGGCAAGATTTTTCTGAGTGCACGAATTCATTGTTGCGCTTAACTGTTTAAATTTGGTGATGTGCTAAAAGTTGATTGTGCTGAAATAATAACGTGTGCAGTATGTATCACCTTAACTTTTTTGAAATATTTTGATTTTTCTACAGAATTTTGAAAATAATAAGAGACATTGAAAAAAATATAAAAAAGGACAGAAATTCTAGGAGATGAAATTACCAGTTAGATTTATCCAATACTGATGCAACATTTTTTGTATCAGCGGCATATTCCAGGCGTTATTTTTACGAATCGCCTAACCTCAAGATTTAAAAATGAAAAGTCTTTGTACCCCCAACCACACATCCTCCATTTATCTGACTCGGGTTAGTGACCAAAAGCAATGTGTCTCAATAAGAGTACTTGAATGAGTAAAGTGTTTTGATAGAAGATATTAGTCTGGACCGTAACCACGAGGTTAGAAGTTAAATAAGTTTGATAGTAACATCCCTGCTTCTCCATCCTATGGTGTTTACATGTCGCAGTTGATTCGTTATTCTAGGGCTTGCTCTGAATATCGCGATTTTCGTGATAGATGTCGACTGCTGACGAACAAACTTATGGCACAGGAATTCGAGAAATGCAGGTTGAGGAAGACAATGGGCAAGTTTTATGGTCGCCATCTTGATATCATCGAGAAATATTCTGTATCTTTGTGTGATATAAAGATGGACGTTTTTGAGTTTGCTTGTTAGTGTGTTTACTTGTGATGATAATGATGACTCTGTTCTCATTTTGAGGATTGATGCTTACTTGGATGTGACCAAGATTTACATGGCGGGTGTCGTCGATGAAGCAGAAGACGCTTACTCTTCCGTAACACCTGGTCTTATTCTCTTATTCTTTTACGAGGGTCTCCATGTAAATCTTTCCTTTGTTCCTATTTTGCCCCTAGTTAAATCGATTTCGAGTTCGGATTATGGTTTTGTTGACGCTTTGGTATTCTCTGATTTTTTTTTCAGCACAATACTCAGAGTTGAAATGTTTCAACCATTATAGTGGAGCGCAGAGTAATATTCACCAGTTTGGTATAAATAATAAAAGACTTAGTTAGTCTTTTGAGAATGTGTTTCCTTGTCAAGCAGTGTGTGCAAGTCAGGTAACTAGGCCTCCGTTTGCCTAAACAGGTAAGGACAGACGTCATTGGCGCCGCACGCTCATAATGCAGACAATCAAGGGGACAGGTAAAATGTTTACCCGGAGAAGGGTCTATCTCTGAAGAACAATATGACAAGATAAACCGGTATTCTACATTATAAATTGTATGCCACACTGTAGGCTATCCAGTATGCCCCGTTATCGAGTTCACCGATTCCGTTAGCTATGGTGTATCATCCGATCAGAAATCATAGATCCACTAGTGGCAAGAACAGAACAACATGTGGAACAAAACTTCAGAGTTTTGGCATCAGGTCTGGTTAACAGAATAGTTACAGAGGCCAGTGTATTAACCTCGCATGAGATCATGTCTCTCTTCACTTGTGGATGAAGCTAAGAAGCCATAAGAGACTCTTTTGACAAGGTCATCGGGTTGTTGGAGTTAATCCTCAACACTTCCGCTTTCTCCTTACCAATAACAGTTAGGGGCAGCAATGGGCATCCCGGTATCACCCATTTTCGCCAATTCATTTATATATAATGTATGAAGCATCTTTAGCAGAAAGTCATCACAACTACTCCGATGGAGTGTCCTCCCAAATATGAAAAAGGTATGTTGATAATACCATGGCAGTGGTGAAGAAAGATGAGGTAAACAACCTTTCAATCCATCTAAACCTGAGTGAGGCTGATGGTACAGAATCCATAAACATCAGAAGATGAGGCAGTTACCGGAGTTTATAGTGCTATCACATTACTGGTATACATTCACTCAAAACAGACGAATACATCAACTTCAATTCGCATCATTCATTGTATCAGAAGTTCCCACACTCTCCTGGATTGATGTCGCAACGTCATAAAGAAAAATAGAAATGGAAACCGCTAAGCGACCAACAATACAGGCCGTTTCAACGTGTGGATAATCTGAATAATCGCCAAGGAAAATAGAAAAAGAATAGGAAAACGATTGTGCAAATGGCCCCCTAGAAACAAATCCCCCCCCCCCCCAATAAAAAGAGACAAAAACAATCAAACACAGAGGGAAAAAATGGCATATTTGATATTGTTTCCACAATGCAGACATACATTATCTTGTTATGTTTTGTTTATAAGGATAACTAGTTTCTCCCTCAATTTGGTTGTCGTGGAGAACAGCTTCTGAGTGAGGAGATAAAGCCCTCACAGTTTTGTTGAAGTGGGTAATCCATCTCAAGTTTGCTGTCTTATATAATTGATATAGTAGATGATGTTTGGGATATCCAATTTCAATTTTGTTGTAGTGGAGAACAACTATGTGTTGTTGTAGTAGATGGTCATTAAAGTTTTGTTGAAGAAGATGATTCATCACTGTTTTGTGGTGTATGGTCCATCACTGTTTTATGGTGTATGATTCATCACTGTATAATGGTGTATGATTCATCACTGATTTATGGTGTATGGTCCATCACCGTATAATGGTGTATGATTCATCACTGTATTATGGTGTATGAATCCTCACTGTTTTATGGTGTATGAGTCATCACTGTTTTATGGTGTATGGTTCATCACTCTTTTACGGTGTATAAGTCATCACTGTTTTGTTGTGTATGGTTCATCCCTGTATAATGGTGTATGATTCATCACTGTTTTATGGTGTATGATTCATCACTGTATAATGGTGTATGATTCATCACTGATTTATGGTGAATGGTCCATCACCGTATAATGGTGTATGATTCATCACTGTATTATGGTGTATGAATCCTCACTGTTTTATGGTGTATGAGTCATCACTGTTTTATGGTGTATGGTTCATCACTGTTTTACGGTGTATGAGTCATCACTGTTTTATGGTGTATGGCCCATCACTCTTTTATGGTGTATGGTTCATCACTGTTCCATGGTGCATGAGTCATCACTGTATTATGGTGTATGAATCATCACTGTTTCATGGTGTATGATTCATCACTGTTTTACGGTGTATGAGTCATCACTGTTTTATGGTGTATGAGTCATCACTGTTTTATGGTGTATGAATCCTCACTGTTTTATGGTGTATGATTCATTACTGTTTTATGGTGTAAGAGTCATCACTGTTTCATGGTGTATGGTTCATTACTGTTTTATGGTGTATGAATCATCACTGTTTCATGGTGTATGATTCATCACTGATTTATGGTGTATGGTCCATCACTGTTTTATGGTGTATGATTCATCACTGTTTTATGGTGTATGATTCATCACTGTTTTATGGTGCATGGTTCATCACTGTTTTATTGTGTATGGGTCATCACTGTTTCATGGTGTATGGTTCATCACTGTTTTATGGTGTATGGATCATCACTGTTTCATGGTGTATGATTCATCACTGTTTTATGGTGTATGAGTCATCACTGTTTTATGGTGTATGAGTCATCACTGTTTTATGGTGCATGGTTCATCACTGTTTTATTGTGTATGGGTCATCACTGTTTCATGATGTATGATTCATCACTGTTTTATGGTGTATGGTCCATCACTATTTTATGGTGTATGGTCCATCACTATTTTATGGTGTATGGTCCATCACTGTTTTATGGCGTATGGTTCATCACTGTTTTATGGTGTATGGTCCATCACTATTCTATCATCACGTTTTTGTGAAGTAAATAATAATTTGGTTGTAGGGGATAATCCATCACAATTTATCTTGAAGGGAATAATCCATTCCATTTTTGCTGAAGTGGGTAATCCATCATACTTTTGTAGTAGGGGATATTCCATTACAATTACAATTTTGTAATTTAGGACTACCCATCACAATTTTGTTGTAAAGGATAATCTATCTCCATTGCAGAGATAACGCATCACTGTTTTGTTATAGAACAAAAATCCACAATAGTATTATTGTAGGAGATAATCTATGACAGTTGTGTTGTAGGAGATAATCTATCACAGGTTTGTTTTAGGAGATAATCCATGACATGTTTGTTGTAGTAGATAATCCATGACAGTTTTATTGTAGTAGATAATCCATGACAGTTTTGTTGTAGTAGATAATCCATGGCAGTTTTGTTGTAGGAGATAATCCATCACAGGTTTGTTGTAGGAGATAATCCATGGCAGTTTTGTTGTAGTAGATAATCCATCACTGTTTTGTTATAGAACAAACTCCATAACAGTATTATTGTAGGATATAATCTATCACTGTTGTGTTGTAGGAGATAATCTATCACAGGTTTGTTGTAGCGGATAATCCATCACAGGTTTGTTGTAGGAGATAATCAATGGCAGTTTTGTTGTAGGAGATAATCCATGACAGTTTTGTTGTAGCGGATAATCCATCACAGGTTTGTTGTAGGAAATAATCAATCACTGTTTTGTTGTAGGAGATAATCCATTGCAGTTTTGTTGTAGCAGATAATCCATCACAGGTTTGTTGTAGGAAATAATCAATCACTGTTTTGTTGTAGGAGATAATCCATGACAGTTTTGTTGTAGCGGATAATCCATCACAGGTTTGTTGTAGGAAATAATCAATCACTGTTTTGTTGTAGGAGATAATCCATTGCAGTTTTGTTGTAGCAGATAATCCATGGCAGTTTTGTTGTAGCGGATAATCCATTGCTGTTTTGTTGCAGGAGATAATCCATGGCAGTTTTGTTGAAGTAGATAATCCATTGCTGTTTTGTTGTAAGAGATAATCCATCACATGTTAGTTGTAGGGGATAATCCATTACAGTTTTATCGCGGAGGATTATAGTTTTGTTGTTGGGGACTGTAGTTTCGTTCTAGAGGGTTATTGTTTTGTTTTTGATGGATATTATTTTGTGGATGGTTATAATTTCGTTGGCGGGCGTTTCTATTACAGATTTGTTGTAGTTAATTGTAAATTGTTTTTGATAATCCCCAAAGTTTTGTCAAATATTGATTCCTCAGAAACGTATTCACTAGTGTTGGCGAGTTTTCCATTTGCATAATAAAGTTTAACCACATCGATGTGCATTTTCGTTTTGTTATCATTTTGAAGAAAAATTAACAAATTTTGATGATATCATTGATGTCAGCAATGGCATCATCAAAAGCAATTATGACGTCATCAGTTTTGTGGTCTGGTGAAAAAAAAGTTGAATATCTGTTCTCTCGAATGCAATTGACAGTTTATTGTTATCTTGTCTAGGGACATGCACAGTTGGGGTATGTTTTTGGAACACTCTGTACATAACACATTTACAGCAGCGTTTATCAAAATATGCATATTAATTTGAAGGTTTTCTATTAGTTTAAAAGCATAATATTTGTTTTTGTTTTTGATATAAATTTGCAGGTTTTGATTTGTTAACATTTGTGGTATACAAATGTATCAATTCGAGATCGGGTCTGGAAGATTTAATTTGGGGCTTTTAGAATTTATTTGGGCGTTTTAATTTTCTTAAGTTGTAAGAGTTTTTGAGTTGTAGTTTTCAGTTTTTCAAATTTTTGAGTTGTGCTTTTCGTTTTAACTGTTTGAGTTTGGGATTGAGATTTTTAGATCGCGGAAGTAATCTTTTATTGAGTCGTTATGGAGTTGTGGTTTGCGGTTGTTAGAGTTTTGGATTAATGCTTGGTTAATGGCTGTGAATGTTGTGAACGACTTGTGGTTTTAGGCTACCTTACTTGGTAAATGTGGTTAATCATAATTTGTTGAGATTTGTAGTAAATTAAACATTATTGTCTTATGTTTCTTATTAATTTTGGTTGTTAGTAATTTAATTTTTTTTAAGTTTTGGAGTTTAAGTTGTTGCAAGTTTGAAGCACTTTTGTGATGTTAGAGTTTGGTGTTGTAAGAGACTTGAGTTGTGGTTTTGTATTGTCAGAGTTGTTGGGTTGTGATTTAGTGTTGGAAAAGTTTTGGAGTTGTGATCGGTATATTATTAAAAGGTTTGGGGTTGTGTTGATTGATGTAATAGCTTTGGGGTTGTGTTGATTTGATGTAATAGCTTTGGGGTTGTGTTGATTTGATGTAATAGCTTTGGAGTTGTTTTTGTTGTTGTTGTGCATTGTTAGAGTATTTGAGTTATTATTTTATGCTGGAAAAGTGTTGACTTTGTGGTAGTGCGATGTAAAAGTTTTGGAGCAGTGGTTTTGTGATCGATGTAAGAGTTTTGAAGCTGAAGTTATAGATTGATAAGGTAATCGACATTTTAAAGTTTGAAAATACTGCATTAAATTGGTATTTTTTAGGATATCAGGAAAAAGGATACAGATGGCGTTCAACTCATTTATAGTGATATGCAATAACAAAGACAGCTAACAAATTGCAATACATGATTGCGTACACAGTGCACATCTGGTAAACAAAATGATGGACATGTTCACTCACCTTGTATATGTTGGAATGTGGAGTAGGTTAAACGTCCTGTTGTACACCCCAGTCCATTGTCACAACGACGTGTTCCTTATACATTGTTCGTAGAATCACATTTAACGAGAGTCTGATACCTAAGGAGGGTCCCGCCATAGGGCCACTTGATGTTCATGAACACATTTTCACCTCTTTGCTGTGTACTCTTCAATGGTTAGTTCATAAATGTTACACAGAGATTTATTAGTCTGCGCAGTTTAATTCCATGTCAATTGTTTCCCTTTGTTGGGATGAATCATTTTGTAACTTAGAAAAATCTGAAAGTTTCTCCCATAATGGGCCTCACTGAAACTTGTTTTAGGTTTCCAATGAAACTCTATAGCCACTTTGACCACTAATGCACCACCATTGCCGCTGAGCCAATTAATGATTTTATTAGATAAACATGTGTTTTAGATATTCTTGCTCCGTTTCCAGCCATGGAGTGCCTGCCTACTGTCGAACTACACATAAACTATACTCGTTTCTTTATCGTCAGCTGTCGGTGTTTTGGAGTTTCGCCTGCCATGCCATATATTATGGAACTTTAAAGGCAGCCAATGTTGTTACTTGATACTTTTTCAACTTTTTGCCATTTTTTCCACCGCACTAGAAACATGTAAACAGTAAACAGGTTTCTTTGAACTAGGTTTTCAAGCTTAATAAGAAGTTATAAAAAATGTTTAAAATGCGAATGTTTTCTGAAACTATTCAAATAACTAAGTCTTTTATGAAAATAATTATTTTAGATAATAAAGTCAGTGTTTGTTTTATTTAAAATGCAAAACACTACTTGCAAATTTTGAGAAGAATAACTGTCAAAATTATATTTCAAGCTGATCATGCTTTGTACCACTTGATCATGGAGAAAGCAATTATTTTTCTTTATGTTCTTTGGCAGAATCAGATGAAAGTGTTCCGGTTTTTTTAGCTAAAACATTGGTTTTTAGATTTTGATTAGTAAGAAAAATAAATTTGTTTACAAGACATTTTGGAAACGTAGAATGACCACTTTCAATCTTTAGTTGTAACCTATCATATAACCTTTGCCGTTTACACACTACAGTTTTGGTCTGAAATGGACACCTTTAGAATGATTAAAATGGAGCAATGCTAAAATAAATTAGAGAATACCAAACCGTTAACAAAATCATAATCCGAACTCAAAATCGATTAAACCATGGACAAAATATGAACAGAGGAAATATTTACATGGAGACCTTTGGAAAAATACAAGATAATAAGACCAGGTGTTCCGGAAGAGTAAGCGACTTCTGCTTTATCGACGACACCCGTCATGTAAATCTTTTTCACATCCAAGTAACATCAAGTTCTCAAAATGAGAACAAAGTATCATTGTCAGTCATAACACGTAAACACACTAATGAGCATACTCAAAAAGCTGGCGTTCAGTCTGAAAATAAAATTGTTAAGCTCCTTGAAAATCTTCAGTCATAAGTTCAAAGAAGAAGATGGTAGCTAAATGAAACATCAGGAATATATACATGTATATGTAAGAAAGTCTATGGTGTTGCATACTAGCTTTGCGTCTAACACAAAATCAAGGTCACGCTGAAGTCAAAGGTCAATTTCATTGCCTAGACTTTTAGCTCGTTGAAAACAACTCAATAAAATTCAAGGGACACGAAACGTCAAGGTCACTATGACTTGCTCAATCAATTGGGGTTGCCTTGCAGATTATTGTCTTTCCATTTGAGTTATGACATCGTTTCATGATACATGTATAAAGTTACATTTGAGCAGTATTAAAGTCTGGTTATCAGTCCCCACTGTTCCTATTGAAGAGGAGCCAGAACAAAAGTGTACAATTCCGTATGTAAATCAATTTGTGAGTGAAAATCCAACTGTTTATCCAGACGGCACTATATCTAGGGAGCTATTTCATATTATGTTTTCACCTGCATTGGTAAAGTTTTAAATTGCCAGGACATGAACCTCTTCAGAGTGAGAAGGTGTTAGGGCTTTTAAATATATACAGAGTTATTACCCTTTGTTTTTTCGGACATTTCTAGTTTTTTCCACTTACAATTGCTATACCGTGTGTGAGTATTACTCTTTGTTTAACTAGCATTTTTCGGACATATGCAATTTAATCTTCTATACTTCCAATTGTTTTTTATACCGTGCGTATAATGTCGTCCCTCTGGTGTAACGAGTTCTTGCCATTTGTATGTTCCTTTTTATTAGTCTCCTACCGGCGAAGCCTGAGGGGATTATTAGTTTACATGACGTCTGTCCGTCTATCCGTCTGTCTGTCAGTCAGTCACCGAGCATTATCTCTGCGACGAGTGTACATACAAAGTGTATTAAACTGAAATATGGTAAACAGATACGTCATAGGGACATCTAGATCAAGTTTTGATTTGGTTAGGGTTAAATGATTTTTTACAGAGTTACGGTCCTTGGACTTAGAAAAACTCTGATAATTCAGTTTCCGTGCATTATCTCTGCAACGTGTGCACATAATCTCTATCGAGTATTGATCTGGATAAGTCTATATTCATGTCTATATTAGTGAAAGGTTTAAGTAATAAAGGCATCAGCTTTCTTGTTTCAGAATGTATCGTTCGTCTAATAACCCATTCTTACTCTTGGTAATAAATTTCACACCATATGTAACATTCTGACGTGCCTGTTATAAAACAGAAGTTTGTCTTTGATTTAGAAATAAGCTTGACCAGTACTGGATTTCTTCAGTCTGTCATATACATTAAACTACGATAGTCTGTTCTTCGTCTGAATTATCCCTATCCCAGAGCAGCGTGTTTTCCGACAAACCATTACTTCTCCTTAGAGATCCCTGTCACAGTGCAAAGTGTTGTCATATATACAGTTACCTCCCCTTAGGGATCCCTGTCACAGTGCAGTGTGTTTTCCTATATACAGTTACCTCCCCTTAGGGATCCCTGTCACAGTACAGTGTGTTTCCTTATATACAGTTACCTCCCCTTTGGGATCCCTGTCACAGTACAGTACCTCCCCTTAGGGATCCCTGTCACAGTGCAGTGTGTTGTCCTATAAACAGTTACCCCCCACCCTAGGTATCCCTGTCACAGCGCACGTTGTTTCCTTATATATAATTACCTCCCCTTAGGGATCCCGGTCCCAGTGCAGTGTGTTGTCCTATATACAGTTACCTCCCTTAAGGATCCCTGTCACAGTGCAGTGTGTTGTCCTATATACAGTTACTTCCCCTTAGGGATCTCTGTCACAGTGCAGTGTGTTTTCCTAAATACAGTTACCTCCCTTGGGGATCCCTGTCACAGTGCAGTGTGTTTTCCTATATATAGTTACCTCCCTTAGGGATCCCTGTCACAGTGCAGTGTGTTTTCCTATATATAGTTACCTCCCCTTAGGGATCCCTGTCACAGTGCAGTGTGTTGTCCTATATACAGTTACCTCCCCTTAGGGATCCCTGTCACAGTGTAGTGTGTTTTCCTATATACAGTTACCTCCCTTAGGGATCCCTGTCCAGTGCAGTGTGTTGTCCTATATACAGTTACTTCCCCTTAGGGATCTCTGTAACAGTGCAGTGTGTTGTCCTATATACAGTTACCTCCCCTTAGGGATCCCTGTCACAGTGCAGTGTGTTTTCCTATATACAGTTACCTCCCCTTAGGGATCCCTGTCACAGTGCAGTGTGTTTTCCTAAATACAGTTACCTCCCCTTAGGGATCCCTGTCAATCAGTTAGAGCGATATACATGTAATACCCATCTGAATCAAAACACTGCTGTTATACCCGCTCGGAACGAAGTTGAAGGTCGGTGATAGACGGATATTTTTTTTAAAAAATTTGTGGGAAAACCCAGTATGGAGATGTGCCCCCAGAAGTAACTTTGTGTATTTATGACCTTTTACAGAGAGTTATGCCCCTTTAATGTAAAACAATAAACACAATTTTGTCTGGCAATTAATGCATTTGCTAAGTTTTCAACAGATCTTTGTATAATTTCATTTCAGAATATTTATTGTTCAGTTCTTTGATACAATGGATTGGGCAACAGGCAAAGCCTATGAGCGCCCTCTCCTTACAGTTATAAACAGTTTATACACATGTTACTGAATCCAAATATAGATAAAACATACATATATTAGTTACATATTGTTAACTATATGTCATTACTTTTTATAATTTCATTTCGATATTGTTATAGAAATTGCATCATGGTATAGAGAAAAAATATGCAAAGCAGCTAATGGACAGAACATAGTACAATTTTGTGCTGAAATAATTCCATATACCATTGTAATACAAAGACAGATAAATAAGTAGTTATAATCTAGTAAAAACGTTTAGTATCTTTGTATAATTTTGTGGGAATAGCCAGTATAATATAAGACCCCATGATGTGATATTTTGACCCAAAACGAGACACATTTGGACTTATTTTGACATTTCAGGGGTGAATGAGTTGAAATATTGGTACATATACATTCAAATTATCTTTAACTTGTGGTTAAAGTTAATGTTTGATATGATGTTGTTGAGATGCCATATTCTATAACTTCAATAAATTCAATAATTATTTCTTGGGATTTACTGTACATGTTGAAAGTTTATTTCATATTTCAAAATATGTTACAGGGAAAAGGCAACATGCAGACATACTGGCTCACAGATGGGGGTGATGACTCGGATTCCAGTCATATTCATTGATGGTACTTGGGAATGGATACATCAGTGTTCAGTGATGATAACGTGTTGAAAACAGCAATGGACCTCAATGGTTACACTGACCAACTGGGTCATCGGGTTGATTATTATAATGTCCCTTTAACCAGCGGAGTCACCAGGTCAAAGGTTATAATGTCCTTCTTACCAGTGGAGTCACCCAGTCAGTTGTTATATTGTTCTCTCTTACCAGCGCAGTCACCAGGTTAAAGGTTATACTGTCCTTCTTACCAGCAGAGTCCACAGGTCAAAGGTTATACTGTCCCTCTAACCAGCAGAGTCCCCAGGTCAAAGGTTATATTGTCCCTCTAACCAGCGGAGTCACCAGGTCAAAGGTTATAATGTCCCTCTAACCAGCCGAGTCACCTGGTCAAAGGTTATACTGTCCCTCTAACCAGCGGGGTCACAAGGTCAATGAAAAATGTCCTAATTCATGAAATTATAGAAGTTATGCCCAAAGTCAAAATAAAGGGAGGTTACTCTATTTCGATAAATCACAGTTGAACTCTTCAGTGTTCGTCTTGCAGTGGAAATGAGATCCTTAAGTGATGTCGTCTGTTTGTACGGCAATAACTGATAATGACCAAAGAGATAAGCTAACTCTAATGTAACCGTCTTTGATAATCGGTACACATGTGCCAGAATACCTGCAATAATTGGTTCGTGAAAATAGTTTACAATCATGTACTTCTACACAAAAGTAAGTTATTTTTTATATAAAGTTACATTTTGTTATTTCTGTGTTTGTTTGTTTTTAGTGAATACATAAATGTACAATGGAATGGAGGCTGTCATCTGTGTTTCATCCTATTTTCTTATCCTCAAAATGTAAAATAAAAAACAAAAACAAAGGACCCATAAAAAAGTAAAAGGAGATAAGACTGTTAAAAGTCTTTCGCTTCATCGATAACAACTTTTATGTAAATCTATGTTGAATCCAAGTAAAAGCTAGGTCATCACATTGATTTATGTAGTACCAATGCAACACAACCACATAGTACTCTAACGAGCGAAATTAAAAATATTTATTTATATACCTGTACAAAGAATTTGTCTGGTGAATAATTAACTCGGAAGAACGATTATTATGGAGACAGTGGCGGGAAGTTCTCTTTTAAAAAAGTTGCTAGACTTTTCGTTGGCTTTTAAACTGTCCTTAAAAGAAGGAACATTATTGGCTAATACCAATGCATCCCCCATTGACTGCAGAGAGCGAGGGGCTTCCCTTCTTTAATATAAAATGAACCACTTTTTCAAATCTCTTTGTTCAGGAATTCATCTCATTATCAAGGCAACTAAAAGACCTAGAACGGAATTGCAAATACGCTATCATATTGAAGGTCGAACCGTGACTGGCATTTCGCGTGCTTAACAAGCACAATGGATTTTGAAATTCATTATAAAGTGTAAACTTATGGGCATGGGAAACGCGTTTACGGCAAATATATGTATTATAACAAAGAAAAGTCAACTTACCGTACACAGCTGAGAGTCCAACACTTCAAATTCAACCAACCAAACGTAGATACACCAATATTGTTGATCACTGAAAGGTGTAGTATGTAAAATGGATGAAATTGATGGACAAACAAGGGTTGCTTCAACAGTAGAAGGTGTGGTCTGTTTTGGCGATGTAATTGTTGATGCTGTATTTGATTCGTTTGGCAACAATTAATTAAAGGCCCAATATACGTAACTTCAGGAAATTTTTCGGGGTTTCTGTAAAATTAAAAAAAAAATCCAGTTGATAACCATGCAAAAACAAGCCTAAAACGAAGTAAACCTGAGCGGTAACTAAAAAGAAACTCCAAAGAATTGAAAATAATTCAGATGGGGCCCACTTCAACAACAAAGCCGTAGGTATATAGAGGACTGTTCGAAATGGACGCGTGTTTACAAATACCGTGTTTCAACTGCTGCTGTACCGGTAACCGCGCAAGAATTCATCTTGAATATTGCTGATATCAGTTAATCTTAACTTAATCTATAAATATAATAAGTTACTAGGCTTGATTTTCGCTTCAAGCTTTGCCGAAAGTTACGTATATTGGGCCTTTAACTATTTATGATGAACTAGAGAGATCCATCAGAGGATACTTACCCAAGACGCTTTGAATGCAACATTTTACTCAAATATCTGCCTTTACTACTGAATGTTTATTGACCTGCACCTCTCTCCGTCATCAATATCAGAGGAGTTCAATCAATACTACCAGGTCATGTGATGACGCTGAATGAAAGCAAATGAAAGTAAAAATCTAATCATAATTCGAACTCAAAATCGATGAAACAATGGCAAAGTTCTAAAACAGAAAGTATAACCATAAAAAAAGTTTTAAATTAAACGAAAACACTTCTAAACGAACAAAGGAAGAGCAGACCACGAGTTCTGAATGTGTCGTCTGCGTCCTCGTCAACAGTGAAACCAACTGAAGCCGCGTTATGATAGACACCGTGCAGGAAACAATACAGTGTGTATGTAGTCATATTGAGATCCAGATCAAAGATACTTCATCTATTGCAAGATATATATGCCAGCAGGTTGCTTGAGAAATTGTACCAGTGTGATTTAAAGATTTGATCTCCCATGTTTTACACATGTAAAAGATGTGCATTGATAAGGTTAGTGTGAGCTGTAGGGAATTTCCCTCCCTTTAGCTCAGTCGGTAGAGCATCGGGCTGAAAAGAGCCAAGGGTCGCAGGTTCGAGCTCCAGCGACGGCAATATCTTTATCACCTTTCCTCGTCCTATTACACACGTGATGCTCCAAAACAGTCCACAGAAGATTTGTTTGAAGTAAGCTTCATAGATAAGAAAGCGCGGGAATCCACATTCAAACAGGAAGGATGTCTTCCTCAACCCGGTCTGTAAAACAGATTGAAATTGCTATCAATCACCGAATATAACATCCTGGGACAAATTTACAATGCTACAGTATTATATCCTTAGCAGAGATATCATTACCAGTTCTTGTTCCGGTTGGTACTAGTATACAGCATCTCACTATTGCCAGTTAACTTTTAAGCAGTAGGTGTCTCGTCAATAAAAAGAATGTCAGGCTGTTTAAGCTATTGAGAAGAAGTTGTTTGAAGATTATATGGCACCTGTAACCTTGAAAGTGGGCTAACGACATTCATTTCAACAAACTTAATTGCGTGATGAGCTTTTATCATGAACACAGTTTGCTACCAGAAATATAGCTATACCCTGGTCTTTTTGGTTATTGAGAACAAATTATTTTAAGGTTTTAAACACATTTGACCCCTGTGGCATTGAAAGTGGATCAAGGTCATTTATTCAAAAAATTGGTAAGCCCTTAATTCATTCCAGCATGTTGTTTGCCTTATACATAAACCTTGGTGATTTTCGCACTTTCTATACGGGCATGCGAGCTAAAAATAAAATTCAAATGAAAATAGTGCACGATTGAAATTTGTTAGAGGTATCTCTCCTCCCCCAGGTGACTTAGACTTTGGTTAAGCTAGTTTTTGTCATAAAATAAGGATATAAGAGCAAATTTTATACGATCTCAACCCCCTAAAATTTGAGCTAGCAAACATTAGTTGATACATGTAGTTCCAAAACTAGCTGTTACACACTCCAAGGCCACTGTCATCCCCCTACCCACCATCATTTTGTTGTTAATAGTTAACTTTACTGGTCTGTATATGGCAGAGCAACGCTATGAGAGCTAGGTTAACACCAAATTTGTTTTTCTCAGTTCTTAAATATTCTTGTGCTCAATATTGAGACTTGTCGAAAAATAATAATAATAGTATAGGTAAATGTGCATGTGTTGCGCGCAGCTCAAGGGAGGTAAATCTTGCTACTTTTATTGCAACTTCGATTTAGAGTCATCACTGAACAGGGACTTGGAATGTACATTAGGCTTCTAGTTACATAGAGTCAGTGCAAAAAATAATTTCAAAATAATAACATTCAAATATAAAGGGTCGGAGACGATGGTTGAAAGATGCTTCGGAAACCAGGCCTGAAAAAATCAGAGAATACCAAAGCGTCAACAAAAACCATAATCCGAACTCAAAATCGATTAAATTAGAGGCAAAAAAGGAACAAAAGAAAGATTTACATGGAGACTCTCGAAAATAGCACAAGAAAAAAGACCAGGTGTTCCGGAAGAGTAAGCGTCTTCTGCTTCATCGACGACACCCGCCATGTAAAAGTATCATAGTCAACACAACAAGTAAACCGACTAATGAGCATACTCAAAAACGTCCATCTTCATATCAATTGAACATACAGAATATTTCTCAATGAGACAAAGATGGCGACCATAAAACTTGCCCATAGTTCTGGTCAACCTGCATCTCTCGAATCCTTGTGTTGTTAGTTTATTTGTCAGCAGTCGACTTCGATCACGGAAATCACGATACCTAGAGCAAGCTCTAGAATTTCGAATTAACTGCGACATGTTAACACCATAGGTTGTAGAAGCAGGAATGTTACTATCAAGAAATGGAAAGTTTACGATCTGAAAATTGAAATCATTACGTTTATCGTATAGCTTATTAGTAAGCTGTCCTTGTTGGTCGTAGTTTAAGTAGAGATCGTGGTTAGCAGCTGATGTAGAACAGTCTGTTGTATCCTTTATTTCAAATTCAGAAGGATATATACGATCGACGTGGTCAGCAAACTTCTTGTTGTTTATAGACAACACATCGTCGATATATCTGAAAGTGCAATTAAAAGATTTGGCAAGGTTTTTGTTACCTATCCTGAATAGCTCTTTCACAAATTCAGTCTCATATGAAAACAAAAACAAGTCAGCTAAGAGCGGGGCACAGTTTGTTCACATGGGATGCCAACAGTCTGCTGGAAAATCTTTCCTCCGAACTCAACAAAAATATTGTGGACCAGGAATTCAATAATCCTTACTATATCGTCCGTATACTTCCTCTTAGCTTTTGTCGTGTTTTTCCCAAAGTATGCTCCAAGATAGCTCACTACCATAAATTTGTATCGTCGTCCGCCTTTCTTAAAAAGAAAGCTCTCATAATGAGAGGCCGAAGACTTTCTTTCAGTTTGGTATGTGGTATGGTAGTGTAATTGAGGTCAAGATCCGAGATCAAATTGAGGTCACTTTGACCTCACTTGACCGGGATGCGAATATTTTTTCTCATATATAATTATCTTCTACAAATTTTGATGATCACTCATGAAAAAATGGCTGCAATGTTCTCCGAAATCACTTTATAATTCCTCGTTTTATCTCTTGCACCCACCGAAATTGCTTGAAGCAAAGGACATTGGAGTTTATAAATAACAAAGTAGATGTGCATAAATTCATATCCAGGAGGACGAAATTCTTATCAAAGTATATTGTTTTCTTAAAAAATATTTATATTAGTAACATGAATTAATTAATTGAACTTAATTACGTTAGGTGTCGTCCAAAAATCTCTCTCCATAAAGTTCTATAATTAGATAGTGAAGCGAAACTTGTCACCAGCGGAAAGGGATGGATGGGCGTAAGGTGTGGAGGTAATAGCCGACTCGCGGAAAGAGCGCAAAATTGATCTATGCTCCTTCGTTTTCTTCCGTTAACTTCCGTTGTTATTTCAAACATCAGTTACATGCATATATATTGGTACCAATTTCAATCTCTATATGCTTTTAAATCTAATGGTCAAATCCGCTACAATTGGCAGACAACGCAATAGGACATATAGTCCAAATGGTTCTGACTCGATCTCTGATCCGCTAAATATTGGGACGGCTAGCGGCTCGCAGAGACTATATAGACGTACACAAGACAGATGACCGACGTGGAGGCAGCATTTTACTATATATATGACAAGCCAAGTTGTCATGTATTCGTAGAGCAACGTTGGTCCTACATTTACCAAATTATATAAGATATCTCATAAACAATAAATAAGATATCTTATAAAAATAGAAGATATCTCAGAAACTTAAAGATATCTTATAAACATATATGAAATCTAATATATTATGTAAGATATCTTATATAATTTGGTAAAATACTGGTTCGACGCGTACGTTGCTCCATGGATAAATGACAACGTGGCTTGCCATATAGATACGACATTTTCAGAAATATAAATAAGGAATAATCACTTAAAGTTTTAACTGCGGCTGTTTATCTATTTATTGTTGAAGCAGAACACGTTCTAGTATATTTTATTACTGAATGTATACAACCCTAGCCTCAATGGATTATAAAGCTGAAATGATTTTAAAATGAGCACTGATAATTATGAACGGATCTGCAATGGTTTCATAAAATATTGAAACATTTAGATAAGTAAGAACTCACATTGAATATTGCTGATATCAATTTATTTTAACTGAAACTTTTTAAATATAATGAGTTATTAGGCTTGATTTTCGCTTCAGGTTTTGCGGAGGGTTACGTATATTTGGCCTTTAAATGTTTAAGTTTAATAAATCGACCTCTTTCATTCTGTGACATATAAACGTATACTGGATGTTGTGTTTATTGCGAGTTAGTATTCTGACAGTACAGAAAATAAGTTGTCCAAATCATTTCGATAAAAATAATAATCAGTTCTTTAATCTAAATTATCAAACTCATTTTGAAACTAAATCGAGAGTCTCGATGAATTTATTTAGGTACATGTACACTAATAAGAATACTTTGCATGTCAAATATTCC
The DNA here is from genome assembly GCA_947623455.1 of Mimachlamys varia. NCBI lineage: Eukaryota > Metazoa > Mollusca > Bivalvia > Pectinida > Pectinidae > Mimachlamys > Mimachlamys varia. The sequence continues at coordinate 45,411,406 of OX392539.1, forward strand.
CACATCCCGGTCACTATTCTCTTTCGGAATATGGCAAAAAAAGTATTATTATTTATCATTGATAGAAGAACAAATCCGTTTCTAATAGATACTGTGTTCATTAATACTCCCCTGATGTGCCTCATACTAGAAAACGACTTAAATCTATTCGGAAAGTTTCTAGAGTGATCGAATCACGTCAATTGTCTAGCTATGCCTGACTCTGGAGATAATCAACTACGAAGAGTATTCCCATAATATTATGGACATTATTATGTTAATCAACAACTTCAATTATCTTCATATTGTATTATAAATCATTTCGTTTGTTTCCTCGGTAATTTGTTAGATTTAACGGACAGTCAAGTCGGTATGATTCACTAAATCTCCCCTTTATGTACCTCATAATTATATAATGATACCGGTGTATCGACCTAAATTCATTCGGGAAGTTTCTAGAATGATCCAACAGCCGGAACGTTCTAGATGTTCTAGATAATTCAAGAAAACATTAACGAAGGGTATATAACCATGGAGCGCCCAAGCTGTGTTCACAATCCAAAAAGTTTTCGTACAGTTTTACTTGTAAGTAACAGAGAACTGACAATATATACAAGGCGTGTATATAGCCAACACACAGCCAGCGACATAGCATACCGTGCGTACCACAACAGCGATACTCTACTTTCGTTTTGACTCCGCTAGACGACATGGCAAGCTCACGTACAGGACCAGCTATTGGAATAGATCTCGGTACAACCTATTCCTGTGTCGGAGTATTTCAGCATGGCAAGGTGGAGATTATTGCCAACGACCAGGGAAACAGGACTACGCCCAGTTATGTAGCCTTTACAGACTCGGAGAGGTTAATTGGAGACGCTGCCAAGGGCCAAGTAGCCTTGAACCCCCAAAACACTATATTTGATGCAAAACGGCTAATCGGGCGGAAATACGATGATCACAATGTACAGTCGGACATGAAACATTGGCCGTTTAGGATTGTCAATAACGCAGGTAAACCAAAGATCCAGGTGGACTGTAAGGGAGAAACTAAACAGTTCACACCAGAGGAAATCAGTTCCATGGTTCTCACCAAAATGAAGGAGACGGCAGAAGCTTTCCTTGGTAACAAGGTCAGGGACGCTGTGATCACGGTGCCAGCTTACTTCAACGACTCTCAGAGACAGGCGACAAAGGATGCAGGAGTGATTGCTGGACTTAACGTTCTCCGAATTATCAACGAACCGACGGCCGCGGCACTGGCCTACGGATTGGACAAAAACCTCAAAAACGAGAAAAACGTTCTCATCTTTGATCTGGGTGGAGGAACTTTTGATGTATCGATTTTGACCATCGATGAGGGATCGATATTCGAGGTGAAATCTACTGCTGGTGACACACACTTGGGTGGGGAAGATTTCGACAACAGAGTAGTGAATCATTTTGTACAGGAATTTAAACGGAAATATGGTAAAGACTTGAGTAAAAACAGCAGGGCTTTGAGACGGCTTCGCACAGCATGTGAACGTGCGAAACGAACCCTTTCAAGCAGCAGTGAGGCAAGTCTGGAAATTGATTCTCTCTTTGAGGGTATTGACTTCTATAGTAAGCTCACGAGGGCCAGATTTGAGGACTTGTGCGGTGACCTATTCCGTGCTACTCTAGAACCTGTGGAAAAGGCGCTTCGTGACGCAAAGATGGACAAATCGAAAATCCACGAAGTCGTCTTGGTTGGCGGTTCTACACGTATACCAAAGATACAGAAGATGCTTGAAGATTTCATGAACGGGAAACAGCTCAACAAATCCATCAATCCTGACGAAGCTGTAGCTTACGGTGCCGCGGTCCAGGCTGCGGTGCTCACGGGAGACAGCAGTGACGTCATCAAGGATGTTCTTTTGGTGGACGTGGCACCTCTGTCCCTCGGAATAGAAACAGCTGGAGGTGTGATGACAAAACTGATCGAAAGAAACACCAGGATTCCGACAAAAACATCACAAATATTTACCACGTATTCTGATAACCAGCCCGGTGTCAGTATTCAAGTGTTCGAGGGAGAACGAGCTATGACAAAGGATAACAACATGATGGGAAAGTTTGAATTGAGCGGTATTCCACCCGCACCGAGAGGGGTTCCTCAGATCGAGGTTCAATTCGATATTGATGCTAATGGAATTCTAAATGTGTCGGCCGAGGATAAAAGTACGGGGAAATCCAACAAAATCACTATCACAAACGATAAGGGACGACTGAGTAAAGAGGACATTGAAAAAATGGTGGCCGACGCGGAAAAATACAAAGACGAAGATGAGAAACAGAGGAAAAGGGTTTCCGCTAGGAACCAACTCGAGAACTACATTTTCAGTGTCAAACAGGCCACGGAAAGCGCTGGGGACAAACTTTCGTCGGAGGAAAAATCAACGTTGTCCAAGGGTTGTGAGGATAATCTGAAATGGTTGGACAGCAACACAATGGCTGACGTAGAGGAATACGAATATCAGCTGAAAGAATTCCAGAAACTGTGTTCGCCCATCATGACCAAACTCCACACGGGTAATGGTGGGGCACCCCAGGGAGGTTCTGGCCAGGGAACACAAGGAGGCCCCGGTATGGGCCCTACAGTAGAGGAAATGGACTGTTGAGGACGTGTATGGGCCCTACTGTAGAGAAAGTGGACTGTTGAGGACATCTATGGGCTCTACTGTAGAGGAAATGGGCTTTTGAGGACATGTATGGGCCCTACTGTAGAGGAAATGGACTGTTGAGGACATGTATGGGCCCTACTATAAAGGAAGTGGACTTTTGAGGACATGTATGGGCCCTACTGTAGAGGAAATGGACTGTTGAGGACATGTATGGGCCCTACTATAGAGGAAGTGGACTTTTGAGGACATGTATGGGCCCTACTGTAGAGGAAATGGACTGTTGAGGACATGTATGGGCCCTACTATAGAGGAAGTGGACTTTTGAGGACATGTATGGGCCCTACTATAAAGGAAGTGGACTTTTGAGGACATGTATGGGCCCTACTGTAGAGGAAATGGACTGTTGAGGACATGTATGGGCCCTACTATAGAGGAAGTGGACTTTTGAGGACATGTATGGGCCCTACTACATTTGTATAAAGGAAGTGGACTGTTGAGGACATGTATGGGCCCTACTATAAAGGAAGTGGACTTTTGAGGACATGTATGGGCCCTACTATAGAGGAAGTGGACTTTTGAGGACATGTATGGGCCCTACTATAGAGGAAGTGGACTTTTGAGGACGTGTATGGACCCTACTGTAGCGGAAGTTGAATAATTAACTAAATTAGATATACATATTATTTAAAAATGAAGTGAACTCTTTGCAATTGAATTATCATTCTTGTGCAAAATATAAACTGCTGATCTTTGAACACCATATGTTTGTCATATAATTATATACTATTATTTAATATTTAATTTTGAACACGTCACGTTTCACGCGCGTTATTATATTTACCAAATATATTCATATTTTGCGTGAACTATTAGGATTACTTATTTGCTCGTCATTATGTGTCTTACATTTGTTTCAATAAATATTAGAAATGTTGCATCTGAGTTTCGTTTTGGATTTTTGCTATGGTGATTACTGAAGTTACATGTACATCTTGTATATCTTCAAACTTTATTTGGAATCATGCTTTTTCAACATTAGGAAATTCTCAAACTTATAACTTCTCATTCGGAAGCATTACAAAAGTTAAGGAAAATTTCTTAACTTACTATTTTCCCGTTAATTCCTTCATAGCTTTCATATGCAATACGGAGATTGTTACGCTAAGAAGTTTCTTCGAATTAAGGAGTGTTCGTGAAACTGGGGTCCAGATCTAGAGCTCGAGATGAAGCTAATCGGTCTGATCTAAAATAGAAATAACAAGGCAAATGACACCGAAAGGTCAGTGCTTTGTGGTCGTCAGTATGACTCAACCTCATAAATAATTAAATAGATTGCCACGCGTACGGTCGCCGACAAAGTCTCTGAAACATGCACAGGCACAATACATGTATGTGACCAGGAGAATAACCGTAATAATATATGAAACATACAAAAGATGTAGTAACAATATAAATAATTGAAAAAAAAATATATATGAAACAAAAGTTTCAAATATTCTTTTTATGTTATTCATTTTGCCAAAAACCCTAATGAAAATACTAACATAGTTCACTAGCTTTATTATATATTAATTACTACATGTATGGTTATTTTCCTGGCCAAATTTGGAAACATGGAAATGGTGTGTGTTTTGGGGGAACTGGACATAATTATCCAATTATCATTTCCAATATGTAGTTTAACTTTTCGTAGACCCATGCAACGGATCAAAATGGTGTTTGTTACTACGATCGCCTCCTTTGCCCTTTAGTACAACGTTGACGTGCACGTGTTATTTCTTCCGGTTCCGGGTTAATTATTGACCCTTGCCAGGTCAACTTTGGTTGTCATCAATCCAAGGATTTTTCCGTGTCCTTCTAAGAAGTACTAGGAAACAAATATACGCTAAGGTTTGTATGTACAGTTGACAGACACACTAAGATGTGTCGTTGTTACTCTGTGTGAATGAGAAGTATTATTTAAACTGAAACACATACAAGTTACGTTCAGAATATTTTAACAATTGCTGTTTTCAAATTGAAACCACACGTGTGGTTAGCCAGAATGGGCATCGTGCCAAGCATGCGTCTTGTCATTTTGTACATGTCTTATTTATGTGACAGAGAAGACATATTTCCCGTTTTGGGGGATTATGTAACATACATATAATTAATATCCTAGTACGTATACTGTACACTCAAATATTATAGACACACACCAGCTGGCCCACACCATATACATGTACATATTCATAGACAAGTCATATATCATCATCTTCCTTGACAGGAGCTTATTAACTCAAAGTCTTGGGAGTGTACTGCTCCAGCGACACGGTACACATATCTCAGACCGCCAGTTAAGAGTATAAAAGAGTAAAAATAGTGTAGACACAATAATGACACACTATGTGACTAATGCAGTCTGTGACATTAACATTTTCAAGCACTAGTCCGGACAAGCAAAATACAGTTTTTATTATGTGAAATATATTGAAATTAATTTCAAGGAATTTCCACAAGTCCAAACCAAAATTTACAAGACGTGGGCATAGGACTAGTGGCTAATTAACATCGCAGATTGCTAGCGATCATGAACTCCTGATTGATCATGAATACATGTGTGTATGGAGACACTGTAATGGGCCCAGTATCCCTCTGGCCATGCCACCAAACTTTAGATTGAGTTATAGTGATTACATTAAGATACAATTTAGTGCTCAGCACTAAAATTGTATCTTAATGTAATCACTATAACTCAATAGCACTGCTGTCACTGGAGCTCAAATCAAGGACCCTATCTTGGTTCTCTAGTGTGATAATTATAAATGAACACTACCAATTACCATATGCTGATAATTTAAGATAAAGGAAATTCCCTACACCTGTCATTTCTACAAGCTAAATGCCAAGCTAGTCAATGAGCATCTGTTACACTGATACTCGACATACTAGTTTGACTTGTCTCACATTTATGCAGCCAGTACACCCATTTACATTATGATTGTATTGATTGATGAGGCTTCATGTATATATATACAGTAGCGACGTATTGTGCAGTTATTGATTTTTGTTGAGGTGTACACGAGACTATACTGACCTGGTCAAGAGTTTGTTCATCAAGGCCAAAGGCATCGCTGAGTAAATGTCAAGCTTGACAGATCGGTGTAACAAGTAGAAGACCAGGTCTGTATAGTCTTGCGTACACCGAAAAACGGTAATAAATGTTGTGTAATATGGCCAACTAAATCAAGCGAATACAAAGTAAAGAAAGTGATGCCGAATACTCGTTTGTTTCCAGCATTCTGACTGGCTGTTGTCCAAATTAACATGTTGAGTGATTGGAAAGTATAGAAGCAATTTTGCTGACCTGTTCGTGGTAAAAATAGCATGAACATGCAGGTCCGCAATGCCTGGGGAATTTCCCAGGTCAGTTATTTTTAGCACAAACTGCTCTACTCACTGACTGGTCCTTGTGAGGAAAACAGTAATTTGGCCAATGGAAATCTTGCAAAGACTCGATCTAGCCATATTACAGACATGTATATGTAGTACCTGTGATTGAGGGGAGAGGGGACGAGAAGGAGGGGTCTACAACAGTATACAATATGTAGTAGTGGTCATAACAGGATTGGAAGCCTACAGTACTTTAGCCATTGTTGGAAACTCAGACGACACTGTCCTTTCGGTCGCGTGGGTTTCCGATGATGTATACGTACTTGAGCCTGAATAAGGAGGCGCAGTGGTCTAGTGGAAGGATGTTGGACTCGTAATCGAAGGGTTGTGTGTTCGAGTCCCGGTCACGGCACTTGTGTTGTATCCTGAGCAAGATACTTTACTCCGCTTGTTCCATTCTACTCAGCTGTAAATGAGTACGTGGTTAGGCAGTGCTAGAAAATGTAGAATGCTTTAATTTTAAGCTGTGAGCGCCGAAATGGAAGCACTGGTTGTATGCTCCGCAGGGAGTTGAGGGAGATATTGACTGGTTGCTAAGGCCCTATAACCACGGATGCTAATTTGTGGACAGCTTTGAGACAAAAATTTAGGTTGGGATAAAGCAATATACAAGAACATCAAATTATTATTATTATAAATTATTGATCAACAATGTAAATACTTGACGCTCTAAACATAGTTATTAAAATTTTATAGTGCAGAGTATTTTCAGTAATCTAAGATAGCTTATCGCTACTATCTGATACAAAAAGGATGTACCAGTACTAATACTCACTTGTGGCATTTTAAATCATGTAACTGTTACTTCCTTTTTATTAAAAAAATACTGCACTACCACGTATAGTGATTAATATAGTTTAAAGATCACTTTCTGTCCATAATTGTCCAACTTAAAAATTTCTCAAATGATTTCTCAATTTTCCATATTAGTTTCAGTTTTTTATATGAATCAACTTAATCTTAATGGATATTGTTTAAGATATTGTTTAATGATTTTATAGTTTTATAACAGTTAGATAAACCACGGGCGCTCGAATCTGGACCCCGCCCCCTTTACTCGCCAAATACTCTTATATATCAAATATATAAGAGTATTTGGCGAGTAAAGGGGGCGGGGTCCAAATATATAAGAGTATTTGGCGAGTAAAGGGGGCGGGGTCCAGATTCGAGCGCCCGTGGATAAACAGCCAGCTTTCCATAGACCCCCAGTTAATGATTTGCTGTGGGAAGATTTCCGGATGATTTTGTAGTTTCCTGCGATCCATGCCATTTATTTACGGAGTGGAGCTCTTGGGGCACTGAAGGCTTCTCAGCGAAGCTCTTGAATGGTGACACATTCCTTCGTCAGTTGAGTTGCTTCCCCTTGCAACACATTGACTTTTTCCTCCGAAAGTAGTCCTTCAGTGGGGAAACAGAAAACATGTCACACAATTACGCACACATGGACTTCATCAGTTATTTCTGAGAGATTGAAAAATAATCAGAAGGTCTATCAACTGACACCTGTTGCATTTATATGTAATTATTTTTTGGTCGTTGCTTCAGAAGAGATTTTTGGACTTGCCAACTTTGAATTACGTAATTATTTTATCATATCTGAATCAGCAAATATCATCATGAATAATTCTTCATAGATATCGGGAGATTAACTAAAGCTACGCTCTTTTAAGGCTTTGCCTTTTTCATAATTAACATTCATTTGATGTATCAGGTATAAAAATAGATCAGTACTAATTATAAGTTGTTAGTCATAGCATGCAGATTCGGTTTTTTGATAATGCCAACAAAAAAAAAATGTAAGGAAAAATGTAAATACTGTAGAAACATCAGATAATTGAAATGGATTTTATTATTTCCAAATATCAGCTTATATCGAAGAAGTATGTCTATGCTTTCTACATTTTCCAATAGTTGGTTGACTTCAAAAGAACATATATAGCTGGTTGAATTATCACATGCTGTAATGTTGACATATATATATAAAATTCTGAAAAATAGCTGCTTTAACTAGTACTCTTGGCAGCATCTGCTTTTAATGAAAACACTGAATACTAACTAGGACTGGTCGGTTTTTACCAGTATACGTTGGTATAAAGTTGTGATGGTACGTACCGTGATACATTATAAGGCTGGGTGATTTTATCCGTATACCGGGTATACCGCAGTATAAAGTTGTGATGGTACATTCTGTGGTACATTAGTCCTGTACCATTTTTTTAGGGAATTTTCATTTATCTTATCAAAGAACTACTTGCAAATTGTTACATAGATCAATTGGAATTCCAATATGGTTTAATTATAATTTCCTAAAGTTTTCTGATCAACTAGGACAGACATAGCTTCACTCAATTAGTGAATATTAGAGGATAACACAACAAGAAACTAATGACAGGCCTCTTGTTGATTTTCTTCAGAACGAAAACAGCCAGAGACTTTCAGGTACATGTAGCTGAAACATTCAATCAAGGTGGTATGCCGTGATACGTACCACAGAATTGCCTAAATATCGTGGTATACTATGGTACTTTTGTCTGTAGTCGTCTTATACTAACTAATAACACATGCTATGCATTTTTTTCCATATTTTCTTTAATTTTATATTAAATCATTGAATCTACTTCTCTGTCGTCTCGTTTTGAGTACCAAGGGAAGTAATTCTGACTATCCAATATCGCGGTCGCCTTTCAGAATCGTCACTCTTCCACTGAAAAAAACTAGACATACATCTATATTAGTGTAATTTGCGCACCCCCAACTTGGGGAATTAATTTTCCTTCAAAAAAGTGTGCAGATTACATGAGTTTTACGGAAAACATACATTAGTTGTACTAAGTGCTTAATATAGGTAAGCTATCCATGATCTCCTGTGTGCTTCAATACAATGTTGACATATATGCTATTTCCTCTATGCCAAATATTAATGCAAACATACAGCCTTGGCCAGTATTTTTCAGCCGAGTTGACACCTGTCAGGTTAAATGTGATTGGGAGTCATGTATTTCCACTGTTTAGAACTGCACATAAACACAGTCGGGCAACTGTACTGGATATATAAAGATATATAAAACAAATATTGATAAAGTAAAATGCTTGCATGAATACATGTATATCTGACTCAGTTTTACAATGTACCAAAAAGCATTGATCCAGATGCTGACAGGGTCCAGTGTGTGTAGGTGGTGTATCCAGATCCTTACAGGGTCCAGTGTGTGTAGGTGGTGTATCCAGACCATGACAGGGTCCAGTGTGTGTAGGTGGTGTATCCAGATCCTGACAAGGTCCAGTGTGTGTAGGTGGTGTATCAAGACCCTGTCAAGGTCCAGTGTGTGTAGGTGGTGTATCCAGACCCTGTCAAGGTCCAGTGTGTGTAGGTGGTGTATCCAGATCCTGACAAGGTCCAGTGCGTGTAGGTGGTGTATCCAGACCCTGACAAGGTCAAGTGTGTGTCGACAAGGTCCAGTGTGTGTAGGTGGTGTATCCAGATCCTGACAAGGTCCAGTGTGTGTAGGTGGTGTATCTAGATCCTGACAGGGTCCAGTGTGTGTAGGTGGTGTATCCAGATCCTGACAGGGTCCAGTGTGTGTAGGTGGTGTATCCAGATCCTGACAGGGTCCAGTGTGTGTAGGTGGTGTATCCAGATCCTGGCAGGGTCCAGTGTGTGTAGGTGGTGTATACAGACCCTGACAAGGTCCAGTGTGTGTAGGTGGTGTATCCAGATCCTGACAGGGTCCAGTGTGTGTTGGTGGTGTTTCCAGATCCTGACAGGGTCAAGTGTTTGTAGGTGGTGTATCCAGATCCTGACAGGGTCCAGTGTGTGTAGGTGGTGTATCCAGATCCTGTCAGGGTCCAGTGTGTGTAGGTGGTGTATCCTGACAGGGTCCAGTGTGTGTAGGTGGTGTATCCTGACAGGGTCCAGTGTGTGTAGGTGGTGTGTCTAGATCCTGGCAGGGTCCAGTGTGTGTAGGTGGTGTATCCAGATCCTGACAGGGTCTAGTGTGTGTAGGTGGTGTAACCAGATCCTGACAGGGTCTAGTGTGTGTAGGCGGTGTATCCAGATCCTGACAGGGTCCAGTGTGTGTAGGTGGTGTATTCTGACAGGGTCCAGTGTGTGTAGGTGGTGTATCCAGATTCCGATAAGGTCCAGTGTGTGTAGGTGGTGTATCCAGATCCCGACAAGGTGCAGTGTGTGTAGGTGGTGTATCCAGATCCTGACAAGGTCCATTGTGTGTAGGTGGTGTATCCTGACAGGGTCCAGTGTGTGTAGGTGGTGTATCCAGATTCCGACAAGGTCCAGTGTGTGTAGGTGGTGTATCCAGATCCCGACAAGGTCCAGTGTGTGTAGGTGGTGTATCCAGATCTTGACAGGGTCCAGTGTGTGTAGGTGGTGTACATCCAGATCCTGACAGGGTCCAGTGTGTGTAGGTGGTGTATCCAGATCCTGGCAGGGTCCAGTGTGTGTAGATGGTGTATCCAGATCCTGACAGGGTCCAGTGTGTGTAGGTGGTGTATCCAGATCCTGACAGGGTCCAGTGCGTGTAGGTGGTGTATCCAGATCCTGACAGGGTCCAGTGTGTGTAGGTGGTGTATCCAGATCCTGACAGGGTCCAGTGTGTGTAGGTGGTGTATCCACATCCTGACAGGGTCCAGTGTGTGTAGGTGGTGTATCCAGATCCTGACAGGGTCCAGTGTGTGTAGGTGGTACTGTATCCAGATCCTGACAGAGTCCAGTATGTGTAGGTGGTGTATCCTGACAAGGTCCAGTGTGTGTAGGTGGTGTATCCAGATCCTGGCAGGGTCCAGTGTGTGTAGGTGGTGTATCCAGATCCTGGCAGGGTCCAGTGTGTGTAGGTGGTGTATCCAGATCCTGTCAGGGTCCAGTGTGTGTAGGTGGTGTATCCTGACAGGGTCCAGTGTGTGTAGGTGGTGTATCCTGACAGGGTCCAGTGTGTGTAGGTGGTGTATCCAGATCCTGGCAGGGTCCAGTGTGTGTAGGTGGTGTATCCAGATCCTGGCAGGGTCCAGTGTGTGTAGGTGGTACTGTATCCAGATCCTGACAGGGTCCAGTGTGTGTAGGTGGTGTATCCAGATCCTGACAGGGTCCAGTGTGTGTAGGTGGTGTATCCTGACAAGGTCCAGTGCGTGTAGGTGGTGTATCCAGATCCTGACAGGGTCCAGTGTGTGTAGGTGGTGTATCCAGATCCTGGCAGGGTCCAGTGTGTGTAGGTGGTGTATCCAGTGGTGTTCCCTATCCAGTCGAACTTTGGACGGTAGATGATGGAGAATCCGGGATATTGCTACGTTTTTAATGGATACATCTTGAGTGATGCTATTCCAACACAGGTTAAATGAGGGATTGGTGTAAATAGTGTTGGTTCTGGTTGTCATCCGATTGATTAGATGGTATAGCGGTAGCATTGGATGGAGGTACTCCGTGTCCTCGTTTCTGCTTTGAACAAAATTGCCCAATATTTTTTCGGGTTCAATGGTCGGAAATCATTATATTTGGAGAAGAGTTTTCCTTTCTATATGACAATAATTGCATAAAACAAATATTGGTGTTATACGTTGTACATCTTAAAGACTCCCTGAATATGGTACTTGGCCTACATGTATGCATTTGAGGGGTCATCTACTTCCCTCCTAATTTTTTCCCCTAACTATTATTTAGGATCAAGGTGGGGTAATTATATCTCCACAGTGACGGATAAACAGTGAGTAGTAGACCAAGAATACACCCACTACTTGTCTAGCATTGTTCAAGAGAATTAGATATGAACCTTAGATCTCAAAAGCCTGTAGAGCCAAAAACTGGAATGGGGAGAGAAAAGAGGGAGGGTAATGTAACAGCCACTAAACAGAAGGGAGAGAAGAGGGAGGGTAGTGTAACAGCTACTGAACAGAAGGGAGAGATATAAAAAGCTTTAATCTAATTAAACATGTAACACTAAATAATTACTGAAAGAAGACATGTCAATCTGTGCTTGTAGTTATATTAGTATGACTGTATCTGAATTTAAATTCACATTCTAGTTTGCATTTTGATCATATGTAAATTGAAAATTTCAGTTCAAAGTGTTTTGCAACATGCGTAACATGTGAAGAAATTATAATGATTATTTATCTTGTAAAGTATTGGAACAAATTTAATTACGTACATGCTGTACATAATGTACTAACACATTTATAAAAATGTTTTTAATTAATGGAAACAATTAAAAAATTACTGAAAATTCGCAAATATCAAGATCATGTTTGAATGTCAAAATGTCAAAAAGGACAGTTTTATTTGTATTCAGATACACTTCCTGCATGATACTGAAGTGAAATATTTGTTGACTGTGGCAGATGGTTTACATATTATTACTATTAATATGTAAGCCATATGTCGCAGTCAACATCAAAAGATGTCATTATATCATCAAATACATTTTAGAACACTGTAACAGAAACCAATCTGCTTCACAATAAAAAAGAAAGTCAACTAACAATAAAGTCAATCTTTTCTCATTTCTTTGGTCCTTGTGAAGTTACTATTTGTAATTTCATGCAGCTAAATTAATATTCCATTTGAAATACATTCGACAAAATGTTGTCTGATCTGTATGATGTAGGCATGCAGTAATTAATTTATTAATATTTTTGAACCAATTGAAAACAACATCATATCAAGTCAGCATTATATAATAAGTTGATACCTGGCAAGCTTGTATCCAAGCAGATTGATCACAACCTAGCGTTTGGTTGTCTCGAAGTGTTTCACGATTTAATATGGTATATCCATGGTTATTGGGTCTTTTCAACTTAAGCCAATATTTTTTTTTCTAATCTCTAGTAGCATACAGCCAATGCTGCCATTTTGGTGTTCACAACTAGCATTCAACTGTTCAGGCCAGCACTGCCCAGTTACGTACACATTTACAGCCGATGAGACTGGAGACGAGTGGAGTAAAGTTAAAATCTTGCTCAAAGATATAAGTGGTGCTGTTATGTGACTTCATGAACCCATAATCAAACTGTCACAAGCCTCGTGTAGTCCTGCCACTAATTAACTACTGTTTTTCTTTTAGGTCAATTTTTGTTGATCAATTTTCGAAAAGTGTTTACAAGGCAAGTTCATAATTATTTATGTTTACAATTGCAGTGTGATACTATGGCATCAGTCCAGTTGGCATGGATTGCGGTGGTTTTCCTCTCTGCGACTCAAACTGGTGGAGCAACAGAATGTGAGACAAACATTTCAAGTATTTTATCGGAGCTTGAGAACGAAGCGCAGAGACAACCGGGCGGTATAACAGCCAGCGTCGTCTATCAGGCGGTGTCGGAGTGGGTCCCTCTCAGTCACCGCAACATCATAGAGCAGTGTCTCCATCAGGGTACCAACAAAACTCAATGTTTACTTAACAAGGTAGGTATGGGATTTCTGAAAGAAGAACTTGTTTATTTAATACTTGACAACTTTTTAAAACTTCCATGGGGGAGATTGCGCATGCTCAGAGCTTAAAGCATAAATAATAATGTATATATATGTACACCCAAAGGAAAAATAACAAATGATTTTAAATGGCATCTTTTAATTGTCAGGATTCTGATAAAATCATCAGATCTTACGAAATAGGAAGAGTTTAGCTTATTCGCTGGTTAAAAATGCAAACATTTTAGGGTCCATATAATTGGGAGTCACCCTCTTGAATAATAGGGGGGTTATCAAGTTTGTTATTTTACAACAATAAATTTTTTTTTAATCTTGATTTACAGTTTATCCAGGTATATTCACGCTCACAGTTTGCACATAAAAGTGTTGATACTTTAATTGGCCAGCAGTATGTTAATGTTTAAATATATGAGGTTTACTTTTTATCTAAATGACCTTGACACATTATCAAGGTCACGTATGGTTTGGTGTGTATAAAACCTTTCAAATTTCCAAATGCTATAAAAGTGTGTTATATTTTTGAATATCACAGTTATAGTCTGACATACATGTAGATACTGATACTTTGCCTGTAGTTTATGTTACTGGTAGTTTACTTTTAAAACAAGTATGTGATTAATACCACTAGGCAAGCAATATTCACCTGAAGGACCTGTTGTTCGGTTTCCTTTGTAAATTAATGTTTCTTTAAATTAAAATTGTTTGTACACATGGTACACTCCATGTCAGATTATGTAAATAGTTTTAGGCACAAATATGTTTTTAATAACAGTTTTAACTTACTGTTTATTTGAATCAGTGCCTGACATTTCAAGACATCCTTCGTCTTCATGATCTGAATGGCACCTCTTCACTCTCTAAAGACAACCTGCAGGAGTTGTCTCCCATACTTTCCCACATTGCCAGAGCCAAGTCTTGTGATAGTCACTATACTTCTGTTGATGAGGAGAAGAAGGAGGGTGGAAAGCACAAAGGCAAACCATCAATGGCGAAAGGTGGGTCAATATCAAAAGTTTTACACTTATATTCTTAGACATTTTTCTGACATAATACAGCCCATTAATTAATTAGACTCCATGTGCACATTTAGAAAAAATCTATCTTGCAATAAGAAGAGCAACAAAATCTGTGGCATATTTTTCATGTTCACCGATTCCCATTGAAACTTTTCATGTTAGTCCTGAGCTTATTTAAAATCTTGAGGGGTACAAAAAGGTGTAAACTCAAGGTCATACCCGAGTCAAATTTATTTAAAAGATTCAAACAACTTCTTCTAATAATCAAAAGGTCCAGGCTGATGATATTTGGCCAGTTATAAGCTCAGATAAGAAACTTTGAAGATAGCTTTAATGATTAATCTTCATATATATTAAAGGTCATGGGGTCAAATGTATTGAAAGATTCACACAACTTCTTCTGAATAATCACAAAGTATAAGGTGTAGATATTTTGTCAGTAGTATACACAGACAACCAGCTATGAAGTTTGTTCACGTGGACGATCTTGACCCAATTTAATTTCAAGGTCACATATCATGATATTTCCAAACATGTATAAACTTTTATCTCAATAAACAAAAAATATAGGGTGGTGATATTTATTAAGTTCCAAATAATCTGAAATGAAGGGCTGCAATAGTGTTTTATTTTTTTTTACTTTTATCACCTTATTAGACTTTCAAGGTCACAGGAATCAAATATGATGAAGTCTTTTAGCATTATCTTTTGATGACTTACAGGCAGACATTTTAGTCCAGCTATGGTTACAAGTAAGAGATTGTTTATCAGTTGAGTTGTGCAGGCTCATTTCAGCCTTTTTTCATTATCTAAAAAACTAAGCCTGTCTTAATTGTGCCCAGAAGTTTCGGACTGTACATGTCGGTACACTAATAAAGACATGTTTTAGTTATAATGTTTAGCAAGTTTCTTTTTCTTTTTAACTACAGCCTGGGGATATGGATTTTTGTTTGTGACAATCATCAACATTTGTTCCCTGGCTGGAGCGATACTCCTGCCCTTTATGAAGAGGGCTGTATACAAACAGCTTATAATCTTCATGATCGGTCTCGCCGTTGGTACGCTGGCTGCAAACGGACTGCTTGTGCTCATACCAGAGGTATGTCCCAACACACACTGTATATGGGGCAATTTTAGGCAGTGACAAATACTGTATATGGGGAAGTTTTAGGCATTAACAAATACTGTATATGGGGAACTTTTAGGCAGTAACTGTAAATGGTGAAATGTTTGGCTGAAACAGATACTGTCTATGGGAAAATTTGAGGCAGTAACACATACTGTATAATTATTTGCGAAGTATTTTGTGGCAATACGTAACTTGTTTCTTTTGGCTGCAGGCCCTTGGACTTATGTTCATAGAAGGTCATGAAATCAGCTCTAACTACGTATGGAAAACAGCAACAGTCGTTGGCGGCATCTATCTCTTCTTTCTCATCGAACGAGTCCTGAAAATGACACTCAGCTGGAGAGAGGTTCGTATTCAGCATTGTGTTTAAGTGTTTCCCTTTCCTAAATATGATGTTAGCTTATCTACAAATTCAAACAATAGATGTATACCCAAGTAGTGAAATTTTTTAAATTGGCATTCATAGTATTGTAAATAGCATCTAGAAATTATAAGCTTGTAGTGCTAAACTTCAGTTTTTGTCTCGCCTTTGACGATAGTCGAGAAAAGCTAGAGATATTAGGTGTTGTTTTTCCGGCAGCAGCCAACATTTGCATTAAAGACCACATTAATTTTATCCGATTGAATTGAAATTTGGTTATATTACTTGTACTATCTCACTGAATACGTAGCTCTAATTTGGCGGAAATTTGTTCAAGAGTTCTGCTTTTTTGGGGTAAAAACTCTGGACTTTGACGTCATTAACAAAGCAAACAAGGCGAGACATTTACTACAAGTAATTCTTGTCCTTATTAATATTGAACTCAATTGATTTTCATTTTTTTGTAGAGATTTGGTTGCAACACATTGAAGATATATTGTGCTCATTTCTGCTGTCTTCACTTTTTACCTAAATTTCATCTTGAAGAATTATTTAAATTTCTTGATCAATTTAGAGAAGGAAAGAGTGTGCTTACCAATCTGACAGTATTGATGAAGAGAATGAAGATTTGTACACCTCCATCAAGAAGAAGACACCCATAACCACAGCTCAAAAATACAAGGATCCAAAAAACCTTCCCAGAGCGCTACCATCGTCCAACAGTGAGACACCACTCACAGATGAAAACTCACAAGACAACGACCTGTCCACTATCAACGTAGAGGTATTGTGATCGATTCTGTGTTTCTATATATTACCATTCAGGCTTATTAGGGTTGTTCTCATTGATGGAGTTACACATGTATTGGTTGGTTGAGGCTAGGGGTGACTATTGAGCACAATTTTACCATTGTGATAGTATTACAGTGCACTCCTCTTTATATCATGTTGTATTTGTCAGATGAAAACATGATATTAACAGGAATGTGACATTAAGAGAAATATGTTTTTCCACAAAATCTAGTGCATTTCCAATCTCCATAACTAAAAGTAAGCTATTCAATGAATATATGAAGATGTTTCAAGATATAGATAACTTTATTTCAATCAAAAATCTTTCTTTTTTTTTTTATTTTTTATTTTCCATGCAACATTTTGTACAAGTTGTATGTGAAGTCAATGGAAATGAATCATTTTCTGGATATTTTATGTAATTGGTTAAAAAAAAAGATGATATTTAGAGGAATTCACCTCAAAATACATGATATTAACCAAATAAAATTACATAGATTATATAGAGAGAAAAATGGTGCTTGAGAAAAACATGATATAATGAGGAATGTGATATTAACAGGAGTGATATTAAATGGAGTTCACTTTACAATAGTCTGTGTTACTATTACGATAGTATTGTGATAGTCATTGAAACCCAATTGTATATAAAAGGACACAAATAGCTTAGTTTACTAAGTTAGGCCAATATATATATATTTTTAATCCATTTTAGTTTGCATAATGAATAAATTATACTTACTATTGTAATATTCACTAAAGAGTTTCATATTAACCAACTACATTAAAACTTCTTATTGAATATTTGTTTAAATAATGTAATTTAGGTAATAAAATACCACTGTTGAAATTATGGATACTATTGCGATAGTCACATAGTATTGCCATTATCTATTGCACTGCCATTTTACTATTTGGATAGAACTATTGGATGGTACACTATTGCGATGCATTGATAGTTTGATGTATTGTTACACCCCTAGTTGAAGCAGCTGATCATGCAATTAATCGATAATTATAGTTTTCATGAATAACTTAACTCGATTCTGTGGAATTATCTCCCCTAGTGCAACCTGCAAATGAAAAAAGTTGCAAATCACAATTTATTTTAATTTAATTTTTCTGAATATAAGCACATTTAACTGTAAATGAAAAATTATAACTATAAGTATTAATGCATCCACATATTTGTTACTTTGAAACAGTTTATAATACAAAAATCACAGTTGCTTTTTTTTCCATAGGCAGTTATTTTTTATCAAGTAATAGTTTACTAATAGAAAGATATTCTGTGGACCAGTTTCCGGTTGCTAGGGTCTACGGAACATTGATCATCATATTTTTGTGCGAGGAAACATTTTTGCATAATTGATCAATTTATGGTAAAAAGTTGACATGTTTGTATCAGAGAGACATTTAATTAAGAGAAAATTAAATCCTTCTCACCTTTTCCAGAAATGCATTACTGAGAAATGGATCAGTGCACAACAATACTGTACACATTAGAAAATGATATACGATATAGAACAAGAAATCTTTAATAGCAGAAAATTGAAGGATATTTTAAAATGTTATTGAAGTTGACTTTTGCTTATACATGTGTCAATCTATAAATTGTAAAAATGGTGATATAGTCGGGTATATTATATACTTTACAGTCCCGAAAACTGGTCCAGATATTTTTTGTGAAAGTTAAGTTTGAGTTCCTTACCTCATTCACCCCTGAAAATACATTTGAACTCTTCCAATTCCAAGGAGATAATAGTTCATTATGAAATTTCAGGGGTGAATGAGTTGAAACAATGGTGATATATTTTTACTGTTATGAAGGAGTTTTTGAGTAGCTCTGCTCTCCTTTTATTTATTTAAGATAAAAACATTTTTTTAAAGACAGTTCTGTATACGATTCAGAAGCCTCCTATAACTGACAAGGTGAACTATAACTGACCAGGTGAATTATTACATACTTTCGTAACGTGGACTGGCCCTGGTTCCATCAAGGTTCCTTTACTAAGGATTTTCCCCTTAAATTCTGTAATGCTTTCCTATGTAGATATTTAAGTTAAGGAATTTCCTAAAGTTAAGGAACCTTGATGAAACTGGGGCCTGGTTCTTGGTTCAGTTACCTACTGTAAACGCTGGGTTATCTTGATTATCGTATAAACTTTATCTGTTGATATGTCACCAGTCTTACCTCTTACTTTGACCTGATGTTAAAACTTAAATGGTTAATAAAAACCGTTACAGATTAAACCACAGAATGGCAGTACGACAGCCCATCCAAAACGTCCAATAGCCACTGTGGCCTGGATGATCATATTCGGGGACGGAATACATAACTTTATCGACGGTTTGTCCATCGGAGCCGCCTTTACTGACAGCATTCTGGCAGGCATCAGTATATCTCTGGCCATCATCTGTGAGGAACTTCCACACGAGTTAGGTAAATACCATACTTACTCTATGTAAAACAGCTCTGTGAGGAACTTCCACACGAGTTAGGTAAATACCGTACTTACTCTGTATAAAACAGAGGAACTTCCACACGTGCTAGGTAAATACCGTACTTACTCTGTATAAAACAGAGGTACTTCCACACGAGTTCGGTAAATACCGTACTTACTCTGTATAAAACAGAGGAACTTCCACATGAGTTAGGTAAATACCGTACTTACTCTGCTATAAAACAGCTCTGTGAGGAACTTCCAATCGAGCTAGGTAAATACCATAGTTACTCTGTATAAAACAGCTGTGTGAGGAACTTCCACACGAGTTAGGTAAATACCGTACTTACTCTGCTATAAAACAGCTCTGTGAGGAACTTCCACACGAGTTAGGTAAATACCGTAGTTACTCTGTATAAAACAGCTCTGTGAGGAACTTCCACACGAGTTAGGTAAATACCGTAGTTACTCTGTATAAAACAGCTCTGTGAGGAACTTCCACACGAGTTAGGTAAATACTGTAGTTACTCTACTATAAAACAACTCTGTGAAGAACTTCCACACGAGCTAGGTAAATACCGTACTTACTCTGTATAAAACAGCTCTGTGAGGAACTTCCACACGAGCTAGGTAAATACTGTACTTACTCTGCTATAAAACAGCTCTGTGAGGAACTTCCACACGAGTTAGGTAAATACTGTACTTACTCTGCTATAAAACAGCTCTGTGAGGAACTTCCACACGAGTTAGGTAAATACTGTACTTACTCTGCTATAAAACAGCTCTGTGAGGAAATTCCACACGAGTTAGGTAAATACCGTACTTACTCTGCTATAAAACAGCTCTGTGAGGAACTTCCACACGAACTAGGTAAATACCGTACTTACTCTGTATAAAACCGCTCTGTGAGGAACTTCCACACGAGCTAGGTAAATACCGTAGTTACTCTGCTATAAAACAACTCTGTGAGGAACTTCCACACGAGTTAGGTAAATACCATAGTTACTCTGCTATAAAACAACTCTGTGAGGAACTTCCACACGAGTTAGGTAAATACCGTAGTTACTCTGTATAAAACAGCTCTGTGAGGAACTTCCACACGAGTTAGGTAAATACCGTACTAACTCTGCTATAAAACAGCTCTGTGAGGAAATTCCACACGAGTTAGGTAAATACCGTACTAACTCTGCTATAAAACAGCTCTGTGAGGAACTTCCACACAGTTAAGTAAATACTGTAGTTACTCTGCTATAAAACAGAGGAACTTCCACACGAGCTAGGTAAATACCGTACTTACTCTGCTATAAAACAGCTCTGTGAGGAACTTCCACACAGTTAAGTAAATACCGTAGTTACTCTGTATAAAACAGCTCTGTGAGGAACTTCCACACGAGTTAGGTAAATACCGTAGTTACTCTGTATAAAACAGCTCTGTGAGGAACTTCCACACGAGTTAGGTAAATACCGTACTTACTCTGCTATAAAACAGCTCTAGCTCTTATTATATTCCATAATCAATCATGTAGGGGAGGTGGGAGGCATCTGTATTAATATACCCAGTGTTCAATTTACAATTTATTTTTTTGGGTCCTTTTTTGTACATACTGCTGAAAACTATGGGTCCTACAATGTTTAGTTGAAGTATTTACAGAATTTCTAAGAGTCCTATCATAAATGAGTACTGGACTCGTGACTTGCACATAAAGTCATCACTGTTTATCTTTGGTGGTGGGGTTAAACAAGATCTGTATACTATTCCTAATAGTAAATCTCTTTTAAAATTTGATGGATAGCGGGGTCTTTGAAAAAGTGCCTCCCGCCCCTCCCACACAGTTAATTCTGGAACAGCCCCAACACTAGTGTACTGTCTACTTAAATTCAGTTGAACAAGTTTTAAAAATGGTACTAAATTGTATTTGGTTTGTCGATCATGCTGTTTGTAGTACCCCAAGCAGAAGTTATTCATTTTCCTGCAAACAAATGCTGTTCATTCTATTGTGTTGCCCCCCCCCCCCCCCCCCCATGTATAAACAGACAAAATACCTGTATCTTTTTAAATCATGAGTCACCTGAAAACTTGAGCATTTAGAAATGTAAATACAAGAAATGAAATACCTATATTTTTTCAACATTCAAATTTGGTTTTCTGGACATACTTTAATCACATTGTTGTAACCTCATGAATGTTGAAAAAATAAATTTTATTCTTAAAGTATATGAACCGTTTGTATATATTTTGAATCGTTTGGTACTTACGTTGTTAATACTTTTAAGTTTTTGGAGGAATGTGTATTTACTTAATTTGACCCTGGTTTGTCACCAGGAAAAGACTTTATTTTTACCTAATCTTGATCTCTTTACAGGCGACTTTGCTATTTTGATCAATGCCGGAATGAGTATGAAGAAGGCACTGATGTACAACTTCCTGTCGGCATGTATGTGTTACCTCGGCCTCGTAGTGGGTACACTACTGGGAGAAAACACGTCAGCACACGACTGGATCTTCGCCATAGCCGGGGGAATGTTCCTCTATATCTCTCTAGTTGACATGGTAAGTAGTAGTAGTAGTCTTTGTGATTATCCAGATTAACTTTTACAGCCAGATTTTCCAGAAGTCAGTCTCGTTTTAAATGTACCTGGTGTTTTCTTTCAGGTTCAACTACTTACATTAATGTACCTATGATGTCCATGTTTGGTTTCTAGTGAAAAATAACAATGCCATAACATTATGTATATTGTCCTGACTTTGATGTCAAAGTACATGTGACCCCGGAAAATATGGCATTGGTGTATTAACTGCTTTTGCCAGATACTGACCGTAGATCGGTGGTTTTTCTCCAGGTTCTCCGGCTCTCCTCCACCTCCAAAACCTGGCATGTCCTCAAATGACTCTGGCTGTTAATAGGACATAAAACAAAAATAAACCAAACCAAGTATTCACTGTTAAGTTTGACAGTCATGTGAAAGGTTTGACCTAGGTGCCATTTGCTTTCGTTCTGTAGTATATAATATACATAAAGGTGCTAATCTAACTCCTTCACACCTGATATTTCATAATAAATTATTCAAATCTTGGACTGGGTGTCTGATTTCATACAGATCCGGTTTACTAGTGAGAATTAGACGATTTATCTCGTTTTGTCCTCAGATGCCTGAAATGAACAGTGAAGCAGAGAATGAAGAAAACAAGAGGCTGATTGGAACGGCTCGGATATTTCTACTCCAGAACGGAGGCATGGTACTTGGATTCATAATCATACTCCTAATGACTTTGTATGGCGGAGATATTAGTTTTGGTGAATAAAGAAAGAAGATTTAAAACGACTGTCTGCAAGAATTTGCAACACAAGATACAAGATTTTTTAACTGAATACATGAATTCTGAACTACAGGAACAATGTTTCCTGGCTTGTGTAAAACAAGTATTATAAGGTAATGAAGCAAAATTGATTAGTTGATTTAATACAGGTTCAGGAATTTTGAATGCTGAGTTATAGAAACAATATTCTCTTGCCAGTGGAGAACAATTATCTTGGACTATTTAAAACCAGTTTCCAGAATCGAATAAACATGACTTCTTAAGCAAAAGAATTACAAGCAAAAAAAAATAAGATTTACTGGCTTATTTGTGACCTGTTTCAGTACTGGGTAATTGAAAAAAAAAAAGGATAAAAAATAAAACTCACTTAATTTTCATAAGTTTAAATCTCAAACCAAAACAAATGGCTCACTGACTAGTTAAAAAAAGAAAAAATAGGGTGGGGAGGGGGGATAGAGATTAACTTCCTAAATGCATATTTATTAACAAAAAAAGCAAGATTTAGTTGAAAAATATACTTCTATGTAAAGAAACAGTATTCACTAGCTTAATACCAATATGATAATGGCTATTCCAGTATATACTCAACTTGATCCTTTCGGATTCCAACTTGATCCATTCGGATTCCAACTTGATCCATTCGGATTCCAACTTGATCTTTCCGGATTCCAGGAATAAGTTTATTCTATCCATGACAGATTTTCATCAACATTCTTAAAATCAAAACATATTGCATGGGTGGTACCCCATTACAAAACCTGGTGTTGGGAAGTTATTTTACTGGAAAAGTTCTAAAGCTGAAAACCAAAGTATTCACTGGCTAGGTATAGATACAAACTGAATCATGGAGAATCACTTGCTCACATACAAGTGTACATGAAAGCTTATTATTATTGTGTAACTATGAATTAAATCTTGTATTTTCTATCCCGAACTATAATAATATAATAATTATACAATATATGATATAGCGCCCTATCTAGCTAACATAAGCCCTTCTAAAGCGCTTTACAGTACATAGTTATTCAATTCTCATACAATCAATACAATTAACACATACAGTTCTATCATACAATTCTGAGGAGTTCGCAGGAGCTGCCTTATCATGCGCTAACTACTTACCACCTGGCTAATATCTCAATATGTGTGTATGTATGTGTGTGTGCTGGAGATGAATTGTGTTCTGTTTGTAGTAGGACCGTGTTTCCAACGGCATCTTTTAGAGTGCCACTGCACTTGAATGCTACAGCACAGATACTGCAACACCCATCCCATTTCCATTTTATACTCCACCTGGGTTGTTGGAGTTGTGTGGGCAGGAGAAAAACACTTTCTCTGAATGTTCCATGCATATGACGATTACTGGGATCGAACCCCGGTCGCCTGCATGGAAGGCCGGAGCGTTAACCACTCAACCAATCCGCCAATAAGGGCTATGAGGAAGGTGCCAGATATATTTAAACTGTTTTGTATGTGGGGATAATGGTCACATGTAAACCATTTTGAATCAGGATTTTAGATTTGAGAATATATAATATATTCAGACAGGGCAGTGTGTAATGTGTTGTATTCATTATCTAGTTTTCTGCACTCAAGTTTTTTTTATCAATATGTACATATCAAAGATGGGGAGTTCTTGGTTAAGAAGGTATTATAAAGTAGTTTTTGACTCCAAGAGACAAATAACAAGGGAACAAATTTGACCTTTATTAAGGTCAGTCACGGGGAGCATTATAGGGATTCTTTGTGTATTTCCAGTGTGAAAGAAAATCAGAAGCAAGCTAATTTTTCAAAAGTGGTACATTTTGTTGTTGGATGTTTTTTGGCAGCTTGGCAGAAATACTGCATCTTCATGAAAGGAATATCAAAAATGTGTCATTTTGTCTTGCCATTCATGCAGTTGAATCCTACGATTTGGTTTGTCTTTTGGCATGTTCAGTTGACAATTCCTATCAGATATTATTGGTGTTGTCAAAGACAATACATGCCTCCCTATCGCAAAAACAAACACACATGTGCCGGGTATCTAAAACATTGTGAAATTAGCAGAGAACCAGAATCTCAAAAACCATGTACACATGTTGCTGCCATTGTTAAAATATTGTTTTGTTGTAATACAAGATGGTTACATGTGTTGCTCAGTGTTTGAAATACAAGTTTAAAATATTTTAATCAAAATATTATGCTTGTAGACATTTTACTTTAAGAATGTCTTGTGAATATGAAAGATTCTGTTGTGGGTTATTTTGTATGGATTATCATATAATTTTTATTTTCATGCTGGTTTATGTTTATTATGAACTTTAAAATGTATGTTTACATGGTGTTATAATTTCATAGATTTTCACAAAGATAGTGATTCGCCGAATTAATTTTTTTTAAAGTTTCTTTTTTATATTTTTTGTTTGTCATGTGATGAGTGACGATACTAATTTTTAGAAGTTCTCAACCGAATATTCTTCATGTAAACGTATCAATTCTATCTCTTGCAGAATAAAACATAATCCTGATTTACAGTAGGTTTAACATTGAGTAACACCCACTGGCTTTGGAGAGAAATTAAGAATAGAATGATTTTTACACATCAGACAAAAATTAAAATTCAATCATTCACCAAGAAATGTGGTATGTTGTTTGAAACCCGCTGGGTACGTTTTTGAATGTTTTTTGTCTACTTTGCTCCTCATTGGCTTGGTTTTTGAGCATATAAAGTAATCAATTTGACTGTAAGAATTTTGTGGAGGTCTCAATATAAAAATCTCAGATACAGTAAAACTACATTATCTCAAAGTCGGCATGACCACGAAAACTATAAGAGTTCTCAGTTATCCATGTAATAAAGTTAGGCGAGTTTAAATACTTATTGTGAAGTCAGGCTTGGACCAATGAAATACTTTGAATTAAACTGCGCTTTCGAGTTTCCGTAGTTTCAAATAGCAAGGTTTGCCTGTATGTACCATTATGGATAACAAAATCATAATCCGATATCAATTTTGACACGAGATCAATCAAATGAAGTTTGTTTTGATTTAGCTAAATTAACAAGCAAGTCCTTTTAACAGGTCCACAATTCTGCCTCATCCCTGTAAGTCGGAGCTCAGGTTTACAATATTTACATTATAACATGTAAACCAGGTAGCCAAGGTATATTATGATATTAATGTGCATTCTTTTTAAAACCTATCACGTTTTCTCAACAATTTATTGTATGTATTTTCATGATAAACAATGCAAATGAATGTCTATTATTTGAAGATTTAATTTTAAAGGTTCTTTTTTTTGAGATTTTATTCTAATTTTGTTTTTGATGGTAGCTAGTATCACAGAAATATTCAAATATTTGTTCATCACATAGTCATCTTAAATGTCAAATGACATGTTGAGGCAGGATTGATCTGACAGCTGTGTTACATAATGTATCGGAAAATTGTCTTCTGCATATTCACTTTTACATTTCATGTGCAGAAAAAAAAGGTATATTTATCATTACTACAAATAGTTGTAAACAATGTTATTTACATAGCATTGAACTCATTCACCCCTGAAATTTCATAATGAACTATTCCAACCTTTGCATTGGAAGAGTTTAAATGTGTCTTCAAGGGTGAATGCATTTCAATTAAGGCGAAATTATCACTGGGAGATTATTTGAGATTATGGATTATTCCAGCAAATGATGAAAATTTTACTAGACCAAAATTTCCTTGAATACGTTATTTAATTAGCCTGTTTTAAGTTGAGTATTTAGACAGTGTCGCTACCTTTTGACATCAGAGATACAACTTTAATTAAGTCTGTAATATGTATGGACACATTTTTCAAGCAAAATTTGTGTATGAGATATGCTTGAAAAATTTGAAAACAAAATGTAGAGATTATTCTGTTCCTTGAGTCAGTGGATGAGTTTTTTGTGTCGTATCACAGGAACAATTGGGTACATTCAAATGTATAAAGTGTTGAGGGCTCGCCCAGTCACGCAAACTATTTAGAACTGGACCAAGCATACCAGCTACTTCGTAGTAAATCATTTGTTCTTCAGAGTAAATTATTTCTTACTAAGACTGTAAGGACCAGAGTATGTTTTGACAGGATAGCATTTTGAAGTTGGCCTTTTCCCAGATAAATGAATTGGTCAAAATTTTGACCAATTAAATGACTATGGTCTGTCTTCAAATAAAATCACAATACATTTAATCATGATGATGTTTTAAGTTTTATATACATTGTAAACAAATTATCATCGTATTATGTACTCTATATATAGATGGGATCTCTATACATGGCTATTTAACATTCTTTAATTATAAAGTTCGTAAAAAATGTGTAAATATGTTTTGATATATTATTGCTTTCTGAGCGATCAGGGAAATGTTCTCAATGTGACCAAGAACATTTGCATTTAAAGATAAGTCATTTTGACTTATCACTAGATGCTCTAAGGCCCCTAAACTAAATTGGGAAGGCATGATGGTGGGTTTTTTTTCAACTGGGAACTAGCCAGATGCTATTATAAAAATAACTACCTGGCCAATTTTTAATGGAGTATATTGATAGGCATATACAGTCTTATTTTATTGAAAATACCTCCAGTGTTAAGTGCACCTGTGTAAACCCGCATCATTGGTCATTACAGAGATATTGTTGATGATGATCATAAATGTCACGGTCCTTGTATTAATTGGTAATTATTTCATGGTGTATTTCCTAATGTGAGAGATTTTTATCCATGCTTGCACGTATACTTGAACTTGGCTATATCAAAGTCGGCAAGACCGTGGGAAAACAAAGTTTGCAAGGGACAGATGAAATAATGTGACTTAACTGAGGTCTTCAGGGGTTGGAGATAACCATGTTTGACTTATCGTGACTTTTGTTAAGATCCTATGGTGCATATTCATTATAGATATAATTATGTATTATTAATAGTAATGTTCAGTTTTCCTCTCTTTGTGCCTTAAATGGTTGTAATATGCTTATAGTAAGACACAAATGACTTGTGAAGATTACCTCCCCTTGGAATATTCCTATTGAAGGGTTTCGTATGCATGCACTGAGATTGATTGTCACTAATCATGTTAGCAAATACTTAACCATATCTAATAGAACTGGGCCACAGTGGCCGAGTCAGGTTAAAGGATTTGTGCAACGAAAAATGAAAATTTTATATTTGATAAAAGTATTATTGTAAAACCATAATAACATGCCCTTACGATCGGCGGGGTCTGGTTTTCTTGCATTGACACGAAATTCTGGTTATACGCCTTGGACCTCTCAAGCGAAACTAGAGATAATGAGTTCGTTGGTCACGTGATCGCGTGACGTCATCTTAGTCCAAGGACTCCTCAATCTAACCTTACCTGGTTACATTCTTATATTAGGTCCGCTGATTACCGACCTAAAATACTGTAATTTTGGCAACATTCAGCATGCCAGATACATATAGTGATGTAGTTGGTATTAGAGTTTACCTTGATATTTTATCCACATAAAAAAAAACATGTTTATAGAGCTACAGAATTATTTGTCGCTTTCAGAGACGGACAAGTAGACATACCAGGGAAAGCGACATCAGCATAGAAAACATTGTTAACACGCATATGTTACTTCAACTCGAAAAAATGGGAAATACAATCTAACTATCTAAAAATGCTATTGTAAATTCTATATGTATTCGGTTTAAATACAAACAAACGAAACCAGGACCCCATAAATATACATTATATATTACATCATGTATGTATAAACACGGTACAATTATGACAGGGAATTCACAACATGAATGCATCATGTCTTTTTACGGAATTGAATTACAAGGTCGGGATCACGGTAGATAAATGTTAATACGAAAGTCCTTATTTTCATTTATTTAACGTCAGCTCAGAAATGCAAACAATTTCAAGATGTGATTATTTTTGTTGTGGTACGGAACATTCCCATCTTCGATTTGCTTCCGAAAAACCGGACTTTCGATAGTATTCCCTTGTCGATCTCTGCGTGGGATAATTCGGGAATTTGAAGAAGGAAATATTGCTTCTTTATTAAGTTCCATGTCGGTGACAGTTTTTACCTATCCATCGCAACGATTGCACTATTTTTTTAATTCATATTTTTTCAAGTGAATACAAAATATATATATATTGGGCGAAATAATGTACATCGCAATGTACATTTAATTATTATCTGAGATAATTTGACAGGGTGTCAATCTATTGTATACCTTTCCTAATGTGTTAATTGACCAGATGTATAAGATTATAATTGCATGTACCGATCGTCTTTTTTACATCTGACGGCCGGCGCGCATCCCTTTGATATCTCAGGTAAGTCATTTCACACCTGTGATGACCTCAGGGGTTATTTGCATTAGCTAGGTAACTAGCAAAGATGAAGCTGAAGAATTTATGTAATATCTAATATTAAGAAAATGTTTATTATTGTAATTCGGATATAGACACACTCGACGTTCCGATCGACCCCCCCCCCCCCCCCAACCACCACCACAACAAAAAAATAAAAAATAAATAAAGAATTTCCTTAAAAGTTGGTTATTTGCTTTCTATAACCCACATATAAACATATAACCACGGACCTAGATAGCAAAATCTAATCCAATTCCGTGATATATTTGAACACTAAATAAAATAATGTTGGATTTACATTTCATCCTATTTTCGGAATCTTCTGCATAGAATTTTCAATACACAGAGTACAAGTACAAATAAAGCCCCGATAACATACTATTTTACACGTACCGTAAAATGCGAAAATAATTTGGAAATAAACATTAATTCTGTTTTTTTCGTCAAATTGGTATACATATAAAGTTGGTTGCCTGGTGTATGTGTGTATTGTTTTTATGACTCTGGTACGGGTTTCGTCGTCCTGACTGATGTCAGTATATATAGCAGTATAAAGGTATAATGTTACCATCTACCTGTCTAATCAAGGTGAATTCACTGACCAATCAACTAATTAGTGTCACGCTTGTGTTAGATCACTAATCCCCTGTGAATGGCACGCCCGTGATTTGTAATGTTTCGACATGGTGTCGATCTCTTTACTACTATATTCTTCGGGATGACGAACGAAATTAGCATTCAAATGTCCCACAAAACACCATTTTGGCCAATACAAGTTAAAAGTATGCATGGACTTATGTTTTAAAAAGTATATTGTACGTAATGTATGTATCAGTATGTAACTATCACAACAAAATTTGATGTTATACACATTATACATACACAATGTTTATGTAAGCAAACAGTGTAATATGGCGATAGCTTGATTTTCCCGGACTAAGATGACGTCACAGGGGGAGTGGCCTCGTTCTGGGTCACAAAATATGCATAATTTAGAAGTCGGTGAAAATGACCTAATAATCGTGTCACAACAAAGTAACCAGACCACGCTTGCAGGATTGGGTGTTTGAATATGGTTTTAAAACATGACTTTTACCAAATATAAAATTTTCATTTTTCGTTGCACAAATCCTTTAAGGTGTTCCCACATTCCTACACTAGCCCTCCACCTCTGGGTTACGAGTTTGAATTCCATGTGGGGCAGTTGCCAGGTACTGACGGTAGGTCGGTGTTTTTTCTCCTGGTAATCCGGCTTTCCTCCACCTCCAAAACCTGGCACATCCTTAAATGACCTTGGCTGTTAATAGGACGTAAAATAAAATAAACCAAAAAGTAATAAGAACTTCAACAGGTTTCCTGGTCATTCTTACTGAGAAGTTTTTGTGATTGATTAATTATTTGCTGTTGCGTATGAGAATGTGATTTTAACCTAATGTTCTTGATTGTACATCTTGTTCTAACACCATGTAATTTTTGATTGGCCACTAGCTGTCTTGAAAACACTAGATTAAATATACTTGGTTTAAACTGAAGTAAGTATAGGGTATGAATCTCCTCTATATTTTGCAAAAAGGAAACTTTTCATTGTGGAAATATGGTGTTATAAGCATGTTTTCTTGGAGTTAATTACATAAAAATATGCTTTATTGAAATATATGAAAAGTCACATGTTGAATTAATATTGTGTATAAACATACCATACGCTTATTTACTAATTATGCTTATTTTGTTATTTAAGATAATTTGAAACTCTTAACATTATTTAACCTAGAAGTTCAATTATAATTATATTTATTATCTTTATTATCTATGAACATATTTAATATATCATATACTTTAACATTCATGCTAAAAGACGAAATTTTAGCTGAAATATTAAACATTTTTGCATTTTGTGTTAATAACAGTATGGTGTGATATTTTCCGAAGCACATGTATCGCTTAAATAATCAAGATCTTTATTTTGCTTCACCAAAATTTGAACAATTTCAATGTTCATCACCATGGAGACCACTATATCTTTATCTGTTACTGATGTACTTATGATTAGAAATTTGAGTAAAGAAATTTCAGTCGTTCAACTTGAAGAAAAACAAATAATTACGATTTAAGTTGTAAAAACATGTCAAACATTTATTTTGATCATGTAAGCAATTTAGTTTTCATGTTGTCATAACTTTACTTTATGAGGTTTAACTCGTTTACCCCTGAATTTCCATAATAAACTATTCCAACCTTTGCATTGGAAGAGTTCAAATGGAACTTAAGGGGTGAATTAGTTTTTTGCAGCTATGCCCATAGTATTTCTTTAGGTCATCACATCGTCACAAGACAATCTTTTGATTATAAATTGTACAGTTTACATTCATTATCAACATTGTAGTGTTTCTCAGTTATAATATGTAAAAGTCAAATATCTGTGATCTCATCTTCATTAAAAAGTGTGTATGTGTTTGAAATTTAAGTATTGTGAATATCAGCAATTGACTTGCCTTGATAAGAAACTTTTCACCACAGGAAGAAATATTTTTCAAAAAATATCGGAATTATTTAACCTATTTTATGAAATATGAATGGTGTTGATTGAAGTACATGCATTCATTGCTTTATATGGTATATTATGAAGTATTAACCGAAGTAACCACTGAAGGGAATATAAGAGCATTCCTCAAAATATTCGCCCCACTCAATGGAATATCACGAGTATCAAGTACTCATATATTTGCTTGCAACATGACTTATTACGCTTGCAATTAAATAAAAGAGGAATACTATTCATAAAACCCAATATTCTTTATTTAGATCAGGGAATACCAAAGCATCAACAAAACCATAATCCTAACTATAAATTGATTAATCTACAAAAACCAATAAACCATAAACCCCCCCCCCCCCAAAAAAAAAAAAAAATGTGAACAAGTAAAAAAGACTTACACGGAGATCAGCGAAAAGTACCAAACAATTAGATCCGGTGTTCCAGGAAAATTTCAGGTCCTCAAAATGAAACTTTAAAGTAAAGTTACTGGATGAAAACATTTGGTTGTATGACACATAGGTATACGTAGTACAAACCATGAAGAGTTTTACTTTGAATTAGTTGTTGTAACATAAGACTTGTTTTGTGTATGATGATATAGACGTGATTGAATGTATGTATTGTTATGGACATTTTAATGTCATACTGAAATATTGAACTAATGTACTTGAGTTGATTTTTTCAGTGTCGTGACACAGAAATATTGAATGTAAGTACTTGAGTGGATTTTTTCAGTGTCGTGACATAGAAATACTGAATGTAATTACTTGAGTTGACTTTTTCAGTGACGTGACACTGAAATATTGAATGTAATTACTTGAGTTGACTTTTTCAGTGTCGTGACACAGAAATACTGAACATAAGTACTTGAATGGACATTTTCAGTGTCGTGACACTGAAATATTGAATGTAATTACTTGAGTTGAGTTTTTCAGTGTCGTGACACTGAAATATTGAACATAAGTACTTGAATTGACATTTTCAGTGTCGTGACACTGAAATATTGAATATAATTACTTGAGTAGACTTTTTCAGTGTCGTGACACAGAAATACTGAACATAAGTACTTGAATGGACATTTTCAGTGTCGTGACACTGAAATATTGAATGTAATTACTTGAGTTGACTTTTTCAGTGTCGTGACACTGAAATATTGAACATAAGTACTTGAGTTGACTTTTTCAGTGTCGTGACACTGAAATATTGAACATAAGTACTTGAGTTGACTTTTTCAGTGACGTGACACAGAAATACTGAATGTAATTACTTGAGTTGACTTTTTCAGTGACGTGACACAGAAATACTGAATGTAATTACTTGAGTGGACCTTTTCAGTGACGTGACACAGAAATACTGAATGTAATTACTTGAGTGGACCTTTTCAGTGACGTGACACAGAAATACTGAATGTAATTACTTGAGTTGACTTTTTCAGTGACGTGACACAGAAATATTGAACATAAGTACTTGAGTGGAATTTTTCAGTGTCGTGACACAGAAATACTGAATGTAATTACTTGAGTTGACTTTTTCAGTGACTTGACACAGAAATACTGAATGTAATTACTTGAGTTGACTTTTTCAGTGATGTGACACAGAAATATTGAATGTAATTACTTGAGTTGACTTTTTCAGTGTCGTGACACAGAAATACTGAACGTAGGTTCTTGAGTAGACTTTTTCAGTGACGTGACACAGAAATACTGAATGTGAAGGACTTGAGTGGACTTTTTTCCATTCCATAATACTGAAAGATTGAATGTTTATTGATTTAGAAATAATTCAATTTTGGCAGTTTCATATATATATATATTTTCTATGTCATGATACAGAAAGATTGAATGCATGTACTTTTTAAATGACCTGATACTGAAAAAAAGAATAGATGCAGGTTGATTTAGAAATAATTTATAATGAAGGTACTTGTTTAGAAATTATTCTATTATTGAGTTAGAAAGATTGCATGAAAATACGTGAGTGGGCTTTGAATTTTTTTTTTATCATTACTGATATAGAAAAGTATGTGTTTTGTACTTGTACTTGGAATGAATAGACATTTTTTAGTTAATGGTTGATAATAATCGAAATTTTGAATTGGAATGGACTTTGTTTCTATTTAATGATACAGAATGATTGAAGGAAGGGATGTGAACGAATCTAAATGTAGAAAAAATGAATGCGTATATTAGTTCCATGCAATGATATTGTTGATACAACGACGGTGTGCTGCATGTTTCTAGTTATAGGAAGCCTGTTATCAGTTATTCTGTACACTACATGACCAATTCTAAGGTTATCATTGGTTGCTTATAGTATATCACTATTGGTTGCTATAGTTACGATCAACGTCGGAAATGTTTCATTTTCCTTTTATAGCAGACTAAACTATTTTCGAGAAAGATCAATTATTCCAAGGCAAAAATTGAAGGAATTAAGTTAAACAAAAAATAATATTAAAACATACAAACTAATTGGATTTCATGCCAATTTTGCTGAGATATTTAGGAAACATTTGAGTAAATTTATCGTTTTTTGGTAAGATGCATTTAAAATTTTATCAATTCACCTCTCTGGCAATAATGCTAGTATAACACATTATATTATAGCAAATTTCCGTTGAAGAATATATACAACTATATATAATAATACAGTTATTGACATGTGATAAATGTCCACAGTAATATATATGGTTCCTACTTGCCATGATATCTTTCCAATATTTTACAGTATTTATACAATGTATTATTGTGCCTTTTACACTCAACTATACTATACAAGCCACTTGCTACTGTTTACGTTCATGGAAGGGAATACAAGATGTTGTTCGTTCTCTTTGATCCGATGGTTCAACAAAAAACAAAAATATGTAGCAAAACAGGCAACTATTATATACGGTTGTCCCAACGTTGTACAGATTTTTGAGAATATCCTGACCTGTATATAGACCACAACAAAAACCTAAATGTGTGTGGCATGTGGAGAATTTTTCACTTGTCAAATTGTTTGAATTTGTGATATTTTGAAGGTATTACACGGTGGCAATTTTCGTTTTTGATAAAGTTCTGAAATATCTATAATCCATGTAGCCTGGAAATACATATTTGCGTAAAGGTGATTTTTTACGGTAATTTACTCCATGCAAAGAAAGGAAAATATTTCCACACCTCAAATATTTCGGCTGTTATAATATATATTGTAAACATTTAAGGATTAACTACAAGTTTTAAGGATTTTGTCAACGCTTCGGTATTCTCTAATTTATTTTCATTCTATTTTTATGATGATTCTTATAATTTAACCTCTGCTATAAAGTTCCTGTGAAATTCTGTTTTTATAGTGGGACTCTTTCCTCTCAGAAATTATAATCTATTGTATCAGCAAATCAAAAGCGACGTTACAAATGGTGACGCCATTTATTTTACCTTATGAATTGAAATCACAAATGTCAAAGCCAATGAAAATTCTTCTTACAAGCATGATGAAATTATAGTGTCGTAAAAATATTTGATATTTTTTGTGGGATTAAGAAAGGTACTGATTGTGAAAGGTCCAATATACGAAACTTTTAGCAAAACTAAGAGCGAAAATCAAGCCTCATAACTTATTATATTTATAGATTTAGATAAGATGAGCAATATTCAAGATGAATTCTTAAGCGGTTACCGGTACAGCAGCAGTTGAACCTCGGTATTTGGAAACACGCGTCCATTTTGAACTTTGGCTTAAAATATTTCTGTGTTACGACACTGATTTTTTTTTTATTTTTCTGTCAAGAGATTCTTGTTAGTTACCGCTCAGGTTTACTTCGTTATAGATTTATTTTCGCATGATTATCAACTGGATTTTTTTCATAATTTTTCAGGTATCCGAAAAAATCCTAAAGTTACGTATGTTGGGCCTTTAAGGGCAGCTGTTTAATGATAGTCAAAAAACGAAAGATAACGATGTAGAAATCTACTGTCTGTGCATTTATATTTGGTAGATTGGTGCTGAAATTCCTTTTAACCAAGAGGTTAACAAAAAGTCTGAAGTTAAGATGGTTATTGTGTGACATATAGTATGGTATAGAATGTTGTTTTCCTAGAAGTGACGTAACCTATTCACTGTATTATACTAGTCATCTCAAGTGTTGCACTGGTAGACGTGTACAAGAGACGGTCCATTTTGACAGTTGTCTTGATGTTCTATGAATAAACAATATTTGTTAATATTCTGTGTTGTCATTTTTATGTTGTAGTGTGTTGTCTGTCGTCAGTCCGCCGTCCGTCAACTTTTTCTTTCAGTGACTTCTTATGAACATGTACATCATGTTTGGTCAAACGTTTTCTCTGTATTACTTTAATTGTTAATAAGTATAAAGATCCTGGCCGTTCGGTCAAAGGTGACCAATTTTTTCAAAAATTCTTTTTTTTTAAACTAAGACATTGTCATACCGATAATACAGCTATCATTATTTCTGTTAAAATCTTTTGTAAAGGTCATACGCCATTTGAATATTTCGCGCATTTCTCAAATTCCACCTCTGGGACTCGGCTCAAACTTGCCCGATACTGAGATACTCTTGGCCAAATGCTGTTACTTATCGGGTAAGTCCAGAATCCAAGAAAGCCACTCTGGCCAACATAATGAAAAACACATTTGAAACTTCTCAAGTTCCGCTCGTGCTGTTGAATTAAAAAAGTTTGGGGATGTTTGGGAAATGCTGCCAACAGTGTGATGTTTTCTATCAGTCTCGTCAAGAGTTCGACGTAACAGTTACGCGGCCATTTTGTCATATGATTGCACAAACTTATTTACAGTACTTCCAGTACTTTGACTGATCCTTAAAAATAAACAGTATTATATCATTTTCCTCGTGAATGGAAAAGAATATTAGGTTTGAAAACAAGTAGTTGACGGTGGACCAAAGTCAGACAAAGCTTTGAAAACTCCCATCAAATAGTTAGCCTACACATTTTTGTCTATATTCATTTTCAACAAATGTCTGTCTGTGGGAGTTGCTTTCCTTGCATCACTACTTCAGTATATTATAAACTTACTGTACACAAATGCTCTCTGACCAGATGTCGCAGAGTACCAATACTTGGCCAGAAGCTACCTGACATGAAATGTGTGTGCTATGTACTTGTCTCACACATCGATTTACTTTCAAAGTTGCACAGGTCATATATGTAAAAAAAAAATTGAATTTTTCTGCTTAATAACCAGAAGACCAGAGTACTTATACTTGGCCAGTATGTACAGTATATACACGGGACAGTGTGCTCTAAGGTTATCACATTATCTTGACTTGCATTTAAAGTCACAGTAGTAAAATAAATAAGAGAAAACCGAAGCGTCAACAAAATCACAATCCAAACCCAAAATAGATTAAACCAAGGGGAAACTATGAACAAAGGAAAGATTCACATGGAGACTCTTGTAAAAGTACAGCAGAACAAGACCAGACGCTCCGGAAGAGTAAGCGTCTTCTGCTTCATCGACGACACCCGCCATGCAAATCTTTGTCACATCCATGTAAACATCAAGTTCTCAAAATGAGAACCGAGTATCATTGTCAATCACAACAAGTAAACACACTAATGAGCATACTCAAAAACGTCATTCTCTATATCACTTAAAGATACAGAATATTTCTCAATGAGACAGAATATTTCTCAATGAGACAAAGATTGATAAATGAATAATTTTTGATTGATCAGGAGGCACAGAATAATGATTCTAGCCTAGTAGGTCCTTCCAACCACATTCTTAGATAATCTAACTCCGTTTTTCCAAGAATGTTTCAAAGTGTCTCCAAATATATTACTCTCAAGGTTGCAGAGGTCAGATATGTAAACATCTTATAAGGTTTTTGTTCAGAGTAGTATACAATTGAGATTGATCGGAATTGAGCCAAGAGTCATTAACTTGTTGTTCGCTACAAAAAGCTACCTATATCCACAAAAAGTGTCGTGGTGTTTGATTTTGGATAAACACCAAAATTACAACACATTCACTTAGTTATCCAAATTAAGGAGCATTCTCAAGAGCAACTTTTTCAACAGAAAAAGAGCCACCAACTCTTCGCTTCTGTAAAGTGTGTCTTGTCTCATATGGAGCCTCCATAGCCACAGTTAATCTCATTTGAGTAGTGGCACGGTACTTAATATACAAATTTCGTAGTACACGATTTGAAATTATACAGAACTAGTTTAATTTTACTTCTAAATTAATAAATTAAAGGGGTTTTACGCACCTGACCCTTCTGCTTCTACATTGGTTTAGAATTTTTGGATTCCTACCTTTTGGCCCCTAGCATCACTGAAGAGTCCTAGGAGGACGAAACAGCTGTACGATGCAGTTTAATTCATTTTTCGGCATATTGTATCTATTACTACTATTGCAGCATCTGTGTGTGTTACGCGATCATTATATAGTTGATGTTATATTTTAATATTTGAAGATCTTTTAAAGTTTTGTCTGATAAGAAAACCAGAGAATACCGAAGCGTCAACAACACCATAGTTCGAACTTAAAATCGATTAAACCAGGGGTAAAATATGAACAAAAGAAAGATTTACACGGATACCGTTGAAAAAGTACGAGATACGAATAAGACTAGGTTTTCCGGAAAAGTAAGCGTCATCCGCTTAATCAACTACACCTGTTGTTCACATTTTGCCGTGTTTGAGCTTGTTCTTTTTTTGTTGCATATATGATAATCATAATGGTAAAGTACATTTATGACAACGAAGAAAATACTTAGTGGAAGATACGTTTTAATGAAAAAAGCAATGTGAACAATGTGAACAGGTACATGAAGGTCGAGATATCTTGCGTTGAAGTTGAGCATATCCATATCTATTTTATAGCGGAAGGGGAATTGGAATATTTTGCCAAATGGCATAGGATTAACAATGATTTCAGTAAGCTTAGGTTTAATTTTGGTTTAAAATCATATATTTGAATTAAGCATCACTTGACAAAATACGATATAAGAAAATACATGAAATGTGTGGCTTAATTGGAAAAGTAGTATGCATAATACACCGGATTTAGAACAAAAGCCAACCAGAAAAGGTCGACTTTGCAGATCCGCTACTAACGATTGACCCGGAGGAGCCTGTGCGTATGAAAACATGATCCCCTTGATCAACATATATAACGACTACACCAGTTGAACTTCCTGAGTTGGAGGCATCCGAATCTGAATCGATGCTTCCTACTGGCGATCCATTGATCACCAGACTGGTGTAGACGTCATGTCCACCGGAGTGGACACCAGCAGTGATCGACCAAGTGAAGACATACACACCACTCTGAGGGACTGTATATATACCATCACCGATGTTGTACCCACTGCCTTCATCCAAAATCACGTGACCAAATGCCAGTATCTCGTGTTCGTGAATGTTGATGTTGTGCTGCAGGGCTACACTGAAAGCCACAGCGGCAACATCCCGTTCTGAAACGACAGACGAAGGAAACTGAAAAGGACCGGATATAGGAAAATGTATGATTTGAAACACTAAAATATACTAGAATTGTAGGTTACTTTTATTTTTCACATTTTATTTTCGTCGAGTCTGTGTCAACATTTTGGGAAAATGGTCTCGCTTCATATTTTCATCAATGCAAAATTATCAAAACAAGATTATCAACAAAACATTTTATGAAACCTTAGATAGTAATTCGGCATACAGTTAACTATCCATTAAGGTTATAAAACCTTACTGTTAAGTAGCTGTCTTCTGTCCACCATTGGCTTAGAGTCATCTGCTAAAGACGTTTCTGCATTTGTGCCGTAATCGGGTTCGCCGTTGTGCTGAATTTTATCATTCATTTTTAATTTCGTTTGTTTTACAACGGCTTCACCGGCAGGTATTTGGTTGTGACGTTGTACTTGAATCTCAACGTTTATTTGTTGTAATTCATTCTCTAGTTTGTTAATCTGGTTATTTTTCTCTTTTAATCCCTCCATCACTTCACATACTATACTTTCTAGACGCTCGATTTCTCGGGTTTTAGTTCTTGCTTTCTTCGATGTTTCTGCAACCGTTGATTGTAATTGACGAATAGCTTCTTCCTGACTCTCGATTCTATCCATCAGAAACTCGAGCATCGCCCTCGTTGCTGCATCATGTGTCACAATCCTTCAAAAGGAAATTGCTCTTGCGATACATTACGACAACATAGGAGAAATGGACGTCGAAACATTACTGCAATGACTTTTTGGAAGGTTACAAAACTCCGCTAAATATCTGCTACGCGTGTTAGCTTTGCTAGTTGTAGTTTAAGCGGACAGAACAACATTCGTTGATATTCATGGATATTCGACCTCGACGAATTTTTAGGAAAACGTGTAAATGTTGAATTTGATTTACTTTCAGAGTGGGTGAAGTTGTGCAGGTCCTCTATCTAGAAAAAAATAAGTAGTTTGCAATGTAAACTAAAAACTAAACAGAAGTTGATATTTCCTGATCCCGATGTGTTCAAACAACACTCAACGATCAGCATGATAAGGTTGTGATTGTGTCTGCAGACAGAGCATTTAATAACCTGATGACTATTTGCAACCTCTACTAAATGTATAGTTTGCAAACAAACAACTGGGCCTTCTTGATAACCCAGGCAACCCTACTTGTACGTTTTAACCATGTTTCTATATTACAATCTTTCAACAACCTAGTTAATTAACAATACACTTGCCTGTCTCGTCTCTATTTGATACCGAAACTACACAATGATCCTTATAAGCAACGGTCTATGGCCGACTCTGCTTACTGCTCAACCAATCCTTTATCAGAACTTCTTGCTACAATTCTTAGTGTTATTTAATGAGGGATACATTCCTATTGTACAACTACATGCTCTAGACCTGGATTTAACGGAATGAGGATTTTGAAAAAACGATCGATTTTCTGATTAATCTTGAGCACCTCGATCATCAAAAATGTTTCGTGTATCAAAATATTAGATTTTTTCACCCTTTACATCTCCATACCTCGTACAAAACTTAAAGAACATCTTGATTTGCTCATTATGAAGGTTTTTTCCAAGAAAGGTAGCCTTCGATACAAATAATGATATAGTTGTGGTTCATACTTTGTGAAAAAAACCCTTAATATGCTATTGCTAATAGTACGCTTTGTAAATAGATGATATCTAGATTTGCCAAACATGGTTTACTTACCTCTCGTAGTTCACCTCAGGTCCCTGGCCAGCTTGGCCACGTGTCAGTGTGAGGGTCAGGAAGATTGCAAGAATAATGACGAAGACCGATTGCTGCGCCATTCCGGCCTTTTCGTACGATAGTACACCGGTAAGTATTTTATCTTTTTACTGACATACTTAAAAAAATCCATATCTATTGACCAAACGCATAACGTAAGAACAGATAAGCACGTCGTTATATACTTGTAGTGTATGCTTCCGTTGTTGGGATATTAAAAAATAATTGTCCGAGACTGGTGTTCGAATACTTTTCATGTTTTAAAAAAGAAGACATTTATGACTGCAAAAAAACTGTTTCCTTTCAGTGACCACAATAAATATGAATACAAAGGGAGATAACTTTAATGTTGAAAAATTCTGTTATTATTTTTCTCAATTAATATAATGTGTAGCCAATATTCAAGAATATTTAACAATAATTAAGGTTACTGAACCCGTTATTGCGCATGTATTAAGCAAATGTATTTTTTTTTTGTAAATTAAATTAATTTAGGCAGTTCTATAAGTCATTAATATATTAAAAGGTCATAATGTTTGTAGAAAAATATAGCCATTGCATAGCCATCTTACGCTGACAAGCCTTTTAAACATAGAGAGCTTTCCTTTGGAGATTATTATGTTAACGAATTTATTTAAGTAAGGAACGTTCATTGGCCTGGGGCCAGTTTAGCGCACATCGCCCGTTCCCTTATATGGCCATCTTATTTAACAATGAATATGACAGCTGTCATAGTAATGATTGTTATCTGATACATCTTAAGATCAGTTAATGAAATAATTTGGTTTTGATCTGTCTACTTGTGTAATAATTCTATAATGATAGCAGTTGTTTCGTTATT
Source organism: Mimachlamys varia (assembly GCA_947623455.1). Taxonomy (NCBI): domain Eukaryota; kingdom Metazoa; phylum Mollusca; class Bivalvia; order Pectinida; family Pectinidae; genus Mimachlamys; species Mimachlamys varia. The sequence continues at coordinate 45,452,905 of OX392539.1, forward strand.
GTATTTTTCTTCAAATGTCTTTGGAACATTCACCATTAGTATAAAACAATATAACTTGAAATAGACTGGAATACACCATGCACTCAGCACAAAATATCTTAAAATTGGAATGAAATACGCATTAACGTATAACAAACATAAAAGTCTCCTAAACGAATGAGTCGAAACGAAAGAATTTTGGATTTGTAAATTGTACATATTTGTAGACAAAATCAAAATATTTTTATTTATAAATTATGACAAAATTACCAATGTCATGACGGTTCACATGAAACGCTAAATTTATTTTGCCTCTGACATTTTATTAAAATCGATTTAACTAGGGGCAAAGTATGAACAAAGGAAAGATTAATTTGTAAGAATATAAGAGAACAAGACCAGGTATTCCGAAAGAGTAAGCGTCTTCTGTTTCATCGACTACACCCGCCATGTAAATCTTGCTCACATCCAAGTAAACATCAAGTCCTCGAAATGAGAACCGAGTCTTTGTCAATCAGGAAAAGCAAGCACACCCGAAAACGCCCATCTTCATATCAGACAAAGATACAGAATAGTTTTCAATGAGACAAAGATGGCGACCATAATATTTGCACATAGTTCTCATCAACCAGCCCTAGAATAACGAATTAACTGCGATATGTAAGCTTGGATGTTACTATCAAGAAATGGAAAGTTCACGATCGGGTAAGTTCAGAATGGTATATACGATCGACGTGGTCGGCAAACTTCTTATTGTTCATAGAAAACACATCGTCTCCACTTTTAATTATGTCTATACTCATTTTTGAGAGAGAAAGAAAGTTAAAAAACAACAACAAAAAACCGTATATATTATAGCTTCTTTATTCACTCTTATACACAGGATAGTCGGTATGTTGAAAATGTTGAAGGAAGTTTGCTTAAAAGGTTTTACAATTTATACTTACTTTTTTTTTAAATTTCACATGATTATGGCAAATAATACATATCACTTTCTCCTGATAAGAATGACGACTGACCTTGTGATGTAAGAATTGCATTGGTAACTATGTCTTCCAAGTTCATACCTTTTTATAAATTTTTTTTGATACTTCTATCTAGAACAAAAGCCACCCCGAAAAAGTCGACTTGGTAATGGAATTACTAATTATTAGCCCCGTACTACCACCTACGGTGATATAAACATGGTCTCCCATGGCAACAGACACGACAACCACCCCAGTTGCACTTCCCCAGTTGTGTTCATCTGAGTCCGCATCTATGGCACCAATAGGCGATCCATTGTGCATCAAACTGGTATGAATATCATGCTTACCATCAATACTTCTCTCGGAGGTGATCGACCAAGTGAAGACATACACACCACTCTGAGGGACTGTATAAATACCATCACCACTGTTGTACCCGCTGCCTTCATTCAATAACACGTGACCAAATATCAGCGTCTCGTGCGTGTGCACGGTCGTATCGTGCTGCATAGTTGTGCTGAAGGCAACACCTGAAATGACAGAATAAATTACCACAAATGATATCAAATTCGATTTTTTAAATCATGATGTTTCATTGCGTCGACCCTTTTTTCATAGGATGTATCATCTGAACAAAGTCTGTTTTTATAATATTTCATACTTTGATTAAAATTATGCACCCGATTCGAATTTCTTTGTAGAAAAATCTTAACCCTTACCAAAAGTGCTGACTCTTCTCTGTCTATTGACCATCTGCGCTTTGTTGTTATAAAACGCAGGATTTGTTTGATGGTTGGCTTTCTTGAAATCGCCCTCTTGTTTTCGATTTGAAGAGAACTGCGGCACATTCTTCACATGCTTTGGAACCGTTTCACTATCAGACACTTGATGGCGTTGTTGAACTTCAATTCTTATTTCTTGCAAATCCTGTTCCAGCATTTTTATTCTCTTATCTTTGTCTGCTACCGCTGTCTGTAATTGCTCAATAGATGCTTCCTGTCGTTCTAGCCTTTCGATCAAGGAATTGTACATGTCTTTCGTTACTTCATCTCGGTTCGAATTCCTACAAAACATTTATTGTAGTTCATCAATAATTTTGATAGAATGTTGTTATATCATTGTTTTGTTATTTATACGCTATTTCATGTTTATTCCCAGTTATTAAAAAGGTTAAACTCATTCAAATAGTTTTGGGTGAAACAGGAAGATTAAAGAATTTCACCAATGACAACAAGCCGTTATTTTCTTGTACATGTAAAATCAAAAATGAACAAATAGTTTTGTAGTTTATATTCATGTATATACTTTGCGGTAACAGCGCTGTTTTTTTAGAATAGGATTTTCTATCATCATTTTAAATGGTTACATTTTGTTACAGTATAACAGAAGATCTATTACATGTAACAAAATAATGATAACGTTATAATTTTATTGTGACATATGGATGAGTCGAAAACAACAACCTCACTCTCCTCTGTTCTGATGACTTTGACTTACCAAACATGGTTCGTGTTTACTTACCCTACAGTGGCATTTGAGGTCTCCTGGTCAGCTAAGCCATGTGGCACTGCGACGAGAAGAATGGATACTAGGAGAATGTTGGGGAACGACTGCCACGCCATTGCGCTATTTCCTGTTTATGCCTAAATCTGATAAGTGTGTTATCTTTTTACTGACATTTAAAATGAACGTCAGTGTGCGCCGATCTGATTGGTGTACACATCTACTATAAGTAGGCCACACATGTTGAATTCACAGATCAGGGCAATTTGTGTACTAGAGATATATATCCAGTAATTTTGTGAGACAGGCATTTTAAAAGCATATTTATTTCATGTTTGAAAACATTCAAATTTGAATCAAAACAATATATAACCGTCTTCTTTTGATCGGATGTTCTCCAATCATTCACAGATTTGTTCTCCTCTTTTACCTGTTCAATGTTTCTCTGTCACGCCCTAGAGTATGACCTATAGCACGAGCTGACAACATGATAATGACGTCAACAATATAAAGACGTCACAAAGACATTTATAATGACGTCATAATAAACAATTAAAATGGAATTTTAAAACCATTTATACATGCTGAGGGTTATTATCGATTATCAAAGGTTTTGTTTTGATATGAACTGCTTAGGTGTAGCACTTGCGTAAAATAGTCCCTTTACGGCCTTGTAACATGGTGGGGGCACAAGGTTAGGGAAGATAAAGGTCATGCGCAGTAATTTGTCTATATATATACCTATAACACTGTATCAGTAAGCACCAGCCGCTGCAACAGATAGGTCATTAGTTATGGACACAAGTCAAGGTCAGTGTTTTACATCAATTTAAAGTAGGATTTTTGTGATGCGGGTTACGCAATGGATTCAGATGATGTATTTATTCTCGGCCATAGTTGCGTCAGACGAATAAAAGACGATTTTACAGGTCCATGGTCAAATTTAGGTTTCGACCTTGACTCGGTACGCGTCTATTGTATAGGCAAAGGGGGGAGTCGGGTTCGCGACATTCATCTATGACGATCTCTATCTCGGGGATAAAACCCAGAGTTGTGTTACTACAAATCGGCGGAAAAGATTTGGACTCGGTGGATTACGAGGTTATAAAGGAACTTTTGGCCAACGACTTGCTTTCTATAGCACAATGGCTACGCGCGGGATTTGGTGTGAGGCAAGTTGGGATTATGCAACTTTTCTATCGTGCTAAGACTAGATCGTTAGCAGTTGATTTATATAATAACAGAAGCGTGGATAGTGTCAACAGTAACATTAAATTAATGTGTGACCTGTCAGAAGGGTGTTTTTATTGGAGACACAAGGGTCTGAAGACCGCAGCTTTTGTTTGTTTAAACAAAAATGGCGTCCATCTTATCCCCGCGGCCTTCGCAAGTTCAAGTTCTCAGTGCGTGGGGCAATCCTACAGGGCATATGATTGGCTGACAGCGACAACGCTTACCCTCCTGACCATTCCATATAAGGTTCGTAGTACTACGTTCTAAATCGCGCATGCGCGAGTTATGTTTACTTCCGCCCAGGGTTAACAGGTACGGATTGGTCGTTCTGGACTCCGTTCTGATGAATTACATTATTGTTTCTATGCTGCATCGGTCGGTTTTGATTTTATCGAAATAAATGGTCAAAAGAAAGATGAATTTGTTTCTGTTAAACGAATTCAAACACAAGGGGATGCGTGAAAAGAATATTCTCTATTCTCGTTAACACCTAGCCCAGGTTACGCTGGTTATTTTCTTATACAATGCAGTCCAATATATTTTTCGTTCGCGGAACCTTCCTTCCGTGGCAAAACTATGTTAAATCGTGTGCAGCACCAGTTCAGTGGGTTCATTTAAAATGCATTTTGGCATTGTCGTGCATGTCTGTACACTGTTGAGTGGATTGATAGTATCATGGGACATATCAGTTTGGCTAGATATGTTTTGTTATCATACAGGCTATATATAATAAGCTTGAGTTATCTAACGTTGTATGTCAGTTAGCATCATGTACTATTTTACTTACTTTTACATACGTGATGGGTTGAGTTATGTTTCATGTAAACATGTATTATTCCCAATAACACCATTGGCTCATGTTGTGCAGATTATGCGTCCGGTTGAACAACACTTTGTTTATGTTGTGCAGAATCATGTGTCCGGTTGAACAACACTTTGTTTATGTTGTGTAGGATTATGTGTCAAATTGAACAACACTTTGTTTATGTTGTGCAGGACCATGTGTCAAGTTGAACAACACTTTGTTTATGTTGTACAGGACCATGTGTCCGATTGATCAACACTTTGTTTTTGTTGTGCAGGACCATGTGTCAAGTTGAACAACACTTTGTTTATGTTGTGCGGGACCATGTGTCTGGTTGAACAACACTTTGTTTATGTTGTGCAGGACCATGTGTCAAGTTGAACAACACTTTGTTTTTGTTGTGCAGGATTATGTGTCCGGTTGAACAACACTTTGTTATGTTGTGCAGGACCATGGGTCCGGTTGAACAACACTTTGTTTATGTTGTGCAGGATTATGTATCCGGTTGAACAACACTTTGTTTATGTTGTGCAGGACCATGTATCCGGTTGAACAACACTTTGTTTATGTTGTGTAGGACCATGTGTCCGGTTGATCAACACTTTGTTTATGTTGTGCAGGATTATGTGTCTGGTTGAACAACACTTTGTGTATGTTGTGCAGGATCTTGTGTCCGGTTGAACAACACTTTGTTTTTGTTGTGCATGATTATGTGTCCGGTTGAACAACACTTTGTTATTGTTGTGCAGGACCATGTGTCCGGTTGAACAACACTTTGTTTTTGTTGTGCAGGATTATGTATCCGGTTGAACAACACTTTGTTTATGTTGTGTAGGACCATGTGTCTGGTTGAACAACACTTTGTTTTTGTTGTGCAGGATTATGTGTTCGGTTGAACAACACTTTGTTTTTGTTGTGTAGGATTATGTATCCGGTTGAACAACACTTTGTTTATGTTGTGCAGGACCATGTGTCCGGTTGAACAACTCTTTGTTTATGTTGAGTTCCTTGTGTTAACGGACAGAGTTTGCACTTTTATTGTCACATTGCAGGCTCAAGTGGGCCTGTTCGCAGATCCCGCAGGAGGACAGCTGCTTACCACAGCCTGGTATCCAGACAGACAAACAGTTACAACAGAAAATGCAGGAAATAATTTACCACCTACAGCGAATATAACAGCAGCAGCCGTGGTTGCAGCCCCTAATTTTCCTTCCACAAAGGACATCGCTGAGGAGCTGCTCAACCAAATGGTGGCGAAGTGCATTGCCTTCCAACAGCCGGGGTTAGGAGCAACTTCCACGGCCAATCAGAATCAACAACAACTACATCAGCCTGGGTTAGTCACGGTCAGCCAGACTCAACATTCAATGATGGGAAACGAACATAATCGGCCATCAATGCCACTACAAGCAGCAGCAGGCTCCTCATCAGAAGGAGCATACCAGCTAGACCGACAAACAGGACAATTATCGTTTGACATCCAGTCGCCCATCAGTAATGTTGTTAATAACATAACAGGTATACCAACATCTCATCAACATGTTAATTCGTACAGCAGCATTTCCCGGCCTCTCGATGTACATATTGACGCTAATACATCTATAATGACATCCTGACAACAATACTATCACGCAAAGGCAACAATTCAATCACGTCACTTCAGCGCTGTGTTGCATTGATTCTTTCGTTAAAAAAATACAAAATGATGAGAGAAAAGTAATCATCTCTTACCTTAATGTTGCGACAGAGAAATCTCCAACCCCCGGGGTGATATTCTTGATTGTCTAACCCTTGGCAGAGCCTCGTGTTAGGCAACCAAGAATATCACCCCTTGGGTTGTAGATTTACAAATGTATCTGTCACTCTCTCAAGGTAGGGGAAGATTATATTTATCCTTTATTTTCACGAAAAGATTATCCGTCGAATGAATAATTGTTCATAACAATTTTGTGACTTTAACCTGTTACGTGAAGACACGACATTGCAAAGCAATATCAGGAAATTAAAAACCAGGTCAACTCGTTCGTACCTTTTGACCTGGTGGTAACGTCCTGGCTCCATAACCTAGAGGTCTCGGGTTCGCGACCGGCTCGTCTCACTAGTTTCATTTCTGCTCTTTGTTGTAAATTAGTGTTTATTTCCAAGGTCAGGATGTTTGTATTAATTAGTATTCCATGTCTGGGTGTGTGAATGTACTAATTATCACAATGCTAATTCCTTGAATATAATTACAGCCCCTGGTACCCAATTAAACGTTACGTCGTGCATGACGGATCTGTTTGATTTGTATGCCTACGTCAGGTTCTATATGTCATCACGTTTCGTAACAAACCTCGCCAGTGTTTCCTGTTCACCTTGTCCTTACTACGAATATATATTAGTCTTCATACCACATTTTCAAGGTTATATGTTTCAGCGTGATACTGTTTATTAACTCAATGCAATCGAATACTGTAAAAGATGATTTGTTATGCGGTTTGAAAAATGCTTTCGTTTTGCAGTGTTGTTCTCTATATAAAGACTATATACACTCGTCCATCCCTATCAAACGAAACCATAGATAAAAGTTGAATTGTTTTATTTCGTAATTGATGTAGATTAAGATGAAATGAACTAAATATTTCGGCGACATGGTTTCATGTTAACGTTTGTTCTATATAGAGTTTACTGTTATTACAGTAACACAATGTTGATAAAACTAATTAAAATATCTGGTGTAAATTTACAAAAGTACCCTTCCATTATAGCTACATGTAAACCTAGTGGTTGATTCAGTTAAATAATGTAACTTGCAAGCTAAATGCTGTTTTAATCTGTACTGCATACACAAAGAAAGATGAAAACACCTTTAAAAAATTGGTAATGGACGCAATATACCGAAAATGAATAAGACTGCACGATTAATATTTTTCGTGTTCCATAGGTTGCCATTTGTTCTGGTACATATTTTGGATTGTCTCCCCTACGCTACACACTGGAGTCGAATCGAATTATCTCCCTAATAATTATCTCACAGGAAATTCTGCAGTCAGTTATAGTTCTGTCTGCCGAAGAAAAATAATTGCAATGTAAATCCGTCATTCAGCTACTTGATATCGATACACAAAACAGTAGGGAATAACAGATTATATCTAAAGTGTGATTTATAATATTTAAAAACATGAAATAGAAAATTCGTTTAGAGAGTAAACTGTAGTTCGATACCGTTCAAATCACAGATAAGTTGAGATAATAACAAAAGATAAAGAGTTTGCGTCGGCGTTTCCATTTTATTTTGTTGCAAAATATCACAAAGTATACTGCGTTATTCTTTGCTGTTATTGAAGTCGATGCTTTCTCTTAAATTTTGATTATATCACAAAACACTACCAACTAATCATAATGTTCAAAATTACGTTATTGTGTTTGGGTTTGTATGTGGACTCCATATATATCACATGTAGGTGTGTGTAGAAAGGAGAATGGCCTGCGTATCAGCCAAATCTTCATGCTAGTTTGATCAAAGTGGCTTAACAGACAGACGCTAATAGACGCGAATGACGTAGATCGGTTATCGTCTGATAATCTGTGGGTTATAAAACTTCCGTGACCTGCCCGCTATCAGGTTACGGTATCGACCAGCCTGTCCCTTAAAGGGGTGTGATGGGAAAGAAATCGGTCCAGGCTCATGTATAAAAAAATGTACCTTGACTATGAATAAGTGTTTTGGTCACCATCTTGGTCTAATTGAGAAATATTCTGTATCCTTGTATGATATGAAAGGTTACGATATCGACTAGCCTAGCTGTCCCTTAAAGGTGTGTGATGGGAAAGAAATCGTTCCAGGCTCTTGTATATAAAATGTACTTTGACTATGAGTAGGTGTTTTGGTCACCATCTTGGTCTAAAAAAACCAGAGAATACCAAAGCGTCCACAAAACCATAATCCGAACTCAAAATCGATTAAACAAGGGGCAAAAAAGGAACAAAGGAAATATTTACATGGAAACTCTCGTAAAAGCACAAAAGAATAAGACCAGGTGTCCCGGAAGAGTAAGTGTCTTCTGCTTCATCGACGACACCCGCCATGTAAATCTTGGTCACATCCAAGTAGCATCAATCCTCAAAATGAGAACCGAGTCATCATTGTCATCACAACAAGTAAACACACTAACAAGCAAACTCAAAGCTTCCATCTTCATATCTAATTGAAAAATATTCTTTATCCTTGTATGATATGAAAGTTGACGTTTTTATAAATATGCTCATTAGAATGCCTTCTTGTTGTTATTGAGAATGATGCTACAGTTCTCTCGTTGAGGACGTGACATTTAATTGGATGGGACCTAAATTTACATGGCGTTTGTCAGTAAACACTGACTGTTCCGGGACACCTGGTCTTATTATCGTGTAGCCCTTCAAGGATATTCATGTACATGTTTCCTTTGTTTGTTTTTTTGTCCTTAAATTAATCCACTTTAAGTTCGGATAACGGTTTTGTTGAAGATTCGGTATTCTCTGATTTTTTTATTATTTGTTTTTGACATTAGTTATAATTTAAAAAAAAACCCTTCATTTTCTTTACTTGACAAATTTGCCACTACTTCTGAAAGACTTATTTTGTTGACATGTGTATTAAGTATGTCTTTAATAGTAAACAAAAACCCCATAAAAGTGAGTACGACATTATTTATTGCATTTAGACATTTAGTTTTGAATGTCTTGAGTAGATTGATGACATCATGGTTATTATGATATCATAATTACTACATTGGATGCGATTGCGATTTGCTGACTGATGGCTGGTCTGTTCAGTGAACAAACACATACAACAAACACAATTTTTTGAATTAAATGCTGAACAATTATGAATTCAATTGAACTTTGATTAGATAAACAAATACCAAAAAGGCATACAGTAAACCAACTTATTGTCGCGTGCGATTAACTTTTGTGTATTTCGCAGATGATTAAAATCGCAAAAATTAATCGACCCAAAATAGTTTCAATAAGATTTATGCCAACTGTAGGAGTACTGTATTGTACTGTACATAGGATTAAAGACTTATAGCAAAATAAAGTCAAGGCGAAATAGTCGTTTGATATGAAAACGCAAAATTAAGTCGCCGCGGAGAAACTATGTTTATACACATGTGAGAAGTCATTTTCGTACCGAACAGTGTTTTGGCGACAGAAATATATCAACTATAGTGTTTTAACAAGTTTGTCCTTACGTTTGCAATCGTTAAACAATTAACAATTTACATGTTAGAAAAAAAAAAAAAAAAAAAATAGAACCGCAGCGTTTACCAAACCATAATCCGAACTCAAAATCAATTTAACAACGGGCAAAATACGAACAACTGCTAGATCTTCCCTTGTAAAAGTACAAGAGCATTAGACCAGGTGTTGCGGAAGAGTAAGCGTCTTCTGCTTTATCGACGGCATCTGCCATGTAGATCCTGGTCATATCTAAATAACGTCAAGTTCTCAAATGAGAACCGAGTCGTCATTGTTAATCACAACAAGTAAACAAAATAATGAACTTACTCAAAAACGTCCAACTTCATATCATACAAAAATACAGAATATATCTCAATGAGACAAAGATGGCGACCATAAAACTTGCCCATAGTTCTGATCAACCTGCATTAGAGACATGGTTTATTAACTAGGAGTAACTTCTTGGTTTGTTCACGTCTCCACATTTTTATATGCGGGCTTTAGGTAAAGTTATTTGTGATATTTCAGGTATACCTATATACAGTTCCATTGTAAATACATATACATATAAACATGTTATCGCTATACATAAGCATAACAATCAGCTGTAATAAATAAATTGATGATAAAATTCAAATTCTCCTTTATCATCCAGCTATGGTGTATAGCCTCAACAAGCCTATATATATATACATACAAAACTATAGTGCAGGCTAACACGGGTGGTCCCCCTATCTCCCTGTCAAAATAAATACATGCAATAATTTCCACGACAATGCAGCCGGCCGCTATACCCGGTGTCAATTTCACCCCAGTCATATACACAAACATGTACATAGACTTTAAACTACGATATTTTTTTACCTCTCACGCTCCTGGGGCGACTCGTACTTTCTTAAACATGATAGATGAAAGACCACCCCATTCAACACTACATGTGGTGATATTATTTAATAGCCGTAGTGTTGAAATCTGTTATTTCGTTAATACGAGCCGGTTGACAGTGACGACACATGTTGAAGATTTCTCTAGGTCGTCCCTCGCCGAGCACTGTATTAATGATGTGCTGACAGTGAAGCAGTTTCAGGTTTCTGAAGGTAAAGCCGAGATCAAGTGGGGTACAGAGGGGTGCGCCATCATTATCACAATATCTAGTGCATGATCCTGTGTAATCTTCAAACTGAAATATGCACGCTCATTTTTCGAGGAATGTTGTACGCTCTAACCTCGTATTAAGGGTATATGGTGATTTGTTTTTATTAGAATACGTTACCTATAGAGAATGATGGAATCACATAAAGAGCGATTGGGAATTCATTGCAAAATGTACAAACATCGATGTTACATATTATGAGTGTAAAAATACATCAACTGATAATTTTGGATCATTTAATGGCGAAAGTAAACCATATACTGTAGTCTGTAGATAAATCTAGGGAAGAGTATGGAATCGTCTAAGTATGAAAGTAAAATCAAATATTAAGAATAGATTGCATCATCTATTTAGGGTTTTGAATCATTTACTGAGCAGTGTTGAATAATCTACTAAGGAGTGTTGAATAATCTACTGAGGAGTGTTGAATCATCTACTGAGGAGTGTTGAATCATCTACTGAGGAGTGTTGAATCATCTATTCAGGGTTTCGAATCATCTTCTGAGAAATGTTGAATCGTCTACTGAGGAGTGTTGAATCATCTACTGAGGAGTGTTGAATAATCTTAAGAGAAATGTTGAATAATCTACTAAGGAGAGTTGAATCATCTACTGAGGAGTGCTGAATCATCTACTGATGAGTGTTGAATCATCTATTGTTGAGTGTTGAATCATCTACTAAGGAGTGTTGAATCATCTACTGAAGAGTGTTGAATCATTTACTGGGGATTGTTGAATCATCTTATGAAGAGTATTGAATAATCTTTTAAGAAGTGTTGAATCATCTTCTAAGGAGTGTTGAGTCACCTACTGAGGAGTGTTGAATCATTTACTGGGGATTGTTGAATCATCTTATGAAAAGTGTTGAATAATTTTTTAAGAAGTGTTGAATCACCTACTGTGAAGTGTTGAATCACCTACTGATAAGTAATTATATGATTCCAATCTTTCCAATAGATGATTCTATACTCCTCATCTACTAAGAAGGCTCGAATCATTTTATGCAGAGTGTGGAATTTATTGAGGGATGTGAAATTATATGCCGAGTGTTGAATTATCAACTGAGGAGTGTTGATTCATCTACTGAGACGAGAGGAATCATTTTCCTGACAGTGTAGATTCGCCTTATTTCATGTAGGATCTACGACTCAGCTACTGCGTAGAGTTGAATAATCTACGGAGCAAAGTAGAACCATTTTCTTGGGAGTTTGACAATCATCTACGGGGAGGAGTGGATTGGTTTCTTGTAGATTCATCTTATTACATGTAGGACTGATAATGTACGACTTATCTACTGCGGAAGGTTGAATCATCAAATACGCTGAAGCATTTACCGAGGAGTGAAGAATCATTTTCTTAGGAGTTTGACACTCATCTACGGGGAAGAGAGGAATTGGTTTCTAGTCAGAGTATAGATTCATTTTATCACATGTACATGTAGGACTTAAGACTCATCTACAGCAGAAAGTTGTATCTTCTACTGTGTTTTTAATCCTCTACTGGAGATCTAGATAATGGCACAATCTGCTGTAGAATACTGTATAGTTTTCTTTGGACTCATTTGGAAACCTTTCTGTGTACTGTTAGAATCCTTTTCTTTGGACTGTTGATTATGTTATGATAAGACCTTTTGAACATCTTTATGGCGACAAATACTTTTGAGATACAGAATCATACGCAGGGAAAAACACACTTACAGGATGAAACCATAAACCATTGGAGGAATTAATACTACTGTTATATGTTAATTAGACGAAACGGAAAAGGGAATACAGAAGCATCAGCAAAGCCATATTCCGAGTTCAAAATCGATTGAATTATGGGAAAATACGAACAAAGGAAAGATTAACACGGAGATCCTTGAAAAAGCCCAAGAATAAAAGACCAAGCGATCTGGAAGAGTAAGCTTGCGTTGCTTATCAGAGACATCCTGTATGAATCTTGGTCAACATCCATGTCACGTCCTCAAAGTGAGAACTTATGTACTATTCTGAACTACAAAATCATTATCTAACCTGTTATATGCAATCATATGAAACCACAATCTTGTGTTAGAAAGAAATAAAATTACGAAGTTCTTGTTTGTATTTGTGTTTATGAATGTATGTGATATTCCGAAGATATGCATGCTTTTAAAGAGCAATCTCGTATATGAATTTACATCCCGTGTCGCAATGTAGTAAATAAGGGTATACTCAACTGATTATGCATTACTGGGGCCATGACATTTTTTAAGTAGTAACAATGTAACAGCGACATATCAAACGCATTATGGTATGTATGGGGATAGTATGTAGGTAAAGGATAATATAAAGAATATAAGCAGATTATGTAGGTAATGATTTATATAAAACATGATGTAGGTAATGATTTATATAAAACATGATGTAGGTAATGATTTATATAAAACATGATGTAGGTAATGATTTATATAAAACAAATTATATAGGCAATGACTTATATAAAACATTAATAAGTCAATGCATTATTACAGATACATACTGTTTTATGTTTTATGTTAGCCTGTCGAAAGTTATATGTATTCAATGAAGATATGTAAAACAAATTATAATAACATCACATTAGGTCATACTGACTTAAAAGCCGCCGATGATAAAAACCCACACTTTGCAAGAAAATCGCAGTAATGTAGACTGTTGCTTAACAACTCGGGAATATAATTATAGTCAATGGTTCTTAACTTCGCTGTTTTACACTTGGGTGGATGATGAAGGGCATGATAATATATCCGACTTGACTGGGAGCGTCTAGAGGTTATACCATGCAGGTATGACATAAGAAATATATCATAATGATTAACATACGGCTGATAGCAATCAGCAACGCGAACAATTATTTTCCATTTAACATGTCGCCTCTTTACCTGTCCTAGTTTTACGTGATATATGGGGTCTGAAACTTCCAGTTAATTCATTTCACAAGTTTTAGCCGTTCTATCAAAAAAATTGGTAAATTTTTAAAATATTTTATCCTGGTTAACTATCTATTATCATGTTTTTTGTTGCATTTCTTTTTAAACATGAAAAGCTGGATCTAAGTAACCGCAAGTATGATAATGGGACCTATAGAAACAAAAATGTAGTAAATCGTGTTCGGTGACTCAATCTGTCAGTTAGAGACATGAGCAAGCTGAAGAATGGAATGCTTTGCGAGTTGGGGGCTTTTCGCTTCGAAACTATCAATCGTATATACAAACAATGAACATGTGTAAGGTAATTTTCCAATTGTTATTAGTTTAACATGCTTGTGTCTATATCCCAATATAATAATAAGTGACCTTATATCCCATCTATTATTTCATACACTTTGTATTGTTTCAATGTTAAGATTTCGAGAGTATATTCAGGTATTTTGACTTCCACTTTAATAATTCAATAATAAATTATAGATTTCCTCAATATAATAATCGTATACGAGAATGCGTTGATTTATCCTGTATAGCGATGGCTCGATTTACTAATATACCAATAAGTACAATTCTTCATATGCATTAAATTGTATACTGTTTTACACAAGTTGAGCTCATATCTGTTAAGCTATATACCTATATGTATAGATGCACAGTGTAGTACACTGTAATTGTACTTACTGGTACATTGTTTGCATAATCCTATACACGGTTTTGTTGATTACCCATTTTGGTATTTCTATTATATAAGAGGTGTCGGTTTATTTGTCCATTGTCAATATCGTTAGCTTCTGAACAATGAATTGTATCAAAGCTCACCCTTTATTTAGTGTATCACAGTATCACAAATGTATAATATTGTATAACATGTGACATGACGGTCAAACTTGAACAGAAGACAACATTGTTCGTATAATTTCAATGGTCAATCAATCGATCGATCGATCGATCAATCAATCAATCAATCAATCAATCAATCAATCAAGCGAGCAAGCAAACAAAGAAGCAAACAAGCAAGAAAGCAAAAAACAGCGACCCAAGGCAATGCAAGCAAATAGTCATCTTACCTGTATATAAGAAGAGATAGTTAACATACACATTCTGTATTAAGAATATTAATACATAATATCGACAAACGATACAATTTCATAGTAATCAAATAAAAAAAAACCCCCAAATTATTGGAATGGGATAAAGATCATGTAAATAGACAATAATTCATCCTTTTTCTTCAAAACGAAAATATCTTTGCGTTGGGCTGCAGAACCACTTGGAGTCCGTACGATGGGTCACATGACTATAAAGCTTCTACATAGACACTTAACATTATAATACACTGTAGAATTATCTCACAAAGTCTGCACCCAATGACACCTTGTGTGTGTCCAATTCTATATGAACTCATCCCCTCGTAGAGCGGTAACCGCAGACTAAGGTCAGACCACCAGAAATGTCAATAAGGGCTGCCGTTAGACAAGTCCCGGTGACGATTACTCACCAGTCTAATTTCCTTTCAATGTTAATTATTGATAATTCATTAGGACAGACAATTTGGGATCCATCCCTTTAACAGGTGCGCCCTCTACATGATCGACAGTCGGCGATATTTGTGGGAGACGGTCTGAATAAATCAACCACCATTCTCCGTTTATTGCCGTTCACTCTTTAAAAGGTTATGTCAATATCTTTTTTGTTACTTATATGCTTCGCTTTCAAAAACAATATTAGCTTAACCATTACTTGTGAGGATTGATCCTATTCAAGTGATTTGCACTTCCTAAACTTTTCTTATTTTCCAAAGTATCGGAATGTACAAAATATAATTCAATTAATTTGCAAACATTTCGCCTTGATTGATCAATCATCAATATCTTTAAAGTAATTTTAAATATCTGCTGATAATAAGCTATTAACGTAAACAAGGTAATACAAAACCCCAAAAAACAAAAACAAACAGAATACCAAAGCGTCAACAAAACCATTATCCGAACTCAAAGTCGATTAAACTGGGAGCAAAAATATGGACAAAGGAAAGATTTACACGAGATCCTCGAAAACATTTCAAGAAAATAAGACGACACACGCCATGTAAATCTAGGTCAGTTCCAAGTAAATGTTATGGCATCAAAGTGTAAACTGAGGCTTCATTCTCAATCACAACAAGCAGGCATACTAATGAGCATATTCAAAAACGTCACTCTTCATATCATACAATGATGTAGAATATTTCTCAACGAAACCAAGATGGCGACCATAAAACTTGCTCATACACATTGTAGTCTTCATCAAATATCGATATCCAGAGCAAGCCCTAGAATAGCGAATCAACTGCAACATGTTTACACAATAGGATGGGTAAACAGGGTTGTTACTATCAAGAAAGGGAAGTTCCCAATAGGAAAATCGAAATTGTCACGTTTATCATACAGTACAGCCTGGTTGTATGATGCCCGTGTTGATCATTATAATTTTGTTAACGCATCGGTATTCTGTGATATTTATGTCCCTCGTTTAATCGATTTTGAGTTAGAATAATGGTTTTGTTGGCACTTCCATGTTTCCTTATTGTTTGTAGATATTTGGATATCTTGGTTTTAGTAGAAAACATCGTGGTAGGTGTCCACGTCGAAACAAAAATGCGCCTCTGAAGCAGTCGTTTAAGCTTCGTGATATAAGAGGCCATATTGTTTTTCCTTCAGTCTGGCAGGTCAGTTATCGTTATTGTCATTATTTGTGTCGCATTTAATTTCAGCATAAACGAACGCTTTGATTGACCTATCAGAGAATACCAAAGCGTCAACAAAACCATAATCCGAACTCAAAATCGATTAACCTAGGGGCAAAAAAGGAACAAAGGAAAGATTTACATGAAGCCTCTTGTAAAAGCACAAGAGAGCACAAGACCAGGTGTTCCGGAAGAGTAAGCGTCTTCTGCTTCATCGACGACATCCGCCATGTAAATCTTGGTCACATCCAAGCAAGCATCAATCCTCAAAACGAAAACATACTTTGTTTCCCTTATTCGACCAATAAAAAAAGTACAGTTTTAATGAAATTGTCGACCGTGGTATTTTTTTCCAAAATGCATCAGAATTCATACCTGTGAAAAATCTGACTATGAACGAATCTTTCTATGAGAAGTTAAAAGAATCATCGAAGTGAACAAAACCATAATTTCAAACTCAAAAAAAAGGAGATATTTACATGACGACCCTTGTTAAGAGTAAGCATCTTCATCGACGACACCCGCAATTTAAATCAAAACTATAAACACTAACAGTAAACAAGCACGGTTTATTAAATATCAGGTATTACACTATATGTAACATTAAGACAATTAACTTCACTTCCTGGTAAGCTATGTCATTGTTTTAATAAATTTTACTCTTTGTTAATTATTTAAGTACTTTTGTATACGAAACACTTTGAATAGGAGGATAAAGATGACATAACACACACGTGTACTGCACCTTTAAAATTTAGCAATAGATAAAGTATGCCGAAAAAGAATTAAACTGCACCATGCAGCTGTTTCGTCCTCCAGGGACTCTTCAGTGATACTAGGGGCCAAAAGGTGGGAATTCACTATTCTAAACTAATGTAGAAGCAGAAGAGTCAGGTGCGTAAAACTCCTTTCATTTATGAATTACGAAGTAAAATTAAACTAGTTCTGTATAATTTCAAATCGTGTACTACGAAAATGTGTATATTGTGGACCATGCCACTACTAAAATGAGACTAACTGTGGCTATGGAGGCTCCAGCAAACCTCGGGGACTAAGAAATCCACAAGCAGAGTCTGCCACCCCCTATCATTAAAGATGACGTAACACACACGTGTACTGCACCTTTTGAATTTAGTAACATAGTTGCAACTGATATTTCGCCTGAAGTGTATTTTCCCGTAACCCATTAAAATGCTGTAGACGTAACCTTTCATTCCAAAAACAATAATAAATCTTTCCTACTCAAATTAGTAAGTGCATAGAAAGTAATTCAACTTCTTCGAAAATGGGATGAATAAGCCATGTGAATTCTTTCACTGCTATAACTACACATACACATACGTTTTCTAGTCGACTTTTATTCTATTTCATAATTGGTATGATCGAACTCAGAAAGAAATAATAAAAAAATGCATACAATGATGAAAACTACTAGAACTTATTTCGGAATACCCAAGCCGGTACACCATAAAAAGAGGTGCCAATACATCGTTATTCATTTTTTATATCACCTACGATAACGATATATTTCCACTACATAATTGGGCGATACATTTATCTTGGATTTTAGACATATCAATTTTATTGGTGTAATCACATCTTACTATTTGTCAGATTTTTTCCGCTCAACAGGGTATCATTGTGATGATGGACAGTTCATAATGTCACAAACAAATCAATTAAAAAGTTGTTACGTAGCCAGTGGTTATTAGTCAATATCCTAATATTATTGAAAAAAAAGAAACCTCAACAGATATTGTTGAACATAAGGATTTGTTTTCCTTGAAGTATAAAGGAAGCTATGCATTTGGAACTTTTGAATTTATATTAATCTTCTGTTACGGAAATCTCAATATACATATATTTATTAATGCTATTTAAAAGAGCAGAGTAAATATAGAGCTGATACATAGAAAACAAATGAAAAATATTATTTGTTTATACAATTATTTACATTGTATGCTCGGACTTCATTTTGAATCCTCTATCTATTGTTTTAGCAAGACTGTTCTAATAACCTTTAAAGTCGACTTACTAAAGGAACATTAATAAAACTTTAATGACTACAGAGGCTATTCAACCATATCCCGTTAAGTATCAAATATATTTCACGAGTATGGCAGATTTGTTTTTTCATATTTTCACGAGTGGGTACCACGAGTAAAAATATTGAAAAAAATCTGCCATACAAGATATAAATCAGTTTCCAAAATACAAGGAAGGCTTTGAAATGTCTCTACAAAGTATGATTTGAGCATTGAACAACGGAAACATCATACACAAATAGTGCGCACTAATATTGGACCTTATATCATTACTAGTGTTGATATAAGATTTCTCAAGTTTTAACAAATTGATTTGGTTTGATATTTCACTCAAAGATGTTTATAAAACCATAAAATGTATATACAGACCCTGGACCGTTTTTCTTGTCCGTTTTAACGGAAACGCAACGGAAACGGAACGCAAACGCAACGGTAATGTAACGGAAACGTAACGCAAACGGAACGGAAACGTAACGCAAACGGAACGTAAACGGAACGAAAACGCAACGGAAACGCAACGGAAATGTAACGGAAACGCAACGGAAACGTAACGCAAACGCACACAAATTGTTTGGTTTTAGCGCAGATAATTCGCCCGATAACGGACTTAAATAGATGTACTTGCTCACGGAAGCGTGTCGGTCTCTGACCCTAACTCTGACCCGTGTTTACCTATACATCGGTCGCGTGTTATTTGCACAGCGGGGATGTACTTATAGGCAACACTGTCCCCGCCAGCAATAAAATGAAATTTTAAACAATGGTTTTCCAACGATATTTTGTGATTACTGGTTTTGGTTTTCATACAAAATTAGATTTCTAATTACGTATATTTACAACAGTACAATACATGTATGTACATTGTAACACCTAATTAGTAAATATATACGATTAAGATACGAAACACATTCCTTTATACGAATTAATAACCTTAAAATTATATTTGATGTCCTTCCTTAGGCTTCATTCCTAATTCCATTTTTTCCCAAATATCATTTTATTATAATGGTCTTGAACAAACGTTGTTAACATGAGCAGTTTTATTGTTTTTAGTCTCGAATTCAAATCTGAACTTAGTGTTGAAAAAATATATACAGCGTATAAACCAAATATTGTACGTTTATGGTTTTCAATATAAACAATAGAAAACGTCCAAAAGAAAAATCTGAAACTTGTGTTGTGGAAAAAAATGTAACTACATATCAATACTTTAAGGGGGGAAATGTTGGTTAAGAATGTTATTCCTTTATTAGTACATCAACTGAAATACTGCAGGTGAAATCTGAATAGATTTTATGTTTTCTTCAAAACATCATTTTCAAATTAAATCTCAAACAGGTATAATTCTTTAATATTCTCTTTGTTGATATTATTTCGTAATTGAAATCCGTATTTATATGAATGGTTTTGAAACCGGGAAAACATACTTACACAACATATCATGTCCGTTGTTCTAATTCATGAGACACGTTTACATTTATCTGAATGATAATTACTAATTCAATAAACATGTAATTCCCCTCTGTGAATTAAAGATTGTATAGCTTTTTTGAAAAGGGTATAAGCACGGACATCATTAATTTTACTAGGTTCAAGGTAATAAAGAACTGTACTGAACTATTCCAAAAACTAGTGGCTTAATCGCCACTAGCATCTGGCCTTTTTCTTTTATTTGGCTTTCTATATAATTACCTATTGTGTGGGCAACCTATTACCTACGACGATTGTTAGTTTGAAGGTAAAGTCTACGAAATTAATACCTGTGGTTTCAGTCACAGGGACCCACACTTGCCAGTAGTAAACATCGTCTCTTCAAAGAGATTAGATACAATTTTGAAAACTCTTATTTGGGTATGCTATATTTAGTTTAGTTTAACAATAGTTTTATTCAAGAATAATACAGTATAATATATCAGAGCCGTATACCAGTGTTCCTCAGTTAACTACGGGACGTATATACGTCCCTGGTTAACTGAATTAAAATGTTTCAAATTGAATAATGTATATTTAAATTACATATACTGTGTTCAGTATCTGTGTCATCAACTGCGTTAATGAGTGTATTGTTTAAATGTAATCAACACGAATATTGTTCTGATTGTGTTCTCCGACATCTTGCACACAGGAATTGTATGAATCATGTTAATCCTGCATGCCGTACGTACTGCATTGAAATGTAAATAGCCCCCACCCACCCACATACAAACACTTATAGGTTTTGTCACGAAATCGGCGAATTCAAGAATATATATATCAGATGTTGGCGAGAATGATACTTTCATTAATATTTGCGAGTCCGTAAATTTTATGCTACTCTATACGTCCCTGATTAAACTATGATTCAGATTTCAAACGGGGAAAGTATCCAGAATATATATGGCTTTAAACGTATACGTCTCTGGTGTGATGAATATTACACTAAAAATAACTGACATTCTCATTATGCGTCCGAATCCTATGGTTTTAGGTATATATAAAGGACATTATAGGTGCAGAGGTCATTTGTATATTTTATGTATAATACGCGTCTGATAAAGAAGGGATGGATTGGTGCTGACAGGAACGTATATAATATGTGAAATTACGCTTTAATTATGATTATAATATCTGTATATCTATGCTTATATATGTTCCATATCAATCGGATTAATGATCTTCAGATAATTTCTTCTTTAAAATCCAAATTGTCTTGTGTTTTCTACTTTTGTCTTTGTACCCGTATTGTAACTTTGTTTTATATTTTATGTACATTCCGTGAATGTGATATAACGTGTTTTTGTGTCTTGATAAAGGGACGGATAGTCTAAAAATGGACAATTCATTTATGCATACTGTTGATACCCAGGTTTTCACATCATCTATAACAGATGATTTGCCACAAAGATCATGTCAAAAATACCGGACCGTCTATCACTGCGACATCGAAACGTCTTTTTATTGGCGGTGGTAGCGGCCGCAAGTATTTCTGGCTAGGCGATTCGTTGCCGTATTTCGCGAGTTCGAAGCCCGGATAGGACAAGAGTCGACAATTTTTGACTCGTGCCCCGTCCGTGCCTCAAACTCTCGATCTACGACACCATATATACTCAGCTTCTTTTATTTCTCTTAGAATGATCTTCTTTTACTTTATAATCATAGTTCTATGTTTCTAGTAGACAAAACTTTCCAACTCTTTTATGCTAACGTAAACCTGAGACGTATATCTCACATATACGTCCCTGCTTAACCACATATTTAGATCTAAGCCCGTGCTTATAAACAAATACTAAACCTAACGTATCGAGACAGTCTGATATCCGATTTACCTGGATATGTAACGATAATTGATGGGTATGTTAGTTACGATGACCATGACCGTCTAAGCTCAGCGGGGGGCGCCCACCCCTCACCGGTCACCTCACTTGCCACCCTCTGGGCATTCTTAGCTCAGTAAAGACCTGCTCATCAGACACGTTGAAGTACGGTTTCTTTTATTTTTTTTTGTTTTTGTTTGAAAAAATAAGCAGGCCTATACACTAATATTATAATAATTGTATACATTTTAACGGTACCGACTATTTTTCAGAAAATTAGGCGGGGTCCGATCTTTTACTGTACATGTATTATGACTATGGGTGGGAGGTGGGGGTGGGGGGGATAATATCGAAAATTGATATACCCCCCTCCCCCCGGATATATTCAAAACTAGTCGTAACAAATGTCCATGCCCATGTGGTTTTAGATGTAATGTCGTCGAAATTTTATATTTCGTCATTATATTAATCGTCTACAAGTACATATTGACTTTGATTTACAATACAATAATTAAACCATCACTCACGGGGTGACAAATCGTGTTGCCTGCAATATTAGCTAGGGCATTATATACATCATCTATAAAAGTTTGACCAGCTGTTCAGTTTGCTTCTTATAAACCCTAAAAACGTCTCTTTTTCTTAGTTCGTTGGTGTAGTCATTTTGATTCAAAATAAAATCCGTTGTCCATGTCATCATGATGAACAGAGCCTTACGAATGGAACCTAAATTCCGATCCAGTTAGAGAGATATAAAAATTTAATTTCTCTCTGATTTGCTATGTGTTTTTAGAATTAAGAGTTAAATATATAAAATCATATTTTTATCGTCAACCATCGGTTTTCAAAATGATGGAGCTGTTCTGAAACAACAACATAAAAACACTTTAAGGTATAAGATGCTTATAAATCATGCTAAGGGCTAAGAGGATGATACATTCGTCCTTTTCTTCTATTAGTGGGATGTAGTGAATTAGTTAGCTTGCTGTTTACAATACAGATCTGAAGAACATGAAATTTTCTAAATTTCGACATGGATACTTCACGTATACATAAAGGTTGTTTTCAAACTGATTATTATGTTTAGATGTTGTTTGTTATTCATTTGTATACAAATTTTCTTACGATAAAACAGAGATGTACGCGTCTCTTGCTAAAGTCTTAACCTATGGACGTAGCATTGAGTATTATAAATATTATTTTAATCATGTTGGATGCGGTCTCCGCCATCATGCAAAATGATATAAGATTTAATATGTATACATATGGTAATCTTGTCTGTTGCATACTGAATAAAATAAAATAAAATAAAATTGACTCAACTCGAAACTTGACTCCCCTTTCCCCCATGCTATTAAGATCCCCGATATACTATCTTCAAGTGTGAGTAAATGGTTTGAGTAGTGAAATTACGTTTGTTAAAAAAATACAATCAAATATTATATGTTTCAACAGAGGCATACATATATAAAGCCTTTATATATATATATCTGGTTGCGTATAAACGGGAGATATACGTCCCTGGTATAACTAAATTTTGTAAATGGGTCTGTATTTTTTACACAATTTATCATATGACGGTTGTAGTTTTTATACTTCTATGATACTATAAAATGTGTGTTCTATGGTAAACTGTAGTAATAGGGAAAAATAACCGGAACGGCTAAAGTATCATAACATAGGTCACATCCATACTTAATTGAGACTTGTGATGTGGACACGTGGAGTCATTTACAATGCATAATATGCATATCATATGCAACGAATTGTTGCCAGTCCTTTCCAGGACCTACAACACATAAACGAGCTGCTTGCTTACCATTCCAGATTTTTCTCTAAAAAAGTATATGAAATCAAAGAAAGTTTATGTGCTGTATCAATGTAATCTGTAAAAAAAATCATATATTCTTTCTGCAACAGTGAAAGAATAGAACGACCTAAGTTAAATTCGTTTTTCTTTCAAGAATATTTGAGGCCTTCTAAAAACATTTCATGGACTAAAGTTGCCTCCTCACCTTGGACATTTATCTTCGGTATTGAAGGCGTCCATGTAATACAGCTTGCCCTGCGGCTATTCCTCACGGGTGCAAAAAACCTCCGTCACGGTTCACTGACCAATTTAATTGGTGCTTGGTTGTCACTTAGTGGCGACTATTGGACACCCCGGGTCCGATACATGTTATGTATACAGCTTATACGTTATACATAGACTCAGTTTTCAATTTGATTAAACACAACTCCTCAGGAATTAAAGAACCAATACTCACTGCAATACTTGTCTCATACCTGCATCTCCATCTTAATGAAGGCTGGCCGTTACTAAACTTTAACCAAAACCTAACGTTCCATGATTTTTTTGTTCAAAGTTTCACTTCACAGCATTTGTATTGTTATATTTGTCATATATATCTATCCTGGTAATCAGCATCTTATATACCGCTATTAATGGATACTTCACCAACGACAGACGGACTGTCGGACTGACAGACGCAAACAAAACATATAATGCACCACCCCATCCCCGTCCACCAGTTTTACCAGTAGGGACCTATGAAGTTAATATAAGCCAAATACATATACAATAACTAACACTTCAGTACATTTTGTCGTTTTCTATTGGCAATTCTTAAAGGAACTATTGCCGTATACATGTATTTCATAGCTAGCAAGGAAACAGGATATTAGTGTAATAATTGCTTGAATCGAATTATGGATATTAATAAATCAATATATGGATATCGACAAATCAATATATGGATATCAATAAATCGATTTATGCATATCAATCAATAAATCGATTTATGGATTTCAATATGTGTTCAAGATGTGGTATTATGGGCGCGGGTGGGGAGGTGGGGTTGGGGGGGGGGGGTTGAAAAAAAACAACTCCAGTATGTTGGTCATTCAGATGAACATTTCTATTAACGCAATAGGCGCATATATCATTAATACTGAACTTAAATATAAGTCTTCCCCATACAGTTATATATTTGAGTACGGAGAAGGATCCAGAGGTTTTTTTTAAAGAGTAACTGTAGGCCTAGTGCAAATAGAAACGGACATTATCAGATTCGTTGTGTCTGCATTAATACTTCGAAATCGGCCGACTGGTTACAATGTTACGACAGGTTGAACTTGGGTTTTTTACCTGTTTTGCCACAGGCTAATCAAGCGCACCGCTAACCGCTGGTAGTTGTGCACACGCATTGGTGACGTCATAACGGGAACACAAGAAATTGGGTCCTTCGCATACATCTATAATATACAGTGACGTGCCAAAAGTCTTTCATCTTTTTTGCTATATATTCTTGTATTTCCAACTTTTTTTCAATGACTTTTCCCAACTTTGTTCATGGATCAATTTTAATGAAATTCTGTGTACACATTAAGAATGGTAGTAGTTCAGCACATTCTGTATATCCTTCTTCTCGATCATTCAACGTCCTATAGAATTCTGCTTTCGCCAATAACGCCATTTAATCCAGCCTTAACATCTAAACTAACTTCTCCATTAGGGACGGTCTACGATACCTACATCTTACCTCGATATTAGGGACACCCTATGATACCTACAACTTACTTTACATGAGGGACACCCTACGATACCTACAACTTACCTCTACACCAGGGACACCCTACGATACCTACAACTAACCTCTACATTAGGGACACCCTACGATGCCTTCAACTAACGTCTACATTAGGGACACATTACGATACTTACAGATTACCTCTACACCAGGGACACCCTACGATACCTGCAATTAACCTCTACATTAGGGACACCCTACGATACCTACAACTAACTTCTACATTAGGGACACCCTACGATACCTACAACTAACCTCGATATTAGGGACACCCTACGATACCTACAACCTACCTCTACATTAGGGACACCCTACGATACCTACAACTTACCTCTACATTAGGGACACCCTACGATACCTACAACTTACCTCTACATTAGGGACACCCTACGATACCTACAACTTACCTCTACATTAGGGACACCCTACGATACCTACAACTTATCTCTACATTAGGGACACCCTACGATACCTACAACTTACCTCTACACTAGGGACACTTTACGCTGCCTTCAACTAACGTCTACATTAGGGACACTCTACGATACCTACATCTTACCTCGATATTAGGGACACCCTACGATACCTACAACTTACCTCTACATTAGGGACACCCTACGATACCTACAACTTACCTCTTCACCAGGGACACCTTACGATACCTACAACTAACCTCTACATTAGGGACACCCTACGATACTTACATATTACCTCTACATTAGGGACATCCTACGATACCTACAACTTACCTCTACACTGGTGACACCATACGATACCTTCAACTAGCCTCTACATTAGGGACATCCTACGATACCTTCAACTAACCTCTACATTAGGGACATCCTACGATACCTACAACTTACCTCTACACTGGTGACACCATACGATACCTTCAACTAACCTCTACATTAGGGACATCCTACGATACCTACAACTTACGTCCACATTAGGGACACCCTACAATACCTACAACTAACCTCTACATTAGCGACACCTTACGGTGCCTTCAACTAGCCTCTACATTAGGGACACCCTAAGATACCTACAACTAACTTCTACATTAAGAACATCCTACGATACCTACAAATTACCTCTACATTAGGGACACCCTACGATACCTGCAACTAACCTCTACATTCGGGACACCCTACGATACTAACAGAATACCTCTACATTAGGGACACCCTACGATACCTGCAACTAACCTCTACATTAGGGACACCCTACGATACCTACAACTAACCTCTACATTAGGGACACCCTAAGATACTAACAGAAAACCTCTACATTAGGGACACCCTACGATACCTGCAACTAACCTCTACATTCGGGACACCCTACGATACTTACAGATTACCTCTACATTAGGTACACCTTACGATACCTACAACTAACGTCTACATTAGCGACGCCTTACGACACCTACAAATTACCTCTACATGAGAGACACCCTACGACACCTGCAACTAACCTCTACATTAGGGACATCCTACGATACCTACAACTTACGTCCACATTAGGGACACCCTACAATACCTACAACTAACCTCTACATTAGCGACACCTTACGGTGCCTTCAACTAGCCTCTACATTAGGGACACCTTACGATTCCTACAACTTACCTCTACACCAGGGACACCCTACGATACCTGCAATTAACCTCTACATTAGGGACACCCTACGATACCTACAACTAACTTCTACATTAGGGACACCCTACGATACCTACAACTAACCTCGATATTAGGGACACCCTACGATACCTACAACCTACCTCTACATTAGGGACAACCTACGATACCTACAACTTACCTCTACATTAGGGACACCCTACGATACCTACAACTTACCTCTACATTAGGGACACCCTACGATACCTACAACTTACCTCTACATTAGGGACACCCTACGATACCTACAACTTACCTCTACATTAGGGACACCCTACGATACCTACAACTTACCTCTACACTAGGGACACTTTACGCTGCCTTCAACTAACGTCTACATTAGGGACACTCTACGATACCTACATCTTACCTCGATATTAGGGACACCCTACGATACCTACAACTTACCTCTACATTAGGGACACCCTACGATACCTACAACTTACCTCTACATTAGGGACACCCTACGATACCTACAACTTACCTCTACATTAGGGACACCCTACGATACCTGCAACTAACCTCTACATTCGGGACACCCTACGATACTTACAGATTACCTCTACATTAGGTACACCTTACGATACCTACAACTAACCTCTACATAAGCGACGCCTTACGACACCTACAAATTACCTCTACATGAGAGACACCCTACGACACCTGCAACTAACCTCTACATTAGGGACATCCTACGATACCTACAACTTACGTCCACATTAGGGACACCCTACAATACCTACAACTAACCTCTACATTAGCGACACCTTACGGTGCCTTCAACTAGCCTCTACATTAGGGACACCTTACGATTCCTACAACTTACCTCTACACCAGGGACACCCTACGATACCTGCAATTAACCTCTACATTAGGGACACCCTACGATACCTACAACTAACTTCTACATTAGGGACACCCTACGATACCTACAACTAACCTCGATATTAGGGACACCCTACGATACCTACAACCTACCTCTACATTAGGGACAACCTACGATACCTACAACTTACCTCTACATTAGGGACACCCTACGATACCTACAACTTACCTCTACATTAGGGACACCCTACGATACCTACAACTTACCTCTACATTAGGGACACCCTACGATACCTACAACTTACCTCTACATTAGGGACACCCTACGATACCTACAACTTACCTCTACACTAGGGACACTTTACGCTGTCTTCAACTAACGTCTACATTAGGGACACTCTACGATACCTACATCTTACCTCGATATTAGGGACACCCTACGATACCTACAACTTACCTCTACATTAGGGACACCCTACGATACCTACAACTTACCTCTTCACCAGGGACACCCTACGATACCTGCAACTAACCTCTACATTCGGGACACCCTACGATACTAACAGAATACCTCTACATTAGGGACACCCTACGATACCTGCAACTAACCTCTACATTAGGGACACCCTACGATACCTACAACTAACCTCTACATTAGGGACACCCTAAGATACTAACAGAAAACCTCTACATTAGGGACACCCTACGATACTAACAGAATACCTCTACATTAGGGACACCCTACGATACCTGCAACTAACCTCTACATTAGGGACACCCTACGATACCTACAACTTACCTCTACATTAGGGACACCCTACGATACCTACAACTTACCTCTACATTAGGACAAACCTACGATACCTACAACTTACCTCTACATTAGGGACACCCTACGATACCTACAACTTACCTCTACATTAGGGACAACCTACGATACCTACAACTTACCTCTACATTAGGGACACCCTACGATACCTACAACTTACCTCTACATTAGGGACACCCTACGATACCTACAACTTACCTCTACACTAGGGACACTTTACGCTGCCTTCAACTAACGTCTACATTAGGGACACCCTACGATACCTACAACTTACCTCTACATTAGGGACACCCTACGATACCTACAACTTACCTCTACATTAGGGACACCCTACGATACCTACAACTTACCTCTATACCAGGGACACCCTACGATACCTGCACGTAACCTCTACATTAGGGACACTCTACGATACCTACAACTTACCTCTACATTAGGGACACCCTACGATACTAACAGAAAACCTCTACATTAGGGACACCCTACGATACCTACAACTAACCTCTACATTAGGGACACCTTACGATACCTGCAACTTACCTCTACATTAGGACAAACCTACGATACCTTCAACTAACCTTTACATTAGGGACACCCTACGATACCTACAACTTACCTCTACATTAGGGACACCCTACGATACCTACAACTTACTTCTACATTAGGGACACCCTACGATACCTACAACTTACCTCTACATTAGGGACACCCTACGATACCTACAACTTACCTCTACATTAGGGACACCCTACGATACCTGCACGTAACCTCTACATTAGGGACACCCTACGATACCTACAACTAACCTCTACATTAGGGACACTCTACGACACCTACAACTTACCTCTACATTAGGGACACCCTACGACAACTACAACTTACCTCTACATTAGGACAAACCTACGATACCTTCAACTAACCTCTACATTAGGGACACCCTACGATACCTACAACTTAACTCTACATTAGGGACACCCTACGCTACCTACAACTTACCTCTACATTAGGGACACCCTACGATACCTACAACTTACCTCTACATTAGGGACACCCTACGATACCTACAACTTACCTCTACATTAGGGACACCCTACGATACCTACAACTTACCTCTACACCAGGGTCACCCTACGATACCTGCACGTAACCTCTACATTAGGGACACCCTACGATACCTACAACTAACCTCTACATTAGGGACACTCTACGATACCTACAACTTACGTATTCCTCATCCATTAACCCAACCCCTCCCCCTCTCCATCACTCGTTCATACCCAACCTCATCCCAATCTCTTATTTCTTTCATACTCAGTACAACCTCTTAATATGCAGTTAAATACTTTCCAAAATTATGTCATAATGTCAAATTAATGTTTAGTTAATCATCTACTTATTGAAACGGATTAATATAAGTTTTTATAAAACTTGTTTCTGATCCTATTCCTTCCGACTGAAACACGTGTGTGTGAATGTACATGTATGTGTTTTATTTTGGATGTAGGTAAACAAGACATGACTGCTTATTGGTGAAATTTAGAGTTATGACACACACACCGTACTTTTGCGAGACGCTTTCGTGTACTGTCAGCTCCAGCGAAAACAGATAGAAATACCAAATAGATGGAGCGTATCTTTTCTATTTTTTTTTGTTATATTTTCGGCCACCTTTGCAAAATCACTGGTGGTGTATATAGGGTCTGTTGGAAGAACTCTTATCCATTGTTCAACGCGAGTAATTATCAAGATTAATATCACGATTATAATGAACTCATAATGGTCAAAACGGAATCAGCGAAATACTTTACATTACGCATTAGACGGAATGAGACCCGGTACAATGAGGTCATAATCACTTTCTTGAAAAAGAAACATAAGATAAAATCAGTATCAGACTAGAAAAGAAAACTTATAATGAATGTATTCAGAATTCCAATCTCACATTTACATGTACGTCCCTGGTGCACGATACAAGTTTCTGGGTGTATATTCCTTTGTATATATTACTGTATTTTTAACATGTTTCTGGCTACACGTTGCTGGAAGCAAGATACAGTTTAAGGATTCATGTTACTGGGTACAGTGTAACTTGGTAAATGTTACAGAATTCTTAATTCTGCATACGAGTTACTACAGGTACAGGTTATCGTGTACATGTTTCTGGCTTCAATTATGTTTGCAGCGAGATACAATTTAAATGATGCAGGTTACTGGGTACATTGATTCTGTGTACGAGTTACTAGTAGCAGAATACAGGATACAGGTTACCGTGTACATGTTACCGGGTGTTGGTTACAGACTTCATATATGTGTCTGGATACAAGGTACTGATCCTGGATACAGGTTTATCGGGCCAGCATCACTAGGTAGGGTACATGTATGTGTTTCTTTGTACAGGTTTATAGCTAAAGAGTACGGGTTTCTTGTTCTGGGTACAGAGTACTAGGTACATGATTGATACAAGTTTCTGTGTAAAGATTCCTGGAAAGATGTTGCTGAGTAAAGGTTAAACCAGTTACACTTTATTACGCTACGGGTTACCTCTTACAGGTACAAGTTATGCAGTGTTCAGGTTTCTTTGTATATGTTACAGTTGTCATGGTACTGCATGATTTCAAGCTCCTTTGAAGGATTCAACAGTGAGGTATACCGGTAAATATATTATCATCATAGGTTAGACTACAAAACTCAAATTAAGATAAACCAAAAATCTAAATAATCTAAAAAAAAAAGTCACTGAAAAGATATTTTGCATAGAATGCATTTTGCATATCAGAATCTGAGGTGATGAGCCTGCGGTCACCTGCGGTATTTCTGGTGGCAAAACTGGTGCCAGCATGCGTCCAAAAAGAGCACATTTTCTCTTGTTTAAGTTTGATGAGTCTATTTATCCTTGTGTAACGTGGTTTGGTCAGGGCTTCAATGATAAAGATACCACAGCTTCGCAGTTATTTTTTTGCTTCGTAGATAATCTGTTTGTCGAAACGTCGTATGAAACGAACAATAATGTGTACTTTTCCCTCCCTGGGAGCTTCCAAAATATGCCAATTTGAGATGACAGATGGAGTCAGCTTTACATTCAGTCTCTTACTCGGATGATTTGTCAGCCCCCATTGATATGAAAAGGAAATATACTTCGGACATATACACGTATATATGCTCCAGAATATCCATGATAGAATTCAAAGACGCATTCAAAAATGCCCTCAATGGTCATAAAAGCTATTGACCATTGAGGGACATTATCTTTTATTCCCCAGTGTAATATTACTCTAAGCACATTAGTTTTGGTCCAAAACTAGCTGTAACAAATTCCCAGGTCCCTGTGGCCTGCCCCTTCGCAATTGAGACTGACAGGTACCTCAGATCGCATATACCTATAACATGTTCATATTTCCATAAAGTTGGGAATGAAAAACTTTTTATTATCGAATGTAAGCTGAACCCCGATACAAGAAACTTGATAGTTTGAAAAAAAATGCAACTTCTAATTTTGGTTTTACGATGGATATTGATGAAAAATCTATCAATTTAACTAAAAATAGCGATCTCCAGACAGACATAGAAAGTAAATGACTAAAGGAACTTATTCAATATTTGTTATCGTCCACATGCTATGACTCAAATAATATTGTATGCAACGATTCATGTTAAGATTTAAAATGAACAGTGTTTTAGGAACTATCTTTACGAAATTAATTTGTGAAAGGGATCTTATGAAGCGTATGAATTATGTATTTTAATTGTATCATAAAAATGCATGATCGATGATCTGTTTTAAAAATATTATGAATGATGTATTAAAATAAAATATCTGAAAGTATTTTATAAATCATTTTTTCTGACGAATATTATGAATTATGTATCTTAAAGTATAACATTGCCTCATAGGTCAAACCAGGGACGTATATACGTCCCTGGTCAAACCCTGGCCAGATATTAATTGATTTTATTGTATTATAACAGTATGTGATCTCATTTGTGAATTAATATGTGACACTTGAATAAATAACTATTTTAATTAAATGGTACATCAATGTTACATACACTCTACATGGGATTACTAGGTCCTAGTGTCTATGGCATTGAAACATCGAACGCTATCACCACCAATGCAAATTACCCAAATAATTAGATCCAGCCCCTGTGTCACTCGAACCTCACAGGAAGCACCCACGCGATACACATAATGGCGAGCGATCTGGATGTAAATAAAACCCGCGATACTACAATAACATTAACGAGAAAGTACACGAACACACAAATACAAAGAAAACAAATTCAGACATACTGTTTAAATGAACTCGGCGTCAAGATGCACGATTCAAACATATCTTCAATTCAAATTAACGAAGTGGTTTAACAGTGGCATTACGTAAAAAAACATTAGTTACGCATACGGTGATTATGATTTAGCTTAATTTGATTGCGATATTCCGATGAACAGAACGGTATCAGTATGATTATGACAAGTAATTATTTAGAAAATATCACCTGTATAATTATCCTTTTATATCGGTTGATTCTTATTATATGTCAATTCATTACACCGGGGTAATTTAAGGTACATGTATATCGTATTCTTACATAAACCATAATCATCACATGCCTAACGCACCAAAAACGGTGAACGAAAACGCAACGAAAACGCAACGGAAACGCAACGAAAACGCAACGGAAATGCAACGCAAACGGAACGAAAATGCAACGGAAACGGAACGAAAACGCAACGGAAACGCAACGCAAACGCAACGGTAACGGAACGGAAACGCAACGCACTTTTGGTAAAGAAAAACGGTCCAGGGTCTGTAAATTGATGATAATATAATCGTACCGCATCTTTTGTAGCCTATCATGAGCTTTCATGTCGTCATTTCAAATTACTATTTTGACAAATCATTATTGTTTAGTTTAAATATAACTGTAAATGTACTCGCATTTTAACGTACGCTTCTTCTTCTATTTTATCAAACTGCACATCTATCATGAAACGGCAGAGGTTTTAATCAGAGGGTATAAAACAAAGGTAAAAACAAAGATAGCAGATATAATATTTCACTCTAGTATCACAGGTCCGTGTATATAGGGTTACATGTGTTCAGGATACCTCCTGCCTTTAAATGCCTGGGAACGCTAAGTAGGATCCGTACTTGTAGATACTAAGATATGCTATCGCGAATTAGCCACTTTCATCTCTTAAATCCATTTAACTCTGTTAACATTCTGCTTGTTCTGAAACTAAAGTGTTCGCGGAGAACCTCCACAGTTAAATGTTTGAATAGTCATGTTGACATTATACAAATGATTCCGGGACAAAAAGACAAAAACATTGCGATGTTTCCTCTCCCCTCTGTCTGTTATTCTGAAGTGTGTAATCGGCCATTTGTATCATGAATTGACGGTTTCTGTACTCATGTGAAATAAGTGTCCCGTTATTCGCTAGGGTCGCCTTACTTCTATAATTACCCCCAACAGATCTAGATCATCTCTTGATCGTTTACTGCGCATTGTCCAGTCAGCAAAACACTCTCCATAACATATATATGGACGTTTTTCTATAATTCAAATTGGCTGTTTTATTCACTTGATGTAATTTTACAACATGTGCAAGCAACTAACAGGTTGGTTCATTACATTTTAACAGCTGAGTTTGTTTTGTGAAAATTTGACATTCATCGTGTCAAGTTGACAATGCTGGTAGGATGAGACACCAAGTCAATCAGCGATCTGTGTAAAGGTTTCTCTACTATCGAGGACACATCTTGTTGCTTTCGGCCATTCCCAAGTATCGAGGATACACTAACTACTGCTCAGTTAGAGGTTAAGGGGTCAGACAAATTTGCTCAACATAGCGGGGTGAACCGACTTTTTACTTCTTATGTCAAACAGTCACTTTACCAAGGAACGTAATTTCAAAAGAATTGTTCGAACGGACGCTTGAAAGAATATCACATGTGATTTGAATCGCTTTATTTTCATATCTGTCCACCGAAACATTACAGCACGGATCCATACTTGTGCACACGTTTTAATTGAGGATATAGCTATGTTTACACGTGGTTTATGAATGGTCAACAATAGTTGATCAAAGTTTTAATGTGTTCCTCTTTTTCATTTGGATTGAAGCATGGACGTCATCAAAGAATGTGGTGATTTCAGGAGTCGTTTACTGAAATGTGTCTAATTTAAATGTGAACTGGTGAATTATTTCATAATGTTTTGTTTGTGGCATTGTTTTAACTGGATTTAAAATGAAAATGAAGGTGTAGAATACAAAAAAAGAATCCATTTTTATCAAAAATTATGATACATATATATATATAAGTTCGTTTGGAAAAGTTTATTATATTTCGTATTGGACTTTTGCAAGAAACATGGTAA
The DNA here is from genome assembly GCA_947623455.1 of Mimachlamys varia. Taxonomy (NCBI): domain Eukaryota; kingdom Metazoa; phylum Mollusca; class Bivalvia; order Pectinida; family Pectinidae; genus Mimachlamys; species Mimachlamys varia. Next base: position 45,488,035 of record OX392539.1, read on the forward strand.
ATTCTAGAAAACTGGAGTTACAGTTCTACCTGTATTGGTTAGCGTGGAAAACCGTCATATATGGATGCTTCGTCTAACACTTTTCGACATCGACTGTTATCTGCAATTGTCTGTGCTATTTCCATTATATATAACGTTATCGTCATCTGTGGTGGTTCCTAACCGTGGATTCTAAATCAAGGAGTGTTCTACAGAATCTAGCACACAATGGTAAGTGGAAGTGAGACTGGGGCGAGTTTTTTTTTAATTTAGATTTATTTTTGCTATAAATTAATTTTGTTTTAACGTATTCAGTAATGAAAGGCGCATTTTACGACAGAAGTTGATTATATTTTAGTAAAAAACCTCTACCTACATCTAAGTTCTATAATACAATGTGAATAGCATAATTTTTTTACCGAGAGCATCAATCTAAATTCTATTTCATTCTGCAAGTAAGCAAATTGGAAATGAACATTTAAAAATAACAAAGTATAGACACAGAACCAGATTTGTGTACTCGACTCACGAGCTGCGCCGACCGGTGTTTAAGCCGTTTGTACATAAAAATATTGCCGCAGGCAGTATACTCTGAAGATGAAAGATATTCTTAACAATAACGGGTCTTTAAATTGTTTTTCATTTTCGAACTAAAGTTTGTGAAAATTAACTACAAGTGAAAACAATGAAATTCAATCTGTCCTTGTTAAAACTATCCAAAGATGCCACGTCGGTCGTATTCCTAAGTTGTTGTAATATCATTTAGCTTTACTGTTAACTCACAAACGGAATTTAAGCATAAAGTATATTACTGGTTTCAAAGCATTGCGTGTGACAGTAATGGTTTGTTGGCCCCAAACCCTGGCTATTCAATACTGGAGGTTTTGCCACAACTTTACAAGTCTATGATAAGCGGATGAATAAATTTCTTCTCAATTATAGCTACGTCAATCAGCACAGTGTATAATACACTTAAGTTGAAAACAGTATATTTTTAGATTCCAAAGATTATAAAAATGGATAAAACATTTTGCCATAGAGAATTGATCTTAAAGCTTACCTTTAGTCGAGTTGATGACCCATTGTGTGACTACTGTGTACAAGTGTAGCTGCGCGCTGGCGTGTTAGTCGACAGATTAGGCGCTATGATCAGCGTAATTGTAGATGGTATCGGCCCATTAAGGGGAAAGATTTTCAGATTCAAAGCTACGTTTATGAACACGTCTGTCTTTACAAGCGCCCGATATACTGTGGGCGTTACAAGTTTCAGTCCCCCTTTGAAATAAATACTAACAAATATTCAAAGTGTTTGATACAGAAAAATAACTATAGATTTTTATTTATTTTTTCTTCAATGGAAAATATTTGATGTAACAATTTGTATGAATCAGTAGTCATTTATCCAGAACAAATCCTGGAGATTTCAGTCAATTGAAAATAAACTTAGCATTCATGACCGTCTGCTCAGCGCCAGCACGTGGCCAAAGCCTATCGACAATACGGGAAAGGGACACCGACGGCGACTATTATTTTGGTCTTATCCAGGAGACACTAAGGCAGCTAGTCGCATTCACGCAAGTAAATTGGCTTCCCTCTATATTACAAAAGATATCCTAAAACTCAGTTAGATAAATTCCATCGCAAACGAAAAAACTGGTTAGCATCGATAGCCTCTATGTTTGTGTGTAGGTGTCAGTATTTGACAGTAACAACTTATAAACGATTGTACATCAAAGGGTAAATTAAGTCAGAAAAAGAAACGGTGTATATTTCTTTCCTCCAATTCGTCGGGAATACACTCTTACATTTCAGGTGGCGTGCAGCGTAAGTCAATGTCTGTGAAGCTACTTTGGATAAACAAATGGAGGGCGGGAAAGTTTGTGGTCGACACCGGCGGCAGTAAGGAAATAATACAATCGAGTGTGTTTAGTTCAGCTTCCTATAAACTCTAAGGAATATTATTGGGGAAAATGTTTTGAACGTTTCAACGAATCACTGATGTCAAGCACCTTACTGTCACACACACAGAGGAAATATACCTGCAGTCATCTTCGTTTTTTTCCTTCTGAGCACCCCCTAGGCCATTCAGCGATTGATAACAGAAGAAGACGAGTCATTGATGGACATAGCCCATCATCCCTAGCGAACAGGGCGAAAGTCAGCAGACGACATATAGTTTGGCGGGTAATTAATTCCACATGAGTTCAAATTAAAAAAAAGTGCAGAATGAAATCAAGTATGAAGTGGACTCTTCTCATTTCAGGTGAGTATTTTGTTATCTCAAGTTTAAATACCAGGAAGAAATCTCTTTATCGTGATTTTCATTTATGCCATGATAGTCATGAAAAAAGAATGTGATTTTTAGTATTGTTTTGATGTTTTAGGTCCTTGTGGACGTCTATACCGTGACAATTACTGTCAAACGGTCTACAGGGCTTACTAATGACCCTGTGGGCACATAAACTGATGGGGGCACGACAGTGTAGTGTAGTCTTGTTGGAGTAGGCTGTTCTGGATAGTGACTGATAACGTAAAACAGTTAGTTCATCATTATAAAATTACAGATATGATTGTGACGTTTTTTATAACAAACAAAAAACCCGGCTTCTGTTTTTGTATAACAAGAATGTACAAATTGAAATATGTATTTTTCTATCTTGATTTTAAATTCATGAGTACAATTCCATCAGTTCTTGAACATGTTACCAAAACTGGGTATTATTTTATATATCGTTGAAGTATTTTCAGTAATAATTAATTTCATTATATCATTGTTATTCCTAAATGATCATTTGACATCAGTGTTAATTCTTATTGTTTTTCTTTTTTCTTTTAATTAATTTCAAACATGTATAAATATACACTTGTCAACAAAAATTACAGGACTATGCCGCTTCTTGACTGTTCGAATCTTATTTTATGAAAGATCAATTGATTCTTAGTTAAGTGGGCAATATGATCGTTTTCAATCTCTCTATACATTTTAAAAATTATTTTTTGTTTGACCTGTCAAATAATTATTGATATGATCAAAGGCTAACACTTAAGTCACGAGTTGCTGTTAGTACCCCATTCAAGATATTAATTTCATTTAATAAGACATGGTTACATATGTTATCCAATAGATCAAGTGTAATATTGTTAGACATACTATTCAATTTTATTGGATACAATACGGTATCTGATCTTTATAGAAAATGTCTACTCAATCTACGATACAACACTGAAGTAAACCTAATTTCCTTCGTCGCATTTTGAAATAAATTTTGTTTGATAAGTAAAGGGAACATATGCTGATTAATGTTTATTTTGACTTGGTACGGCGAGGTACAACATGATTGCATTTTTCCTAATAACAGTGCAATAACTTACTATACTCACAGCAACTTACACCATAACTCTTGTTAATTCTCCTGTAATTCTTCCTATTCACACCATTATCCCTAAGCTATAGTTGGATTGTTGATTAAGATAGGAGATAACCTATTTATATAAGTATATTAACACTTGTTTCTGTCTCCCATTCACTTTGTAACTATCACGCTTGTATCATGTTATACTTGTAAAGAATTGTGAATAAAACTAAGTTTAAAATACACACAACAAAAGTCGATACTCATCAGATCAAATCATCATATTCGTCGTGTCATGGTTATTATATAAGTACAATATACATAGCTATAATAATCGTTAATATATGACATTGCGATACTTACTTTACTAGTGCTTATAGAGACATCCTTATTCAGAATTGGGGTTGGTTCTTGATTGCATCTTAAGAATAGTTTAATGCAGAAGTCTTTTATTTTTAACTGGACTGTGGATAATAGTTTTTATTGATTGCCAATTTTGTCTTTTCTTTCTTCTTGTTGTCTGTGTGTAACCTCTTTACTATTTCATCAAAACTAATTGTCACAAAAAAAGCTGTTTAGAACACGTCTTAAATCGATATTTCAAGGAAGTATGTATAACTGCTGATGTTTTGTTTTCTTTTGGAGATCCCGGATGTTTTCTTTTTCTTTTGATGTCATATCTGTTGTTGGCGTCCTGGCATCAGTTGCTTTCTTATCAACACATGTTGTTTTATCTTCACCTGTTGTTTAGTTGTCGCTTTTCTATTGATTGCCAATTTCGTTTTCGTCCTTGTAGCTATTTGTGCTTTCTATTAAACATTTAAGGCTTCGTACTTTAACAGACAATAATGTTTTTGCAGCACCTTACATGTAAATTGAGTTTTCTGTGTTTAAGGGATGTTCTTGCTTTTCGCATAAGCGGTTTCCAGATTCCTCTATCTGTGTTTTGGAATACAATGTTTCATTAAGGAAATACAGATGATACCAAGGATATTTGAAAAAAATAACGATTTATCATTTTATTTGAATATATATTTCAATACACTTTGTATATGAAAACATGTACAAAACTTTGCATCATTTGTTTATGAAATACTAGGACACTTGAGGCAAATTATTTAGCAAAACAATATTTTACAGCTGTAAACACAAGACACATTTTAGTTTGGTGTCCATATTGTGAGTTGAGCAATTTTTATAGTCACCAGATGTGTCTCATTGAGAAAAATTTTGTATCTTAGGTGTTATGAAGAGGGACTTTTTGAGTATGCTCAATAGTGTGCTTACATGTTATGATTGATAATGATGACTCGGTTATCATGGAGGACTTGATGTTTACTTCGATTTGACCATGCTATACATGGCGGGTGTCGTCGATGAAGCAGAAGACGCTTTTTCTTACGGAACACCTGGTCTTATTCTCTTGTACTTTTACAAGGGTCTCTGAGTGAATCTTTTATATTTTGCTCCTACTTAAACGATTTTGATTTAGGATTATGATTTTGTTGACGCTTTGGTATTTTCTGATTTTGTTGCATTATTAGGTTAAAAGAAATGTATTAACTTAAAAGTTGTTTCCATTTGTCTCACTTTCAACTGTGTACTTGCTGTTCGGATGTATCTTTTTTTTAATATCATGTCTTATTTTTTATACCTCACGCCAAAAGAACCGTGTTTCTCCAAAGATTATCTATTTTAAAGAAAGACTAACTTTAATGCCTATGTGATAACACATATTTGCGTTAAACTATGAGTGAACATGGGTTATGAAAACTATGCAACTAAACAGCTGGAAGTTTGGAAAGAATAATTTAAACATAATTCCCAATCATTGTTAAAATATCTTTACTTGTCTGCATGGTAAAAAAAGACGGATTTTCTATTTGAATATACGTATATATATTGATATACGTATAACAAAATTTCATGTTACATTAGAACACGCTGAAAATTGCTCATCTTACACACGTGACGTAATAATTGTAGACTAAACTGCATACGTGCCTGTCTGACCTGCCATTTTCGGATGCACTCTCTAAGAATTTTTTTATATTAAGATAAATGCAGATGATACACGTTTAATGATAAATTCCATTCTTTAGTTTCGGAAGACCGATCGAAGTAGACGTTCATACAAAGCCAAATTTCAAAATAAATGATTAACAACAATATTTACAGCAGTATAGTAAACTTTATGTATGTCTGTGTTAAAAAACATTCTTATTATTTCTTAGTCTATATTATTTCATGCTGGAATACGGAATTATAGTACATGAGTATAGACTTTTCGAAATTGAAAATATGTAAATATTTACCATTATCTTTCTGACGCCTCAATCCAGATAGTTTTGAACTTGATAAACCTTTTTTTTTTCATTACGCAATATTGTGATCTTCTGATAAGAGAATGATACGATTAATTTTAAGCTTATGTTATTACCAAAACCAATGATTTGTAAATCAGATTAAGGAATATCAATCACATAGGACATTCCAATGACAGAACAACTTGATAATCAGCAGTCATTTATCAAATGCAAGAACATATCCATTCTATAATCAATTCCCTGTATCTGAAGCTGGCATAAATGCAACCATTAAGGATATATGTTCTGTTAAACATTTGCAAACATAGCCCATTTATATTTATGTGAATATTTGGTGACATTAAAAATATAGACATCTTTTGGAATATGCTACTCCCATGGCAATGAATTCTAGCTGAAATGAAACGTGTTGATTTAATTGCATATTGCTGTTTGTTTATTTTGAAAGTATGGTAAATGCATTTGAAGATATTACTTAGAGTCTACATGCAAAATAATTGTAAAACAAAGCAATTATTGGAAATACTACCAGTCATTTCTAGTCATTGTACAATTATATATTTTTAAACTATGTACACTATCACACTATGTCTGAACCCCGTCACATTATATTTGAACACTGTCACACTATGTCTGTACACTGTCATCTGTGTATGCACACTGTCACACTATGTCTGTACACTGTCACAATATGTCTGTACACTGTCACACTATGTCTGTACACTGTCACACTATGTCTGTACACTGTCACACTATGTCTGTACACTGTCACACTATGTCTGTACACTGTCACACTATGTCTGTACAATGTCACACTATGTCTGTACACCGTCACACTATGTCTGTACTCTGTCACACTATGTCTGTACACTGTCATACTGTGTCTGTACAATGTCACACTATGTCTGTACACTGTCACACTATGTCTGTACTCTGTCACGCTATGTCTGTACACTGTCATACTGTGTATGCACACTGTCACACTATGTCTGTACACTGTCACACTATGTCTGTACACCGTCACACTATGTCTGTACACTGTCATACTGTGTATGCACACTGTCACACTATGTCTGTACAATGTCACAATATGTCTGTACACTGTCACACTATGTCTGTACACTGTCACACTATGTCTGTACACTGTCACACTATGTCTGTACACTGTCACACTATGTCTGTACACTGTCACACTATGTCTGTACACTGTCACACTATATCTGTTCACTGTCACACTATGTCTGTACACTGTCACACTATGTCTGTACACTGTCACACTATGTCTGTACACCGTTACACTATGTCTGTACACTATCACACTTTCTTTGTTCACTGTCACACCATGTCTGTACATTGTCATAATATGTCTGTACACTGTCACACTATGTCTGTACATTGTCACACTATGTCTGTACACTATCACACTATGTGTGTACACTGTCACACTATATATGTACCCTGTCACACGTTGACTATCAGCTATCCATCTCTGCTATTACCAAACTGACTCTTATCCGAGAAATCGATATAAGCTAAAGTTGTTATCTGCATTTGCCCTAATTTATCAATTTCCATCAAACAATGTTAATTTCTCCATTCATAATCAGCCATTTATGTAGATGACATTCCTCAAAACACACTATCCTAACTAAAAAGTGATTGAGTTTAGGATAGACGAACACAGGAATATTAACACGTATATCCTTTGAAAAGTAACAGAGAATGATGCAGGAAGAGTGAGCTTCCTTCGATTCATCCACAACAACAGCTCTATACGTGAATTCAGGTCTAATCCAAGTTAATATTTTGACCTCAAATTGAGAACCGATGTCTTGTTTTAAATATAACAAGATGCTTAGTGGTACATGTAAACTGTCACTGTTGGTCATAGATGCAGAAAAGTCTGCTTGTCCTTGATTTCATGTTCTGAAGGGTCCTGCTTAATCTGACAAGAAAAATGTAATGTCATGATCATCAATTCCATCCCTCCATATCTCATCTTCCCCAAAACATGTTGTCCATAGCTCTTAATTACCTATATAGACTTAAAACGTACATGTAATTATATTTATGAATTTTAAAGCTGAGGTGATCACCAAATACGGAACATTTAGCACATTTGAATCAAACGACCTGTGGCCGGTTTTGAATATGCTCATTAGTAAGCCTACTTGTTGTGGGGAAGTAAATAATGTTTTAGTTCTCTCTTTGAGGACGTGACATTCGATGTGCCGTCAATTAAGCAAAATACGCTTACTCTTCAGGAACACCTGATCCGTTTCGCTTGCACATTTTCAATTATTTCTGTATAAATCTTTCCTTTGTTCATATTTTGCTCCTTATTAAATCGATTTCAAATCAGCTAATGGTTTCAGTGACGCTTCGGCATTCTCTGATTTTGTATTTTTTAATTCCATTTTAAAGTTTAATACTGTAACGTATGTTGGTCTGTCTGTGTATTAACTTCATTGTTCTCAACCAATATCACTCAACTGTTAACTTGACAAATGAAGCATAATTATTGCAATGGCACATGTTTCTAAGGGTATCATTTTAATTAATACAACACACATATGTCAAATAGCATCAACCCTATCCTCAAATTGATGATTGATGTTCATACATAAATATAACTGGATAGTTCGGGACACATAAATTTGAGATTAATTTGTTTTCAAGAAAGCAAGACTTGTTGATATAGGCATTGAATCAAGTAACCTGTAAACCATGTTTAGTCTTTATTGATTCTTAAATGATTTTTTTTTAAAATATGACATATTTTCCTCTATGCATGGTTACAATAAAGACAATGATAAAATAGTCATAGATGAAACGTTTACGATATGTTTTAATGATGTTTTCCTGTCTGGAACACATTCCTAGTCACGTAGACGTAGTATCGGACATGATCATGTCATTAAGTTTACGTTCCTATTTGTTTTATCTCAATACTTAGCCGACATTGATTACTCCTCATTTGTCTAGTTTTAAGAGCTACTTGTGTTAAAAACATAAAAACACACTTAACCAACTTGTCCCGCCAGACTCTCAGCTCACGCAGTTATTTGAAAAATGTAAGTTAATAAAAAATGCGTATAAAAAATTGTAGGGACCATTTCGTTTGTTACCAATTTGTCCTGTATAGAATGCATCAGATCAAACCTCTTCCATTACATGCAATAGCAATTTATTTAGAAATATGTTATATATATATATTTGTATATAATGCTTTTATACATGCATATTGTCATCATACAATATATATCTATTCAATTGTACGAGGGATCTTTTTTATATATTCTAGTAAATGACATAATTATCTAAAAAAATACTCTTTAATAGTTATGCTTACATATAGATGTAAATGTTATCAAATCGTTGTTCATATAAGCAAATTTTAATCCAGTGAGAATGTGATTTTAGGAAATACATTTCTAATGTAAATCATCAAATCCCCATGAGGGTAATTGTTTCCTTAACTGTTATTCCGCTTTTGTATTTTAATGCATACAAACTATTTTTAAATATAGTGGATTAATATCAACTACTGTAGTGTCTCTATGTATTTAATATATAGGATGCCTTATTACATATGAACGACGTTTCCCAATAATTACTTGATATATTACATATAAATCTGATATATAGTTAGAGTGTGCCAAATGGAACACGGGGCCGCGATGGCCGAGTAGTCAAGGTGTCAGACATTCTACCACTAGCCCTCCATCTTTTGGGTGCGAGTTCGAAACCCTCGTGGGGCAGTTGCCAGGTACTGACCGAAGTTCGATGGTTTTGATCCAGGTACTCCGGCTTTCCTCTACCTCCAAAACTTACCACGTCCTTAAATGACCCTGACTGTTAATAATACGTAAAACAACATAAACCAAACCAAACCAAATGGAAATATTCTTACTTAATAGAACGCATATGTTGTACACTAGCTAAATGTTCTGTTTATAAATGCAATAGCAAAAAAGTGCCAGACGTTTCTGGTATTGTTAATGTTAGTTTCAGGAAACAGAATATTGATTACTGTTAAACATTAAATTTATGTATATGCACGTAGTAAGTATAAAAATTTTACTCGTTAAGTTGCAATTATAACTTCAAACAAAACCGTTAAACTGTTGTCAAGAGTTTTCACTGTATCTCTATGGGCTAGGAGCTTGTGATGGTCGAGTTATTGTCAGTTAGTACCATCGTTAGGTAGGTGCAACTTTGGATAAATGACCTGTTTATTCCTGTCAAAGACTTTTATTATCCTTTTTACACTAAACCTAGGAATATGTTATGTAACTTAGCTGTAAATTATTTGAACGCAATTTACTCGAATAAATCTCCGCGATTTATGATTTTCTTTAAATAATTGCGGTTTGAAATATTCTGTTTTCGGTTATCAAAACGTGTGGACGGGATCGTTAAAATGTTACAAATATATATACCAATCACCTTTTAAAGTTTGACCGCGGCGATTGGAGTGATGACGTCATATGCATGACGTTGAACATGTAATAAGAATGATTCTCAAGATGTGTTTGAGTTATTTTCAAGCATAATTATACAGAACCATAACATTAAATGGTTAAAGTATATCTTAAACATATCTTCAAAAGATGTGATAAAACGTTAGAAAACGAAGATATCTATTAAAGAGGAGGGCACATATTTATACAACGCAATATATTCAGTTAGTTATGAAATTTGTTCAGTCACACATACTTTTGCTATCATTCCCCATCTCTTCAGACTCTCGTCTATATTTGATGAAGATGGAAGTTTTTGAGTTTGCTTGTTACACAAAAAGTAGTGTGTTTACTTGTTTTGATGACAATGATGACTTAGTTCTCATTTTGAGTATTGATGCTTACTTGGATGTGACCAAGATTTACATGGCGGTTGTCGTCGATGAAGCAGAAGACGCTTACTTTTCCGGAACACCTGGTCTTATTCTCTTGTGCTTTAACGAGAGTCTCCAATTAAATCTGTCCTTTATTGCTGTTTCCCCCCTAGTTTAATCGAGTTTGAGTTCGGTTTTTGGTTTTGTTAACGCTTTGGAATTCTTTGTTTTTTTTATCATCAAGGTTGCGATTTTCCTCCTCCTCTGCCATGCCTAACGCCTTTTGTTGGTAGACCCTTATGTACTCAATCCAATGCTGCGTTAGTTTACCTATATCCGTGCTTTCCCCCAAATCTCGTTTTCCAACAATAATACATCTGTTTACGTCTACACCACTTAATTAGTTGTCGCCCTTCCAATTGTTCTCGTTATTTCTGTAGCTCATTCCTCCCTACAGTCAACTGTTATTTCATTTTTCTGAGGCGAGATGCATTTCATCAATTTAGTCGGCTGCCCGAGTACCATACACTCTTCTCAGACTTCCGTTACCTTCTTTGTAGTTGTTTAAATTTCTCTCCATGGGAAGCATCCCTTCCCATTGCTCCTTTTATACATACTGTACCAAATCAATCGTTTTAGATCACCACTTGGTTGCAAACGAGCAGTAGCCACGCACTTAGTGTGGATCTGTCTCTGTATGCCAATCCTTCTATTCTTACTAAGGAAGCTCTACATTTGATATAGCCCCTTTCTAGCTATGGCCGTTTCTCCATCGATGTGGTCGTATTTTATCCCTTTTCTGTATTTCAATTTTCTTCTTAATAATAATAAAATGGTTTCGTATCGTTTTTATTAGGTTATTCGTCTAATATTATTTCTTTTCTCTGTTATTGTTTTTTTTCTCTGATTGTCATTTTCTCTTTTGTTATATCTTTCTTCCTCATAACCTTCTTTTTTTTTGCACGCGTCCCTCAATCGCTTTTCCAATAATAACAATTACTTATCATCTTTCATTTTGGTTCCAAATTGACACCCTACAGCTCGTTAAATTGATAGCAATGCCATGCCATGCCCTTATTTTGCTAACGTGGTTCTCTCTTTTTCAAAGATCATTTATTATTGGAACCTATGGTTGCCATTTCTTTTTCTCCAATGTTTTTTTTGTCTCCTTTTTATCTTCCACTAGCTTTCTTTCTTACATGCCTTTCTATCATGGCCCTCCATTGTCCATTGCCCTTGCGTTTGGCTTGTTTGCTTTATCTTTTATTTTTCTATCATGATTTTATCCTTCTCTCCATTTGCTCTCTTACATTCTCTCACTTCTTTCGTTTCTACTGTATTTCTCTACAGCTGTTATTTCTGCAGTTTGTTAGCATCCGCTTCCATGCTTCATTTCTCTTTGTGGTAACATCTGATTTTCCTTTCTATGACTATCCTCCCTTTTTACCCTAGCTAGCAACTGATATCTGTCATCACGTTCCCACTTTACAGAATTGCATCCATCCTCGCTTCAGTTCATTCGCATCTATGTCCTGTATAACATTTGTCACTCTTCCGTATATATATGACAAAGTCCTATCCAAGTGATTTCATCACAGTTTCCACCATCACCATTAGTTAGCCACTGATATCTGACATCACGTTCCCACTTTACAGAATTGCATCCACCCTCGCTATAGTTCATTCACATCTAGTGTCCTGTATAACATGTATAACATTTGTCACTCTTCCGTATATATATGACAAAGTCCTATCCACGTGATGTCATCTCACTTTCCACCATCGACATTTCCCGAATATTCTCCCTTCATTCACAGATTTGTTTCCCAGTTTACCCGTTCTAAATTTATGTGCCATCCTCATTCTTGGTGATGTATTTAGGACAGACAGGTGCTATAACACAATAGGGGAACGTCATCATTTAATGTCTCGTAACAATGACGCAAATTGATAACGTCATCATTTTCAACGCAAATTTTGCGGAATGTTGATGATTGCGGGAATAAGGCGGCTCACATTATCTTTTCATTTCTAACTACTTTTGCAAGTATGAGAGAATCTAATCTTACGTGAGATTGTTCCGTCAACACTGATATTTCAACTCCGGTGTTAGTATTTGGCTGGCCAGCAAAACTCTTACACTCGTGTTAAGATATTTTGTCACCGGAACAGACCCACTTAAACTAGCTAGGAATTGATTCACTATTTGAGTTAGAGGGCAACATCCTATACCGTTGTCATAGTTTTAATTATGGCGTCACTGGCACTTGTTGCCTTGATGGGAAAAATAAACCAGATTCATTTGTCCTAGATATGGAATTATTTCTAGAGGGAAAACTCAGAATGCCCGATTGATATTTTTTTAGTTGATTCAAATAAATATAACTTGTAAGGAGACTTCTATTAATATGTCACTTATATCGCCACTGTTATCGTCCCAACAACTCCATCGCTTGGTGCCATGGTCGCCCCTCGCTTCACTGTTTCAACACCACACCAATGTTAACACGTTTGGAGGTACGCTCGACCTCCCCTTGCGATGTTCACATAACGTTAAGAACACGTGTTTCTATGATAGTATCTAAATTTCCCCGAGCCTTTTCTCAATACATCACAAGACGATTTTAGCTCAACATGATCCAATAACAATTGATCCTGTGGTGATCAAAACACACCAGCCTCGACACAACTATTAACACACACTTTTTGTTTATTTGATTTTTGTCTCCATTGGAGTGCATGTTTATCTAATTTCAATCAATAAGTCCGATAACTTGATATTCTTTTAAGTATTGTATAGTGGTATAGTTTTGAATTCGCTGAAATGAAATTTGATGATATTTCGTTTCGTAAAATGAAATTTTTTATGTATTTCTTAAGATTTTATAAATATGGATTAATAGGATTTTAATGTATAATAAAGCTTGCAATGCTTATTACAAAAATCTCCTTTACGTGTTGTGTCTTAAATACAATTCCGTACACACTTTGAACCTCCTTTCTTTATCGGATTGTACCCAAGCGTGAGGCAATCGGCGGTGAAGTGCCCAGACAATCGAGGCTTTGTGTATTACGCATGACGATATAGCAGAACCTTGTGATTTCGATAGCAATGGTGAACCATTATCACGCTGTTTAAGATTAGATACTATCACGAAATAATTATCATAAGATGGGGTTACATGTATTGATTATCCCAGTGTTACTATTCGCAAGGAAGTCTGAAGTTTAATGTGAACCAAAAAGGTGATTTGTTTGAGATAAATAATCCTTTGATGTCACGTTGACAGTTTTATAGACCATTTACCTATTTAACACAGCTTGTTTCGTTGACATTTCAGGACAATCAACGCTTTTTCGCTTTTATCTTAAATTTGGCATTTTACTAAGGCTAATATTGATATTTAAACTCAAGGAAAGGTAACCATGTACGGTATCGTATAAATTATGTATTTCCTCGGGGAGCTGATACTGTACTAATAGTCGCATGCGACCTTTCAATACCACCCAGATGTTACCATAATAAACCATACCTCCCAACTTGAAAGTTGATTGACAATATCATTATTGCCTACTTTGGTGGCTGTTTTATTGTGTGAATAGAAAAGGATTACACGAAAAAATAAGACAAAAGGTATCAAAATAGTTTGAAGGATTAAAGAAACTAAATTTTATTGCAAAAAGACTTTTGATGTTTGAATACGTATTTAAAATTACACTTTAGACAGAGATTGTGTTGAAAACGTACTAGGTAGCAGGGATCATGACTCAAAGGGTTCATATTTAGTACAGAAAGGTAACATAAATACCATTTAAAAATTGTTTCTTGATAAATAAGATAAAGATATCAGCTGATGTTGTTTTATTAAGGTTTCATCCACAATCTTAGTTTCTGACCGTCACTAAAAGCACAAGTCTTACTCGTTCCATATCAGTTAAATTTAGCACAATTTCGATTGTGTCAATGAAAATGACTATACAACATAACCTCATGGGTCTGATTGTATTCGTCCATCATCTTGTTTTTTGAACATTAAGATATTGCAATTCGATTCCAATCGTTCACTCCTCACATCATTTCCCACTGTAAGATTCACTTTTTACATGTTCTAAAAAAATCAGTCATGTTGATATTCTCATCGAAAGTATTGGTTTTCTGTGGAATAACCAACAAAACTTTAAAAGGGCCAGAAACTCGCGAATAGCATTCTCTATAATGTTTAGAAAGTAGTTTTGGTCAATGCTTGGTAGACAAATACAGATCTACAGAGCGTATTTGTCTGCATTGTCTGGAAAACATTGATGAATTGTTGTTCGTCCTTCTGAAATATACTTGAATCAGTCATTTAATGGCACAAAAAATGTCAAAGATTTATGAAATAAATCATATCATCATATTTTACCTGTTGTAATGTTCCACTGTTTGTTTTCTTTATTTCGACTTTACACTGATATCAGCTTGTGATAAATATAAATACCGTTGGCTGTGAAATAACTGAAAGGATCTTATATTTACATCTGACGTCATTATGTCATTCAAATAGGGTTTATCCAAGATAGTTTCATTAACATCACATACTTCGGTGTCATTGTGTTCAAAGATGACGTAACACACACATATGCTGCACCTCTTAAATTTATTAATAGATACAGTATGCCAAAAAATGAATTAAACTGCATCATACAGCTGTTTCGTCCTCCTAGGACTCTTCAGTGATGCTAGGGGCCAAAAGGTAGGAATCCAAAATTTCTAAACTAATGTAGAAGCAGAAGGGTCAGGTGCGTAAAACCCCTTTAATTTATGAATTTAGAAGTAAAATTAAACTAATTCATTTAAAATCTCAATAATTAAATGAATCAATTGTACTGAACTTGCAATTTTATTCTTGCAGTTTTTTTTTCTATAAACTATTCAATGCATATCAAAGAGCATGCATAGCTGGGTATTTGAAAGTTTACCTTGAATACATCAAACATCCCATTGTGATTGCAGGGAAATATCTTGATAGAAGTTATTGCAATGCATGACTAAATCTTTTGCCCTGTATGAGTGACAGCTCTAAATATATTTGATGATAAGCCCTTACATGATCCAGATAGAAATTCCAAAGAAAGAAAGTTAGAGCAACGTACATGTTATTCGTTGTATAAAAACGAAATCTGATTCTTCATAAACAAAGATAATGGAAGTTGTTTAGGAGTTCGAGTGGATCGGGAAACACGATGTTTCGTCCGTCAGAATAAACATACAAGTCACTTTTTCTAACCAGACGCGTAAAAACAAGAGAAAATACAGCAATGAACCTTCTTCCGTGTTGACAGCCCGAACAGCGAATATGTATGGTACTTGACTGCATTTAAATTTATGTGTGTTTTTATTCTGACCTGTAAGCTCCAGGTATATGGAAAATCTGGACTGAGAATGTTGTACTTCGATTAATTAATTATCTCTGAATACACTGTCATTTTAAGTACATAAAGATTACAAAATAAGCCTTGTAAATCGAGATTTATTCTCATTACAGAACAAACTATGTTTCCATTTTAAGTGGCTTTCCCCGAATAAAAATAAAATAAAATATAAATAACAGTTCTCAATGATCTTAACCAGTTGTTCAAACTACAACTGTATTTGCTAATCTAATTGGCCAACATTTTATTACATGGAATAAGTAACGTGATTAATTTAGTTCATAGTTTAGAATTTTTTTCTGTATAATTCGTATAAATAAAATACTGATTACGACATCAAAAATAAACTACGTACATAAGCAATATAATACAGTTAGGGAGAATATTGTAGATAAGGGGGGTTTTATGTATTTATATAGACTAGTTTGCTTTTGTGTATCAATACGCGTTTGCATAGATATTTCTGGTAATGCAAATTAAAAACACCCACTTTGTGAACACATAGGAAAATCCAGTAGTATCCAATAGTATATGAAATATGACGTCATCATTATAAATTATACGCCGAGCATTTCTAGCATCCTAGAAGTATATCAGCCAGGGACAACATTGTAAAGGATTTGCCTAACTCTCCAAGAACACTTTTTCTATAGCAATATGACAAAGCATTTGCCTAACTCTCCATGAACACTTTATCTATAGCAATACGACAACATTTCAAATATAGGTAAAATACTCTCAACATTCTTTGCGTAAAATATGCAAGGTGTTTCTATCATTTGCTCCATATAACAGTTGTTTCACAATATTGTTAAGTTTTTGCAAAACTGTTCGAGTTTTCTCCGAGACCGACACGAGCACGACAGCATTGTAACTTATTTGCAGGGTACCCTGATCATTATCGAGATGTAACAACATTGCAAAAATATTTTTCAGTCACTCTTTGACATGGTTTCGTTAAGACAATATGAATATCTGTGCGAAATTTTAGTAACGTTCTTTATCTTATACATAAAAGCGTATTAATGAATACTGTCACTGTTATCTGACTGACCTCTGAGTAATAGATACAGTATGCAGAAAAATTGAATCAAACTGCATCATACAATGTACAGCTGTTTTGTCCACCTAGGATTCTTTAGTGATGCTAGACTAATTTACAAATCACACTTGTTTAGACACAACTCAACAGTATCAGGGATGCTGTTTACACTATAGTGTATATGGACATCAATTCATTTTTTTTTCCTTTTAACAGATTACAGGATGTACTTCCACTAAGAAAATATATGTTGATTTTTTTTGTGAAATTGTTATAAGTTGTTGATTCTTTTATTCTTGTGACACTCCTACCTGGCCCTAGCTTAAATCGTTCTTTGCTCGGAGTTGACATGGATTTGTATTGTTGGTGTCGTCGATGCTTGTTCTTCTGGATCACTTGGTCTTGTTCTCTTGTGTTTCATCATGGGTTTCCTTGAAGATCCTCTTTAAGTTCATGTTTTTCTTTTGGATTATGGTTTTGTTGACGCTTCAGTGTTTCTAAACCTTTTTTTTCAAAAATGCAGCACCTAATATTAAGATTTATACTGAGTTTGTTTTGTACACAAACAGGAATTGAAAACTTAATTTGCGAGCTTTCGAAAACGTCTGTTTCCTTTGTCAAGCAAAGAGTACAATAGCCAAGTGTCGGTGTTCTGACCGCTGAAATCAGCTCACTATCCAAAATAGGGCGAGTTAGAGATGTCAGCTGTCGAACGTAGCGCGACATTTCGTCCAAATGTACTCTAATACTACAGGTAGACAGAGGGACGGGTAAGATGTTTACCCATTCCGACTCGTATTGGATGTTAAAATAGGGTCATAAAGATGACTCAACCGGTGTCCCCCCTCGTCTCTGTTCATTGATTCCACTTCCTTCCTAATCCATATGGATTCAATTCCTATTTGTGTACAAAACAAACGCAGTATATATAATTCATAAAAAATTGATGATTCTTATTTCTAATATAATATAGATTGTAAGTCCTCAGCTAAGAATTTTAACAGGGATCGACTTCATGAATCCAGTCAAAGTTTTCCACAGATATTTTCGCTTTGACTGCTGGTTGGGTGATGCGTCGTTCGCATCAACACGTGGCTGACTGGAAACCCATACTTCTTCTCATTATTTATCAAGCTATGTTTTCTGTTACATTTTATAGCATCCACGTGCACTTGTAAGCCAGTGCTAGACTCATTCTGAAGGACAATTGTTCCATATAATATTCAACAGATCAGTAAGGGTCACATGATGTTGTTATAGATAGGCTTTGATACCTCAGAGGAAGTAGTGTGAGTGATATTTTCGACACCTCTGTTGATAGAGAATGGCACGTGTCTTTAAATAATGGATTTAAGAGAAACAGTCTTCAGAAGCTTGCTGCTTTTAATGTTTGTCTGATAAACTCGTATCAAACTCGTATTATCTTATTAAAAAACGGAATTAAGTCTTACGCCGTGATGATATTCCAAAACTGCAATTCTTAATCGATTTGATGGGAATCAAATAGACTCTGGCACATCTATGACCAGGTATTAAACAAAGCATACCCGAATCGGTTTCGATAGTATATTAAATGGGACATATTTTACACCTTCGATAATAAAACAATAGATAAGCACGTTTACAATATAGCAAACTAACTATTTTTTTTTATTTCGAACTGACCTACATGTTAAACATTAAACAAGAGTACATACTTACGACCAACATCAATGCCACTTTGTAAACGTCCAGCTGTTTCTCAATGAGAAACGCGTAACAAAAGCAATTTATACGAACTAAAAAAATCAGAGAATACCAAAGCGTCAAATGTGTAAAAGGTTAGGAATGGAGAACTTTAAAAGATATACAAGTGTATCACAATGATTTCAAGTTGAAACCATGGGAGTTAATTAAAAGGCTGTGGTAATAAAGATGAAGATCCCACAATCGGTGTGGCAGGTTGATTTGGGACGCTTTCGTATCCCCAAGTTGACGCCACAAAAGCGACAAGTCGGTAAGATCTGTTTCCACTTTTTACACTCATAACTCGATATTTTACCTCATTCTGTAAAGGTCCAAAGATTATTCGCCTTTTACGATACACAGATAATGTTATATTTGGTATAAAGACTTTTACAGGTACGATATGTTTGCCCTTGTGAAGTACAAGAGGATAAGACCAGGTGTTCCGACGACACCCGCCATGTGAATCTTGGCCACATCCAAACATTAAGTCCTCAAAGTGAGAACCGATAAGTAAGCACACAAATGACCATACTCAAAAACGTCCATCTTCATATAACACAAGGATACACAATATTGTTCAATGAGACAAAGATGGCGACCATAAAACTTGCTAAAGTTCTGATCAACCTGCATCTCTTGAATCCCTGTGAAGTAGGTTTGTTTGTGGGAACCGACAAGTTTTGTTTCCCCTTTGTCTACTTTCTATTTTAAATCCATTGTCTTCTAAAAAATTGCTTTGACATATTTTTTGGAATAATAGCACGTATAGAAGGGAAAAACTACAACAGGATACCTATTTTTCCACAAAACCATTGGGAAAAAAAACTAGGGAAGCGTAAGCGTCTTCAGTTTTATGGATGATACGTATTAATGTTTGTTTCGCTTATTTGTTTTTGACTGTTTTGTTGTTCATCTATGTATTTGTTTATCTGGCGAAAATATACTATAAACTATATAACATAACAAGAAAATGTTATTTATAATACAAACACATGTTCTATTATCATTTTCAGTTTTCGCAATCATTGAAAGTTTGGCCGAGCGTTTAGAAGACAATGTTGTTCACCTGGACCTTCGCAATGGTGTTGTCAGGGGCTTTAGCAACCATATAGCATTCATACATAAACCCACAACGAGACCAGGAAGGTCATGTGATAAACAAGTTGTTCTAAAATTAGATTTTTCTGGTCCATATAAAGAGGCCAAGATTCTGTTGGATTATGCGGAACCCCCAAGACTATGGACACTCGATATATCGGACTCGCCGACTGGTGATGGTTATGGCGGCGACAACGGAACAACAAGCAATATGGCGGAAACTCAAATTCACAACAAGCAGTTTCGTATTTATGGAAATAATCTGCCTGGTCACATGGACGCGTCCGCAAACGGCGGACTATTGATAACTACAGTTGATAACTTTATACGGAGGGGAAGTACGGCGAAAATCAGTATAAGTGATGAGCGCGTGGAATGGAAATCTGGACCGCACAAGGATAATATAAAATCGCGCTTTCTGTACACGTTGCGTGGGCAACAGCCGCTGTACGGGGCAATCGATTATAGTGTGTATGTTGGACTCAACCGGGTTGTGGCGGGAAACTTCAGAAGCGGAAGTGGACTGTGTAGCGCCACAATTGCTCTGCATTCGTCAGGTAAGTGATTTATTTATTTTTTTGTTTTTGGTTTTCATTTTTTTGTTTTCATTTTTTTTTATGAAACGTTACAAATTGAGTGATTTATGGCATGTAGCTAAAACTGGCCCCTTTTCCGTTTCGAAACAAATTATAAAGGATACAAATGTATGTACTTATGTCATAATTCTACGAAAGTTGGTTACGGTATTTAAACATAACTATTATTGAACAAATATTTTGTCATTATTCTTCTCAAAAATCCGTGTTTTTGTCTCGCAGAACAGATAAAGCAGTTATGTAAAATGATAAGGGGTGTGTACCAGCATATCTGTCGTAGTCATAACCAGCTATGCAGCATACATATGCATCGTTGTCTCGAAGCATAAAATGTTATGTAAAAGTAAAAATATAATCTTGAATCTGTCGTGGAAAGTTATTTCATTGATAATTTTTTTCCTTAATTTCGTTTGGGATGGAAACCAAAGAAAAGGCAGATAGTTTGGAGCATAATAGAGCCGAAAAAAATGGCCAATTCCTTACCATTTCGTACATTACCTACGCTAGATAAAGGTAACGGGTCAGTCATCTGAACGACACACGTGAATCCTCTACTGGTTGTGTTGTGTCGCTAACTTCTACTCTGCCAAAGAAAAACTCGTACGAGGTTTAAAGTTCTATTAATTAAGAAATGATCCAGCTTTATTTACAGTTGACGTCTAGAAGTACTGTTTAAAAATGTTTTGGCAAAACATGATGTGTTGACCAGAAAAACACTTTGTGTAATGATTTATGTTTTAAGCCTAGTCACTATCATACGTTACTGTGTAATACTAAATAATTAGATAAAAAATGTGGTGACCAAATTAGATATATCATTATATGGTAGTGCACAGAGAGGCCGAACTAATCTTGACCGTCTTGAAACAACCTAAGCCATGTCTTTCATGGTTTCCAGACGACATGTCTGTGATTGTTACTAAAGTGTATTATGACGATTGTGGTTCACATTGTGTATTACGTCGACTGTGTTCTATGATCGCGTTGTTAGGTTAACTGTGTTTTATAATATCGTTAACCTGTTTATTTCGACATTGATATATAATAGAATTATGCCGTCTTCTGGGGCTCTAATTTGATGACTTTGGTATATAAATGCGCAATTACCATTATCACATAACTGACTCGTTCAGTCATGTCATACGTCCATATCATTTATATGATAAAACACGTGTGCAATAGCATCATTATGACGTCATCAACAAATGACGTCTTCGTGACATCATATGATTGTCTCGTTAGTGAAAATCGTACCGTCTTTGTCTTGAGGATCAATTTGAGAGTTTTTGTGAATTTTGTCATAGATATAAGTTATGTGACAAATATAATATTGCACTCGCGTCAATGTAATATAGCATATATTGAATACGTTAAATGATTTGATCAATTCCATATTACATCGACACTCATGTAAGATTCTCTGTCTATGTTGGCATATACATGTATTTAATCTATGAGTGTGCAATATCATATGTATAATTTTTTATCAATGGTTACAAAAAATGTATATTATATAATTACGTCAAATATTGTCTACGTTTGCGTTTTTCTTCCGTTGTGGTCTGTAATTGTGTTATTTTCGAATTTTGCCTGTGATTGTTCTGTACATGTTATGCCCACTATAGCCCTTGTGCTGCTGTCTCGTCCAATACGTCAGATGATTGACCTCTTGACTAGTTATATAAAAAAGTGTTTCTATGTCAATCTCTGAAATTCGGAATGTATCCTTCGACGTCTTAAGGACGTTGACGTTCAATTAATATGATCTGACATTAAAATATGTTGGTTATCTTTGGTTTAATCTGAGGTATAGATGCAGACCAGCGGACAATATCATGACGTCTGTTTGGCGCCATGTTGCCCTACGTTACGTCAACGCTTTGCATGTCGCCTCAGATAAAATGTAACACGCGTTATAATTTTACGTTAATCATAAAGGTGATTGTGATTTTCAAAAAAGCTCTTCCAGTATGTTAACATACAAGGAAAAAAACCTTAATAAAGTGGCAAAAATGACATGATCATGTATAAATGTCAATATAACCATTGAACGTCTGTCAGATTGTATTTATTATCGATATGAATGCAATCTGGATGCAAGATAAATATTCATGTTGTCCTAACGGACGTCATTACGGAGGTCAGCCTTTTTATCGTGCATCCAGATTGCATTCATATCGACAATAAGTACAACCTGACAGACGTTCAATAATTAAGTGGTATCACTCTGAATATGGTATAAGAACCATGGTATTGCAAAAAGAACGAAATGACTACTTGTTAGAGAAAAAATTGTTTTTGCTTTGTATTCTGCATGGACATACTATTTTCTGATTTCATTAATTGTTGATTTTCGTATTTCTCAATGTCGAATGTGATCTCTGATTTATTTTTATGTTGCGTCTGTCCGAATGTATTGTTCCCTGGTATCAGCTCATATTGGAGTGGGCTATGAAAGATCTTTGTACTCAAGAGATGGCAATGGACGGCTTATTCACTAAACAGACAACTGTTTCCAATCTGTTCTTGTTTGCGTTACCAAATGTACATAATACGAACTACTTCACTCCATTGTAACACAAGTGTAAAAACAACTCGTAATATTTATATAACCCTGTGTGTGTATATACCTCCTAGTTCTGACTGTAACATGGAGAAGATCCAATTCTCGAGCCTTAATTTAAACAATATCTGTGGAGTGTTCATATGTTTAGTCTACAGGTCGAAATCGTTTTTGATAGCTTGCCGATAGACTTATAGACCTGCTTCCGGTACCAAACTAAAGAAATACCTGTGGTGACAGAATAGGGAGTTGCTTATCTTTGCGGTTATTTTTGCTATATTATCATGTTAGATTTCGTTGATACAGTTTGTGGATCTGCACTCTTGCAGCAATCTGACTTTTCAGGATTTCCTGATAGATGAGTAGTACAATAAACAGAAAAATAAGACCAATTTGTAAACAAATCGTCATTCGAACTCAAAATGTAAACTATAGAATACATTGGAAAACACAGGAAAAGTTGTTGGATTGATTCCATGTGTTTGGAAAGGGTAACCGTATCTTGTTCCATGTCGATAACCAGAACCATGGTACATTTGTACATGATCTCCTCAGTGTGTTGTGAGAAAACAGAAATGTGTGTCAAATGAACATTTACTATTAATTTAAACTGTATTATCGAAGTATAATATTACTACTGACAATATTTCCAAAAAGGATGACGTAACACACCCATGTGCTGTTATTTTTAAATCTAGTTAGATACAGTATTCCGAAAAAATGAATTAAACTGAATCATACAGTTCTTTCGTTCTCCTAGGACTCTTCAGTGATGCTACATGTAGGGGCCAACAGGTGGGAATTCAAAATGTCTAAACTAATGTAGAAGCAGAAGGGTCAGGTGCGTAAAACCCCTTTAATTTAAGAATTTAGTGGTAAAATTAAACTATTTCTGTATTTCAAATCAAATCGTGTACTGCGAAAATGTGTATATTGTGTACCGTGCAACTACTCAAATGAGATTAACGGTGGCTATGGAGGCTCCAGCAAAACTCGGGGACTAAAATTTCTGAACTTACGAATTCAGAAGTGGAATTAAACTAGTTCTGGATAATTTCAAATCGTGTATTACGTAAATGTGTATATTATGTACCGTGCCACTACATGGGAGGTACTAATTAACTAACCAATATTGGAACATTAATTTCGTTTGCAATTATTACATGTGATATTTATATAGTCATTCATCTTTAAACAATTCTATGTTAACAAGAGAAGTTTTTCGTTTCGTTTAATCGTGAAGATAGACTAGAAACTTTGGTGAATGGTGGTAAATTATGTAATAATTATAATTGTCAATAAAAATAATGCGTGTTACCTACGTAATGCGTGACGCACGGATTTCTATAAATAACTTTAGACACGTGTATGTTTATTGCAATGGTTGATTAACTTAAGGTAAGTAATGCATTGCACTGTCAGGTAAGATATAGTCTCCCATTGGTAGTTTTATTAAATGTTTCTCTAATCTATACAGACGTTTCGCTTTTAAAACGAGTTTCAATTTATTTTACAGAATAATAATTGGAGCAATTCACAGGAAATCATTTTCATCATGTTAAAAACCCCAAATACATAATACGATGGTGTGGTCGATGTATCAGAAAACGCTTACTCTTCCGGAAAACCTGGTCTTTTTCTCACGTATTTTTGTTCATATTTCGCTCCTACTTTAATCGAATTTTAGTCCGGATGAGGGCTTTGTTGACGCTTTGGTATTCTCTGATTTTTTAAACTGTTATCCTGGAAATGTAAATGCACAGTTTTAGGATGCATGTGGATACCTTGCAAACGTAACCAAAAAATAACAAAAGTTATGTCGTTTTATGTTTTATTTACAGAATCTTATTTTTAAAATCGACAAAAAAAAGGCAAAAAATCTGACAAATGATTAAACCCGACAAAGGTATTTACTTTATCTAACAGAGATTTAAGGAATTCTCAAATTGAGAACTTTGCAAAATTGTGTTAGGGTTTGGGTTAGGGTTTGGGACGAGGTACGATAGTGTATAGTGTGGAATTTTACATAGACAAATCATTTTGTTGAGAAAGGGGTACTCAGGGTTGACCAGAAGCTTTTTCGAGAATGTCCAACTCCACATCCCGTTTATACCACTCATACAGTGTCACATGGTCACAATAAGATTGAAGATCTGGTTGAATGGTACTAAGAGGCTTGATTGAGCAATAAGAAGAGCCAGCAATAAAACATAAAACCTGATATAAAACGTATAAAGAGACAAACACTATCATTGTTGTACATTTAATCCTATGTAGAATTATTTTCAAATAACGTGGAGAGAATGAATAAAATCAGCTATGTATTTGTTCTGTTGCCCAGGGAATACTCCGTAATGTAATGTAACTGTTTACCTATACTTGACTTTGGTACAGAAAAACATATTGGTCTCTGAGCATAAAGTACATTTTATTTGATAGGCATTATTTTGCAATATTTTGTTTTTCCTTACGTTTTATTCTCTAAAAACGAAAATAAATCAGCTCAGTATTTGCTCACTTTATAATACTTGAATGAGTTTATTATTTAAAGACGTTTACAGAGTAACATTCCGGCAAACATTACGCCTGTGTATAAGGGGATTCCACTTTCGTTTTCTGTCTGGTATTGTGCTTGGTTCCGTGAGGTTTTGGTGGGAAGAGAGACAATCACTATTCAGTACCTAGATCGTTGGAACTAGCTCTTCTATACATAGGAGATAACTCTGCCAGCCTCTGAATCCAGCAGCTAGGCTCTCTAGTATCTGTGCTACGAATATCACTAAATATTCCAGATGTCAGGAACCCTGTTTGTGAATATGAACAATAGTTGCTGTTTACCTTCGGTTGAAAAGGCATACCATTGTACCGATAAACGTACACACCCTTACACGGGCGGCGTAAAATTCATGTTGTTATAGTGTATTTAAGTTGTGAATATTAAAATTAAATTTATTTTAATTTTGATTTTTGATGAAGCAGAAGACGATAACTATTCCGGGACACCTGGATTTATTATCTTGTACTTTTACGAAGGTCTCCATGTTAGTCTTTCCTTTGTTCATATTGTGCCTCTAGTTTTTTTCTATTTTGAGTTCGGATTAAGGTTTTGTTGACGCTTTGGTATTATCGGTTTGTTTTTTTGACGTGGACGTATTTTTCATTAATATTTCGGGATTTAGATTTAAGAAGATTATGGGCAAGTTTTATGGTTGCCATCTTGGTCTCATCGATAAATATTCTGTATCTTTGTGTGACATGTAGATAGACGTTTTTGAGTATGCTCATTAGTGTGCTCCCTTGTTGTGATTGACAATAATGACTCGGTTCTCATTTTGAGAACTTGATGTTCACTTAGATGTGGCCAAGGTTAACATGGCGGATGTCGTCGATATATATTCCTATTTTGCTTCTAGTTTAATCAATTTTGAGTTCAGATTATGGTTTTGTTGACGATTTGGAATTCTCTTTTTTTTTCAACATGTGAATATTTATGAAACATTGTGGTTACTTTCAATATTGATTTGACAATAAAAACAACAAAGAAAGTCAGTTCCAAAGAACATTCTGGCGGTTTTAAGACAAATTACAAATGAAGTGGTGTTTTTCTCTAATGGATATGTTGATATCATAAATATATAAGGTTATATGCTTTTAAAATTTTGTGTTTACTTTTTGTTTTACTGTAAATCATAATTTTGGATTGTCCACATTTGTGGCTTTCAGATGAAACACATTTTCGTGGATACATTAAGATATGGATTATGGGTATCAATTTCAAACGGAGATTTGATTAATTTCAAACTTATTATTACTTCCTGGACGGATGATTTCATTGGAAACGATTGCACACGAAACGAAATTAAAACCACCACGAAAATGAGTGGTTTACTGTTAGTCTGTACAGTACAGTATATAAAAGGGTTATACAATATAACTAAAAACACCACGGGTTTAGTTATGTTATACTTCAAATGGGGTTATATAATTGTGATTATGCTATATAATGTATACACAGTGCTATACTATTGCCACGGGTTGACAATGCAGCTCTTGTTAGATCGGTGAATCGACTGTGATAAATGCTATCATAAATGGTGTAAATATATACTTTTTGAAGGTTTTCGTGCTTCGTATTGGTGAAATGTAGCTAATGTTGGTGAGTCATTACACCTTTTAGCGAGATATTTCTGGACATGTCTTCATTTGCTGAATCATATTTTATATCAATGAAAATAAATATATATTAGATAAGTTAATATTTTGTCTCGAATATTCAAATTCAAATGTTGTTCTCTTAGTACGAATTATTATACAATACTTAACTGAACTTACATTACAAATCATATCAGGTAAGAACTGAGACAATTTGCTTTGTTTAATATATATATGTGTATATGATTTATTGAAAACAATTCATCATAACGTTGCGTAAACAGCTGAGCTGACTGCCATGCTACACGCCCTCCCTTGAAGTGGTATACACCCCGTAGCTCCCGTAACTCATGTGTACAATGAAGTTTGGAGGTATTTTCGGGTTATTGCCGATGCACAAACGAGTGACTTCGCGGTAGGTTTGTCTGCTCGTAAAAAAGACCTTGGCATGGGCTGCACCAAAGTGGTAATATTCCATTCTGTAAGGACCAGGAGAGAACACACTCGAAGACACATTACATCAACGCACAAAGACTTAACGGAAACGAATGTTTCATGCTTTCGTGTTCGGAGATAGGAGTGTGTCATGATGTCTGAAGTCTCGCTGGTGCTCTCAAGTCTCGGGAAAGGAACGTTAACGAAAATGATTGTTTTAGTTAGAATTCACCAGATTTGTTACTAGAACACATTTATTCACTATACGTCACTGTATTTACGAAGACAACAGTTTTCGTCAATCACAGTGCAGATGCTATTTACAATGTATTTCATTTTTACACAATGCATTTCTCCTGGCTTTTTGGCTTACTATGCACACCATTTACATCATCTATAGGCACGGATAATGTAATTACAAGACTCACAATGAATTAAGAAAGGGTGTAGTGTTTTGTCACACCCAAAAGGTTTTCACTCCTACATACCGATGTCATGCATCTACTTGCTAAACAGTTTTCTACCACAATACCCTGTGTTAATACACTCTCAAATAATTTTATAAACGGCTGATTGTTGGATAAATACATGTATGTGTTATATATCACTAGCGGAACTTTGACCGGAAATCACTATTGTTGTCGTCATCACAACTTGGCGGGAATATAAGCGAGATGATGCGTTTTCGCGCAAATATTCCGCAGTTCACTCAAAAAATCAACACTGACACTGCTGATTTAACATTGTGGTAGAAAAAGGTCACACGACTCGTGGTTATTGGATATAGAATTTATTTCACTCTCGTTCATTATTTTTTAAAAGTTACAAAATACACTCGCTAAAGCTCGTGTCTTTTGTAACTTTTAAAGAATAAGATTTAACATTGTGGTAGAAAAAGGTCACACGACTCGTGGTTATTGGATATAGAATTTATTTCACTCTCGTTCATTATTTTTTAAAAGTTACAAAATACACTCGCTAAAGCTCGTGTCTTTTGTAACTTTTAAAGAATAATTAACACAGGTGAAATAAATTCCATATCCAACAGCCACTCGTTTTGTAGCATCTATATACACAATTTTATACAATACAAATGACAATTTATAGTTGCAATGTAAAGGCTTCCGATATGTTTACTATACAAACTCACTATTTAAGTTGCATATAGCAATATGGTCATACGCAGGTTCTAATGATCTTACATTTTTGTGTAATACAAATGACATTTTTAACAGCAGTATACGCCATACCTTTGTTGTTAACCATACAGTCAATGCATTTCTTCATAAAGTGCGTCTGTCCTGCAAGGTAGAGGGAATTTTACCTGCTGCCTCAATGGCATAATTCGTAAGAGGCGACTTAATTTGGGATCTTATCTTTTCTATTCTGTCTGAAACAACTATTTTCTTCCTTATGTCTCCCTTGACATCTCTTCATATTTGGCTTTTAGTTGAATGTTCACCAAGTAAGGAACGCTAGGTTCTGTCCCTGTCCGAGACATACAAGAGTCTCAAAAAAGTGTAGTTATTACAAAGTGTACTTCCTGCTTGACGCTAAGCTATATGGGAGTTGAACAACTGGCCCACCCGTTGTCAGTATAATGTGGCCGGTTGGGGTGCTCTGCTGGTTCTCCCGTTGTCAGTATAATGTGACCGGATGTGGTGTTCTGCTGGGGGCCTTCAGCAGTATAGTTCAGAGTTGCAGCACTTTAAATCGGCAAAAATTTCCCGACAATTGAAAGAAAGCTTTCACGAACATATTGCAGCCTCCTAAATACACGCGAGCAATACATACACTTAAGTGGTAGTCCGTCCTAAATACACACGTACGCAATGTATACACTCACATGGTAGTCCGTACTTAATACACACGCACGTAATGTATACACTCTAATGGTAGTCCGTACTTAATACACACACACACAATGTATACACTCACATGGTAGTCCGTCCTAAATACACACGCACACAATGTATACACTCACATGGTAGTCCGTCCTAAATACACACGCACACAATGTATACACTCACGTGGTAGTCCGTCCTAAATACACACGCACACAATGTATACACCCACATGGTAGTCCGTCCTAAATACACACGCACACAATGTATACACTCACGTGGTAGTCCGTCCTAAATACACACGCACACAATGTTTACACTCACATGGTAGTCCGTCCTAAATACACACGCACACAATGTATACACTCACGTGGTAGTCCGTCCTAAATACACACGCATACAATACATACACTCACATGGTAGTCCGTCCTAAATACACACGCACACAATACATACACTCACATGGTAGTCCGTCCTAAATACACACGTACACAATGTATACACTCACATGGTAGTCCGTCCTAAATATACACGTACACAATACATACACTCACATGGTAGTCCGTCCTAAATACACACGTACACAATGTATACACTCACATGGTAGTCCGTCCTAAATATACACGTACACAATACATACACTCACATGGTAGTCCGTCCTAAATACACACGCACACAATGTATACACCCACATGGTAGTCCGTCCTAAATACACACGTACACAATGTATACACTCACATGGTAGTCCGTCCTAAATACACACGCACACAATACATACACTCACATGGTAGTCCGTCCTAAATACACACGCACGCAATGTATACACTCACATGGTAGTCCGTCCTAAATACACACGCACACAATACATACACTCACATGGTAGTCCGTCCTAAATACACACGTACACAATGTATACACCCACATGGTAGTCCGTCCTAAATAAACACACACACAATACATACACTCACATGGTAGTCCGTCCTAAATACACACGCACGCAATGTATACACTCACATGGTAGTCCGTCCTAAATACACACGCACACAATACATACACTCACGTGGAAGTCTGTCCTTAATACACACGCACACAATACATACACTCACGTGGTAGTCCGTCCTAAATACACACGCACGCAATGTATACACTCACATGGTAGTCCGTCCTAAATACACACGCACACAATACATACACTCACGTGGAAGTCTGTCCTTAATACACACGCACACAATACATACACTCACGTGGTAGTCCGTCCTAAATACACACGCACACAATACATACACTCACATGGTAGTCCGTCCTAAATACACACGCACGCAATGTATACACTCACGTGGTAGTCCGTCCTAAATACACACGCACGCAATGTATACACTCACGTGGTAGTCCGTCCTAAATACACACGCACACAATACATACACTCACATGGTAGTCCGCCCTAAATACACACACACGCAATGTATACACTCACATGGTAGTCCGTCCTAAATACACACGCACGTAATGTATACACTCACATGATAGTCCGTACTTAATACACACGCACGCAATGCATACACTCACATGGTAGTCCGTCCTAAATACACACGTACACAATACATACACTCACATGGTAGTCCGTACTTAATACACACGCACGTAATGTATACACTCACATGATAGTCCGTACTTAATACACAAGCACGTAATGTATACACTCACATGGTAGTCCGTACTTAATACACACGCACGCAATGCATACACTCACATGGTAGTCCGTACTTAATACACAAGCACGTAATGTATACACTCACATGGTAGTCCGTACTTAATACACACGCACGCAATGCATACACTCACATGATAGTCCGTACTTAATACACAAGCACGTAATGTATACACTCACATGGTAGTCCGTACTTAATACACACGCACGCAATGCATACACTCACATGATAGTCCGTACTTAATACACAAGCACGTAATGTATACACTCACATGGTAGTCCGTACTTAATACACACACACGCAATGTATACACTCACATGATAGTCCGTACTTAATACACAAGCACGTAATGTATACACTCACATGGTAGTCCGTACTTAATACACACGCACGCAATGCATACACTCACATGGTAGTCCGTCCTAAATACACACGCACACAATACATACACTCACATGGTAGTCCGTACTTAATGCACACGCACGTAATGTATACACTCTCATGGTAGTCCGTACTTAATACACACGCACGTAATGTATACACTCTTATGGTAGTCCGTACTTAATACACACGCACGCAATACATACACTCACCTGGTAGTCCGTCCTAAATACACACACGCACGTAATGTATACACTCACGTGGTAGTCCGTACTACATACACACGCACGCAATACATACACTCACATGGTAGTCCGTCCTAAATACACACGCACGCAATGTATACACTCACACGGTAGTCCGTACTACATACACACGCACACAATACATACAGTCATATGTTAGTTTGTCGTAAATACACACGCACACAATACATACAGTCACATGTTAGTTTGTCGTAAATACACACGCACACAATGTATACACTCTCGTGGTAGTCCGTCCTAAATACACACGCAATGTATACACTCACGTTGTAGTCTGTTCTAAATACACACGCACGTAATGCATACACTCACATGATAGTCCGTACTTAATACACACGCACGCAATGCATACACTCACATGGTAGTCCGTCCTAAATACACACGCACGTAATGCATACACTCGCATGATTCCGTACTTAATACACACACACGCAATGCATACACTCACATGGTAGTCCGTCCTAAATACACACGCACGTAATGTATACACTCACATGGTAGTCCGTACTTAATACACACGCACGTAATGTATACACTCTTATGGTAGTCCGTACTTAATACACACGCACGCAATACATACACTCAGATGGTAGTCCGTCTTAAATACACACACACGCAATGTATACACTCACATGGTAGTCCGTCCTCAATACACACACACGCAATGTATACACTCACATGGTAGTCCGTCCTACATACACACGCACGCAATGTATACACTCACATGGTAGTCCGTCCTTAATACACACGCACGCAATGTATACACTCACGTGGTAGTCCGTCCTAAATACACACGCACTCAATACATACACTGACATTGTAGTCCGTCCTAAATACACACGCACGCAATGTATACACTCACATGATAGTCCGTCCTTAATACACATGCACACAATACATACACTCTCATGGTAGTACGTCCTAAATACACACGTACACAATGCATACACTCACGTGGTAGTCCGTCCTAAATACACATGCACACAATACATACACTCTCATGGTAGTACGTCCTAAATACACACGTACACAATGTATACACTCACGTGTTAATCCGTCCTAAATACACACGCACGCAGTGCATACACTCACATGGTAGTCCGTACTTAATGCACACGCACGTAATGTATACACTCTCATGGTAGTCCGTACTTAATACACACGCACGTAATGTATACACTCTTATGGTAGTCCGTACTTAATACACACGCACGCAATACATACACTCACCTGGTAGTCCGTCCTAAATACACACACGCACGTAATGTATACACTCACGTGGTAGTCCGTACTACATACACACGCACGCAATACATACACTCACATGGTAGTCCGTCCTAAATACACACGCACGCAATGTATACACTCACACGGTAGTCCGTACTACATACACACGCACACAATACATACAGTCATATGTTAGTTTGTCGTAAATACACACGCACACAATACATACAGTCACATGTTAGTTTGTCGTAAATACACACGCACACAATGTATACACTCTCGTGGTAGTCCGTCCTAAATACACACGCAATGTATACACTCACGTTGTAGTCTGTCCTAAATACACACGCACGTAATGCATACACTCACATGATAGTCCGTACTTAATACACACGCACGCAATGCATACACTCACATGGTAGTCCGTCCTAAATACACACGCACGTAATGCATACACTCACATGGTAGTCCGTCCTAAATACACACACGCACGTAATGTATACACTCACGTGGTAGTCCGTACTTAATACACACGCACGCAATGCATACACTCACATGGTAGTCCGTCCTAAATAAACACGCACGCAATGTATACACCCACATTGTAGTCCGTCCTAAATACACACGCACACAATGTATACACTCACATGGTAGTCCGTCCTAAATACACACGCACACAATACATATACTCACATGGTAGTTTGTCCTAAATACACACGCACGCAGTGCATACACTCACGTGTTAATCCGTCTTAAATACACACGCACACAATGTATACACTCACATGGTAGTCCGTCCTAAATACACACGCACGCAGTACATACACTCACGTGTTAATCCGTCCTAAATAAACATGCACGCAATACATACTCTCTCATGGTAGTCCGTCCTAACTACACACGTACACAATACATACACTCACGTGATAGTCCGTCTTAAATACACACGCACGCAATGTATACACTCACATGGTAGTCCGTCCTAAATACACACGTACACAATGCATACACTCACGTGGTAGTCCGTCCAAAATACACACGTACACAATACATACACTCACGTGGTAGTCCGTCCTAAATAAACACACACGCAATGTACACACTCACATTGTAGTCCGTCCTAAATACACACGCACGCAATGTATACACTCACGTGGTAGTCCGTCCTTAATACACACGCAAGCAATGTATACACTCACATGGAAGTCCGTCCTAAATACACACACACGCAATGTATACACTCACATGGTAGTCCGTCCTTAATACACACGCACGCAATGTATACACTCACATGGTAGTCCGTCCTCAATACACACGCACGCAATGTATACACTCACATGGTAGTCCGTCCTAAATACACACGCACGTAATGTATACACTCACATGGTAGTCCGTCCTTAATACACACGCACGCAATGTATACTCTCACATGGTAGTCCGTCCTCAATACACACGCACGCA
The DNA here is from genome assembly GCA_947623455.1 of Mimachlamys varia. Classification (NCBI taxonomy): domain Eukaryota; kingdom Metazoa; phylum Mollusca; class Bivalvia; order Pectinida; family Pectinidae; genus Mimachlamys; species Mimachlamys varia. The sequence continues at coordinate 45,522,445 of OX392539.1, forward strand.
ATGTATACACTCACATGGTAGTCCGTCCTAAATACACACACACGCAATGTATACACTCACATGGTAGTCCGTCCTCAATACACACACACGCAATGTATACACTCACATGGTAGTCCGTCCTCAATACACACGCACGCAATGTATACACTCACATGGTAGTCCGTCCTCAATACACACGCAAACAATACATACACTCACATGGTAGTCCGTCTTAAATACACACACACGCAATGTATACACTCACATGGTAGTCCGTCTTAAATACACACACACGCAATGTATACACTCACGTGGTAGTCCGTCCTAAATACACACGCACTCAATACATACACTCACATGGTAGTCCGTCTTAAATACACACACACGCAATGTATACACTCACATGGTAGTCCGTCTTAAATACACACACACGCAATGTATACACTCACATGGTAGTCCGTCCTCAATACACAAGCACGCAATGTATACACTCACATGGTAGTCCGTCCTTAATACACACGCACGCAATGTATACACTCACGTGGTAGTCCGTCCTAAATACACACGCACTCAATACATACACTCACATGGTAGTCCGTCCTCAATACACACGTACACAATGTATACACTCACGTGGTAGTCAGTCCTAAATACACACGCACACAATGTATACACTCACGTGGTAGTCCGTCCTAAATAAACACGCACGTAATGTATACACTCACATGGTAGTCCGTCCTAAATACACACGTACACAATGCATACACTCACATGGTAGTCCGTCCTAAATACACACGCACACAATGCATACACTCACATGGTAGTCCGTCCTAAATACACACGCACACAATGCATACACTCACATGGTAGTCCGTCCTAAATGACCCTAGCTGTTTATTTGACGTAAAAGAAAATACACTCAATTCAACAAATGCGTAGCTACTATGCCCAGTTTGTTTACTGTACAGTATATCATCATACATGTATATTAGTTATATACCTATACCATGCAGATCACATTATGTCGAGGTTTAATTATCATACATACACTACATGTCTTTCGTCTGTTAGGTATTTCATTTGTTACATGAAGTAATTACCGATTTATCACCATGTTAATAAATTAAGTCTAACATGAGCTGGGGAATAAAACAGTTTTTAATCCAGTGTATATCCAAGCAAAGTAAGGACGCTATACTCACTTCAATGTCAAAACGCCAATATATAAATGTCACTGAAGATCACTGCGAGTTATCTGTCCTTGATTGTAGTAAAGGGCACATTGTAAAAATGTATATACACCGGCGGCGAGTATAATGTAACATGGGTGGTCTAAATATCTACAAGATTTCACTTTTTAAAATGTTAATAATTGAATTGTATTGAGAAGCAGAGTCGTTCGGAACATTTTAGATTCTCGAGGGTAATACAATACGCAATCCTCGTTGGTGAGTTGTTTATCAGAGGGGAAAGAAGGAGGGGTATTCTTATTTTCTTTTTAATGTAGCTCTTCTGTCGTTGAAGAACATTTGACATTTGACTTTGGTAATTATAGCATGCTGCTTTCTTATTCCCCCATGGTGTAGCATACATACTTAGCATGTACAGCTTCCTCTACTCACAACTACAATAGCGGTCTTAAGGCGGCACATTCCGTCATGTTGCGCGTAAAGAAACTGTCCCTAAGAGAGCGAATGTAGTCTTTCAAATTAATTCAGCATTTTCCTTTGAACAAAATAATAGTCGTACAATATTTTTTTTTCTTAGCTTGCACGCTGTCTCTGGTAAAACGGCATTATATATACAATGTACGTGTGTAGTACTTTCCCTTTTGGATTAAGGCGACACAGTCCTTACACTCTTCCTTTGGATTTAAGCGACTCCGTCCGTACATTCTTCCTGTGGTTAAGGCGACTCGGTCCTTACACTATTTCCAATCTTCTTTTTGATTAAGGCGACAAAGTCCTTACACTCTTACACCACTCTTCCGGTGATTAAAGCGACGCAATACTTAAACTCTTAAGGCGACACAATTCTATTTTTTGTGTTAAAGTGATAAAGTACATGTACTTACATTCTTCCTTTGGTTAAGGCGACACAATCCTTATACACTCTTTTTGTGGTTAAGGCGATGCAATCTTAAATCTGTTATACACTTTTTATTGAAAAGGTGATTCATTGCTTACATGTTTGTTTCTTTGAAAAAAGTGTTCCTTTTATACTTTCCCTAATTTATGAGGTACAAGTACATTTCTGGGTTAAAATTTTCTGGATACACTCTTGCTGTAAATTTATGATATCCCAGATTATCCTCAATACTCAAAAGGCTACACTACTTACTCTATCTGTGACCATACAATATGTAAAAGTCTAAATGAAGTAAAAGGGTAAAATCTCTAACAAACTGTTTGGCTGGTACAAGAATATTGTATATTGAAGACAAACAAGAACGACATTTAATTTTAAAGTTATTCAGTTTTACCGTCACCCGACCGCGAGATTATTTTTATTCTTGTCCAATCCACAAGGTGGCACCACTGAGCCATCGGTATTGTCATAAAATAGTCTATTGCTGCTTTGGGCGAAAGTGATCGTATCTCAAGGAGTATCGAGGGAGGTTCAGTTAATATCTCTTAGTAAGCGACGGAATCGTCATCGATGGAATTCTGTATCAGTACATACATGTGTACTTCACAAGTGACACATTCCGGTGTCGTGTGTGGATTTGTGGTCCAAAGGGTATGTACCGGTACAGGCTTATATCGACCACATTTCTCTGTCTTTTTTCGTCTATCTCCTACGCTGTCTTGTCTGTATCTCTCTCTATTTTCATCTCTCTTTCTTTCTTTCTCCTGTCTATCCACTATATCTTGTTTACCCACCTTTCTTTGTCTCTTTGCGTCTGTCTCTCACGTTGTGGTGTGCACGTCTCTCTTTTTCAATCTCTCTTTCTATCTCTCCCCTTTCTTTCCACTATGTTTTAGCCTTATTTCTTTGTCTCTTTCCACGTCATATCTCCCTCTTTCTCTCTGTATGTATGTCTTTTTGTAGATCTCCTTCTTTGTTTGTGTCTGCCTGTCTTTCCCATCCTTTCCTCGTTTCTCTATGTCTATCTCTGTCACTCTCTCTTTTCTAACAGTTTAATCTGGGTTTTTATCACTCTTTCTCCCTATATTTGTCTGTCTCCTCCTCCCGCCGTTCTCCTAATTTCTTTAATGCCTTAACGGAAATTCAAATCACAATAGGTGATTTCATTTCAAATCAATTTTACTGTAAGAAATATACTAACACATCTGACACAAACATTGTCTATTAAATAAAAGAGATGAATGATATTAATGTCTCTCACGGGATGACAAATATATTGATACGTCTTAAGATCAAAGTACTTTGTATATCAAATTTCATATATAAAAACAGTAAATCATCAAAGAAAAGGGAATTCTTAACAAATTAAGAAAAAATGATAGTGAAACGTGTTGGCAGGTAAAAGAGCTTAAAAATACAAATTTGGACGTTAGTTTTGTATCGAATTGTTTTTCTGGGTATGAATTCATAACGACCGTAAGAATGTATTTAACGTGTATGTTTCCCAAATATTCATTAAAATATTTTCATGCGCTTAAAAATAAAAAAAGAACGATGATTATGTATTGAGGTTTTTTTCTATATGAATTCTTAACGACGGTATATACATATATTCATTAAAATATTTTCATGGGCTAAAAAATAAAATGATGGACGTGGAGTTTGTATTGAGGTTTCTTTTCTGGATATGAATCCATAACGATCGTATACATATATATTTAACGGATATTATGCTGTCCAAATATTCATTAAAATATATTATGAGCTTTTAATAAAACGATGGACGTTGATATTGAATTGAGGTTTTTTCTATATATGAATTCATAACGACCGTAGTATTGGGTATGCTGTCCAAATATTCACTGAAATATTTTATGAGCTTAAAAATAAAATGATGGTCGTTGATATTGAATTGAAGTTTTTTTCTGTATATGAATCCATAACGACCGTAGTAACGGGTATGCTGTCCAAAAAATATTAAAATATTTTCGTGAGTTGGTCGTCTGCTCACACAGATACCGCCCGGTCATGTCATTACAGGCACGTATCATGTCGCATTGTTTGGAAAATGGAAAGAAAGTGAGGCGGTTGTAAATGACACATTCCACGACTGACGTGTCTTGGTCGAGGTAACGCTTGACTGCGATTGACGGCGGGGACCCAGACATAGTAGACGTAACGTTAAGACCGCGGACAATGAATCGACCTCATCACAGCTTTATAGGTTTACAGTTTTATCTGTTAAACGCCGGATGGTTTTTATTGCTTGTGTTTCAACATAAGTCAGGTTAGAGGTTCCCGCGGGAGAATTGATTATACAGTTCCCGATTTAATGACTTTGTGTTCGGGAGCGTTGAAACGTTTTGAAACCAATGTGTGAAAAGTAACGGTGACAATGTAGATATGCCTGTGATGAAGACCACAGGGATTTTCGGAGGAGTGTTGTAAACGGAATTATAACTTATGACACGTCATCAACTTGGGAAGGTGAAGAAAGTGTCTGGTGGTTAGGCCTTCGGGTCACTTGAGTTCACAAGTGTCCGATGCTATCATTTCACGTATACGTGTGTTATATTAGTATAGCCGTCCTTGTTGGATATCTAACCTACATCGGCGGATGTTTTCTGCGAGTTTTTTTTTCTAAAACGTCACTTAAACATGAGACTGTGACAAAAAATGGATTTCTAATACTATACTACCCATAAATGTATAAAGAACTTCAATAAGCTCTGTCGAAAGTACTTTTTAATTCTATCTAACCTGGCCATAAAGTGCGTTCCCTATATTGAAAAAAAATCCTACTGAAAGTAGACTTTCTACAAAAACGAATTACATTCAAATATACCGTACTTGAAAAAAACAATACGGTTGAATTGGTATCCAGCGAATAATTTTCTTCACTAAAATAGTTTGGTCCTGAATCTTGACAAATCATACACTAAAATATTTTAGACTCAATGCATGTAATGTACGGATAAAAAAGGTATTTAATAAAAGATAAAACTTTATTTATTTTACAAAAATTATGAAACAAGTTGTCCAACTGATATTAATCACTCTTGTTGGCCCGGATGTTAGCGCGAAAGGTGTCTTATTGTGGGAGGAAACCGGAGTACCCGGAGAAAACCCACGTGGTCGGGCAGGTGGCCCCATACCTTTTCACACCCGGTCGGGGAATCGAGCCCCGGTAGCCTTGGTGAATGGCAATTGCGCTTTTGTTTTCTTAAAAAATAATTTTTAATATCCCATACATAGGGTTCAGGGGTTGGGGCCCCTGAAGTTTCGTACATTGCAACAATATAATATATCACAAGTATATCACAGATCAGTTTATCATTCTTGTCACAAAAGGTAAAAAAATATATTTATGCATGTATTACTATATATCACAGATCGAGAATTACAATTTCACAAGCCTCATCTACCGAAATATATTGTTTAGCAAAGTATTTCCAGAAAAGACATATTTTTCCATGATTGCGATGATTCCAAGAGGAATGGCAAGTGCGCTATCCACTGCACCACCCGACCACCCAAGGACTCTTTGCAGATAGATTATCAGTTGACAAAAAGGTGTGTTATTTATTGTTTGGAATTTACTTCAATTTCACTAACATTTGTCGTAATTTTTGGTTACTATTTGTGTACTTTGAAAGCACCCTAAATTCGCTTAATTTGGCATTTCAAGGTATTGCGACTTTTAAAATTAAAATGCCCAATTTCTGTACATTCTGTGAATATTATATTCACCCAAGCAAGTTACGTTTTTTTTCTTTCCTCGGTGATTTATGATTTCACGTTTGGCGTCATTGTTACGTGTGACGTCACACTTTACAATAATGATCTGCAAACGATGACGTCGCTCTCAAAATTGTCGCACACTTGTGGATTGATTTTAAATTTTACAAGTTGTAAACAAATAGCCTGGTAAATGATGACATGCAGTATGTGTTAGACCCTTCCACCGTATGTCTGCACTTGGTTTGAGGTCACTGATATGACTGTGTTTATTTACATGTGTGGTCCCTTACGCTGCTTAGCCATTTTCGTTCACTTTAAAGATTTACAGTGCGATTATTATTTAATTCTTATTGCGCCAGTCGAGAAATAATATCTTTGTTAGTGATAATTTTCTATATTTCTTGAAACATTGGGCATATTTTGGCAATTCCGAGAAATTTCATTGTTTTTCTGATATTATCTGCTTTTAGTATTTATAGTTGCTTTTTATTTTGTGGAACTCAATGAAATGAATATGCAGGTTCGCCATTTTGATTTTTATTTAAAGTCCGCATGCGATTTAATTGGCTGATAAATAGATACATGCGGTTTATAATGTGTGTTTGAGAATTGATAAGCAGAGACGAAAATTTCCAATCTCCGGGAGTTCCCCTACCACAGTGTTGCTCTGTAAATACCTGATTGTGTTTTGTTCGCCGAGCAGTTCACGTTCTTGACAGAAACTTCACGGAGGTCCGTTTTTTTCGTCTTCACAAAATGACGTTTAAATCTAATTTTGATGCGTACTTCACAAGATGTTTTCCCCATCGATATGTTTCCCGAAACAATCTAAAAACAGGTTGTTTTTTAACCGTTATAGTCAGAATGTGCAGTGCACGAGGGCTGATACAGTTCTGTACACACCCTCCGGAACCCTTAACAACCTCCCAACGTAATTCAATTAATTCATTAAGACAGCCATTCATTATATAAAGGAATTACCTAATGGCATGAATTGATTCACACTGCGACATAAAACTTAAGGTGGGATGAAATTCTAAGATTTAGAGGGAGAGAGGAAACACTTTGGACCGTAAAATGGTCTTAGTTTTCAATAAGCAGATCATGAACGTAATCTCTCGGCCTACTGTCTTAAATAACACATTTAAAATGTATGTAATAAGTAAATTAATTAAATTTGGCGGGAAACATTTACTAACTGTGTTATGCAGTTTTGAGCATTGGGTTTATCCCATTGCCTGATAGGAATGCCTTTGTCATTGTGCCAGAAGTCAGAGCTAGGACACACACGAGGAAGACCTTCAGAGGTCTCTGTGTACATTCCATGTGAAAATGTATCCTTTCTGTAAAATAAATAGTATTTCATTTATTGAACTATCTAGAGCTGCCGAATTCGCAGACTTTTTAGTGTCAGCTTCCTTGAGTCGGTTCGACTGGTGAATTGTCTAGTATCGATACCTTTGTCGGATTTTCTAGTATCGATACATTTGTCTGATTGTCTAGTATCGATTCATTTGTCGGTTTGTCTAGTATCGATTCATTTGTCGGATTTTCTAGTATCGATACATTTGTCTGATTGTCTAGTATCGATACATTTGTCTGATTGTCTAATATCGATTCATTTGTCGGTTTGTCTAGTATCGATTCATTTGTCGGTTTGTCTAGTATCGATTCATTTGTCGCATTGTCTAGTATCGATTCATTTGTCGGTTTGTCTAGTATCGATTCATTTGTCGGTTTGTCTAGTTTCGAATCATTTGTCGGTTTGTCTAGTATCGACTCATGTGTCTGATTGTCCAGTATCGATTCATTTGTCGGATTGTCTAGTCTGTACATTTGTCGGATTGTCTAGTTTCGATACATTTGTCGGATTGTCCAGTATCGATACATTTGTGGGTTTGTCTAGTCTGTACATTTGTCGGATTGTCTAGTATCGATACATTTGTGGGATTGTCTAGTCTGTACATTTGTCGGATTGTCTAGTCTGGACATTTGTGGGATTGTCTAGTATCGATACATTTGTGGGATTGTCTAGTCTGTACATTTGTCTGATTGTCTAGTATCGATACATTTGTCGGTTTGTCTAGTCTGTACATTTGTCGGATTGTCTAGTCTGTACATTTGTCGGATTGTCTAGTATCGATACATTTGTCGGATTGTCTAGTCTGTACATTTGTCGGATTGTCTAGTATCGATACATTTGTCGGATTGTCTAGTATCGATACATTTGTCTGATTGTCTAGTATCGATACATTTGTCGGTTTGTCTAGTATCGATTCATTTGTCTGATTGTCTAGTATCGATTCATTTGTCTGATTGTCTAGTATCGATTCATTTGTCGGTTTGTCTAGTATCGATTTATTTGTCGGATTGTCTAGTCTGTACATTTGTCGGATTTTCTAGTATCGATACATTTGTCGGTTTGTCTAGTTTCGAATCATTTGTCTGATTGTCTAGTATCGACTCATGTGTCTGATTGTCTAGTATCGATTCATTTGTCGCATTGTCTAGTATCGATTCATTTGTCGCATTGTCTAGTATCGAATCATTTGTCGAATTTTCTAGTATCGATACATTTGTCGGATTTTCTAGTTTCGAATCATTTGTCTGATTGTCTAGTATCGACTCATGTGTCTGATTGTCTAGTATCGATTCATTTGTCGCATTGTCTAGAATCGATTCATTTGTCGCATTTTCTAGATCGATTCATTTATCGGATTGTCTAGGCTGTACATTTGGCGGATTGTCTAGTATCGACTCATTTGTCGGATTATCTAGTATCGATTCCTTCTAGTGTAGGTATTTTGATGGATTGCCTATAGTGTAGGTTTATGTTGTGTATTGTCGAGTGTCTGTTCATTTGAAGGATTGCCTGAGTCGGGACATTTGATGAGTTGTTTGAGTCGGGACATTTGGTGAACTGTCTGAGTCGGGACATTTGGTGGATTGTCTGAGTCGGGACATTTGGTGAGTTGTCTGAGTTGGGACATTTGGTGAGTTGTCTGAGTTGGGACATTTGGCCGATTGTCTGAGTTGGGACATTTGGTGAGTTGTCTGAGTCGGGACATTTGGTTAATTGTCTGAGTAAGGGACATTTGGTGGAATGTCTGAGTCGGGACATTTGGTGGAATGTCTGAGTCGGGACATTCAGTGAGTTGTCTGAGTCGGGACATTTGGTCGATTGTCTGAGTCGGGACATTTGGTGAATGGTCTGAGTCGGGACATTTGGTGGATTTCTGAGTTGGGACATTTGGTGGATTCTCTGAGTTGGGACATTTGGTGAATTGTCTGAGTCGGGACATTTGGTGAATTGTCTGAGTCGGGACATTTGGTTGATTGTCTGAGTCGGGACATTTGGTGAATTGTCTGAGTTGGGACATTTGGTGAATTGTCTGAGTCGGGACATTTGATCGATTGTCTGTGTTTGGACATTTGGTAGATTGTCTGAGTCGGGACATTTGGTGAATTGTCTGAGTCGGGACATTTGGTGGGTCTTTAAGCGTTGGTACATTCGCTTAATTGGCTAGAGACGATACATGGATTTTCCTGCAGTGTAGGTACATTTGATGGATTGTCCAGTCCATGGCTTTTTTAAACGCGACCTTCATACTTGGTGATATTTTGGGGGTGCTTATACAGTGTAACCTTATTCCTTGATGAATGTTATCGATTCAAGTAGGTCATGACTTTGACCTTGCATTAATGTCATATGAGATATAAGTGACCTTGACCTACGTTGGACGACCTTGAAGATAGTGATACTTCTTTCCATTTAATATACTAAGATATAGGCTGATATAAGGACCAAACATCTTTGCTGACTGGGTTTTGTACATTTTATAAACAGACGAAGAACGTTTTACCAAATTCACGGTTATACAGACGCATTTTCGCCGACAGATGTAGCGTTACGCGCTCGCTTTGGTGTATTTCTGTAGACTAGTTCCTCTATGACGTTATGATATGTGCGTGTCGCCCTCAACACGTCCCTTGTGCTCCGTAGTCGATTGAACCGGCTACTGCGCAAGCTGGTCCCAACGCCTGCCCATGTCTGAGTGGCCGTCCCGCCGATTCCTAGCCCAGCTTCCTGGTGATTATGGTTATTTTTTCATTTGTCTGTTTTGTGAATCCACTCAGACGGCCAGGACAGTCTACTGGAACGAACATCTCTCTCATTAGCAAGTCAAGTATATGGTGCTCTGTCGGAAACCTATTATTCTCTCGGGGCCCTTAAACGCTTGGAATTCATTGCTAATTGACCCAGAATTAATATTGAGTGATCATAATCAGTAGCACGTTTGAAACATTGTTGAGCACGAGGATGGGGCTGCTGGTAGCTTGGCTTCCTGTACCTCGTACACCAGAACCGATATAAATAGGAGAACACGTGTCGTTTCAAACACTTTCCAGATCTAAATAATACCGTCTCTTTTTTAACTTTGTAGATCTGTGTGCAGTGGTAATGCACTTGCCCCGATCATATGTTTAATCGTATGTACCTACATTCCTTCCATCTTTTTTTTACTCTCGGATCTTAGACCTCGTTAGAAAGTATTTAGTAATCGACAGCCAACGAGAGCGTTCGCGAAATCTTTACCTATGAACATTAGAATGTTTATAAAATTCAGGATTTTATTATCTATTCCTGTTATTCATAAATCAATAGGTTTGTTTTGTTTCTGGTTTTACGACCTATAATATAGGTACCTATGACTATTCGAGGACGGGCTATGGTTTTGTAGTGGAGGGAAACTAGAGTTCCTGGAAAACAAAATACCGACCTGTGGTTTTATCTTCCGACTGCCAAGCCTTCGAACACTGGGTGATCGCGGAGTTTCAGTTTTTTTTTAAATCATTCGGTCGCCGTACACTCTCACACACGTGAATTGTAACTTTGATGTTATACCCCATATTCTTGGGCTTATCTTAATCAAATAAACCAAAAAAAGATCAACCTATATTTGACCGAAAAAATATGTATCCTTTTCATTTTTGACAAATGCATATTGCTATTGCAATGACGCCTCTTTCATTTTTGTGACCCCGTACAGACGTCATCAAATCACATTACCGCTTTTTGCTTGTTTTATTATATTACAAGAAACTTTACATCAATAGAATACATGCTACGGCCATTGGGTAGTTCTAAAATGTATCGGTATTACAGGTCATGCAGTCGTTATAATACGATGTCACCGACACATAGCCCTACAGCGACACCAACCTCGTTTCAGATAGCTAGTTAGGCATATTCATCATTACTGATGTTACTTCCGTATATCCGATGGTGCTGTTATAACCAACACACTTCTTCAAATACCACTGCCATCATCTACTTCATCTTTATTCATTATTAACGTTCTATCTTTACATCATCGTTGACCGTCCAATCTCTGATAAATGCGTAATAATCAACCTCCATTACGTCACAGACCCCGCCCATTTTAAACGTCGCTTCCAACATCGACACTATCATCTTCAACGACGTTGCACTGAACTGCATATACCTTCTCCAGCCCATCCCTGCATTGAATTAAAAAGAGTTAACGTTGAGTATAGCGATTTTAAGTATTTTGGTTTTTGTTCCTAAGAAACTTCTGCTGCACTATTATACAGCCATCATTAAGTTTAGATAAAGTGTTTCATGTTTATGTCTTATAAATGAATGGATCATCCATCTACAAAGAGAAAGTAAGTGTTATCCAACGCAAAACTGCGTTACGTCGTAGTAATGATGATCTTAACAATCGGAACATGATATTCATAGCCAATATGAATGCCTCCTGAAGTTCATATTCTGAACGCAATAGGGTTAAACGTAACATCCCTTCTCAAATGACGATCGTCTCGTCGACGACGTTCCGGAATCAGATGTCTCTTTTATTACCAAACACCTTCGTTGATGACAGTCGCTTCGCTGATCACAGGCGCCCCGATCTCATATCTCTGACGTCATCTCCGTATTGGCCTCTTCCTTTCCCCCTTAACCATTACCCCCAGCCGTTAAATGCAAGGTACTTTGCAATCGACGTCATCGTTTCATCACCGCACTTTCCTTTTTTAAACCCCGTCCGCTTCATTAACATCCCCAATCGGACACCTTCGGGCTTTTTCGGCAAGCTCGGAAAAACTTCCGAGGAGTTCCGATTGCTACATCCATTCCCTCTGACGTAAGTGAACTATTTAATGTCGTTAACTGATCAATGTAAGGCATTCCTCTCATTCAACACTCTTCGAGTCATTAACTAATAAAAAAAAGTCCCACGGTCCGAAAAAAACACCCACATCGTCAAAATAGCTGTCTGTGGCATGTTCTAATAGTATATATATATATATACAGACACGTGGGCTTGATGTCTGTTACAAGCGTTGAGACGAATCCACTCCTACCCCACGTGGTAACTTGACTTTCACGGAAATTCTACACGACTTCAAAGATTTATAGCAAGCGATAGATTGCCTATCTTTGACACTTGTGGCCACCAATTTGAATTTTTAAATGTTTCGGTGATTTTCGAACCGATTTGTGAAAGTCATTGCGTCCTTTTGATTATTAAAGTACAATGATATACATCGAAAGTTAAGCCATATTCACGAAAAAAACATCTTTCAAACGCTACCCAGAAGTACTAGTGTTGCAGATTTCTTTGGTGTCAAGAGTTTTTCTGAAATCGATTCACAAAAAAAATAAACAATTAAAAGCACTATCATCACCTATTCAAACCTTCGCTAATGATTGCATATAGGAGCTTTATGAAGATGAAATATTCATTCGAAAAGCCAATATGAAAATGCCCATATAATAAAACTTTTGATTGTAAATATCACAAAAAAACATACAGGTAGGCGGCCAAAAATGGACAAGAAAATCTAGAAGGCAAGGATCTGTTATATAAAATTGATTTTCCTTATGTCTACAAAAACGAAGAAATATATTTCTGATAACAAATAAGGCAATGCAACGGTAAAAAAGAGGATAGTTTCGAAAATGCAACGTAACGGTTGTAAGTAAGTGTTGTGAAAGAGATAATACAAAAATTCAACACAGTGGTCATTTTATGATTACGTAATATATTGTATGTATCACAACAGTCAAAATATTTGTGTGCCTTATTTATACACCGGTCAAAGCAGTATGTGATAATGAAAAGGGAACAAAAAAGGTCAAATATGCATTATTGATAATGAATAAGACAATGTAATTGTCAAGAAAATCCAAATAGTAATTATTATAAAAAGGATTGGACAATTTAACAATAAAATAAGTCGGAATAATAATGAATTAGGAAATTTATCGGTAAAATAAGTCTAAATGAGAATGAATGAGGTAATTGAACAGTCGAATACGTCTGAATAATAGCATCACGATTGCGATATTATATCTCTTATTGATAATTCATGATGCATATTTAACCGTCGATAAGTCTTATTGATATGTATAAGGCTACACAAATAGTAAATACGACATCGTGGTAATTTATAAGACAACTTCATTGTTACGTATGTTTGATTAATAAATTCGGCAATTAAGATGTGAAATAAGCCTAATTGATTATCACCAATATAATGTACCAGTCAAATTACTCTAATTAATAGTCACCAAATCTACCAGTCAAATAAGACTAATTGATAATGACCAAATGCACCAATCAAATAAGCTTAGTTGAAAGTCAGCGAATGTTCTAGACAAATAAGCCTAATTGATATTCACCAAATGTTCCAGTAAAATAAGCCGAATTGATAGTCACCAAATGTACCAGTCAAATAAGCCTAATTGATAGTCACCACATGTACCAGTCAAATAAGCCTAATTGATAGTCACCAAATGTACCAGTCAAATAAGCTGAATTGATTGTCACCAAATGTACCAGTCAAATAAGCCTAATTGATAGTCACCAAGATAACGTACCATTCAAATAAGCCTAATTGATAGTCACCACATGTACCAGTCAAATAAGCCTAATTGATAGTCACCAAATGTACCAGTCAAATATGCCTAATTGATAGTCACCAAATGTACCAGTCAAATAAGCCTAATTGATAGTCACCAAGATAACGTACCAGTCAAATAAGCTTAATTGATAGTCACCAAGATAACGTACCAGTCAAATAAGCCTAATTGATAGTCACCACATGTACCAGTCAAATAAGCCTAATTGATAGTCACCAAGATAACGTACCAGTTAAATAAGCTTAATTGATAGTGACCAAATGTACCATTCAAATAAGCCTAATTGATAGTCAACAAATGTACCAGTCAAATAAGCCTAATTGATAGTCACCAAATGTACCAGTCAAATAAGCCTAATTGATAGTCACAAAATGTACCAGTCAAATAAGCCTAATTGATAGTCACCAAATGTACCAGTCAAATAAGCCTAATTGATAGTCACAAAATGTTCCAGTAAAATAAGCTGAATCGATAGTCACCAAATGTACCAGTCAAATAAGCCTAATTGATAGTCACCAAATGTACCAGTCAAATAAGCCTAATTGATAGTCACCAAATGTACCAGTCAAATAAGCCTAATTGATAGTCACCAAGATAACGTACCAGTCAAATAAGCCTAATTGATAGTCACCACATGTACCAGTCAAATAAGCCTAATTGATAGTCACCAAGATAACGTACCAGTTAAATAAGCTTAATTGATAGTGACCAAATGTACCATTCAAATAAGCCTAATTGATAGTCAACAAATGTACCAGTCAAATAAGCCTAATTGATAGTCACCAAGATAACGTACCAGTCAAATAAGCCTAATTGATAGTCACCACATGTACCAGTCAAATAAGCCTAATTGATAGTCACCAAATGTACCAGTCAAATAAGCCTAATTGATTGTCACCACATGTACCAGTCAAATAAGCCTAATTGATAGTCACCAAGATAACGTACAAGTCAAATAAGCCTAATTGATTGTCACCAAGATAACGTACCAGTTAAATAAGCCTAATTGATAGTCACCACATGTACCAGTCAAATAAGCTGAATTGATTGTCACCAAATGTACCAGTCAAATAAGCCTAATTGATAGTCACCAAGATAACGTACCAGTCAAATAAGCCTAATTGATAGTCACCACATGTACCAGTCAAATAAGCCTAATTGATATTCACCAAATGTTCCAGTAAAATAAGCCGAATTGATAGTCACCAAATGTACCAGTCAAATAAGCCTAATTGATAGTCACCAAATGTACCAGTCAAATAAGCCTAAT
This sequence comes from Mimachlamys varia, assembly GCA_947623455.1. Taxonomy (NCBI): domain Eukaryota; kingdom Metazoa; phylum Mollusca; class Bivalvia; order Pectinida; family Pectinidae; genus Mimachlamys; species Mimachlamys varia. The sequence goes on from OX392539.1 coordinate 45,537,474, forward strand.
TGATAGTCACCAAGATAACGTACCAGTTAAATAAGCTTAATTGATAGTCACCAAATGTACCATTCAAATAAACCTAATTGATAGTCACCAAATGTACCAGTCAAATAAGCCTAATTGATAGTCACCAAATGTACCAGTCAAATAAGCCTAATTGATAGTCACCAAGATAACGTACCAGTTAAATAAGCTTAATTGATAGTCACCACATGTACCAGTCAAATAAGCCTAATTGATAGTCACAAAATGTTCCAGTAAAATAAGCCGAATTGATAGTCACCAAGATAACGTACCAGTCAAATAAGCTTAATTGATAGTCACCAAGATAACGTACCAGTCAAATAAGCCTAATTGATAGTCACCACATGTACCAGTCAAATAATCTTAATTGATAGTCACCAAATGTACCAGTCAAATAAGCCTAATTGATAGTCACAAAATGTTCCAGTAAAATAAGCCGAATTGATAGTCACCAAATGTACCAGTCAAATATGCCTAATTGATAGTCACCAAATGTACCAGTCAAATAAGCCTAATTGATAGTCACCAAGATAACGTACCAGTCAAATAAGCTTAATTGATAGGCACCAAGATAACGTACCAGTCAAATAAGCCTAATTTATTGTCACCAAATGTACCAGTCAAATAAGCCTAATTGATAGTCACCAAGATAACGTACCAGTCAAATAAGCTTAATTGATTGTCACCAAATGTACCAGTTAAATAAGCCTAATTGATAATGTACCAGTCAAATAAGCCAAGTTGACTATGGTTAGGACAATAGGAACGTTAAATATGGTACATGTAATGGGCAGTTATACACAGCAATCAACTGAGTGATCGCATATACATCTATATTCATCTATATAAATATATATGCGAGAGGAATAACGGATATTAAAGAAATATATGACTAATTTAATTCTTTTGATTTTATCATAATTCATGATTCAAATTTGTAAATAGTGAATAATAGAATGACTTTTTTTCCAATATTTTCATTTCGAAAAAATAAATTATTAATTAAAAAAGTGCCTCCTATCCAAACACATACATAAGAAATTTACCTTTAAACCAGGACCCAGGAGTTGTATTTTTATTAAATTGATGAGAACTGCAAATACTGTGTGCACCAACATTTCATTTACATGTAATTGTATTGAGCGAAAGCCAATATAAAATTCACACCTGGTCTTAATATTTGAGTGCGTATTCTAAAATCGTTTCAAAAACATGACAGAGTCAATATACCTTGAACGAAATCAGACAATCGCGTGGTGTATATCAAACATCGGTGGACATTGTGAATGTATACGAACGCACCTTACCATTCAGACACATGCAAACGAGAGCTATGTAATATTGGCCTAAACAATTTACATGTCACCAAATTCAATACCGTTTTGCTTAATACATGGCTACGTATTAGCATTTTGTTTGATTTTCTTTCGTACGGTATCAAAGCGATGCACTTTACATCGTAAAGTGACATGGGACACTGTCTGGAGATAGCTGTTCATGTTTTTCCGCCTCCGTCGGTATACGATGATCGGGGTGGTGTGAGACTCCCCTCGACTATTCACATATACACTGTACGCACAAACAGTATTTTAGCACAGTTCAAGTCCGTTCATAACCTTTTATTTGTTTCTGATTCAGAATAATTCATTATTATGCATTTATGTCATTTGAGGATCACCTACTGTTAATTAAGAATGTAGAAAATTTTGTTCAAATTTGCAGAATAATATGCACGCGAGCGGAAGTCACATATCGAAACACACGTGTTGTCACGAAACACACGTGTTGTCACGAAACACGTGCATCTCTTGTGAAGAACTTAAACAAATCTTACACGCAAGGCAGAGTTTATTGTTCTTCCCTCGAACTGTTATATATATATGTTAGATACTCCGACATCTCCAAGTAAATTGATCAAGAACACGTGTTTTACCTGTGGGAGACGAGTATAACACACTATATTATAGCAGAGGCCAAAGTTTAATCATTTAAATAACAAATGAATAACACTTTCGTTTTCAAAATTAATAAGAAAGTCTAAAAGTTAATCATTATAAATGAGGAGATCGGCGATACCTGTGCCACCCAGAGCTCGGCACGATCGTCAATCCCCCAACTCATTCCCCACTTCTAATACAATCGGCTACCGATACAGTATTTTTTATAGCCCCTCAGTCAGCCAAAGGTTATTTTTTTCATATCGGTCTCCGTAATCTGTCGTTATGCTGCGTGCCAGCTAAAAAACTATATACTTGACGGCCAGGCCCTGTCGCGTATTTAGACGTTCACGGCATGCATCAACGAACTTCGCCGGTTGTAGAGTTTGTGACAGACTACATAACACATCTAGAGAATCTCCACTAGAGAGGACCAGTTGCTGCCAAACTCTGTAGTCTCGCCACAAATAACGCTAGAAACGTAATTTGTGCAATTTGGTTTACGGAAAACAAATGAGAGTTTAAGAGAAGCGATACCTGTTTAAACCATCATACAGTGTGATGAATTTGTCTACTTAATTTTTCTACCAATGAACTTAGAGCGGGTCTCTATAGTTAGGCTTTCGGAGTGTTAGGAGCGACGTGTTACGATTAAGTTAAAGCAAGCATGCGTTTCCTATGTACCAATGTAATGTTAACGGGAGGAGAGATTTGGACGTTGTTTGAGACCGTTCGGACTATTTTACTAAGATCGGGAGTTTTGTCCTCCGACTGACGAACCATTGTCGTTCTCTGGGCTTGTCAATAAAGGACCAATCGGCTCTGCGCGCCCCTGATAAACCTTTCTATGACATTTATGGATGTGAGAATCGACTGTGCATTGCTTACAGACGAAACGAATTCATCATGTGTACTTCTAGTAAAGGAAATACTATACCACATCCTTACTGTCAAATACCACGTTGGTTCTGTCTATGAGTTTTAATTGTGCGTGGGAATACTAGCACTGTGTGGAGGGTCCCGCGAGGACATGCTACCCCCACGACACGGTCTGTTGATTTGGGGGTGTGTACTTGTCATCATCATGCTCCTTGCCGTCACAGGTGTGGATAGCAGGAAGAAGAAAAAACAAAAGCAGCGCTCAGGTAAGTTGTGTAGGTCAGTGTTTTGTATACGTGTTGAGGGTATATGTGGAAGTTGATAACGCTATACAGGTGTGCTTGTTCAACTCCGGTGCAGCGTGTATGCTACTATGCACTTGTTGTGGGCAGTCGAAACGATACATTAAACCTGTAGTAACACAGTGTTTGTAATTACGGGACAGGTAAATCTGATGTGACGAGGCAAATTATACCGCGACTAATAACTAGTCTGGCGATCAGACACATTGTACACTAGATAAAAAAATATATTGGTACAGCTATGTGTTCTTGATAAGCGCGTTCAAGGGTTATTCGTGTCAAAAAGCTAGTTTAGTATGCTGGGAGGATTCTGGTTAATTTAGGGAATACAGGTATTTCATTATAATCAAAGAATACTGGAACTTAAACAGGTATGTCACTATGATACGGAGATATACTAGAGGTCATTAATGATAGAGGTATGTCATTATGATACGGAGATATACTAGAGGTCATTAATGATAGAGGTATGTCATTATAATCAGACAGACACTGGAGGTAATTAGTGATACAGGTATACCAGTATGATAAGACAGATACAGGAGGTAATTAGTGATACAGGTATGTCAGTATGATAAGACAGACACTGGAGGTAATTAGTGATACAGGTATACCAGTATGATAAGACAGATACTGGAGGTAACTAGTGATACAGGTATGTCAGTATGATAAGACAGATACTGGAGGTAATTAGTGATATAGGTATGTCAGTATGATAAGACAGATACAGGAGGTAATTAGTGATACAGGTATGTCAGTATGATAAGACAGATACAGGAGGTAATTAGTGATACAGGTATGTCTGTATGATAAGACAGATACAGGAGGTAATTAGTGATACAGGTATACCAGTATGATAAGACAGATACTGGAGGTAACTAGTGATACAGGTATGTCTGTATCATGAAACAGATACTGGAGGTAATTAGTGATACAGGTATGTCAGTATGATAAGACAGATACAGGAGGTAATTAGTGATACAGGTATGTCAGTATGATAAGACAGATACTGGAGGTAATTAGTGATACAGGTATGTCAGTATGATAAGACAGATACAGGAGGTAATTAGTGATACAGGTATGTCAGTATGATAAGACAGATACAGGAGGTAATTAGTGATACAGGTATGTCAGTATGATAAGACAGATACTGGAGGTAATTAGTGATACAGGTATGTCAGTATGATAAGACAGATACAGGAGGTAATTAGTGATACAGGTATGTCAGTATGATAAGACAGATACAGGAGGTAATTAGTGATACAGGTATGTCAGTATGATAAGACAGATACTGGAGGTAATTAGTGATACAGGTATGTCAGTATGATAAGACAGATACAGGAGGTAATTAGTGATACAGGTATGTCAGTATGATAAGACAGATACAGGAGGTAATTAGTGATACAGGTATGTCAGTATGATAAGACAGATACTGGAGGTAACTAGTGATACAGGTATGTCAGTATGATAAGACAGATACTGGAGGTAATTAGGGATACAGGTATGCCAGTATAAGACAGATACTGGAGGTAATTAGTGATACAGGTATGTCAGTATGATAAGACAGATACTGGAGGTAACTAGTGATACAGGTTTGTCTGTATAATGAAACAGATACTGGAGGTAATTAGTGATACAGGTATACCAGTATGATAAGACAGATACTGGAGGTAACTAGTGATACAGGTATGTCAGTATGATAAGACAGATACTGGAGGTAATTAGTGATATAGGTATGTCAGTATGATAAGACAGATACAGGAGGTAATTAGTGATACAGGTATGTCAGTATGATAAGACAGATACAGGAGGTAATTAGTGATACAGGTATGTCAGTATGATAAGACAGATACTGGAGGTAATTAGTGATACAGGTATGTCAGTATGATAAGACAGATACAGGAGGTAATTAGTGATACAGGTATGTCAGTATGATAAGACAGATACAGGAGGTAATTAGTGATACAGGTATGTCAGTATGATAAGACAGATACTGGAGGTAATTAGTGATACAGGTATGTCAGTATGATAAGACAGATACAGGAGGTAATTAGTGATACAGGTATGTCAGTATGATAAGACAGATACAGGAGGTAATTAGTGATACAGGTATGTCAGTATGATAAGACAGATACTGGAGGTAATTAGTGATACAGGTATGTCAGTATGATAAGACAGATACAGGAGGTAATTAGTGATACAGGTATGTCAGTATGATAAGACAGATACAGGAGGTAATTAGTGATACAGGTATGTCAGTATGATAAGACAGATACAGGAGGTAATTAGTGATACAGGTATGTCAGTATGATAAGACAGATACTGGAGGTAACTAGTGATACAGGTATGTCAGTATGATAAGACAGATACTGGAGGTAATTAGGGATACAGGTATGTCAGTATGATAAGACAGATACTGGAGGTAACTAGTGATACAGGTTTGTCTGTATAATGAAACAGATACTGGAGGTAATTAGTGATACAGGTATGTCAGTATGATAAGACAGATACTGGAGGTAATTAGTGATACAGGTATGTCAGTATGATAAGACAGATACTGGAGGTAATTAGTGATACAGGTATGTCAGTATGATAAGACAGATACTGGAGGTAACTAGTGATACAGGTTTGTCTGTATAATGAAACAGATACTGGAGGTAATTAGTGATACAGGTATGTCAGTATGATAAGACAGATACTGGAGGTAACTAGTGATACAGGTTTGTCAGTATGATAAGACAGATACTGGAGGTAATTAGGGATACAGGTATGCCAGTATAAGACAGATACTGGAGGTAATTAGTGATACAGGTATGTCAGTATGATAAGACAGATACTGGAGGTAACTAGTGATACAGGTTTGTCTGTATAATGAAACAGATACTGGAGGTAATTAGTGATACAGGTATGTCAGTATGATAAGACAGATACAGGAGGTAATTAGTGATACAGGTATGTCAGTATGATAAGACAGATACAGGAGGTAATTAGTGATACAGGTATGTCAGTATGATAAGACAGATACTGGAGGTAATTAGTGATACAGGTATGTCAGTATGATAAGACAGATACAGGAGGTAATTAGTGATACAGGTATGTCAGTATGATAAGACAGATACAGGAGGTAATTAGTGATACAGGTATGTCAGTATGATAAGACAGATACTGGAGGTAATTAGTGATACAGGTATGTCAGTATGATAAGACAAATACTGGATGTAATTAGTGATACAGGTATGTCAGTATGATAAGACAGATACTGGAGGTAATTAGTGATACAGGTATGTCAGTATGATAAGACAGATACTGGAGGTAACTAGTGATACAGGTATGTCAGTATGATAAGACAGATATTGGAGGTAATTAGTGATACAGGTATGTCAGTATGATAAGACAGATACTGGAGGTAATTAGTGATACAGGTATGTCAGTATGATAAGACAGATACTGGAGGTAACTAGTGATACAGGTATGTCAGTATGATAAGACAGATACTGGAGGTAATTAGTGATACAGGTATGTCAGTATGATAAGACAGATACTGGAGGTAACTAGTGATACAGGTATGTCTGTATAATGAAACAGATACTGGAGGTAATTAGTGATACAGGTATGTCAGTATGATAAGACAGATACTGGAGGTAATTAGTGATACAAGTATGTCAGTATGATAAGACAGATACAGGAGGTAATTAGTGATACAGGTATGTCAGTATGATAAGACAGACACTGGAGGTAATTAGTGATACAGGTATGTCGGTATGATAAGACAGATACTAGAGGTAATTAGTGATACAGGTATGTCGGTATGATAAGACAGACACTGGAGGTAATTAGTGATACAGGTATGTCAGTATGATAAAACAGACACTGGAGGTAATTAGTGATACAGGTATGTCAGTATGATAAGACAGATACTGGAGGTAATTAGTGATACAGGTGTGTCAGTATGATAAGACAGACACTGGAGGTAATTAGTGATACAAGTATGTCAGTATGATAAGACAGATACTGGAGGTAATTAGTGATACAGGTATGTCAGTATGATAAGACAGATACTGGAGGTAACTAGTGATACAGGTATGTCAGTATGATAAGACAGATACTGGAGGTAATTAGTGATACAGGTATGTCAGTATGATAAGACAGATACTGGTGGTAATTAGTGATACAGGTATGTCGGTATGATAAGACAGACACTGGAGGTAATTAGTGATAAAGGTGTGTCAGTATGATAAGACATATACTAGAGGTAATTAGTGATACAGGTTTATCAGTATGATAAGACAGATACTGGAGGTAATTAATAATACAGGTATGTCAGTAAGATAGACAGACACTGGAGGTAATTAGTGATACAGGTATGTCGGTATGATAAGACAGACACAGGAGGTAATTAGTGATACAGGTATGTCAGTATGATAAGACAGATACTGGAGGTAATTAGTGATACAGGTATGTCAGTATGATAAGACTGATACAGGAGGTAATTAGTGATACAGGTATGTCAGTATGATAAGACAGATACTGGAGGTAATTAGTGATACAGGTATGTCTGTATAATGAAACAGATACTGGAGGTAATTAGTGATACAGGTATGTCAGTATGATAAGACAGATACTGGAGGTAATTAGTGATACAGGTATTCCAGTATGATAAGACAGATATTGGAGGTAATTAGTGAAACATGTTTGTCATTATGATAAGACAGACACTGGAGGTAATTAGTGATACAGGTATGTCAGTATGATAAGACAGATATTGGAGGTAATTAGTGATACAGGTATGTCAGTATGATAAGACAGATACTGGAAGTAATTAGTGATACAGGTATGTCAGTATGATAAGACATACTGGAGGTAATTAGTGATAAAAGTATGTCAGTATGATAAGACAGATATTGGAGGTAATTAGTGATACAGGTATGTCAGTATGATAAGACAGATACTGGAGGTAATTAGTGATACAGGTATGTCAGTATGATAAGACAGATACTGGAGGTAACTAGTGATACAGGTATGTCAGTATGATAAGACAGATACTGGAGGTAATTAGTGATACAGGTATGTCAGTATGATAAGACAGATACTGGAGGTAACTAGTGATACAGGTATGTCTGTATAATGAAACAGATACTGGAGGTAATTAGTGATACAGGTATGTCAGTATGATAAGACAGATACTGGAGGTAATTAGTGATACAAGTATGTCAGTATGATAAGACAGATACAGGAGGTAATTAGTGATACAGGTATGTCAGTATGATAAGACAGACACTGGAGGTAATTAGTGATACAGGTATGTCGGTATGATAAGACAGATACTAGAGGTAATTAGTGATAGAGGTATGTCGGTATGATAAGACAGACACTGGAGGTAATTAGTGATACAGGTATGTCAGTATGATAAAACAGACACTGGAGGTAATTAGTGATACAGGTATGTCAGTATGATAAGACAGATACTGGAGGTAATTAGTGATACAGGTGTGTCAGTATGATAAGACAGACACTGGAGGTAATTAGTGATACAAGTATGTCAGTATGATAAGACAGATACTGGAGGTAATTAGTGATACAGGTATGTCAGTATGATAAGACAGATACTGGAGGTAACTAGTGATACAGGTATGTCAGTATGATAAGACAGATACTGGAGGTAATTAGTGATACAGGTATGTCAGTATGATAAGACAGATACTGGTGGTAATTAGTGATACAGGTATGTCGGTATGATAAGACAGACACTGGAGGTAATTAGTGATAAAGGTGTGTCAGTATGATAAGACATATACTAGAGGTAATTAGTGATACAGGTTTATCAGTATGATAAGACAGATACTGGAGGTAATTAATAATACAGGTATGTCAGTAAGATAGACAGACACTGGAGGTAATTAGTGATACAGGTATGTCGGTATGATAAGACAGACACAGGAGGTAATTAGTGATACAGGTATGTCAGTATGATAAGACAGATACTGGAGGTAATTAGTGATACAGGTATGTCAGTATGATAAGACAGATACTGGAGGTAATTAGTAGTACAGGTATGTCAGTATGATAAGACAGATACTGGAGGTAATTAGTGATACAGGTATGTCAGTATGATAAGACATACTGGAGGTAATTAGTGGTACAGATATGTCAGTATGATAAGACATACTGGAGGTAATTAGTGATACAGGTATGTCAGTATGATAAGACAGATACTGGAGGTAATTAGTGAAACATGTTTGTCATTATGATAAGACAGACACTGGAGGTAATTAGTGATACAGGTATGTCAGTATGATAAGACAGATATTGGAGGTAATTAGTGATACAGGTATGTCAGTATGATAAGACAGATACTGGAAGTAATTAGTGATACAGGTATGTCAGTATGATAAGACATACTGGAGGTAATTAGTGGTACAGATATGTCAGTATGATAAGACATACTGGAGGTAATTAGTGATACAGGTATGTCAGTATGATAAGACAGATACAGGAGGTAATTAGGGATACAGGTATGTCAGTATGATAAGACAGACACTTGAGGTAATTAGTGATACAGGTATGTCAGTATGATAAGACAGACACTGGAGGTAATTAGTGATACACGTATTTCAGTATGATAAGACAGATACTGGAGGTAAATTGTGGTACAGGTATGGCGGTATGATAAGACAGATACTGGGGGTAATTAGTGATACAGGTATGTCAGTATGATAAGACATACTGGAGGTAATTAGTGATACAGGTATGTCAGTATGATAAGACAGACACTGGAGGTAATTAGAGGTACATGTATGTCAGTATGATAAGACAGATCCTGAAAAAAATATATAGATAGGGTATTGGTATGAGACATATGCTTTGGTTTTCAGTGACAATCTATGTCATGATGATAAGACGGATAATACCCTGGTATAATTATGTATGTTTTAAGAAAAGTATTTTTTCTAATGTTTGTGTTAAAGGAAAATTAATTACAAAATACAGAAGCTTTAACAATATCATAATCTGAAATCAAAATCGATTGAACCAGGGCCAAAATATGAACAAAGGAAAGATTTACATTGAGACCCTTGTAAAAGTACAAGAGAATACGACCAGTTGTTTGAATATCATTTTAAATAAGAAATCTAGAATTTCGAATGGGATCTGTTTCACAGCCCCATAAAATAATAAATAATAAATAATATACAAACAAAGGGATACAACCAACTCCACGTGTATGTTATCAGATCAGAATGATGTCACCTCCTCGTAAAGAGAAATGGGGTAATGACAACCAGACACATGACTTAGCATTATTGAAGCATTGACCTAAATATAAGTAAAGTAACAATTTCTGTTTAGTTCAGTGACTGTGATCATAAAACGTAAGCTTCAATGGATTACATATTTGGGAACCTTGTATTATCAGTTTGACCGTCATCATTCGAAATACGTCATGGGAGTCCTGATACTCAGAAAAAAACTGCTGAATATCGAGCTTACTGCGACATGAACAAACTGTACATTTTCGGAATAAGGATTTAGCTCTCATGAAAAAGAATGTTCAAGCGTAAGCAATGAGTAAGATGCCATTTAGGGCAATATTGCAAGTTTCCATAAAAATGAAGCGGCCAAGGGTAATATTACGGGTTCATACATTGTTATATTGTTTTTTTGTGACGACACCAAACATGTAAATCTAGGTCACATCCAAATAAATAGCACGATCTCAATGTGGGAATCGAGGCATCATTTTCAATCACAACAAATAGGCATGCAAATGAGCATATATAAAGATACAGAATACTGTCAATGAGACCAAGATAGGGACCATAAAACCTGTGAAAGATATTATGTTGAAGTTATGTTGCGTAGTAAAACAGGTTTATTTATAAATCAAATGCTTACATTTATTCAAGTAGCTGTTTTGGGTAGTGACTATGCAAGCATTTATAAAGATTACAGTTGTGTGAAAAAATGTCAGCCTTGAACTTTTGTGTATGCTGGAATACCTACAGTTTCGTTTGTACGGGGTTGCCGATGACATGTTTTAGTTGTTTTCTGTACATATTTCACAAGGTCTGCTCGTTGCGGATGATCACCTAACAGGTATACTATGCAGTTCTGCGGCCAGGAGTGTCAACTGCAGGGTACATGTAATTGTGTTTGACTATAGCGTGTATTATGAGTATACGAGCCGATGATGAGAATCATGACAGCATTATTAATACACCGTAAACCAAACATACAATAGATTGGGTCAAGTGAAGTGTATACAGGAGGTTCGAAGAGGATAGTGTCTAGTTTGTAGGTAGGGCATTGTATTCGGTTACTGTGGGGTGATATTTCGTTAAAGGAGACACACACATTTTACTCATTTACAATGTATTCTTACGTCATTTCTAAACCAATAAGTGTAATGGTTGAAAATTAATACTATTGAAAACTTTCTTGATTCATTGATATTTATATAGCTGACAACGGATTTGAAAGGCATGTTTGGCTGGTATGATGGCATATAAGAGCGTAACATGCTTCTATTTATGACCAGCGGAAGTTTAACGTAACTTTAATATTTCAAGATCAAAAGTACTGAACACTGCTTCGAGTCATGGATACATGTTTGACAAAGTCTTTGAGAAGCATGTTTGGCGGGTATAATGGCATATATTAAGATCGTGATATGATAGTATTTATTACAACCGGAATTTTGTAAGCAAAACTGTTGAAGGGGGGCGAGCACACCTTTGCTTTTAATCGATAGAAGTCCGTTTTTCAAATTGAAATAAATGTAGGTAGCATGTATTAAAAAGAAAAAAAAAGATTACTTAGAGTAACTATATTTAATCGCACCAAAATTTTGGTAGGGATTGTAATTTCATGTAAACTCATGCTACATGTAATTGGCTGATTTACTACTTGAAGTTGAGCGAGTTTGAAAAATAATTGCTATTTCTGTTTAGGGGTGTGACCACTCTTTGCTACATATTGCAAACTAATTGCGATTATCATTTGAAATTGTTGCGAGATCCGGTTCGTGGGTAAGATAACAGTATTTTTGAACGTGACTTTGGTATCAGGTTTGAAGTGTTTAAAGTCGAAAGAAAAAACAGGCGTTAGACCAAGATTTACGACCGTGTTTACCAATATTTCATTTTTGAAGGATGTTACTAACGTATGTAGGCGGAGAAGGGAGGACGGGGAATTTAAAACCCATAAATTTTGCAAAATTAAGAAGTCATTAGGGCTTCTCCTGACATTATCAAGTAAACGACTTTGATCCGTGTTCTGTTGTGTAGATTACGTAATTCCTCTATGTAGATCCATCCCTTTCAAACTCCATAATCTTCACAAGGAACGGTTTATTCGCCCTTAATCCTCACAAGAGAGGCCAATCCATTAATAATCTTCCTATCGTTCATCAGAATGTAATTAGACATGATCTAATCCCTATCTTAACCTGATCATATTTTGTATTTCTAATAATTTAATGATTTTTTTTTTCCATTTCGATGAGACCTTTTTGTCGGAAGGTCAGATTCTAGCAATTTTTCTTTTAATTTGATTGACAAAGGTTCCATTTCGTCACATAGTTGCCAATTGCAAAACATTGAAAAATAAATAATAATAAAAGCCAAGATGGCTTAAAGCGTGTTGGAGCAGATCGTTGGGTGCTGATGGTTGTTACTGTCTTATCTTCCTATAAAAGATTCATGGCGTCTACTGCCCTCCGTTAACATATAACATTGGAGAAGTGACTATCCAAAAAGTTTGGAACACACACAGATATTTCGCAACTTTTAAACATTTATTGGATATTTTTGTGATGAGCACACACCAAAGTGATATATGGTATATTTGTTTTCAGCACGATGCGATATTTAGCTAAGCAGTTAAAAACTTATTGTTACTATTATTGAAATGCACTAGAGGAAATGTAATGCAATATGCATTTGGTTGTTATTAAGATTTGAGAAGAAACATATGGTTTACCGTATGCACGTGCTACATGGACATTTCAGGGGAATAGATTTCGCGATAAGAAACCATCAACACAGTATACCAATGGCTACATCCATTAATAACAACGATCATCACTTATTACTTTTATTATTAATAACATCATTATGTGATCCAAATCCATCATCACTTAAAGGTGCCTAAGTTTAATATTTTTCTCAGCTTTCATCTTTGGTCTTTCAGTTGCATTATAAAATGTGTGCAGAGAGCATGTTCGGTAGAATAGGGATACGGTTTTAAGCATAATGTACATTTAGCTTGGGAGATTCATATGTTTTTTTTTTCATACGTACTTCAGATAGAACTAACAATGGGATACATAGGAAAAAATAGAACAAAACAGATTTACGTGGAGTCCCTTGAAATAGATGATATGACCAAGTGTTCGGGAAGAGTACGCATCTTCTGCTTCATCGACGACGACCGCCATATTAATGTAGGTCAACTCCATGGTAATGTCAAGGTACAATTCTCAAGCACAGCATGCAAGCATAGTAATGAGCGTATTAAAAACGCCAATCTTCATATTATACAAGGGTGTAGAATAATTATTAATGAGCAAGATAGTAACTATAAATATCAGAGTCTTCATCAACCTGTATCTCTCGAATCCCAGTGCCGAAGATTGCCCTAGTTCAATCGATTGTAATTCAGTATATGGTTTCATTGCCGCTCTGGTATTCTTAAAAAAAATTCGTCCTCCTTTATCTAAGCATGGAATAATGAATTCAATCAATTGTTAATGCCAACATTTACATGATGTATACAAATGCATGAAATATTTTTCAAACCTTCTGATGAAACTGTTATTATTCTGCTCTAGGTCTCAGAGAAAAGGGTAAACAGTTTTTATATTACTGTTAAAGTGGAATTGTTTGCGGTGTAAAAATTTTCGCTTATTTCGCATGCATGAAATTTTTGCGAAGATACCCACACGCAAATAAATTTAACACTACTCAAAATATACCGTATCGTCAGGTATTTATATGCAAACATAATATAAATACCATTTACTTTGAAAGTATGCTGAATCATTTTAAGATCATGATGTAACATTAAGATCAGCTTTAATTGGAGAGATTTTGTTGTAAACTTTTTTATTTTCATTACAACAAGTGACATTTGTTCACATAACTATCAGGCAATAGATACTGACAGTTCATAACTCTTCAACGGTGGCATCAGCCCACCGAAGGAACTCATTTGACCTCAGGAGGACAGTAGACGACTCGAAGGGCTTAGATTCCCGCCAGACAAGGCCAGGGGGAATTGCCATTCCCCCCGTCTATGTCGGAAGTAGCTGGAGAGTGCGACCACGGGGGGACGTATATTGCCGATAGAAGATAAACGTAAAACAAAAGCACTGAAAGCCATAAGGCTTGAGGTATAGGACCTACCTCAGAGTCGAGAGAGTTAGGCATAGTACTGACGCTTCTGATCGCTCTACAAAATGAATAATTCATACGCAAGATTAAAGCCTTCAGCAGAACAGTGGTTCTCCCCCAGGGGTTCTGGAGGTAGTGGCCCAGCCATATCGTCATCAGCTTCACAGCATGAGGTGGCGGATAGAACATAGTTGTTTCCTTCTGGATATATGATGTCATCTTTACTTCATCTAAAAATATAAAAAGAAGATTGAATGTCGAAACTAAAATAAGCCAGTTGGGAAACAATTGAACTTCGTTATATTTGTTATGAACTTGAACACATCATTATTATACAAGTTTCTGTTGGATTTGATATATCAAGCTGACTCCTCTGAACAAATGTAAGATTGTTTCACTCCACTTCTCATAATCGCTATAATGAACGTATGTAAGGGGATGGGGCTGTTTGACAGCTGGAAGAAGTTGACGAACTAATGCAAATCATATTCTGTTAACGAGACATTATAGCTCAAATTTTGATACACCGATGATTTATTTTGGTATATTTCCAACATATGCACATTATTTTTGGAACATGCATTCGATGTGTTTGTGGTTAAATGATTATGGTACTTGTTTCTACAATTTGTCGTTTCAACAATATTCGTGGTCATTAAAAAATATAGTCTGTTTTTTTAATTGCGGTAAAAAATATAGTCTGTTTTTTTAATTGCGGTAAAAGAGACTGCCACCATTATAAAACTCGATAGTAGCAAAGTATGTGTTACTGACCGACACTTCGATTCTTTTCTTAATATTGAGAAAATACAATCTGACTTCTACTGACCTGAAACTTCGCCAATAGCTGTGGTACTGTGAGTACATGTATATAGTATTTTTTATTAACCCTGTACCTCGCTTTTGGTACTCAAACATTTTCATTTGGTTAAGAACCGACCGCAAACCTCCACTGTATCCATAGCATTGAAACCATGTAGCGCGTGTCATAGCGATCTGACACCTCATCATATATTTGTGGTATTGAGAGTATATCGTTCGTTCTGCACATACACGACAGGTCGTCATTATTACAGAGACATTTTCTGGTTACGTAAAGACCCACCTAATCAGGCCAACTCACTTCAGTACAGAAGGCTAACTCTGATGTAAATTATATTGACTTGTATTAATAACTTTTGAAATGTTTTTTTTAATTTGTTGATGAGGTTCAAAGATGTCCCTGTCTGTTGTTTTCTTTAGATGTCTTTTTTTCTTCGGCAATTCACCAATACGCCATTCTGTCAAAATGCTTAAGTACACTGAAATTTAAATGTGCTAAATACGGTTTCCAGTATGTGATATCTTTATTACTTATCTAACAAAATTAATCAAAGCGTCAGATTAAAAAAAAATTGTAAAGCGGAAGTTAAAGAGATGTATGCTACTTCAATATACGTTTGCTTCGAAATGAAGGAATCCAAAGACCTTTATCGTATTTAATTAGCGTTCGTATGTTTACGACCGAATCTAAAAATAGATTTGGGATTCCCCGATACGTTTCAACACACGTACAGTTGAGTGTTTCCAGATGTCAGCTTTAACGATAAAAACGGAGTATTTCTTTACACTAGCTGACAAAAAAGCTTGAAAGAAAAAGAATAAAACTGTATATTTGGAGTTCTGCGAGGTATCTCTTAAAATAAACATTAACAGTTCAAAATCATTCTTTGTAAATATTAGGTATACGGTAAGTTTTGAATATATTATTTCGTCGCATGTAAAAGTAGAAGTGTAGTGACATGCAAATGATGTTAGGTATTTTACTATAACCACAAGTGGTTCCAATCGTAATGCATCACTTAAAATAAAAGAAAGATGGATTAGTTCAAAAGGATTCCGTTCAAGTAAGATTCAATTCTTTGACTGGTTCGCCCGTTGTCAGTTTACTTTGACCGGGTAGGGTGTTTTGCTGGGGGCCTTCGGCAGTATACTTTAGTGTGGTAGCACTTTAAATCGGCAAACTATCTGGACTATCGCAGGGGGCTTACACGAACATACCGCAGCATCGAAAGTACACACGAACTCAACACACGCACACATATCGCATACACCGAGAGGTTGTCCTTTAATGACCCTGGAAGTTGATAGGACGTACAAACAATAAAACAAAACAAAAGCAATTTTCTAGAACATGCTTTAATGATTTATTTTTTCTATTTTTCATTTTGATACCAATGATTTTTGTCTTGCTATGTCATTTAATATCTCACTTTTTGATCTGCGCATCAAATTGACCGTTGTCGAGATGAAGTAATGTTAATGTGTTCCGTAAAACATATTTCGACAACTAACTTCTCCAATAATCTCATTGAGAAATATGCTGGGTTCGTATGATATTATTGTGAACGGTTTTGAATATGTTCATTAGTATGTCTACTTGTTCTAATTGGGGGAACATATATCTCAATTCTCACTTTGAGGACATAACATTTACTTGGATTTGACCTTGATTTACATTGCGGGGTTCGTCGATGAAGCAGAAGACGCATACTATTCTGGAACATCTGGTATTATTCTTTTGTACATTTGCAAGGGCATTTATGAACATATTTCCATTGTTTATATTGTGTAACTAGTTTCTTCCGAAACGCCTGGCATTATTCTTTTGTACATTTGCAAGAGCTTTTATGAACATATTTCCATTGTTCATATTTTGTAACTAGTTTCTTCCGAAACACCTGGCATTATTCTTTTGTACATTTGCAAGAGCTTTTATGAACATATTTCCATTGTTCATATTGTGTAACTAATTTCTTTCGAAACGCCTGGCATTATTCTTTTGTACATTTGCAAGAGCTTTTATGAACATATTTCCATTGTTCATATTTTGTATCTAGTTTCTTCCGAAACACCTAGCATTATTCTTTTGTACATTTGCAAGGGCTTCTATGAACATATTTCCATTGTTCATATTGTGAAACTAGATTAATCAACTTTGAGTTTGGCATTATCTGATTGTTTTATGATTTTGAATATTTTCATGACCAGATTTATTGCATGAAGGTAGATTAACGGAGAAGCCAACGGGGAAATACTGTAGCATGAAAGACGTATAGCATGTCACTGATGCATCGTATGAAATGCATTTATCTGGTAGCAGGTGACATAAATTAAATTTACTTTCAGAAAACGAGACCTGCGTACATTGTATAACAGGAGTTGAGGACGTAATGCTATAATAATAGACGCCACACGTGTATTAACGTTGTCGACAACACACTTTTGGAAAGAGATTCTGATTTTTTTCTGAACAGAAGTAATTTTACTGTTGCCTTGTACGTCTATAGATTACCACGTGAACTTGTCTGTTGCCAAGTTAGTATTGTAGAATACAGCGTCTTGCTGACGCACAAAGCTGTCATAAACCAGCCATTGTAGTAAGGGAGCAGTTTGAAAATAATATTATACAGATAATTTGGAATTCCCTATGGTGCAGTTCTAAAATTTCGAAATGTCAAATTTGTCTGGTATGTGAAACAAAAAAAAAAAAACCGGGAGAATAACAAAACTTCAACAAAACCATAAAACGAACTCAAAATCGATTAAACTAGAGGCAAAATATGAACAAAAGTAAGATTTACATGGAGTACATTAGAGAATAAGACCGGGTGTTACGGAGGAGTAAGCGTGTTTAGCTTCATCAACGACAACCACCATGTAAATCTTGGTCACATCCGAGTAAACATCGAGTTCTAAAAATGAGAACCAAGTCATCATTGTCAATCACAATAAGGGAACACATTAATGTTCATACTCAAAAACGCCCATCTTCACATCACACAAAGATACAGAATACATCTCAATGAGACCAAGATGGCGACCATCAAACTTGCCCATAGTCTTCATCAACCTGCACTTCTGGAATCCTGTGGCATAAATTTGTTCGTCAGCAGCTAACATCTATCACGAAAATCTCGATATTCAGAAATTTCGAAATATCCAGAACAACGTTGGAAAGCGGGCACCAGCACAAGAAAACGTTTATGTGTTTTGACTTCCACATGAATATGAGGCGACTGAAAGAAACTTAACAAGTATACTGTCAATCTTCTATCCAGGCGAGTACGATCACCACTCAACAATGCTTTGTTTGCCAAACATTTGATTTTCCACCGTGTAAATTACCAAACATCATACCAAACTAGAATAACGTCTTCGATATCTTGTGATGAGAGTTTTCGTTTCAAAGAAATATGGATAGATGCAAGTTGAAGAGGACTATGGGCAAGTTTTAAGGTCGCCATCTTTGTCTCATTGAGAGATATTCTGTATCCTTTTTATAATATAAAGGTGGACGTTTTTAATTATGCTCATTAGTATTGCTTATTATTTGTGATTGAAAATGATGCCTTGGTTCTAACTTTGAAGGCGTTACATTTATTTAGATGTGACATGGATTTACTCGGACGGTGTCTCGATGAAGCAGAAGACGTTTGCACTTCCTGAACCCATGGTCTTAGTAGCTTGTACTGTTTCAGGTGTCTCAATGTTTTTTTTAGTTTCTTCGTATTTCGTCATTTGGTTACTCGATCCATTACTGGATAAAAACAGGTAAAACGAATGCCTTCCAACTCTTTGGCTCAATTGTTACTATTGTGATTCATATAATGTATATTAATTAGTTCATATATTGTATAAATTATTTCAAATGTTTTATAAAATATTCTATAAAATTGATGACAACAATTTTTTTTCCAAAACCTAAATGGTAGGTATTAACCTTAAATATGTAAGTCCGTCTTTAAAAAACTTTTAAAATTCAAAATTGACATATAAAGACAACTTCAAGATGTAAATCCCTACATATAAATTACATCATCGATAGAAATGTTTTTCGGCTTTTTGTTAGTTTTATCATTTGTGCCGATTCCCGTTGCTATCAAAAGGCAATAAACAATTGTAATTCAAAATGATAGCTAACAGCAAACGAATGAATGAATACGTAACTGAAGTGCTCTAATTCTGCTCTTTTTTCACCTTTTGGCATGTTGAAAATCGTGTTTTATAATTCCTGTATCCCCAACTGTTTGGTATATGTTACAAGCACACAACAACCACTTACAGTGTGCTATTCTTCAAGCGTAAGAATATAAAGGTCATTTACGAAAAAAATCAAAATTATTATATTATTGTCAATTGCGTGTAAAACTCCGGCAATGCTATTATGATGTCATAATGAGTAATGGTTTCGTACTACGACGTCGCTATGTCTTTTTTCTTTGAATTTTCACATCATCGGCTGCATTCTGATTGTGTAGCTTACTGTGAAAACTAATAAATGTATTATTTTTTGTATTACAGACATGAATACATAATATCATACATCATCTTCACTTTCAACAACACAAATAAGTTATGCGTGCCTCTAAAGAAAAAATGTACCGAAATAAATTTGTTAAGCCTTTAAAGTCAAATTACAAAATATCAGTGCCGACGAGCTCATAGGACGGAGGCCATTGTACGCCGTTAACACTGAATCAATCACCCCCCTACTACAACACGGTGGTCTGACGATGATTGACAGCTAAGTACCTCTCCGTTATTAAACATGACAATAACACATGTAGGCTTGTCTCGCCGACTATGATACAACGGCCCGGCCGAGCTTCATTAGATCGCACGTCAACCCAAATCTCTGATCGTTGCGTCAGATGACGAGAAAAAATAATAGTTTGCGTTAAGACGTAAATAATTAAAGAAATGTATTTCGGAACAGAAATGTAAACATGGCGGAGATATTTTAAAGCGCTTCAGAGTAGATTGTGTTAGTTAGATAGAGCGCAACATCAAATGTTTATTTATTTTATGCATTTCGTTTAAAATGTGTTTTGTACAAACATATTCGTATTTTTTGATACATGATATAATTGGCTTATTTAAGACATCAACTAAGTTGTTTTGGAAAAGAAATGTTAACTTGCGGGTGATAAAACATGCATTTCTTCTTTAGCATCTTTTACTCTCTTACATTCATATTTGGATTATTAATCCATGATATCAATTGGCTTTATTTATGATGTTATTAGCCATGTCTGGTTGTCTGTCTGTCGTCTGCAGTAACTTGTTCAGATATCTCCTCCAATACTAAATTGCAGATTTCGATGAAACTTCAAATTAATCAGGATTAATCAGGCCCTGGTTTCATCAACGTTCCTTAACTTAAGGAAGCTCCTTAACTTTAACATCTCCATAGAAAAGCTTTACAGAAGTTAAGGAGAAAATCCTAAGTGAATGAACTTTCATTGAATTCTGTAATGCTTTTTGATGGAGAGTCTTTAGTTAAGGAGTTTCCTTAAGTTAAGGAACGTTGATGAAACCGGGGCCTGAAGTCATGTACTTGTGCATCGGGATTTTTATTGAAGATTGCGACCCCCTTTTAGGGAGTTATGACATTTCCCCCAACCCTTACAATGCCTTTTGACTTTGAAAATTTCACTTAAATGGTATGACTTACCGGCAGACATTATTTCATTACAGCGTAACAAGCATAATCAGTGTGTAGTTGTGTATCAGAATTCTAATTTGAGAGTTACACTTCTTTTAAGGCATTTACGCCCCTTTATGAGATCTTCATAACCCTTAATGTGAAATTTAAGATGAACAAAATTCTCAAGAAAATTCCAATTTCTGTCAGTTGACTGTCAAGATCAGTAAATAATTATACACAACCAGCATCTGTTGGGTATTAGTTATCCAAAGGATGACACTTCTAGTTAAAACAGAAAATGTATACATATGTGCTGGTGGTATTTCATGCATTTCGTTACAAATATTTTAAACAAACATATCCAGATTATTAATGCATGATATCAATTGGTTATATTATAGCAGTGTTTGCCGGTGTTTACATGCACCACCAGTATAAAATATACAAGCCTATCCATGCATGCCTGTTAGGTGTACTCGTCAACACGTAATAGATTCAGACGGTTGACTGAGATCCGTTGAGAGGTACATGATGGCCATGTCAAAAACAAAATGTTATTATACGTTTGTCACATAACTACATGATTATAATTATATGTGCATTCCTTCTCGCGGGGGGTCATACCGTCATAGTGAGGTCTTGTCTCTCTGTTCTCATTAAGCATACGACACGGTACGTAACGAGGTTAACGTTTATGGGGTTATTTTGAATTTGTGTCTAAAAAATGTTTACTGTTACATTATACACTGCTTTAAGATTGTTATTATTTTTTTTCTAAGACAAAAACATTGAGTATTAAGTGTAACTCCCCCTCCCCCTAACAAAGTATAATTCCCCCATCCCAAAACAAAGGTTTTTCAAGCTAAAGAATGGTCTATGAGGACTGCAGCGTCGTCACACTATATGATGGAAGATTATAAATGTAATCTTAACCAAAACTAAGTTAATCATCTTTTTTATCTTGTGAAAAAGAGCTACTGTATGTATCAATTTTGATTTTCTTTTCTTACTAAGCAAGTTTAGCTATTTGCATGGATACGGTACAAAAAATAAACTTCACGTTGAGTTTGATCATGAATTATTCAATGGTTCGATAATTTGCCACTTTCATGAAATGCAATCGTTTATGTTTCGGTAATTCATTTCCCCTACTTCCCAATTGGTTGACCTATTTATGTAATATCATTTAACCTATCTTTCAAATTAAAAATTGATGACATCATACATCCAAATGTTTGGCCAGGTATTTGCCATTCAAACCTCTTAATGGGAGACGTTCCTTGGAGATGAAATACATGCAAATGCACAATGTTCGTAGCTTATGCTAAATGTACCTATTTGTTTCAGTGTTTACCGTATAATTAATAAAACATTTAAACTTAATATTCCGTTTATTGAGTTGAATCAGGGTTACCGATAATTGATTGAATGAAGAGTGGGACAATGGGTAATAAGATAGCTAATTCCCCTACTAGCTAACGACACTATTTCCTCCAGGACGTTATAATTCTACTTGTCCACGTGATAATAACACGCTAGCATCACTGAAGAGTCCTAGGAGGACGAAGCAGCAGTATGATGCAGTTCAATTAATTTTTTAGGCATACTGTATATATTACTAAATTTAAAGGTGCTTCATATGTGTGTGTTACGTCATCTTTTCAAATTCTTAAACGTTGTCGTATTAGACTAGACATGCATTTACTTAACATTACAGATGAGGAAACATAAAAGATTTGGTTTTTCGTAAAGAAACCTAAATAAAGTAAATATTACCTTACAATGTCGTCACTGTATGTCTCGTCAGAGGTATAATTAGGTTCAAATACATAAATCCATGTCTTGAGATTTCCGAAACATATGTAAAAACACAATAAACTTTGTTATTCGTCCTTTTGTACCTGAGGTTAAAGACATATACATTTTGGCTACAGCGTTTATCCTTCCGATTCATTTGCGCCCGCGGCGCATTAAAGGCATGCAACACAATGTTGTCTATAACATTATAAATCGTTTATTATAGACCTTTCCCAAAAGTGTTGTTATCTCCCTTGTTTGCCATTTTATGACTTCACTTGGAAGTGATTTTGAAACAAATGCGCAATGCAATTATGCTTTCATAATGGGAATGACGTCATCAGATTGTCATATGGCGCACAATCATCACAAAACACTTCCCGGAAGTCCATATTGTTTCCACCATTGTGGCCTATCAAGGGAAAAACAACACCTTTGGAAAATGCCTATATTGTTTATGTGTTCCATAATCGAAAACAAGACTTGTTTTGTCAAGCAAGCAGATAAATTCAGTCAAAAATATTAGTTTTTATGTATACTGCATTTCCCCAGAAGTAAAATCTGCGTTGTTGTTTTGTTTCTTCATAATGGCTAACTTCTATTTTTATGGAGCTTTGCATGCTACAATTGTGCATACTCTTAGAATAACTTTTCTTGGAAGAGACAAAAAAGTATGATTTAAAACCGCATGAAGTTTTAAGAAGAAGCTTAACTTCATATGCCTGTTTCTGTTGGGATGCCATAGGCTCCATACCATGTGCAGAATTTTAACGTTAGCGATCGTGTTAATAGCTCGTCATGAACTCCACTTTGAGAAGTACGGATTGTAGAGCACTTTGTAATGCAATATGGAGATTTGGGAATCGCATAGAAGACTGCTGTAACATCATCTTCGGTTAAGATTAACAACGCACTGAGCTCCTCACAACCAGGGTCTAGCGGTTCGTCGTATAGTTCAAAGATAACATAACCACTTTGAAATTTATCACGGATATTTCGTGTTTGGCACACAATACTAAAATTGCTATGAAAGAGCGTTGAAGTAAGTGTATGGTAGTTTGATATTCATAAAGACGTTGATAACTTCGATTTTCCATACATTACTCATCTTTATTAGTAAAGAGCTGGATTAAGGGCACAAAGACAGATTAATTGCATCACGTCTGTATTTATTGCTAGATAGCGCCAGTCTTGCATCATTCTAGTATTTGACTCGCTGGACTTTCTAAAAGTAATTAGGAGATAACACAAGCAAACATCATTTATTGATGCTTAGAAACGGGTGCTTTATTACCGTTTAGAAATAACAATGAACCAATCAGACAGCTAATTATATTCAAAATTACATTAATCTTATTTTGATAATTACGATTAATCAAACTAAGGTAGGATTGTGGCTATGGGTAGCGTCCTAATGCTATACTTTATAGCTATTACCGTCGTATGAACAATCACTCATTAGTAAGAGTCTGGAACTAGTGACATTGTTCTACTTTACAAAAAAGACGAAACAGATAGGAAGGTGCAAAACTGTATTTATTTTAGCCGAGAATCAATCAGCCAATCAGCCAATCAATCAATCAATCAATCAATCAATCAATCAATCAATCAATCAATAAATCAATCAATAAATCAATCAATGGCAGGCAAATATAACATGTTTATGTTTGAGGTTTCAATCATCAATGGGGAATTGTTTTTGACTTCTGAAATTGCTAAATGACAAGGATGAACCGATATATTCTAGACATACAGTATGTAAAAGGAAAGGTGTTTTTAATTCAACTTGGCTGAGACATACGTACTGATATATGTAGTCAGGATTTAACCTGAATAATAAAACGATATACATGTATATTTATAATTTATCGACGCATTTTGGAACTTTTCACGTCCACCTGTGGAGATGCTGAATGAGGATTTCTTGTTAGATTACATGATTGAAACAAAGGGAAAATAAATTCTTGCAGAATATTACTCCATATAAAATATATGCTATGAAACTTATGTTAGTACATTGTATATTGAAATGGCGGAAAGTCGATGCAGCCATATGCTGTTTGTTTGTTTTTTTTACGTCCTGTTAACAGCCAGGGTCAAAACAAACCCATTACCAAATAGTACGTAATGCATTGAGGATATTTATTCCTTTGAAGTTTTTACATAAGTACATTGAAATAGAGCGAGCTCGATTCAGGCGTATGTTGAATAACAATGCATATCACATGAAATGATGAGCACATACAGTTCTTAAGACTTCACTTCAGCTATTTAACCTAACCTGTCAAAAAAAAATGTAACGAATATTACTTTATGTATCTGAGGGCGTATGAAAGTTTATGTTATTGAATTGAAATAGGAAACAGTCGATGTAGGTATATTATATATAACATAGCATATGAAATGATACTCACATGATGTGTAGATGAATTCTGCTATATAACGGTGTTTACTCGATATTTTCGGTCGTTACCCACACGAAATGTAGATAAATTCTGCTATACTTGATATTTTAGGTCGTTACATACATTGTACTCAAAATGTAGATGAATTCTGCTATATAACAAAGTTTACTCGATATTTTAGTTCGTAACATACACGAAATGTAGATGAATTCCGCTATATAGCAAAATTTACTCGATATTTTAGGTCGTAACATACACGAAATGTAGATGAATTCCGCTATATAGCAAAATTTACTCGATATTTTAGGTTTTAACATACACGAAATGTAGATGAATTCCGCTATATAGCAAAATTTACTGTATATTTTAGATCGTTTAAACTGAGAATGTTTATGTAAGTACATTGAAAGGAGGAGAATATATTGCAAACGTATGTCGCAATACATATCATATGTTATGATGAACACACCAATGTAAGAGACTGTTCACTTCCACAGTATCGCCTATTATCACCTCAAAATCGTTATTTCTCGCGGCTATTGCATGCCGGCCACCACCGTCGTAATCTTCATTCGAAGCGAAATAGCAATTTAAAATGAAACATATGATAGTGTGTATCGGATCAGATATATTGGATGTTCTGTAGCGTATTCGCATGGAAACTTCTCATAGCGATTACCGACTATCTACAGTCCACGCTTGTAATTGACAATGCGCAATACATCAAAGGCGCAGACTTCAGAAATATCACGGAATGTGTGAAGCGATTTGAAATTGGGTGTAAATTACAAGAAAAATTGAATATTTGTGATATCAGGCCACGCCATCACTGATGTAATCTTTTAATAAATCTCAAATACGTGGGTGTGTTGAACTTTTGATTTTTTGTTAAAGTGAAGTTGTATCAATACTGCCATAAACTTTATCAAACAAGAATTTCTCTTTATGAGTATAATTGGTCGATACTATTTTCCTCAATCCTTAATTAATCACACGCCTTCACAATGAAGTTACGTCACCATTGGCTGAACGTATATTTATCAATAATTGACTGATACTGATGTGGATTTGTGGTTTAATGAACCCGGGAAGTGATATTGACCGACATGACGTCAAAATAACTTCTCAGGTTTATAAAACACATATTCACCGCAGTAAATGTCCTTGTTCTTTATATTGTACAAATCGCCAAGAGAAAGAATTGCATGTTGCAGATATTTGATGAGACTATGGCAACATTTGATTTCGAATCTGGATTGAGATGTAATCATTTTCATTGATGTCAACACTTGATTTGCGGATTAATAGCTGTTCGAAAAAAAGCTAAACGTAATAGTTACTCCACTAAAATGTAAATATTAGTAATTAATATTATAGTAAATGCTGTTTTGGTCTTTTAACAAGCATTTCTATTTATAAAAAAACTAGATAAAGCCCCCATAAGGACCTACCGGACTTTATTAAGTTTGTCATCAAAAGCAATGTGTGTTATAAAACCAGATTAATGTTTACTAAACTATTTGTTACTTCGGAAAGCATTGTAACGTTGAAGTTGAAGTGACACCATGAGCGAATAGTTGTCTGTTGTTTCTAAAAGTCATTATCACAATATACCCCCTTAAACGTGATTTTAATCCATCCGCTGGGGATATGTATAAAATGAAATCATCTTATATAATCTGATAATAAAATTCTGTTTGAGTATTTATTTGAATGTTTTTATATTGTTATGTATGTATTAATATACGAAATTAACGTTAATTAGACTAATTGTATGTTGCACTCATTAGCTTAACATTGGTAACCAAATAATATTTGGACTCTGATATGTGGGATTGGTTCAAAATATTGCCCGTGAGACTGTTACGTTCATCATTTTATAAACCTATTACGTGTTAGTAATCGAATTCATTATATCAGTTTTCAATTTCTTTTGCAAACGGCCCACGCCCCCTTTATTAAAAAATTGCCTTGTTTTTTCTAAATAAAGAAAAGAATGCATAAACATCAACAAAACCATAATCCGAACTCAAAATCGAATAAACACGGAGCAAAATATGAAAAAGGAAAAGTTTACACTCTTGTGGAAGTACAAGAGAATAAGACCAGGTGTTTCGGAGGTATAACCGTATTCTGCGGTACCGACGACACCAGCCATGTAAATATTGGTATCGTCCAAGTAAACATCAAGTTCTCAAAGTGAGAACCGAGTCATCACAACTAAGCACACTTATGAGCATACTAAATAACGCCTATCTTGATATCACACAAAGATACAAAATATTTCTCATTGAGACAAAGATGACAAACATAAAACGTGCTTAAACGTCTGATCAAGCTGCATCTCTTGAATCCCTGTATTGTAAGTTTGTTTGTCAGCAGTCGACATCAATCATGAAAATCTCGATATTTAGAGCAAGTCCTAGAATAACGAATCATCTGCGACATGTAAACATCATAGGTATGATAAGCAAAGATGTTAAATTCAAGAAATGTAATTTAAAACGTTCTTCATTAATGATACAGATTTTTCTTTTCTATTTCGCAAAAGAGTAATTTTTCAATTTCGTTTTATTGGAAGAACACCTGATGAGTCTTAAATAAACAAAACAGATAATGAAAAGCTATACAATTACCATTTGCTATTTGCATCAACATACAAAATAATGATTACATGTGTCATAAAAAGTGTATGTACTGAAAGTCATTGAAGACACCTACCCATTTAATATTCCGTTTAATGCCGCACTGGTATGACATTGCGTGATTTGACAGACGTTTGATGGATATAACCGATTGATGTTTCCCTTTTTCTTCATCTTTGTTTCAACCGCCTCACAGTCCGAGTTATACAAATGTTGCTACGCTTTTGGGTCGTCACTGCGGCTTTTTATACTGTTTATAAATACATTCAATGAATGCAGTATTTCAGCGAGTGATTGCAACGTTTGATTAATGTATATATTGTCGGCTGGATTGATGAATGGATGAATGGATGGACTGACGGAAAAACGAACGTATACATCAGTGAATATATAATTAATATAATGAACAAATGGAAGAATGAATGAAAGAATGAATGAAAAAAAGAAAGAAATAAAGAATGAATGAAGAAGTGAATGAAAGGATGAATGAATGAATGCATGAAAGAATGAAAGAACTGTATTTGACAAAGAACTACGTACATCAAGATTTAGATTCAGCTTTGACCTCCCCATCCCATACAATGGCGTTACCTTTTATTCTGAAATTCGACATTTTACGGTAACACGATCTCACATGTGTATTAATATTTAATTAACCATTAATGATTCTTTGTCCTATCGTTTGATATAAGTTTTATGCCTTTGAACGAAATATTTGAACTTTAAATATTTCAATATTTTGTATTTGTACATTTTGGATTTATACATACAAATAAACGATTATACTGCCTTTGAGGAAATCAAAGTTTGGGTTTAGGCGTCAGTTCATAGACATATGACGTTTGGCGGTTCAGTGTTGTGTATTTAATATCATCATAAACGTTCATCAAACAGTGGATGAAAGTGCGTCGCTTCCTGTTATAGACTTTGAGTTACTATAAATGTCATTAAATGACAGCATCACTATAAACGCGACTTAAAATAATAATTTGGTGGCAGCAACAACATCAACACACACAAAATAGATAATACCAAAGCGTCAACAAAACCCTAGCCCGAATTCAGGATCGATTGAATAAGGAGCGATATATGAACAAATTAAATAGTAACACGACGACCCTTAACAAAGTACAACAATATAATAAGACCAGGTGTTTCGGAATGATAGGCGTTTTCTGCTTAATAGACAACACATCGAAGTTTAATCCACGTCATCTGTAGGAACTGGGGTATATTTTTAGTCATTCCCACATGCATACCAATAAACATTCATTTCACACAAAGATACACTACACTTACCGATAAGATCATGATCGCAACCATTATCTCGTATCCTTATGTAATCTGTTTTTTCGTCAGCAGTCAATATCTATCACGAAATTCCCAATAATTAGTGCCAGCACTAGTATAACAAATCTAGCGCGACCTGTGAACACCATTTTTGGATAATCAAAGATGTTCCTATCAAGAAAGGGAAAGTTCACGATTGTCATGCTTATCGTAAAAAATAGTAGTAAGCTGGCCCTGTTGGGTCATATTGTCATTAAATCAAGGTTAGCGACTGATGTAAAATAGTTTGATGTGTTCATGATTTGAAATTCAGAAGGTATAAACGATCGGCGTGTTCAGCAAACGTCTTTATATTTACATTCAATACATCATCAATATATCTGAATGTGAAATCTAAAGATTTCTAAAGATTTTCGTTATCTGCCCTGTTCAGCTGGGATTGTTTAATATTAGTAAGGGATATTTCAAAGTTTTCAAGATCCACATCTCTTTAACTCCCGTTCTCAAATACGCAGTTGCACAGAATAGAAGTGCAACGTGTCATTCGTTTGCGTAGGTCTTCCGGAACACCTGGTCTTATTCACTTGTACCTTTACGAGGGTCTCCATGTAAACATTTTCTTTGTTTCTATTTTGCCTCAAGTTTAATCAATTTTGAGTTCAGCTTATTGTTTTGTTGACGCTTTGGTATACACTGATTTTTTGATACACAATACATGTACATGTAATAATGCCATAGTGACGGCATTCAAGGTAAGATCGACCCCCCCCCTCTCGCGCTTCTCTTCTTCGTGTCCAATATAATGAACTTATTATGATCGTTGTTTATTTTCGGAAGTGTCAACATTCTCACACGTTTAAATGTTAACACAATACAGTTGCACTTTTAACTATTCTCCATTACTGATTCACCAAAAACGTCAACAGCCTAAGATGCAATGTTTGCCATGGTAATTTGACGTTTTCAATATCAGAGAGAGTATTGAGTATCAAGTGACGTTTATTGAAAACATCACTCTGAACCTCCTTTGTTCGTAACTTTCCATATTACTACTGTACATGGATGGTACACTGGTCTTATACGCGAACACTTTAATAATATACTTGAGTACTCTGATCCAGAAGGGGACTAGTTAATACGAAAAGTCCTACATCCACAAACATTGTACCAGGCTACTGTGGTATATATATCACAGCTATGATATGGTACATTGTACCAGGTTACTGTGGTATATATATCACAGCTATGTTATGGTACATTGTACCAGGCTACTGTGGTATATATATCACAGCTATGATATGGTACATTGTACCAGGCTACTGTGGTATATATATCACAGCTATGATATGGTACATCGTGACAGACTACTGTGGTATATATATCACAGCTATGCTATGGTACATCGTGGCAGACTACTGTGGTATATATATCACAGCTATGATATGGTACATCGTGGCAGACTAAGTGCACAGCCACGCGATTACCTAACATCTGACAGGTAGCCACTCTACATCAACCAGACCACCATGTCACGTGACTATGACTGTGTTTTTTTCATTGAGTGTTTATATAGTGATATTCGTTCCCGCGCTGACTGGCTCGGCGTTCGGCTACTGATGCTGAGACGCGTGCCGCTGTGATACTCAAGTGCTGATGCAGATTTTGTCTATTTGGACTGCTGCGTTAGAAGGCATAAAGATAGTTCACAGGTAGCCGATGGGTCGTTTTGAACGATTTAATCGGGATAGGATATCATCAGGTCGGAACTGGGACTCTATAAATTATATCAAATTTCCTTTAAAATCTTATAGTGGTACATTGTAAGATATTGTTAGATTTTGCAGCGTTGTACTGTGGATAATGGCTTGCCAATGTGTATCTTCATAGCATATTACATACCGACGGCGATAACCTTGTCCAGGCCAAGAGGGCGTGCAATAAACCTTAATATAAATATGATATAAAATGTTTATTCTCTTGGCAACGCAAGTCATGTGCGTGGTAAATGAAAAAATAAAATGTACAAGTTATTTGAATGGAATAATGTTCAAATAAATGATCCTTAGCATAATATTTTTGATAGACGAAAACAAGGGATAAATTGTTTATACATGTAATACAATTCTGTATTTCATATTTATTCTTTTAGCATTAAATAACCCCAAATACTTGACAGTCGTGCGGATTGTCCTTTCCTTGGTTGAAATAACGAATACAGATTGTTTCTAAAGCCACCGATAAGGTTGTGGTCAAAAATAAGTTTCAAATGTTTTGCATGTCTGTTAACAAAACAGTAACAAAGTTATCCTTTTTTGTGCATTCTATTTTGGTTTGAACATACTGGTGTCACTCCGTGCGCGGCCCGTTCTATTACAGAGTTGTAAAATAGGGTCTGTGAGGTATCGCTACACTGCTTTCTTTAACTTTGTATCATTTGTGTGCCACTATGAGTTCCGAATTTACAACAGTTGTGGCCGTTTGTTTAAATACCATTGTCAGTGTGTATGTAAAATCATTGATACTATTGATAACCTTTTTGTCGCTTATTTACAACCTATTCGTAAATGTTTATAGTGTTTTGTTTGTGTTCAATATCATTTTAGGCTGTGATATTTTGTTACTCAAACATTGATATCTGTATGACTCTATGGTTAGCGTATGGCTGATTTTACGAGAGCTCATTACGTTCTTTCTGAAATAATATCATGGCTGACTGCAGGGTTATTGTGTTGCTTAGCAGCGACATATTGGGGTCACCTTGTCGACGTCGTCGATAAGTCGTCATAAGAAAGGTTTCCGTAATTTGAGGTCAATTGGGTCTTTCAAACTCAAACTTCTTACAGTGCTTAATTACACGACGACCTTGCTTAAGATTGCTTTTCAGGTCTGAAGGTTACAAATCAAGTTTGCTGTTACTATAAATAGATCTGAAGTTCAAATAAAAGTTTCTTTTGGGACTATTTTTCTCTCTATTGTTGGTTACACAGTCGACACATCCATCTCCGTGAAATTCTAGTATTAACGATAACTCAATTTATTCTGTAATCTCCGTAACTAATGCATTTAAACGACCTTTTTTAAACCGCTAATTGGATTTTAACTAAATTTGACTTGATTAAAGTAATTATCTAACTTTATTTGTTTAATCGACTTCTTCCTGGTGGAGGGGCGTACTTATTAACATTGCAAAAAGGGCAATTTAGATGTTTTGCTACATACGATTTTTTCTCTAAAACTATATGCTTGATGTCAGTCATTTTTGTTTGTTGATGCATTCATGGGAGGTTGGGATTACCAATTGTATTAAGATGGGATACTTTCAAGAAAGGGAAAGTTCACAATTGTAAAATAGAATTCGCCACGTTTATCGGAAAACTTAGTAAGCTACCCGTAATAGTTTAAGTAAAGATCAAGATAATCAGCTGATTGAGGATTAAGAAGGTTCTATTGCGTCCAAGATTAGATCCAAATATACCAAAATTTGCAGTTTATTTGGTCAAAATATAAACATTTTAAAACAAATAGTCTGCAAATTGTATGTAAATGGAAAGAGCATATTTAAATCAAACTTCCTTGGAGTACAAGGGGGAAAGTCTAACATAAAAGTTTTAGTGGTGGGCTGACGGCAGAGTTTATTTAATATAACTGCTGTAATTATTAAATTTTTCCTTTAATGTTGAACACAAAGAGGCGCTCTTTCTAATGGTTTAGTTTTGATGTGGATCATTGGATTAATATTTGGCATAATATTATCAAGGGGTTTATCGTCAACTCTCGGAATTCGAAGATAGGATTGCTACTCTTCGACAATGAGATACAGTTTACGTAAACAAAAGTATTGACAATATGGTTCTCGAAATAGATGTAAAATAAGTCTTACTGAATATCGTACTGTAAAGTAAAAACTGTTTTGCAGATATTGTCACAAAAGAAGCATGAACTACATGTTTTTAAGTTTTAAGTTTGTGTCATGGCAGGGCTCAGAAAATTGGACCTTTTCCGATAGATGCCTTGAACAATACGTATATGGAACCAAATCTTATAAAAAAACATTGAACTACTTTTCAGTTCATTTTGTCATGGGACATATCTAATCAATTACAAAATCAAAGCAGTTTTCAGTTATCACCTCTGGGTCGTATAGGTGCGAAGCCTGGTAGTGTTTCCTCGATACAGATTGTATTACATATGAACGATACTTATTGCCCAAAAGTGCAATATTTACTCTATTAGTAGATTGTATATATATAAACTAGCCCTGTCTAGATGTTAACAAACTCATATTTGTTGTATAGGCAACAGACTTTATATTGAGTTATCAAGTTATGTATTTTAACTTACGGAATTTGCCACGACACAGTGAGTTTAACTTTTAAAATACACTTACTAATTGGAAACAATTTCTTTTCTTCTACTCCATATGCAAACATAAATTGCGATGATTGTGCAAGTCACGTGACCCTGGACAATAAACAGTGACGTGCTATGCATATTTTCTACACCACACTGCTTCACACGTGGGATACTTTTTTCCCCTTCAATTTCATTCGGTCATAAAAGAACTCTTTCTAAATCTTAAAATATCCAAACAGGTGCTGTCTGATGCACTTGCACTTGCATTTACCACTGTATAATCAGCATGCAAATCTGTCAATCAAACATATTAGCATATATGTTTGTGTACAATCGCTTCATTTTCAATGTATTGAACAAATCAAGGATATTTATAGAGATCAACGAAACTGTCTGGTCATTTAAGTGATTCACATAATGAAGGAAATGTAACAGTTTATCTTCGTCAGATTGAGAGTGTTTTGACAATGCTTCTTGGGTATTTTGGTTTTCTTCTTAATATGGTGTTGTGTATTTCGCTCATTATTGCATGGGAACAGGAATATGATTGTGGAAAGGCTGCAAATATACCAGGCAAAGAGATATGTAAGTTTGAAAATATTTTATCATTAAGGAACAGTCAATTTACTTAAGTTAACGTGTTATATCGTTAATTTGAAAGCAAAGATGGTTCTCTGATAAATCTATTTTTAGATATGTATTTGGAACAAAGTAGAACAATGTTGTAATTTGTTTGTGTAAAGAAAGGTCAAATAGAAGAAATGTTTGTTTTAATGTGTGTTACCCTGGAACATGTCAGTCCCCATCATGCAAGTATTCTATTGGAATAATAACAGTTACCGAAGCGTCAACAAAACTATAATCCGGGCTATAAAGTAGGCGCATACTCAGAGCAAAACGTAAATATTAACATGGAGACCTCTGCAAAAGTACAAGAGAATAAGACCAGTTGTTCCGAAGCTAAGTTTGTGGAATCAAACAGTTTTAAGTATATTTTGTACATCATCTATAAAATCAATTTAGTTTGCGATTGCAGCTGAAACAGTCAAATAATTTGCCCCAAGTTTAATCGATTTTGAGTTCGTATTTTAGTTTCCTCGGCGTTTTGGTAGTCTCTGATTTTGTTTTTAGAAGTAGGTTTATCATATCCTTTAGCATGAATACACTTTGTGAAAACATTTTTTCTGCAAAGCAAAAAAAAATGTTAGAATGTTGAAGAAAATGCTTTTACATATTGTATTTTCAACAAGAAAGCAAAAACACTTTCATTTCGAGTTTCCTCTTTTCTTCTGCAGTTTGATATCAACCTTGAAAATATATGTTCTTTTCTGCATCTCTTAGAGATTCATATAAAAAAAATATTCTATTGAACATCTTTCTTATGCGAAGACATATGCTATCAAACGGATGATATCATCAAAGGAAAGTAATATTCATGATGAGCTTATTACATAATCCACATTTGCATTCACTGAATCAGACGCCACATGGTAGATTATTCATCATTTTGGTGATGTAAGCTGCCGACTTTCAACCACTATGTCAAGTATATATATGATAAAATCATAAAAAGAAAAAATTTCACCTCCTCGCATATTTGTTACAACCAGATTTATAGAACAACAACGTACGTCAGTTTGTGCTTTTTCAAAATTAATTGATTTCAATTTTTGTCAGAGCTCATTCTTCTTTGAACGGTCAAGATTTGGGGAAATAATTTCAAGATGCTTTATCACAGACGTTACATAATATATAGCCTGTCAATGCTGTAGTACGTACTCTTGGAGTATGTATAAGGAATCTATTTTGTTTACATTTTATGCTGTGAATGAAAAAAAACTTTGAATTATCATTCAGATTAATCATATTGATAGAGTAATATTTTAGGCAATGATTTAGTAAGTGGAACATTTTTATAATAACAATTATGCTGAAAACAACTGGTTGAAATGTAAAAAAAAAAAACAAAAAAAACATATAATATATATACAACATGAATTAAATCAGTAACATGATCGATTTGGAAAAAGTAAAAAGATTTGATTAATCAATACTTCATAAAAGTATTTTAAATTTTAAGATAACATGATTTGTAACCTAATCAGATAAATTCTGAAATGGACCATCCATTGTTAAACTGAATTAATTGATGTATGAATGAATGATGTTGACCCAAATTGTCAAAATATATAAAAGGTTTAGTACATGTATATGGAATAAGAAAAGGAATTTCAAGCATATTTGTCTTATGAAAGATAACTTATTTAACGGAAGAAAAAATGACCGTAAAACCAGTCTATTGTATGATAAGTGATAATTAAATACCACACTAAGAGTGTTTGTCCATACACACAGTAGGGGAAAACATGTCTAGACGGACTTAGCAGGATCAGTCGAGGTCGTCCAGGGACATATGCCTTAGGCCATCAGTGGCCAGTCTTGTTTTGTATATATCCAAATAGGTCACTAAGTATAGGACAATCGTGATCCATAGCTATTTGATGGGATAACTGGTATGTCAATGTTTCGTATTGGTTCCGACGTACGTATATTTACTGAAATTTGAAAACAAAACCCATCATTTTTCTAAAGATAACACACTGGCCCTCGGTTATGATAAAGTTCGCAGACTCTGGAATGGCAAACTATAACACCTAATTATACCTAAATCTCTTAATTCCATGGAATATCGATTTCACTGCATGATATCAATTCAGTTCAGTACGTCTTTCAGTTACTATCACCGCAATTAGTGTAAGATCATAACATTATAGAAACTCATATATAATATTTACTGGTAATACTTATTACTTACAAAACTAAGAATTATTAGCATTCCACGATGTTAAAAGATAATTTTGCAAAAGCAACGTAACCAAAAAAAAACAGATACCTAAAATATTAATTGAAACATTGCATATTTTTCACCAATGTTTTTGCATATATTCAAAATTTTCATTTGAACTTTATTTTGAAGGCTATCAGTTGAAAGGTACATTTACATTGACCTTTGTATGTAATGATTTGGAAACAATTACTGAACATTTCTTGTTGAACTTTAATTATTTAGATTTTTCGTGATAATCGATAAATGATAATTCTATTTGTAAGAATGTATATTTTTTTTGACGTATATTGCTTTTTGTCTGAAGTTAAAGGTTTTCTTTTTAACTAGCCGCCCTTAAATGGACCTAACTATTTATAGGATGTTGATTAAAATAAAAACGAAATCAAACCTTTTGAACATAATACATGTAAAATAAACCAATCATTAGTGATATATTAATTTTTTAAACAAGTTAGAATCGACAAAAACAAACTCACATCTCAGAAGTCATTGCACGCTAGCCTCCATATAAATATTATTACAACAAGTTACATTTGATGAAGGACTGTAAAATGATTATAATCACCGAATATTTACGAAAAAAATCTTCAAGAATTCAAATGAAAATATTTAGATACATATCATTTATATTCAATATCGATGAAGGAAACTGTTTGCAACTTTAACATTTTAAATAACATATTTGCAGTCTTATATTTCTAGTTATAGTAAATATTGAAAAAGAAGTTTGTTTTTTATAATTTTTATCAATACACGGTAAACTGTAAGTGTTATTTTTTGTAAGCGTTATTATGTCACCGTGGATAATATTTAAAACTATTTTCACTACTGCACTACAAGTGCATCAGATTAAACTGCATGTCTCTCATTTCGCTAGGAAATATCAATTTTGATCAGGATCGTCTGTAGAAATATCTTACGAGCATCAATGATGTCGGCGGAAATCGGATCACAACAACAATACAAACAACAAGATAATAACCTTCAAAGCTGTTGTTTGTTTAACGAAATAAGCCATTTCTTTTGAAATTTTAAGATAAAGATTAACTTGTGAATTTGTATTTCGTTTCAAGACGGATATACGTTAAAAATCTGAACGCTGTATACATTTTGCTTTGTAAATAATAGTTTGCATATGGACGATCGAAATAAAGAATCAACAGGTATTTCAAACATAAATTTATGTTCCAGAGGGTATTCTATGTTATCGGAAGTTGTTCCTGGTTTTATAATAGTATCATGAATAAACTATAATAATAAGTAGTAGCTGTGTTTCTAGTATACTTTTTCATGTAACGGTTTTAAGAGCTGTTGTCAAGAAGCAAAATATGATATATATACCACTGATCGAAATCTGAAAAAGTTGCATAAATCGTACAATTGTATATTAGTAATAAATGTGGATTTCCACCTTTTTCGCAATTGTGTTTCGCAGGAAAGTCATGCAAAATATGTTTTCTACATAACGTCGATATCCAAACCTATGACATATATCCGTCAAAATGACTAAATCATGTGTGTCTACTGTCTTAATTTTTTTCTTAGGAAAGGTTTCGTACAAATAATGAATATAAATCTAATCTCAAAAGTCTTTGTCGTCATTGTTCATTTTATTATGTCAAATGTAATTGGCCAGACGGACAATGCCTTATCAAAGATGCTTGACAAGTAACAGCTTAAGCACGTATACATCCTGAATTGTGAGACCTAACTTATGACAAACTCTGTTCTATCTTTGCAGGTAACGCCTGTGAAACAGGAACACACGCATGTGACAGAGATGCCATCTGCATCAACACCAGGCGGCGCTACAAGTGCCGGTGCAAGCCAGGTTTTTATGGGACAGGGAAAATATGTGTAGGTGAGCAATCGATAGAAAAGTTTATATTTGTCCAAATGTACAAGCAATATATATGTGAACATGAGAATATAGTTGCATACTTCTTACGATATACGCAGTACAGTTCCGACTATAAAAGCTAGCAGTGTATATATGAACAGATATACTATTAAGGTCAGTACATTTCGTAAACATCTATGTGAAATAATATCAGCATAACACATAGTGTGCCATGAAAATTAGCTTTTGTCTGATCATGTAATCTCACTCTTGCTTTGTAAATCTGACCATGTAAAGCATTAAAATTTGTCCGACCATATGAATATAATAGGGTGTTATATTAAATCGATATATCACATACATAAAGGTTACACCACGAGTGGTTGTTGGATATGATATTTATTTCACTCGAGTTAGTTAATTAAAAAAATATTCAAAATTTACTAATGAGAGTGAAATACATACCATATCCAACAACCACGAGTCGTGTGACCTGTTTCTATCACAATTTCAGCCAAAAACAACAGTATTTTATTGAATTAAATTTATCAGCGGACAATATGGGAGTAAACATATCGGATCGTATTTTCCCGCCAAATGACGACAACCTCAACAATCAGAAAGTGGCGTTGTTTCGGTCAAAGGTCACCATATCAGCCAATCAAAATGCGTTTACAGTTTAGTCCGCGTGTGGTATAAACGGAATGTTATTCAACAGTTGTAATGCTTAGTTGATACCCTGAGAGTTTAATAACACCCACTAATTGTGGTAGAAATGTAAAAAATATGAAATATATGATATGACGGGTGTAGTCGATGAAGCAGAAGACGCTTACTCTTCCAGAAAACCTGGTCTTATTCTCTTGTACTTTTACAATGGTTTCCATGTAAATCTGTCCTTTGTTCATATTTTGTGCCTAATTATGGTTTGGTTAACGTTTCGGTACCCTCTAAAAGTTACTTTATTATATATCACTTTCATTAAAAATATTTGTATTGGACGAAAACTGGTCAACTTGTAATTTGTAAATATGTATTTAAAATTACCCGCGTCAAATGTGATTTGTCCAGGAGAAACAAATACTACTCGAATGTCAGCTGCAGATGTTTCCAATTTTTGTGATGTATTTCAATGCCAAATTATTCTATTAATAAAGATTAAGAAGGAAACAAAACAATGTTATCGACGAGCGTAACCACAAAGTCTTGGTAGCTTTACGTCTAGTAGACGTGGAAACAAAATGGGGAATACCTGTTGCTTCATGATAAAGAAAATAACAGAAAACAGAATTTGAGGTTTTTACAGTAATTTGGTAGAAAAACTGTACTGACACATGTCACGAATCGTACTGTACACGAGCTGCGCGTGTCAAAAATAACAGGAATGGAAAATACAGTGCAGTGTTATATTGAATAGACAATTTAAAAACTTTTAAAAAGTTACCTACTGTATGTTCGATTTTTTAAAGAAAAAATCCAAACATACAGCTAGGTGACCTGTTTCAGTTCCAGTTATGACAATGTACCTTGAATGCTGTCTTTTTTCTGTTATCTAAGCTGTTCTTATTGGCAGAACCACAATAAATGTCAACAACATTCCACGAGCTAAACATCATTTAATCATGCCTGTCGTGTCGTCCTATAAAAACATAAACATACGTAATTAAAACAATTTATGTACGCCAAATGACAAATTAGGGTGAAGGTAATTAAGATCCTATTTGCATGTTTTTGAGTTTGTTGCATATTGTACCCAGATTACGTTGTTTAATGAGAACAGTTTAATGGCAACGGCGATGATTTTTATATTAAATACTTGTTAAGGGGTTGAAATTTCTTTAAAAATCTGAACTTACAAGCGTGATAAAAACACTGTAAGCCTGTGTATTTTAGAAGTATTTTGATTTAAAAGTTTTGGCTAAAACTTTGAGCTAGTTTGTAATTACGGTAGCGCAACTTCCGGTATAGTTATTTTCCTTTGTGTATAGTTTCAGTGTACTATACATCCATTTACAAATCAGTTAGAATCGATAATATCCTTTAAACAGAGTTCGCTAAAACATGTATTATCACAGTTATACAATTATATAAAACCCATAGCTGTTTTGAGTTTCTTACACTAATATTGCTTTTCATCATTTTTTTTTTGCAGATGAAAATGAATGTGATTATGAGAATGGAGGCTGCGTCCATTTCTGTCAGAATCAGAGTGGAAATTATACCTGCAGCTGTAAAGACGGATTTGTGTTGGACAGGGACGGACACAACTGTATAGGTAAGTAATGGTTTAGTTTAAGTGTATCTTAAGATGGACGTTTATGAGTATTCCTTTTAGTGTGCTTACTTGTTGCGATTGACAATGATTCCCAGTTTTCATTTTGAGAACTTCATGTTTACATGGATGTGACAAAGATTTTCATGGCGGGTGTCGTTGATGAAGCAGAAGACTTTTACTCTTCCGGAACACTTGGTCTTTATTTCTTGTACTGTCACAAGGGTCTCCATTTAAGTCTTTCCTTTGTTCATATTTTGCCCCTGGTTTAATCGATTTTGAGTTTGGATTATGATTTTGTTAACGCTTCGGTATTCTCTATTTTATTTAAACAGGTTTAAATATACTGTACAATATTAATTTTCCTGGGGTTTTATATATTTTTTAACTTATGAAACCTTTGAAATTAAATGTCCACCAATTTATACAAAAGTTCGTAATATTGAATATTCAAATCAGATATTTATACAATACTATATGTATCCACGAACTAACGTCCCTGCAAAAACGTGGGTTTTTTTTTCATTTTGAAAAGCACGAAATTTTACCCCCAAAAAATGTATAATTTACATTAACAGAAGCCGTTGATTCGGAAAGTGATGAGCAGGCAATAGAGGTTTTTAATGGTTTGTTTTTCACATGGACACCACATCTTTCATAAGCTTATGAATACTTCTGTTGGTTTAATACAAACTCACCTACTACGTGTCATCAAATATAGTTTGACGTGACACATCTTTATGGATGGGATCTGGTACACAGAATAATCAGTTCAAGCTGGTTTAATATTATTTCAATTCCTCTTTTTTTTTTATTTTTTCAGTCGTATTTTTTTGTTGTTAAAGTATACTATCAGTTCCTATTGGTCAATTGATATATCTTCTGTTCCTATTGGAATTAAGTATTGAGATATAGCGTATGTGTTTATTTTATGTTGTTGTTTTATGTATAAGACAACAACGCCAATCTTTTTTAATCTATTTTTATCTTTCATGCAACTTACTTTTAGATCGACCTTTTCATACACACATCTTCAATTAACTGATTTCAATAAATCAGCAATCCATAGTTTAATATTGGTTTACAAACATGGCATAAGACTGCTTATGTATGATAATCTATAAACCCATTCTTAATCGAAATTTATTCAACACAAAACAGCTATTGCCTTATACAAATTTTCAGAGTATGAAACAATTTTAACACTGTGAAGTTCACATCATTTAAGAAAGAGTCGATTTCTAGAAGCCTAGCATTCTAAATCAACTTGAGGTCAGTCGAGGTCCTGATCCAAGTCAATTGTACGTAATGATATACCGGAAATACGGTATTGCAGGGCCATAAAACTGGAATACAAGCCGGGGTCAACTGTGTTATGAGTGTACATGGTGTATATATATGTTTCACACCGTTATATAATACCCTACAACCATAAACATAAACACTTGCACCTTTGTAAAGCTTAGCTTGAATTATTATGATTTATTTCTCTTTGAAAATAATTCCGAATAGAGCGAAACTGTTCCCGGTATAGATGTCACCTGTTAGACTATAAATTGCGTATTGTGTCTGTCCCGTTATTTCTCACACATACTTACACTACTTCTTTTAATATCAAGTTTTATTATGGAACAAGCCAGAACGCCATTGGAACCAACAGTTAGAAATGTCATTCAGTGCCATGGGGTCATAGAATACAGATGCTTTGGGTTTTTTTCTTAGTAATATGGCATTACCTTAACTGTACGTGTCAGTGATACCAAATCTCGCTAGATAGTTAGATAACAACCCATATTTCTGATAGAAAAAGTATGTCCTGGACGTACTTACTTTTTTTCACTTATCGGTCATTGTATTGAGTTCGCTTCTAAAAGTTCTTCGTTAAGAAAATTATGGACCAAAGGATGACCCCCTAATTGATCGCTTCGTTGTCCAGTTAATGGGAGCAGATTTGTTTAAACTAAACAAAAAAGATTTTATCTATTTCAATCAATATTGAAAAGGGGAAATTTTATTTAAATAATGCAGTTGTTAATTCATGAATATATGGCTTATTTAAAACGACTTTTATACATTTCACCTTTTTATCAAAGAAACTTACTATGTTCCAGTCAAAGAAAATCAACAATGTTAACATGCTGTTTATAGGCATTTCATATGCATAGCACTATCAGTTAGGATAAGTCTTTCGAAAAAAAATACCATAAAGACTATTTACAACAATTTGTTTTTTTTCAAGTGCAGTGCGTCAACAAATAATCGAGAACAGGATCAGTAAAATATTAGCAAATAATACTTTGAAACCGAGAGATAATGCTATTGAAATGCCAGCAAGTGCGTATCAATGAAATCTCTAAGAAACAATTCGAAAATTAAGGCTAGACGTTTCTAAACATTAAGCGTCATGTGAATAAAGATTAAGTATATTAATGATCCCATGATAACAGGGCTATAGGGCAGCAACAACAGGTCGATATCTATACATCACAAAGGTTAAACGTTAAACGAAATATTCTGTATCTTTAAGTGATATGAAGATGGACGTTTTTGAGTATGCTCATTAGTGTGTTTACTTGTTGTAATTGACAATGATACTCGGTTCTCATTTTGAGAACTTGATGTTTACTTGGATGTGACAAAGATTTATATGGCGGGTGTCGTCGGTGAAGCAGAAGACGCTTACTCTTCCGGAACACCTTGTCTTATTCTCTTGTACTTTTGCAAGGGTCTCCATGTGAATCTTTCCTTTGTTCATATTTTGCTACTGGTTTAATCGATTTTGAGTTTGGATTATGATTATGTTAACGCTTCGGTATTCTCTTATTTATTTTCTAAAGTTTTCTGAAGAAGATTTCAGACAAGTTTTATTGTCAGGATCTCATCGGGAAATATGCTCTTCCTCTGTGTAATAAATTTGATATATGAACACGGTGATGAAAGAGGATAGTTTATATATATTTATATAAGTATTTGAATTGGTGCAATACTATGATTTTGTTTTGTCTTTTTTTGTAGATAAAAATGAGTGTTTAGAAAACC
The DNA here is from genome assembly GCA_947623455.1 of Mimachlamys varia. Taxonomy (NCBI): domain Eukaryota; kingdom Metazoa; phylum Mollusca; class Bivalvia; order Pectinida; family Pectinidae; genus Mimachlamys; species Mimachlamys varia. The sequence goes on from OX392539.1 coordinate 45,580,958, forward strand.
TGGGAGGATGTCAGGCCCAGTGTGTCAATACCCTAGGGAGCTATGAATGTCGGTGTAATCAAGGCTATTCATTGGCTCCAGATGGGCGCACGTGTCAGTGTAAGTACCAAAGCGAATGTAGGAAATGTTTGACATATGCATGACGGAACATTCTGTCGTCCGTTCTTTTTATTCATAGCTATTTATTTTGGTATCATTAAAGATGACGTAACACACATATGTGCTGCACCTTTTAAATTTAGTAATTGATACAGTATGCCGAAAAAATGAATTAAACTGCACCATACAGCTGTTTCGTCCTCCTAGGACTCTTCAGTGATGCTAGGGGCCAAAAGGTGGGAATCCAAAATTTCCTTACTAATGTAGAAGCAGAAGGGTCAGGTGCGTAAAACCTCTTTAATTTATGATTAAGACGTAGGCTGTTTTTGCGAAAATGGATTTTACAATGAAGACTATGGATTTTGGATGAGCAGCAACTACACATGGTACACTGTAGTTATATAAGCAAATGCACAATACATCGATAGTGTTACCAATAGTTGGTCCTGAATCTGTTTTATCAATCTTTTATCAATATTTTTTAAAATGTTGTATATGATTAGTTCTCCGATGCATAGTTTCTAGTAACGTTATTCGTACTCTTCGGTTAGAGAAAATACGTCCTTATTATAATTACTGAGTGTATTTGGAATAGTGAAAATCGTCTAAGTACATCTATGCTACTGATATTGTGTTACTCATTTTGCCATAAATATCAAAACCATGCTACATTGTACTAACTATAACTTATCGATGAGTTAAATAGTCAAAGAGTCAAAAACGGTAAACATTTACGAATTTTCTTTTTAATAAAATGTCATTCCAACGTTTAATACTCATAAGGGTAAGATTAATATATGGAAGTAGAAAGAAGTTTAAATTTCTTCTACTAGTATTTTATATTAAACTTCTAGAACATTTGAATGACACGGAACTCGATATCAACATTTACCTCAGTCCACCATATGCTCAGATAACAAATACAGTACTTGTATTAACGTTGTGACCTCATAAAGGTCACGTCGTTGTAGACAGGAAGGTAATCTAATTTAAATTTATATTATATTATAATTAGGTCGTTAGATAGGATAATGTAAATAAACAAAGGTTCGTGTGAGGGAAAACACGTCTTAGTATTGTATTGCTCACGGAGGGCAGCTTGTACCTGGGACAGACATTGAATGGTGCTTGTTCCGTACAAGTGTATCGGTATAATTACGGTCACTCAGTATAGTTATTTAAATGTTTGATGAAAGTAATAGCTGTATTTTATATTTGTAATGACTTAACATTAGTGCAATGTTTAAACAGGAGAGTTGTAAATAGATTAAAATCGGTGTATGCATTGTTGACATATTTTGTGGGTGTCGTGGAATACGGACCGTACCAGTGCGTGTGTACAAGTGGCGGATCGTAATCAATTTCACGGCGAATTAATTTGTAGACTTAACACATACACATCTGTCGGTACTCACCATCGATAAAGGGCTACACAATTACACTTCACTAAACAACCTCGCCTTTCTAGTTGTGAACAAGCTAGAAATAGAAATATACTGTTAACTCGATATCTCAAAGTACAAAAATAGGGTACGAAATACCAGAAATAGACCTAGATCGCTAAATCTCGTCTGCTTAAGGTAAAGGCGACTGCGCAATTAGGACATGTCTGATATCCTTATATAATTACCTTGATTTTACTGTTAATGTATGTTATCATGTATGCCTCTCATGCTCGTCGAAACAAACTTCTCTTCAAAGCTTAATTTATTATTAAACTACGATTTTTGTTACTGCATACTGTAAAAGTTGATATTTTCGCGTGTGGATTTTTTCGCTTAGTCAACCTCCTAACTGTTAGCGGTGTGTAAATTTTTGCGCTGTCAGTGGAGCTTTTTTTGTAATATGTGTCTGTAATACTATTTGACAAGGTAGACATTGAGAAGCGTAAATATGTTTGCGTGTTGATATATTTAATGCAAGCTAAGTAAGCGAAAATTTCCACACCACGAGAAATTCCTCTTTTACAGTAACGGGTTCACGGTTGAAAATTAAATTACTTTATTTGAAAATATTTGTTTGTTTCACTCTTTTACACTATTAAACACAAAGTATCGTTTTCGTAGAAGAAATAAGTGTTAACGCAAACAAACTCAAATATTTAAAACATTAAGTGAAAATTTTGGTGCAAATCACAGGGAAAGCTTCAGTGATTGTCTAGCATTAATGCTGACATTTATCTTTATTTTCTAGATGGAACATACTGCCAGGAGAATTTCCAATGCCAACATTTCTGTCACACTCCTTCCGGAAAACTGGTTTGTGGATGTCGGGAAGGCTACAGACTAGCTAGTAACGCACTCGACTGTATTCGTACGTAGGTTTCGATCTTTGTAGGATCAGTACATATTTTAATAAGCTACATTTTTGCTCAATAACAGTGTTTCTATAATGTTCAGAACGTCATTTCTCGTGCAGCTTTGAATTTTATTTTCCTCGAATAGTTAAAAGTAAATTTGATAAAGGGGTTGATCCTCATGATGTTAATGAATTCATAAACATTCCGTTTGCTTGTTCTGTATAATATGATGGTGGAAGTTTGCGAATATACTCACTAATACCCCATCTCACTCTGAGGGTGTGACATTTACTTGGATGTAACCAAAATAAACATTGAAGGTGTCGTCGATGAAGAAGAAGCCACTAACGATTCCGAAACTCCTGGTCTTATTTTGCCAGTTCATTTTAAAGCATCTTGAACAGTAGTTTTAGTTGTTTATGATATTAACACAATTGACCCCTGCAACCTTGAAAGTAGGTCAAGGGCATGCATTTGAACAAACTTGGTCCCAGCATGCTGCAGCCCAAATATCAGTACCCTTGATCTTTCGATTATTGCGAAGTTTCTAAAATATATTTTTTGCATTCTTTTGAATTGGTATCCTATGATTATATCCATACACAGGTTTTACATCAGTTTATAGTTCGGTTATTCATCACGGGTTTTGCTGTACAGCTTCGAAAACATTTGACGTCACTCTTCTGTACTTTGTTAGAACCTTGACCTTTGATAAACAGGTATATCTGTTGTACTTTATTAAGCCTTGACTTTTGACATCACGCCTCTCTGATGTACTTTGTTTAGACCTCGACCATTGACGTCAAGTTTTTCTGAGTTACAATGTTTGAAACTTTGTCTTTCCTGTCATGTTTCTCTGTAATACTATATTTGAACCTTAACCTTTGAGTACAGGTAATTCTGCTGTTTGGACCTTGACCTTTGACATCAAGTCTTTCTGATGTACAATGTTTGAAACTTGACCTTTCATGTCATATCTCTGTTGTATTATAATTGAACCTTGACCCTTGATGACATGTTCCTCTATTGTAATACACGAGTGTTTATTTGACTCTTGACTTTTAATTTCACAGCTTACTACTGAACGTTTTGTTACCCTTGACATATGAGGTCATCACTTTATGTTGTACTTTGGCTGAATGTCACGTCTCTTCATTGTGGTTCGTCATGACAGTTTATTGTGGTGTCTTGCAGTCATAAATGTTTTTATATATTCAACCATGGGTGTTGATTTCACGTTTCATTACTCTATGGAGCCTTGAATGAATTTATCGTGCTTCTTAGTTTACTGTCCTTGAACCATATTTGTTTGTATCACGTGGCCTACTGGGCTACATTGGTCACATACTTATGAATGTCCGGTGCAACCCAACTGTGTGGGGTGTTATCTCTCCGCACCTATTTAACTGCCAGTATGTGTTTTTGGGATCGGCGCTTTAATTGTCCTGGGTTCGCAGTGAACGTGCACATTAAAAAAATCCTTTGTTTCATTGCCAAGCAATTTAAATATTTCCTTTTATCAACATTTTCACTGACGTGCTATAATTTACGTTATCTACCGGAGACGTGTTTTACGATTGTACAATTTCTCAACGAAAACATGGAAATAATTTTACAAATAGAAGGATGATTCATCAGAATGGATGTGTTTATCTCATTTCCTATACCACAATCGAAAACATGTTTTTTTTCCAGATGAAATTCAGAGAAAACATTGTAAGGCGACATTTTGACTATTGTATTGTCGATATTATTTTGTGACTGCGTTACACGTGCAATGACAAGTTGCCATTTGCGTAGTTTTAGCAATATCGCATGGTATATTCGAGCGACATGACAACTTGTGTTGTGGGTATCGATGTAACCGCCTAAATGTTTAGTCGACATATTGGCTGTTGTATGCTGGGTATCGATATAACTACCTGTGTTTTAAGGCGACATGTTGACTGTTGTATTCTGGGTATCGATATAACCACCTGTGTTTTAAGGCGACATGTTGGCTGTTGTTCTGTGGGTATCGATGTGTTGCTTTTGTGTCGTAGAGACGTGTGCAGCTGGTAATGGTGGATGTCAACACAATTGTACGGATACCCCGTTGGGCCCGACCTGTTCCTGTGCACCTAAATACATTCTGAGGGACGATAACCACACTTGTATTGGTGAGTTAAATTCGGGGTTATCACAATGGCGAAAAATAAATCAAAACAATTAGTAATTAATTCTTATTTGGTACTAGCATATTCGTGATTAATACGTTTACGCTTACCTATATATATAATATAGATGCAATATATGGATTTTTATAATTGTTTATTTTGCAACACAAAAACCGATATAAAAGAATAACCAAAATTGATATTTCTTTCAGTGCATTGATTATCTATAATAAGATAAATATTTTTCAAAAATATGAATAACTAACTTTTTTATTCAATGTTTATACATATGTCTACTCTAAACAATTAAATTCAGGCTAACTTGAATGCATATATACTTTTAATTATTACCTTTACTTGCACAATAATAGTGTATTATTATAAACTTTAACCCAAGATAAATAACCTTTTAGTATTATGGGAATCATGTTTAAGTTATACCGTTTCAAGATGTATAAACAATGTGACAGTGTCACTTTAACATGCAACAGAAATTATGAAACCCTTTTTTTAAAAGTCCCTTATCGACAATTTAATCTTATTTGAAAATATAACAATGATGATAGGTTAATTACTTAAGGTGTCTAGTTTCTAATAAAACCAAATGTTTACCCAAGAAGCTGATATAATTATATAAAACAATACATGTACCATATAAATTGTGCTATAATTCCTGGTGGCTTCCGCCATTTGGAAGTAATGTACTGGTTATACATATAGTAATTTCCTTTGGCGTAAAAATAAATTTAAAAAGCGTTAGCAAACTAAGAAACTGTATCTTTATGTCTACTTTGAATACAGTATAGAAAGATATGTTTAATCAAAGTAAGAAAACAATCGATGAGATAACATGTTTGTTGAAGAACGTTCAAAGGGGAGTAACTCCGACTTTCCTGGCGTAAGAGTTTATTTTCATTTATTTTATGATATTTTACAGCATCTTGTGAAGTCAATAATGGAGGCTGCGATAGGAAATGTATAGACACCAAGGCTGGACCTCAGTGTTCCTGTCCGAAGGGCTTCAAGTTACACCAGGATGACAGAACGTGTCTCGGTACGGTAGTAACGTGTTATTGACAAGACATGGTCTTAGAACCAAAGACCTAGGAAAAAAGAGAACCATTTTACGTATATCTTTGGTTTCATAGTGAATAATAACAGTTATGAATCATTAATAGGAGTAGAATTTAGATACCTTTTTGAAGTACGTAACACGAATACCAAGTAAATTAAGTAATTTTCACAAGGTAGTCAAGAATTTCTGTTTAGTACGATGGGGACTGACTTAAGTGAACGTAATAAACTTTTCATCTTCACGGTAATCTCAACAAATTTAACGCTAGGGGAAACTAGCAGAAATCTGATACAATGATCGAAAAAATAGTACTAGATTGTCGGAATAATTTTGAAATATAGGAGTGTGGATGGGAACTGTTTTTGCTGAAAATATGTCAGCATTGGCCAGATGATCAGCTAAATGAATGTGTGTTTTATTTGTATTTGTTTGTATATTTTAATGTTGATAGGATCTATATTCTTATTTTGCAACAACTGGTTTCAAATCTTTTTTTTTCCTTTTTGACAATAGATATGTTTAAAGTCAATCAGTTGCATGGTCGCCTGCATTCTGCAATATTTACATTTTTTTACACGAAATCTTAATTGTCAGGATAATGGAAGAAATAAATATATCCTTCCCTATGTTGGTAACTGTCGACGAATATTAGCTACATTATTAGTTTCCTTATTGTTATATTCATAAATCATTTAGATATAGATGAGTGCCAGATTGCAAATGGCGGCTGCAGTAATGAGTGTGTCAATACAAAGGGAGGATATGAGTGTGTCTGTCCTAAAGGCTTCAAAGTGCACGTGGACCATCACACCTGTACAGGTAAGTCATATATATGTATTCGGAATGATGTGTGCGTTGCGTTACGTGACCGTTCATGATAGAGGGTGGTAGACTAATGTGAATATTTAATCACTGAGGTTTGCTGGAACCACCATAGCCACAATTATCTCTTTTAATTAGTGGCACGATTCGACGGAAATTATACAGTGCTTCATATTTTTCAATTAATAAATTAAAGGGGTTTTACGCACCTGACCTTTCTGCTACTGCATTAGTTTAGAAAATACCGATTTCCACCTTTTGCATCACTGACGAGTCCTAGGACGACATGCCAAATATCATGCTTCTAGGGCTTTTAGTACCTCAGAAGAAGTCGTTTAAAGGTTTTGACAGATTTGACCCCTGTGACCTTGAATATAGGTATATATTGAATACTAGTCGACATAGTGTTTCTATTACTAAATTTTAAATGTGCAGCATGTATGTATGTTACGCCATCTTATGTATCACCCAATTAACTTCAAGATACACCTATTATGTTATTTATCACTTCAGATGTTGATGAATGTGAACTAAACACAACATGTGACCAAAGATGTGTTAACACACCAGGAACATTTCACTGTACCTGTAAGTCAGGGTACCAGCTATATGGCGTCACACACTGCGCAGGTACGTAAACTTTACTACTGTGTCTCAGGAAAGTAGACATTGGGATTGGTCAGATTTGTCATAGATAAAAAGTAATAAATAAAATATTGAAAGAACAAATCGGATAGGAATTCTGCCTTCGTAAAAGTTATTCATGGAAAATGTCAAGAAAACCAAACAAGTCATAGCTCAATCTTGCCCAAAACAGTAATACAAATAAACAAATGATATATATTGGATATTTTTGTTATATTACATTTTTGAAAATTTAAGCAACCAAATGTTGTATATGGTTTATTGACAGACGTGAACGAATGCACCCAAAATAAGGGCGGATGCCAACATATGTGTCAGAATACAGAAGGAGGGTTCATGTGTCACTGCCCATCTGGCTTCAAACTCCACACCAACCGGAAGGACTGTGTGTGTAAGTATATAATACTTCCTGTAAAGACACACATGCGTGGATATCAAGAGTTGTATTTGATAATTCATATGTCTTTTAGTTTTTAGTTTGGTTTAGTTGTCAGCCCAGATTTCTAAAATATCAATATAGGGCCCACGAATCATCATTTGAAAGCACGATTTCTCATTAATATATTCAATGCTCCTTTTTATTTAAGGCGCTTGTTTGTGTCGAAGTAAGCGAACATTTTACAATCATAAATGATGAAGGTAAAAGTTCAACGTATACGTTAAGTCAGTTCGGAAAGCAATACGTAAACTATGACTACAAAATGTATTTTTTCGTATTTTAGTGAATTGTAAAATGCATCAAAGAAAAGTAATGGAAATCCACGTTTGAAGATTTTATGTCAGAAACATATTGAAATAAAGAAATAGAAAAAAATGTTAAGGATACTCTTATCAGCAACAATTTAGAATATTTATTAAATAATTGATTTATAAGGAACCGAGGAATGTTGAGTTACTGTAAAGTACGTCTACAAGATTACGGCCAACCTCATAGAGAGATAGTTAACATACGCATTGTACGTTCGAGTCACTGTAAACGTACAGACTAAATACGGGGTTAAGGACAAAAAAATGATATATACTATCGTCACAAAACTTGTAAATATTAACATACATTGTATCATTTATAGAGGATTTAACACGAAAGGTCATGTCATATTGATTCTATTAAACGAGTTTTTAGTATCATATGATACAAGTTTATATGAACACGGGTGTTAAACTCTATTAATATACAGTATGAGACTCATGTTTACTAACGTATGTATGCAGAACTAGTTTAATTTTACTTCTAAATTCATAAATTAAAGGGGTTTTACGCACCTGACCCTTCTGCTTCTACATTAGTTTAACAATTTTGGATTCCTACCTTTTGGCCCCTAGCATCACTGAAGAGTACTAGGAGGACGAAACAGCTGTATGATGCAGTTCAATTCATGTTTTCGGCATACTGTATCTATTTCTAAATTTAAAAGGTGCAGCATATGTGTTTGTTACGTCATCCTTTTAATGACTCCCCTCTATAACGGAATACCCATTTTCAATTAATTTGACAACAGTGTGACGTCATGAAGAATAACGTGACACCATGTATATATATTGTTACAATCGTTTCTCCATTGTAACAGGACTCATTTCCATAGTTAATGTACATGTGTTAAATTCGTTACTATGAACCAAAACATTAAACAGCAATTGACCTGGGCTTTAAGTAATAAAACTATATATATATCTCTAATTTAGCTGACCAGACCTGTCTTCCCCTGCGTACACCTGCCAAGTCAACCATGACGTGTGTGCAGCAGGATGGTGACCAGGTGTGCACAGTGAGATGTGACGCGCGTACCTATCCCACTAGTCCAAAGGAGGAGAACGTGTACCGATGTGGATCTAGCACGGGCTACGACTGGTTACATAGACTCTTGAATCAAACGCTGTCATCGTGTTCAGGTAACGCCATAAGAAGTCACTAAAACGTTTGAATCATAACAATCCTAGATTTGTACCAATGTCGCATTCAAATTTGTGTTCAAAGCCCATATTCATGAAACCCTTCTCTTGATCAAATATGGATTTGTGCTCAAGCCCGTAATTATATTTCTTACATATGTGAAATGCACAAACGTTTAAATGTAAAAGTTAAACTGGTTGCGGATTTTTGTAGATGTTTTATGAAATTATCAATGTCATGAGAAAAAAAATGTTTGCCATATTATCAAAGCAAGCAGTTGGGCTTGCACACATATTCTACATTGTCTGTTCGTACATATTTTCATGAATACAGACACGTTTTTCCCTCGCATACAAAAAACATATTTATTAAATCAAACGATGTATTAATATCAATAAAAGCAAACCCGTCGTTTTATTTCTTATCATTACCATTACTTATACCTGCATGCTATTGTTTCAGAATCAGCTGAGGTTCCTGTTATAAAGAAAACAGCAAGAATTTTATTCATGGCGAGCAAGTGTCGAGTTCGGCGGAGTATTCGGGAGGAGGTCCGAAGGAATATCACTGCCCAGTTAGGTATGCAGCCGTCATCCGTTGCAGCATTTACTTTGCCGGATTTAAAAACTCTCCAGCTCTTAACACAATCGTTGTATTATTGAATAACTATATTGGTTAGGAATTATACCAAATTTCACAGTATGTATTGTGAAATGTCCTTTTGGCACCTTTGGCAAAAAGTAATCGTTAATGAAAAAATTATATGTTGCCAGCATTTGGCAAAATTACCTTTGGGCAAAGTATGCATCGTTAACAATAGCAATAACAAAAATGTATAAGCATAAACTTTTGTTTATTATCATACTCAGTAATTGATGTTGCGTTCACTACTCCAATTCCCTCTTTGGAAACATGACATTAACGTTACTTTATGAAGCAAAAGGCAATAAGCTCTCTCTCTCTGATTACCAACTGTTATCCGGCTTAAAATCAGATACTGAACTGAGGAATTATTGAGAGTCTTGAGCACTAACATGCTTGTCATCATTAACGCTTGACGTTTTAACTGTTTGACTTGATCGGAAGCAAAATTCCTGTAAAAACATGAAGACGGCGGCATGATTACAGCCCCTGACCTTGTTCATTTGAACTGTTTCAATTGTTTCTTTGTTGAACTCCTCTTTATTCATACAGAACCATATTTCATAAGTTCTGTGCAGGACCTAAGGATTTATATTGTGTTATCCTTTCCCCCTTTTTAACAGAACTGAAAAAGTACCGCTGTCGCCGGAAGTGCAGTGTAAGCTCCGTCAACATTGACTGTGATACCCGGAAGTCACGCCGACTGGTCCAAAACCTCAAGGGGGCGCTCGTGGCGGCGGATATAGAGATAGAAGTAATCCCATTAAAAACAAAAAGTAAAGCCTTCTTACCTGTTTTGTTCAAATTTGAATCAAAGAACACTACACAATCTCGATTTGTCACTGAAATAATATATCACTGTAAATAAGTACTTTTCCTAATAAATTATTGGTATTAATATTTTTATTGCAGAAAAGTGTGATTATAAATGCACAAAAAAGCGAACAGAACGACGAATGAAAAAGTTGTTAAAGAAAATGAAGAAATTCGTCAATAAATCTCAGTTTGTGGTGAGGTGAGTATGTCATATAGTAGCGTCATTTGTAAGCAAATGCTAGTTTTGTTTCATCTATTGATCAGTAAATATCAAAAACATATCGGTTGGAAAGTAGTTTACATTAGTTTGGATAGAATATCATTTAGTAGGTTAGCTCTACAAAAGGAAATAATTTTGTTTTAAAATTCATAAAGTGACGTTAGTTTGTTACTTTATAACGGATATAGGTTAAACGATGACGAAGATGATTTATGAAATTCCAGACGTTAGATAAACCTTTGATACAAACTTAACCTTAACTAACAGAGATTGGTTAATTCAATAAGTATTAACATACTTACACGGGGATAATGTGTAGTAGGGGAGGTTTTTAATCTGATATATAATCTATCATTAGCATATTGGTTTGGCTAAAAAAATAATGTATGTAAAATTGCTCCCCAAACTCAGACGAAAATCCTTTGACGGGGGCTGACATCGTCCAATTATTTTTATGTGTAACGTTTGTTTAATGATGTGTTTTCTTTTAAAGCTATGACGGAGAAGGCCGTGTTGTCATAAGAAAGTCGTTTAAATACAAAAAGGCTGTATCTTATGTCTGCCCAGAAGGCAAAGTAATGGCTGGCGACCAATGTGGTACGTATATGTCCGCCATTGTTTAGCAAGTATGGTGTCGTATTCATCTCAGTTAGTACTTTTAAGAGAGCGATGCATCAGTATGTCTGACCATCACTATCTCCCTTTTCCGGATTCCAAGGATGTTTTGGAAACATAAGATGAGCATTTAGAGTTATGTTCAGATTGGAATAGCATGTTATTTTTGTAAATCATTACCCATGGCCGTGGGGGACTAACAATATTGACATAACAAGGTGTCTGCGAAAGCTATGTCAGTGCTCTTTTTCTAATTAAAAAAAGATATATCAAGGAATTACACATTTTCCCCCGTATGCATCATTTGCGACCATGGAGCAGTTTCAGGTAGATTTGAAACGACTCTCCATTGCAGTTAAAGCCTCAACGCAAAATTGCTGTTAATAATTTTTATTTATGTTTACGTTGGTTATGTTTTTAAAAGCTGTTCAACCTCCTAAAATACTCCCATGAAGGTACAGAAGGGAGCCCTCTAACATGAGAACGCGTATTGTAGATAGATTGAAACACCCCCACCCACCTCCATCCCATAAATAAAAAAGTAACCGTTTGCAATATGGATAAAAGGCTTCAATATATCTTTCTAATGCATGCTGAAACTGCTTACTGATACAAATTGATCCCATGTCTCGGTACGGTTGCAGTTGCCTGCAGCATTGGGTCCTACTTCAAGCGGAAGCTATCGATGTGTATTCCGTGCTCCAGAGGGTCGTACCAGGACCAGGAGGGACAGACTTCCTGTGTCAAGTGTCCCCGTCGTATCCCGGGTGTTGGCATCCTGGGAGCTAAAAACGTGATGGAATGTACAGGTAAGATGTTCTCTATGAGCCATTGCAATATCAAATGAAGACGTTTGATTTTGATATTCATTACTGGTGACTTAATAAAGTTGATTCACATGGAAGATTTTAGAACTGAACTGCTTTTGGTTTGCTTACATGGACAATATCTAAGCCGATATGACAATGACATCTGTTCAGTTGAATCCACATAACCGATGAAGGCTATTTTCAATCATTGTGAACACTTAACCGTTTAGGAAACAGTTCATGACATACAAATATAAGTATTCCTCAAGTATGCCTATTTAAATGAGAAGTTCCAAAGGATGTGTTGGATAGCAACATTTAATCTCATTTGAGTAGTGGTACGGTACATAATATACACATTTTCGTAGTACGCGATTTGCAATTATACTTAACAAGTTTAATTTTACACACCTCACCTTCAGCTTCTGCATTATTTGAGAAATTTTGGATTACCACCTTTTGGCCCCTAGCATCACTGAAGAGTCCTAGGAGGACGAAACAGCTGTATGATGCAGTAATTCATTTTTCATTTCTTTCATACTATATAAATGCCATTCGAATACGATAATAAGTGCTACCTCTACTTTTACAGTATTATGTGAGCCCGGTACTTTCTCTCATGATGGCCTCAAACCCTGTGCTCCGTGTCCAGCCGGAACGTACGGACCGGAATACGGACGCACATCCTGTTTTCCGTGTGGAGGTGGATTGACTACAAATGGCAATGGTGCCTCGACTTTCGCTGAATGTTCTCCCAGAGGTACGTTGATAATTTATCTTGATAAAGTCCTGAACATAATCATTGTACTGATATATCTTACTTCGAAAGCCAATTTTGATATAATAAATGTTTTTACACAATTTCAGACAAGGTATAACATATATTATTCTTGTTATTTTATACGACTAATTTCAAAGCAGTTTTTCATTTCTGCAATAACAAAGTAACACGATAAGGTATATCAATTGAAAAATATAAATCAGAACATGAATGCATGTAATGAATATTCATGATGTTGTACTATTACGTCATTTTGCCTTTACGGAACTGTAGTTACGTGCTCCCCCGGTCACTTCTATAATGTCCAGACCCACACGTGCCAGCAGTGTCCAGCTGCAAGCTATCAACCGGATTCGGGCAAAACATTCTGCTACGCATGCCCAGGATCTACCATTACTGATTCCCCAGCAACCACCAACAGTTCCGAGTGTAAAGGTTCGATATTATCAATTATGTACTCTTAGTATGAACAAATTAAAATGACTCGGGTTTTATCTACATAATTATTTAGATCAATAGTATGTATTTTTTATTTAAGGTATGTTTGGCAAAATGATAAATGCGAACTTTCCTGTTTTTGAAAGTCGCACCGCTTCCCCTTTAAATGTTCCTAATATTCAAAAACTTACTCTAACGATCACGATTTAATTTATTTTATAATGTAAAACGTTTGGTTTTTTTGTGCAGATTGTCCTGTGTTATCTTTAATTTGCTGAGTAAATAAGATCGAATTAATCTTTACGCAGATTTTTCCATCCAAAGATAATATACATTATAAACATATTGAAAATTGAATTCTGGCCACCGGATAACGGAAAATTGAATGTTCAACTTTATATTTTCTGAAAGTGATTGATTGAAACAAAACATGATATGTTACAGATGCAACATGCGGTGGTATGATTGGGCGGTTGCAGGGATTTATCCAGAGTCCTAATTATCCTGGGAATTACCCTAATAATATAGAATGTGTGTGGAGAATTAAGCCTAGTAAAAAACGCCGGATACTCGTCATCATACCGGAAGTGTTTTTGCCGCGAGAGGACCAATGCGGTGATAGCCTCGTTATGAGAAAGTCGAGTACGTTTTCCACTTCTGTATACTATAAATACTCTGTGACCTTGTCTATCAAAAAAGAAGACCTTGTCCAATTCTTACATCAGCAAAGCATAGTCATTCGATATCGTATGAAATCATTATCCTCGAAAAGGCAAAAGATAATGGAATCAACTCAATATTTTCGATTTTTCCAAATGCCACATTCAATTTTGTCCCAATGGAACAAGACACTATAACATAACCAATTTTATTTTTGGAAGATTCCATCTTCTTAATTTATTGTGTAATCTTCATTCACAGATTCATTAGTCCGTAAAGTAATTAGATTTTTCATATAAAAGAAAATCTCCGTGTAAGGGTGTCTTAATGTATGTACGAAATGGTTGTTATTTTTCGGGAAAATGATTGATCAAAGGGAAACGCATTGTTATTTGTCAACAACTCATTATGATATTTGAAAATAATAAATATCGTTTTTAGCAAATTAACACAGCATTGTCCGAACAAAAATATTTCAACTCATTTTGACACTCACGAAGAACAACGCCATAATGATGACCAGGACAACTATCTCTAGAAAGTTGTATCATTGCCTCTTATTCTTTGAGACTAGATCAATATTTTTTTTGGATTTTAAAACAACTATGAAAGAAGATTCATAAACAATCAAACTAGTTGCAACGATTAAAAACTGAAAGCACTTTTAGGGTCTTTATTTATGAAGATTGAGGAGAACTTGATGAAAAACTTACATAGCCAGCAGGAAAACGTAATTTTTCATGTTTAATCATGATTCGATCAAAATTAGTTTTTTTCTAAATGTAAATACGATGTTTTCTAATACATTGGAGCACCTTTTAACACTGGTAGTTTAGGAATGTGTACGATATTTTTCTAACATTATAATATAAGTGATGTTACCGTGCTGTTACAGAGAAAGCGTCGTCTTTGACAACTTATGAAGCGTGCGAGAGTACAGAGAAGCCGATCGCATTTACCTCACAAACTCACCGACTTTGGATTAAGTTCAAATCTGACGGTCAGAACTCAGCAGCCGGCTTCTCCATTCCGTTCGTTACATATAATGGTATGTATCCTTGTATCTACATCATATTGTCATGTGGGAGATGACAAAACAAACACATGCTGCACCATTTAAATGAAGTAATATATACAGTATGTCGAAAAAAATTAAACTGCATCATATAGCTGTTTCGTCCTCCTTAGACTCTTCAGTGATGCTAGAGGCCAAAAGTTGGTAATCCAAAATTTCTAAACAAATATAGAAGTTGAAAGTGCATTTGCGTAAACTTATTTTATGGATTTAGAAGTAAAATGAAGCTAGTTCTGTATAATTTCAAATCGTGTACTACGAAATGGGATCGCCCTAAATCATTCAGATGAAAAGTTTGCCAAACATCTCATTTGTCAAAATCAAACAAACATTTAACAATATCTCTCAACTAGCAACTACTATCGGATAACTTTCGGCGATCACCTGGTTACCTTCTTACTCTTACTAAGTTCACGATGTTGGGAACGACTAATCTAGTAATTCCGTGAGCTATTTTGAAGTCATATGACGGATTAAAGCTGGCAAAGGTTGGCCGTATGTGGTAGCGCCCTCTGTTCTGATTTTAGCCTAGATAAGTCGCAATAAAGATGGCTTCAGTAATCCCTCTCTGGCACCAGCGAGGATCTTGATCCAGAACCCTAATGTTGGGAGCTCCAAACGATTGTGATATTTGGCCCAAGTCTACTCTGACTGGTGACGAGTCTTTGTGGTGTTCCGAGACTCATTTCTGGGGGCTCCTTTGGTCTGATCTACAAATGATGATTGATGTGCTGTACATGCAATCTGGTTTATGGCTTCTTATTTATCGTTGTGCCTTCATATATTTTATATAATGGTCATTTTAACGCCATGAATGAGTGGACATGTTTGGAATCAATATAACTCGGGTTAAGAAGGATTCTTCGAACCTTAGGCTTCTGTTCATAATATAAATATATTACCAACTGAATTATCTTCCTTAACTCATTCAACCCAGACAATTTCAAAACTAAGTATTCCAACCTTCCTTCAGGGGGGAAGAGATAGTTCCCTGCTCTATTCGACCTACATGCGTATACATAACGACAAAAGGGAGGCTACTCTTTGTATAAAACACTACATTTTTGGTTGCAGCAGGGTGAACATATCTTTAATAATAAAATATTAATGATATTTTTATAGCAATAGTTAGGCAAAAAATTAACTGCACACTTTCATGTATTAATACTTTTTTATGTTTATATTTTACCAGAGGATTACCAGCAATTAATAGAAGATATAGTTCGAGACGGAAGGCTTTACGATTCCTACCAACACCAATCAATTCTGAAGGTCAGTTTAACATATACAGTTCTCTTGTAAACGAAATGATTTACAAATAGCTTCACAACATAACTGACTACAGCTAGCCGCTATACATTACGAACAGTACGAATAGTCCGACTTTTAAACACAGTTTTACCTTCAATACATTCACCGTGTCTTTCATTCCTGCAATTTTTACTATTTAAGCGCTCGTGATGTGGTTAAAATGAATTTCATCCTGATGTAGAGCCGATACATTGATTGCTGAATATTCACCGTTGTTTTATGAATTTGATACAGGATTTCAATTTTGGTATTTTATTCTAACAAAATTAAATTAAAAATTTGATAAAATGAAATTTGTTTGAGACTTAAAGCAACGTTTAGTTACTATTTACAAGTGAATTTAAACACAGAAATGCTTCCTTAATGAAACATTTACAACAAAAAGATTACATATAGAAATGTAAATAAAGGTTTTGATGTAATTTTGCAGCTGTTCATATTTATGACTCTGATCTAGTAAAACAATGCTTTTCTGTATTTCTAATTCCTAAAGGCGGACAGAGACTTTTGAATATATTTTTGTTGTGTGTTATTTATTATCAATTCGAGATCGTAAAGCCTCTTTAATGCTTACTCCATTACCAATTGTCCTAAAATGTTATATATTTTCTGTTGACAGGACCGAAAGATGCTGAGCGTACTAATGGAGGTGATAGCCCAGCCTTATCACTACTTCAAATACGCAAACGCGTCTCGTACTATGATGCCAGAATCATTTATAAAACTATTGACATCTAAGGTAACTCGGTTCCTGAGCACCTAAATGGTCGCAGATTCAGCTCGGGCTGTAGTAGGGAGAGACAGGTTCCGTTTTAAGAGTCACAAGGAACGAAGGATGTACCAAAGTGGACGTTGCAGAACGTGAAGATTTAAAACTAGCATTATGGGAAGCGCGACAGGCGAGGGAAGAAGGTACTACTTTGAATCTAGTTACTATGGTGAAAATTGTTCACTTTGTGAATATGATCAAGACTTAGTAAAGACATCGAGTTCCTTTCTTGCTTTCTGTAAAAAATATGTAGGAAGTGGAGGTTCCGAAACCGATGTGGTAGTTCGTTTGAGGATTTTTTTGTTGGATCTTCCTATCGATGATGTAAATACTCGTACCTTCTAAAGGATGTGTCAGTCGATTGATGTTGTAAAAGGCGACTCCACGGAGACAGAGTAGATCAAACGTTGTTAATATATACCAAAACCGCACTTTGTTAGACAAAGGATTGGTTTTCTACGTAATGTTTACCAAAAATTGGTTGTAAACCAGGAACTTAGTTGGCTCGGAGGTCGTTTCACAGGAGGACATGTTTCATTTGTAAAATCTGTTCAACAGCGTTTTTCATTGGACGATTCATATCACCATGGAAATAAGAACTTGTGTTATTGGTTGCAGTCAGATGGTGGAAGTGCAATAATTTGTTGTGATGTGTTGGACCGAAGCGTAGACTCCGAAGGCCGTTCACGTTCTTCTAGAACTGATTTTGTTGAAAGATTTGATTGATGAATTACTTTGCGCTATGCCATTGCAAAGTGCTGGATAGAAAGATGCTCTAGGATATTGTATTTTTAAACATAGTGTTTAAACAGTTGTTAAACATAGAAATGTGGTTTTTGGATATAATTGTAAAGACATCAATCTACCGACTACTTTTCTTCTGATATACAGCGTAGTACAACATAAGATATGTGTGTAGTAGTGTATTCACAATAAAGATGAATATATGTGTTAATTCCATACTCGAAGCGAACTCTGCTCTCTTATCAATGTTTCATTATGCGTTCTCGATATTTTTCGTAATAAAATATTGTTGTCAGATTCTTGATTGAATAAAAAAAGATAAATTTATTGTGAGGAATATTAAAAAAGCTTATTGGGTAATCGTATTATTCTTTTATGCAGCGAACAGATACATTTCCCCAAAGGGACCTCATTTTCGAATATTCATTATCTAAAAGACGTGTTACATTGTTGTTACTAAACTAGAGAAATCACGTGATCATCTGTTCCTAAAAGTCGCGAGATAAACTAAATCCGCGATATATATGGATTTGTTAACAATAATAAGATACGGGTCAATAGTTATTGATCAATATATCATTTTTTTTAAATGAGAATACAAAATATTAAATATTTTAGATATAAAAGCGATGTTCTGTTTCTGAGGTTTGAATTTATGATCAATAAAACAAAGTTTTGTCAAGACATTGTACTCTAAAAGCAGATTTAGAATTTTACCCAAAACGCAGATTAAGGGTTAGATTGTAAAAATTATTAATGTTTTGAATTTGGTTATTCATATTTTCATAAGTTGAACTGTTATCAACACTTTTCAGTACAAATATTAGAAAGACATCCTTTGCTAGATATGAGACAATACAGAGTCGGTTTATACAAAGTTGGGTTGTTTTGTATAATTTGTACGGTTGAAATAGCCATATGATATCAAACTCGAGGTATGTGTTGTATTGTTTTAATTTATTTCACTTTTGTGAGTTCAATTTCCAGTGTCAAATGTAAACAAATAGATGTAATTTTTGTATCATTTTATCATTGCTGAGCTCCGTCATTTGCTCTGTAATCTATGTGCATATACTACATGTGTGTATATTTTGAATATATAGACAATAGTAACTGTATACCTCTCCTACGGAAAAGTAACCCGATAATACATTAAAAACATACATAAGTTATCCTGATTACACAATAATACTACAGTTGTCAAGCAGGTTTAGCCAAAACTAGATTGATATCAATAAATATTTTGGTAGCCAGTGACTAAAAGATATTTTTTATCATGAACGTATGAAACTTTAACTCTCGACGTTATAAGTACCGTGTGTGACCTCATGTACATGTAATGTGTACAGTCAGGTACAAGTAGAACAGGGGAAATATTAAGTTTGATTAACATATCTATTGTGTTGAGATGAAGCCAGTTTTTATTGTTTTCATAAAGTTGTAATTATGTGCTTTTCTGTTTGTATACATATTATGTGCATATATAGACAGGTATTTAATATTATTTCATATGTATACTATCGCCGAAGTACGACAGGAGCAGGTATGGTGAAACAATAGATAATACCAAAGCGTCAAAATGACCCTGACTTGTACAAATTAGCATTTATCTCCTTTAGGTGCTTTCCAAGTAGTAGGTAGAAAAAGTAAGGTGTCAATGATAGTGTGTTGTTTATTATTATATTATAAACATCTAACTATGTCGCATCGACTTAATGTAAACCCTTGAGATAGAAATTTCATATTCAAACTGCCATAAACCTTCTCTTTATAATAAATGCTTGTCAAGAGTTTAGTATTGTTTTTTGTTTATTTGTTCGTACATTGTACTATGTATCCAAATGAGTTATTAAATTGGTGCTTTGCCCTTCTAATATGATACTGTATAATATTGAATGTACGTGGTATACATACTCTTGTGGATTTCGTGGTTGCTTTTGAACCACTATTTTTTATCATAAAATAAAGATTTTGAGCGTTTTTATGCCCCTGACCCTTAGTGCAAACAGTAAGTGAGGCGATTTGCATTTCCAGTTTTTGAGCCGCTAACATCACTGAGGTCTAGATAATGCAAGTTCAGTGCAATTAATTTAAGCACATTGTACCTATTACTAAATACTAAAGATACAATCTCTTGAGCGTGAATTCTATGCTAAACGTTTAATTGTCATTTGATTTTGCGAGGTTAGCATAAAGGATACCAATCAAGAAGCTGCATAAACATTTGCTTCCACCATTTAGAATTAAAAGTCAACTAAACAAATAAAATCAATAACATAAACATACTTGTCAATACGTGCTCGAGCTCGAGTATGTGGTCCGCATCGTCGACGACAGACTCTCACATCTATGACCAAATTTTAAACAAACAGTAGCAGAACCGACCACATTCCATTTTTACCTTCTTTTATACTGGTTTGATTCTATAAGATTTGTTACCAGCTCGGCACATTACGTTATACCTAAGTGTAAGTACATTGTAGGATTATATACAGCCCAAAACTTTGATTGATTCTTACCATCTCGTACACATTATACGTCAGTACTAGTACGCGTTACACTAGGCATTAGTCTCATGAAGGTGACAGTTTAGTCATCGAGTCACCACGCTTAAATCTCCTATTTGTTGTTTGAATAGAGGTTACACAACGAGAGGCTGTTGGATATGGAATTTATTTCACTCGAGTTAATTATTTTTTTAAAGTTACAAAAGACACTCGCTTAATATAGATATGGAATTTATTTCACTTGAGTTAATTATTTTTTAAAAGATACAAAAGATACTCGCTTTAGCTCGTATTTTTTGTAACTTTTAAAAATTATTTAACTCGAGTGAAATAAATCCCATATCCAATAAGCACGAGTAGTGTGACCTGTTTCTACCACAATATTAAATCAGTGTCAGTGTTGATTTTTTGAGTGATCCGCAGACTATTTGCACGAAAACACATCATCTCGCATATACAATGTATTCCCGCCAAGTTGTGAAGACGTCAACAATCGTGATTTCCTGTCAAAGTTCATCTTCTCAACCAATCAAAACTCCGGAAGGTCATATACCACTAGTGGTATATAACATATATTTATCCAACAGTCAGCACGTTTATACTCGTACAATGGTCTGAGAGTAGAATAACACAGGGTATTGTGGTAGAATCATAATTGCTATTCTATTGACAAGAGCAAACTCAATAGGTTGTTCGAAAGAAAATATGCAAAATTATAAAACAAACAATGAATGCCATCACAATGACATATTTATATTCATAATCAGTTAAGGTAATACGTTTCTTAAATTTCAACAAAATAATTGTGGTTAGCAAGATCTTGGTGAAATCCTGTGGCTAGAATAGATATGATGATTTTTTATCAGATTATCAGATTGTGGTCAAGGATAAATTGGAATTTGTAACAATGTATGCCTGGTGACATATATACCATAGCAAGTTAGGACATCTCGAGGTCAGGATGTCCTTGTGTAGTTCTACATTGTACAAGGAGTTTTACGCACCTGACCCTTCTGCTTCTACATTCGTTTAGAAATTTTAGATTCCCACCTTTTGGCCCCTAGCATCACTGAAGAATCATAGGAGGACGAAACAGCTGTATGGTGCAGTTTAATTCATTTTTTCGACATACTCTATATATTACTAAATTTGAAAGACGCAGCACATGTGTGTGTTACGTCATCTTTTCTAATAATGAAAAGCAAGTGTTTCCGATTCAATATAACATGAGAAGCTCGTTGATGATAGATAAGGGTGGATTTCTGACATAATCGTTCTAATAATGTATCCATGTATATTTATATCTCAAAAATCTAACACAGCTTCAAACCACGAAGAACACATGCCCATGAATACATCATGTTAAACAGGAACACAACAGAAGTGACATTTTTGGTACTTGATCAGAAGATCATTTTCACTATCTTTTTAATCAAAAACAGCGAAACTGGTAGCACTTAATATACGGTGTATGCAGCTTCATTATTTGGCGCATGGTAGTCACTTCAGATAAATACGATTTCTTTTAACAAGTGAATTAAATTTCCTTTATATGAATCAAAAGTGGTTGCATATAAAAAAGTTATTCATATAGCATTATCTTTATAACAAAAGACCATCTTCGTTATATCATTTGTAATCAAATTAATAATGATGTAAATATAAGGATTGTACCTAATTTTGACTGCGTATACGGTAGTATGCCCGAAGTTGGCAACTAACATATTCACTATGGAGCGCTAACGCGCACCATAGAATATGTTCGTTGCCAACTGCGGGCATACTACCGTATACGCAGTCAAAATGAGGTACAATCCTTATTTATTCATATGGCATTATCTTTATAACAAAGACCACCTTCGTTATATCATTTGTAAATACAAAGTAATCATCGATAACTCCACCAAATTATTGCATTTTTTTTATTGTCGCAAGACTAATGAGCGTCCTGGTATGATGCACGAATGTAACATATATGATGTGATAATTTACGAACACTATCTTGAGCAAGGTACACTTTGTAAAGTTATGACTTATTCGAACAACTTGCACTACCTCGATAGTATATACATATCTTGGGAGATATTCAGAGATATTTACTTACACTTCCTCTGAACTTCTTATTAGGAATACCTTTTCTAATGCCAGTCGAACACACAGGGATATATTTTATATTCGTATTGGGGACATTTGTACAAACAGAAATATCTGACTGGCATGCACGACCTTATAATCAACATCTACGCTTGTATTGATAAAATTATACTTGATCATTTGTACACACTTCACATTCCAAACACATTTGGTGCCTCTACTTTCATATTTAAGCACTTTTTACGTGAATTCAATGTCAGTTGTTCAGGCAGGTGCACATCTTAAAAGCTTATTGCTGTGGACCAAGTACAGTACAAATTTGTATAGTCAAGGGTCAAGTACGTATGCATTGAATATATCGCACAGGCGGATAAACCGTCCTCTCGGTCATTCGTATAATTTTTCCGGAAATAGGTGCAGTATATATTTGTTACGTGCGTGCACTTCCGACACGTATACCGCTGGTGAATATCCTTCGTCTTGGGCTTCCTACAGAAGACTGAAACAAAGGAGATAAATTTTAGTATAACAAGCACAATTAATAAAACGGTATATGTTTATCAAATGTAAGAATCCAAGTTGTGACAAAAATACGTATTGTTTACTAAGCCACTGACTACAATGTATTTCTTCAAAGATGATGTAACACACAAAAAGGCGTGAATAATAAGAGAAAGGTGAATCTGGGTTCATATATAAAACAACTACCATTTTATAATTTCATTTTTTCGAACATATGTTTGTTTTCCTACTTTGATTATTTGTCTTGTTATTCGTACTTACCCTGAACAATTGTCGGCTGGCATCGTTGTTGTTTGTTCGGTAGGCATCGTCTGAAGAAAATTTTTATAAATTCAGGACAATGGAAATCAGAGCAATGAAAACAATAACAGGTTTTTGGTAAATATTTCTATCTTGAAACCACTTACCAGATAAAAATTTAAGCTAGCCATTTGAATTATCAGAATATTTATACGAATTATACAAAATGGTCTGTCCAGAAAATTGAAATAACAATTATTTCTTCGGAACAATTTCGTTTTTTTGACAGACATTACAAAATTATACACTTTAGATTATCATATCAGGTATAAACAAGAATTGGAAAATATCAGGTATAGAATTATAGAACATTTAAAAGAATATCATTGAAATTCCTTACAGAGTTATTTCCTAATTCATTTTCATAATCTTGGCTTTTCGAATACAATATGTTAATATGTTTTAATTTTCTTTCTTGTAATGTTAAGGTAAGGATACCTATTATGACAATTATTATATTAAAAAAGTGCTCAGACATTCGAAACTTTCATATGATTTGTGGATTTTATTTTCTATGAGGATGTTTCCCTTTTTGATATATTTGATACAGCTTGTTAGTTAGATTTGCGGAATTAGATTTATACATGCACGGAGAATTTCTTTTCGTTTGATAACATTTGATACAGTTTTTATATTTAATTAAACGAATTTCTACCAATAATTAACTGAAGATTTATAGATGAAATATTTAAAAATTGTTGACAACTTTGACAAAAGGAGTATCTCAAAACGTCATTGATGCCGAATCTTTACTGAACAAAAGAGGAATATGCCACGCTTAAAAATAGGTCTTATAAATCAATTTCCTTAGCGATAATATACAGAGGAAGTGCTTTCCATCTTAAGTTAATTTTTTGCTTTCAAAAATCTATAACACGAATTAGTTGAAAAGTTAATAGAGAACAAAGTGACACAGGTGAACCAAACATCCTTACTTGCCACGGTTCGCACAGTAGATTTCGGTGTGAGGGACTGCCTGAAGTTGAACTGAAATTTGAAATGAAATTATTTATTATAAAGAAGAGGCCATTGAAAAAAGATTATGTATGCATGTATTATGGACAATTTGTAAAAATGTCTATATAAACTAATTGAATGATATCTGTAATATCTTTATCATTCATTATGTGATGTTATTCTCTTGCAGAGAAGTCACTGAGCAATACACTTCAGTCGTAAACAGTTCCTGAGAATATGTGGAGCAATCTTGTATGACATTATTTTGAATTAAATAATGCTTTCAAGAAAATTGAGTTTAAAAGAAAGCCTTGAACCGATCCTGCTTCAGTTGCAGAAATTAAGGTAAAACGTTTATCATAAGATCTTGCAGATCCGAACTGTAAAACAAAATTAACATTTGTATTTTATTTTGTAATTCATAGCACATAATTTTCCTGTAAAGAGATGTTATCCAACAGTCTGTATAAAACCTGTTCATATTTTAATGCACTATATGTTTTTGTTTGAACAGTCGATAATGTTTAATTGCTGCTGTAAACAATTTTAATTAAAAAACATGTATTGTTAACCAATTCTTGTAATAAAGCTGCAAACATTTTTAAAAAAAATAAATGAAACAACTTTATGCATTATTATTTTTGCTTTTCGAGAAACGTATTATTCACTTTAATAGATTCTTCATTTGAATACCGACAGTAAGTGAAAAATCAAAGCTGTTTTCGTATTCTAGAATAATTTACATACACGATCATCCCTGCCAAAGTAAAACCTTAGTTCCGTCATCATCCTGTCTCTGATATCCAGACTGATAGAGGGCCTTGCAGAGCTCGCCCGTGATGGCATCAGTGATATCGAGGGCGTGGTTGATCGGACAGACCTAGATATCGAGGGTGTGGTTGATCGGACAGACTGCGTTCGTGATGAGCTGGCGGACATTGTACGGAGGTTGAAAGTCCTCTCGTGTAACACTGGTGACGAGCATGCGCGGTAACACACGGTGACGTCTCTTAGGTAATGAGGCTCCATGACGTCACCTGAACGATAAAAGAAACCAGACATTTGATAATTTTAATACAATTTGTATTACATCATATCATATTATTTTCCATTGTTCAAAATATGTTGATTGGGTTACAACATAAGGCTTAAAAAGTCATTTCACCAAAACTACTTAAAATATTCAATGAATTTCATCCAAGTGTCTTCAGATAATTGTTTCGGGATGATTTTTCCCACAGTCGCCTCCTAAGCTTCATTTCTTCGTAGTAGGACGAAACAGCTGTATAATTTATTATTCGGCTCGACTATGTTTTATTCTAGTTGATGAAGGTGTTATTCTCGTGTGTCTTTTGTAAATACCTGAGTACGTTTTTTATTCAATTCAGATCTATAGTATTTTAAAAAATTATTGTGGAAGAAAATACTGTGTATAGGTACACTAGCGCAAACACTTACCTTAGAATAACCAGTCACTGATATAGGAAAATAAATGAAACCAAAACAAACAACATTTGACACTTCCATATGAAAAAAATGGACTCCAGAATACCAGGGCTAGGTTTAGTAATGGTATATGTGATATCTTCTTTAAACATATCGGATATAATTTAGAACAACATTGATTTAAGAAGATTGAATATGTAAAAATCATATTTTGACATTAAAGTAGCATTGTTGAAAATGATGTTATAATGAAGATGACGTAACAGACACATATGCTGCACCTTTTAAATTCAGTAAAAGATACAGTATGCCGAAAAATGAATAAAAGTTGCATCATCAGCAGTTTCGTTCTCCTAGGACTTGTCAGTGATGCTAGGGGCCAAAAAGTGAGAATCCAAAAATTCTAAACTAATTAGAAGCAGAAGGGTCATGTGCGTTAGATCCCTTTAATTTATTAATTTAGAAGTAAAATAAAACTAGTTTTGTATAATTCCGAATCGTGTACTACGAAAATGTGTATATTGTTGAAAAATATGTTATAGTGATAACTCTACAAAATGTAGTTAGAAGCATTTTCAGCATAAAAACCCTTAGTTGGTTTACTTGTCAACAGGATGCATATTTCTAAATATACTTATATTTACATTAGATTGATTGAAGTGGTATGTATATATGCAATTAAATTATTGAATTGTAATTAACTTTATTTCATTTTATGTAAGATGCTACCGAGAAAAAATGAAAATCTTGCGGTGTAGATATTCCGGTGTTTTACGTGGAACGAACATATCCATACTCACATACATATTTACATTTTTAGAGCCATCGAAAACGCATAGATTTCCAAACTCCAAACAGTGGCCATTTTTATATTATGTCACAGGTAAAATGGTTCCTATTCCCAAACACAAAATATCCCATGTTAACAGTAGATTATTAATTATTTCCTTATTGATATCTGTCAGTTTAAAACCCAATATTGTACTACTACTGGCGAAATGAAATTATTCGGAAGTTATCGTCAATGTGTACTGTTAGGAGGCACCTACATTATCATCATAACAAAGTTAAAATATCCAAAACTGAGGAGGGTCGCATCATGCATATTCATATTCCAGAGAGTTACTTAGATACGCAATGAACTTAAATTATTTGATATTAAAGGACAAAGCAAAATCAATATATATATATTGAACGTGAATGATCGGACAGGTAAACAGGCAACTTCTCAACCCGGACTAAAGTGAACCAATTTGACTCCGTGAGGGGTGATATACCGTACTACAACATATCTATGTGAGGTACAGTACAATGAATGATTGTTTGCTATCCTGTATAACACGGGAAATGATATGCCAATTACGTACACGTCAGTATGGAGGACAGACGTCTTTATAATGGAACACAAATGTTATTAAAACCCAAGGTGAGGCAGAATAAATATTTAATCGAATCCGTTTAAACACTTGACGTATAACTGTATGGCTTGTATTGAGGTCTAAACAAATAAATGAAGTACAATATTCTTCAATCTTGATATTTTAAAATAACATCGAGCATATCAAAAGAGCAGGACAACGCATTATCAAACTTCACCAATAAATTAACGGATGTCGTGTACATTTAAATGAGAAGCAAATTGTGAATATGCATTGTTTCTTAATATTTAACCAGGTTTCTTTTCTTATCATTATATAATCATAAACATGTACATATCACAGGTACTTGTGGTCATGAGAATAACCATCTATTAACCATTATTATAGCGAGATATGAATAATTAGCAAATTATAAAAAAACTAAATTTTCCGATTTCTTTTTATGTTATTAATCACCTAAAACCATAATCAAAATAATTGCAAACTTTTATTAAGGTCCATTTTTTTGTGAATTATAACCGCTTGACGTATCAAGCAAAAAAATTTGGCAATTGTTCTCATTGTGGTTTTAGATGATGAATATCAAAAAAAGAAAATTTATAAAAAATTGTTTTCATTTTTTTTTTGTTTATTCATGTTTCGCTATAGTATCTATATAGATGGTTTTTCCTTGGCCACACGTACCTGTGGTACATTTTCTACATGTGAGTTAAAAACTACCCTTTCTCGTCTTAGCATGAACAACACGTTACATCACTTCTATTTATAGATAAGAACAATACGTTTTATCATTCCTAGCCATTGCAATGCTAATGTGCATCCATTTTATTCCTTAAATATTCCTTAAGATACATTAAAATAACACTTTCCTTACTAAGACTACCAATAAGCTTCACCATTTTAATTGAACAATTGTCCCTTTACTAACAGCAAAAACCTCAGCATGTATCATTACTCATGAAAAGTACAACAATATACATTATCAATCCACTTAAGTAATGTCTGTCTAGAATAACAGCACCAGGTGTTTCCTCACGAAACAACCATCCTTGATAATAGTATATGGTCCCTATATTCATTCTCCTAATGTCATGCTGAATCAGTATTACTCTCGAAATAAACACAAGAAATTGAATGTAGATACTTTGATAAAAAAATCCAAACTCATTTAATACATTCAGTTAACCGGAGGTCGTGTGTAATTTTGCTAAAAATAAGTGTGCTTAAGACCACAATACTTTTTTTTATGAAAATAGTACATGTATGTTTGCATTAGTAACATCTGTCAAACACAAGGGTACATGTAAATTTATGATCATTATATATATACTATATAGCTACAGTGTATCATACAACATAAACATTTAAGTTTTAAACATCCATTAACTTACCTTGGTATTTTTCATCTAGTAAAAGTCTTAAATCGATCCTGTTCGCCCCAAGCTGTTTATTTTCAGCAAATCATACCGAGCACTTCCTCGTGTGGGTCGCAGATAACACAGAAAATATACAATACTGGTCCTCATAAGTGGTTAATCGTTCAAAGCATATCACAAACAATATCTGCGTCAAACTGAATCATGACCGGGAAAAAAATCTCGAACCGCAGCTGAAAATCTCGACCCGACTCTCTCTCTAGATTACCTAGTTAATGTTGTGGTTGAAAGCTGTTGGTCGGGTCTGGCATACCTGAGGACATTGCCAAATAGACCAGATTTTCAGCTCTGTCAGGTTCAAATGTGATTTTCACGGCTTTGCGATTTAACCAGATCGAGTTCTTTTCACTTATAATGACATTTTGACCCTGGCATTCACCGTGGTCTTGTTATGTTATAATTGTACCGTATTTTTTCCTTGTGGTTCAATTCAAACCTTATAACGAGTGGCTGTGTTTACATAATGCCCAATATATCCGCCTGGATAGATTGATTTTGTCACCTATATCGCTTTAAATGCCACCGAGCTTTCCGTCAAAACAATGTAAGCTTTTCTACTTAGGATTTAAAAACTCTTGTCAATTTTAGAGCGGTTAGAAAGGAATAAATCTTTCAGTAAATACACCGTCGTTGGCGAGAATTACCGGATCTTTAAATCACAAACTTCAAAGAAATCAAAAAGTACACGACCTGAAACAATATTATTTACATGATATTTCTATTTTATTTTAATCTGACGTATTTAATAGTTTGTAAGTTGATATTGTAGTTATGATATCAATTATACATGTTTTTGTTAAGAAGGGTATCAATTATTATAAAGTGTACTGTCCTATTTAGAATATGTCATATATTGATTTTAAGTCAATTGTTTTTAATTGTGGGTAAGTTGATATATTTTTTATCAGTCAAGAAATGTATTATTCATTACTGAGTGTAAAGTCCTAAAGTATGATGGAAGACATTCTCAAAGGCCCAAAATACGTAGCTTCAGAGAATGTTTCGGGATTCTGAAAAGTTAAAAAAAAAAAAAATAATAATTCAGTTGATATCCATGCAAAAATAAGTCTAAAATGAAGTAAACCTGAGCGGTAACTAACAAGAAACTCATTGTAAAAACTTATATTAAAATGTCCAGTATTGAGTAATGATTCGATAATAGATAATTTGTTAAATTATGTTATGCATTTAATCATGCTGTTGTTCGGGAAAAATGTAGATGTTTAAACATTTTAAAAACAAAATTGGACATGTTTAACTTGAACTTCATTCACAACATGACCCGAATGGCTATTAATAGTTGAATTGAGAAGTAGTGTTTGAACTAAAATAAATCAATTTTTATGTCTAGTGGATTAAACATATAATCTATTTTAGCTGTATAGATATTCAGGCGGGTGTACCTGGTACGAGTCGGTAGCTCAATATACATGATAGATT
Organism: Mimachlamys varia; assembly: GCA_947623455.1. Taxonomy (NCBI): domain Eukaryota; kingdom Metazoa; phylum Mollusca; class Bivalvia; order Pectinida; family Pectinidae; genus Mimachlamys; species Mimachlamys varia. Next base: position 45,610,906 of record OX392539.1, read on the forward strand.
TGACGTTATATATAATGCACTTCATTCAAGGACAGCTTATCTCCGGATTAGTGGCTGTTCAGTGTCATATACAGTGATATACTGTAGGGAATAAAATGTTATTAAAATCTTATAGAAACGGCTTCACAATGGACTTATGTACGACATTTTGAAGTAATGGCGCATCAAGGGAGCGGGGAGCGAGGTTGTGAAATGCTTGACATCCCCCCCCCCCCCAACCCCACCCCCCCCCCCCCCCCCCCAAAACCACCCCCTCCTCTTGTCCCAAATTTCATAACTGGTGAGGAAAAAAGGAGGTGAGAAACACAGATAATGATATAAAAAGTTTGTGTGGAGGGAAGTGTTTGATTTGAACGCGAGCGTATTTTTGCCGCCGCTGAGGTAGACTTATACGTTAAAAGGCTAAGGAGATATTTAAGGATTAACATTTGATTTTGTTCAGTTTATGAGATCATAAATCCAACGGAAAACGAGGTAAATTGCGTAGACGCGAAGAGTTTACGGTTTTACAGACTGGTTGTCTTTGCAAAATCAACATAATTACATAACATCGATTACACAATGGTTCATGTCTGTACCTTCTAAGTAGTGAAAGTAATATAAACTAATTGCTTAATTTACTTTAAATGTTAATGCCAGTTTTAAAAAATAGTAGCGACTTACGCTATTAAAGCATAACTGCCATAAATATAACAAAGGGGTCTACCCTAACACGTATTGATGGGCTGTAATGTACATGTATATTAAAAGAGTTTGAAAATATTTATTTCGAACCACTACCATATGAATTGAAAGGGAGATCACTCCCTAACATATTTTTCTACCAGTTGCTGAGTACTTTATTGCATAGACGCAACTAATGTTAAGTTGATATATATTGAAATTACAATTTATGAACGGAAATATGAAAATTATTAGTTCCGTAATTTGCAGAAATAAGTAATCTGCAGCGATGGTTTTTGATATATTTAACTAAAGCGAATGTCATAGGATCATGTCTTAAATGCTCGAGCTGTATCATGGTAAATAGGACAATTCCAATGTTAGTGCCATTTAGAACTGTATCACATTGTACCGTTATATGTACCTAGCCTTACCTTATAACTATGGCGCTTCTACCGTCGTCCAGCGTTCAGCCGTCAACGTCAGCCACTCTTGCTTTGAAATACTGCTTGTCAATTACGTTTTTTTTAATTTAGAGGGAATTCGCCGGGATTTAAGTTAGGAAAAAGTTACGTGGTACACAAAACAAATAAAATGTAAAAAAAAAAATCAAAGTTGAAAAAAACGCTCATTCCTTTACTTAAATGGGTCGATACATTTTGAAAAACCCATGTCATTTTCTTGCATTTTTGACGTAGACTACGTATGGGAAAGAAAAAAGGGGGTTATCGACCTACTTTTTAAGATATTTGAGCTTGAATGTAGCACATTTTGCTTAAATTGTCCCGAAAATATGAAAATTACGTGCAAGTCTATTTTCAACAATATTTCTGGACCGCCGCCGATTCCGTTTTTATAAACAAAATTGTTTGTTATTTTTCTATTTTCGCGCTATCATTGGTACATATCGCGAAACCTAATTCCTCTCTGAAATGAACAATTCTACAGTATTTATCTAAATTTGCAATAAAAAGAACTCCCAAGTCAGCACAGACACAACGTATACTCTTTGTAGTCAAGATAACACGAACTTTACACACAAAAAAGGGGCCAAGGAAGTATTTGTAAACCTTACCTGATTTATAGTGAATATTTTACGACCATATGTGTTTATATCAGATTGTAAAAGCCAGTACATGTCACAGTGTCATTTCCTGTATGCTGTTGAGGTAAAAAGAAAAATCAGAGAATACCAAAGCTTCAACAAAACTAGAGACATACTAGGAACAAAGGAAAGATTTACACGGAGACTCTCGTAAAAGCAAAAGAGAATAAGACCACGTGTTCCGGAATAGTAAACGTAAGTTTGTTCGTCAGCAGTTGACATCTTTCACGAAAATCTCGAAATTCAGAGCAAGCCCTAGAATAACGAATCAATTGCGACATGTAAACACCATGGAATGGAGAAGCAGGGATGTTACTATCAAGAAAGGGAAAGTTCACGATTGGACAATCGAAATCTTCACGTTTATCATACAGCTTAGTAGTAAGTCCGTGTTGGTCAAAGTTTAAGTAAAGATCGAGGTAAGAAGCTGATGTGGGAGAGTATGTTATGTCTTTAATCTCAAATTCAGGAGGGTGTATACGATCGAGTAGGTCAGAAAACTTCCTGTTGTTTTAAACAACAAATCGTCGATATACCTGAAAGTGAAATTGAAAGATTTGGCAATGTTTTTGTTACCCGTCATGATAAGCCTTTCGACAAATTCAGCCTCGTATGAAAATAAACAAGTCAGCAAAATGCTTAAAACAACATAAAATATAGTCCTCTTTAAATGTCACACAAAATAATTAAGACGAAAAATACACATTATGTATCTATTGTTGATATGTAGATAGCAAACAGAGTGTTATGGAAGTTTTGTAAAATCTTGTCCAGATCACACGTCTCCTCGAGTCACACAGCTGAAAGTAGAGACATGAATATAACGAGTTGGAAGTATTGGCAAAACGTTTAAAGTTTATTTTTGTATATCTGCTTGTCATGTAGAGTTGCTAAATGATTTAACAATCAAATAATGCTATCTTCTTATGAAGTTTATTATAGTATGTTTGAATACCTATCTCCCTTTAACTGCTTATAAACTGCATTTGATTTATGCAACCCAATTTATAATTATCGTCATCAAACAACTTTATTACAGATTAACCTCCCCAGCTAATATGAAATATAAACTTTATTTATTTGACTTGTTAAATGATAATTAAATCATAATATAACTATAAATAATCTGTCGGTGTCGACTTACCTCCCTTGATTTACTTACCAGTCTCACAATGTACTCCTATGTATCCTTCGGAACATTCACAGACGTGGTGTGTACCGTCGGGGAAACAGGAACCGCCATTCAAACAGGGTGAACTTGCACATGGGTTATCGTAGTCTGAAAATCATAAACCAAGAAACAGTGAATGTATCAATGCTCTTCGATGGTCCGACTCCTATGGAGGTACATATGTAGCTTAAAGTTAAAATATATAACATATTTCACGCCGTATCAAGTAGTAAGTGTTTTATTGCCCCCACTTTTGCCTATTACAATGTCAATCGTTTATTTTTATATCATCAAATACGATATAAAAGCATTCCTTTTAGTAACAAAACAACTAATACAATGTAATTCATGACATTTTAGAACACCTGCTAACAAGACGATAAGACAATGGTAGATGTCCTTCCTTTTAGTGATATCTTATCTGTCGTTGCGTTATGGAAACCGGACAATAGCATCTAGTTATTTACACTGTAAGTACTACTTCGTTACATACCGAATCTCAGGCCCAACGCAGCCCCTTGCACATCGTGAATGATCGTTGGTGGGATGGCGTATCCTCCACATCCGCCCATATGGAGTTCAAAGAAAGAGTAAAATTCTCGAGGAAGGTACCTAGGTTTTGGGACAGTGTTAGCATGGGTGATCCAATCGTGCATCAGCACAGAGTCACAACATCCAGCGTAGGTAATTGGCACGTTATTGGCTTTGTTGAAGTAAAAAGCAAAGTAGCTGTTCGGATTACTGTCACAGTTCGTGAACAGGTAGTCCACACCATTGGTCCTGTACCCCTGTTGGTTTCGATTTTGCGCCACACTGACCGGCAGGAATCCCAAATAGAGATACGGAGCCATCTGTTGGTGGTTGTATGGGTTGGCATAGCCAACGTGTGCATTGTACTGGAAGGACAGAGGGATATTGCTGTGTGCTGAAATCTGTTCCATTTTCGCCTCCTTTTGAATTCCCGCCACGTTTATGTGACGTATTAACGCATGCGCCGTTGAGGTATAAAGATCGGCGATGTCCACTTGTACAGATGTGGTGTTTGCGATGTAAGTGTAGCCGTAATCGGTATAGAAATCACAGTAAACTGTAAAAGGTTCCTGTTTCCGGTTCATAATCCGGTAAATACCGCTCACACTTTTTGGGTTGTTGACATATATTTCTTTGCATGAATCTAAAACGACATTAATTTGTTTTGCATAATACACCTTTGTTTTTCACAATGTGATTTATTTTTGTGATAAATTTGATGATGGACACCAAGCAAACAAGGTGAACATAAGTTTTTTTGTACTTTTGTTTCACATTTAAAGAATATTGAATTTTAAAAGATAAGTGTAATCGAATATTAATAGTATACTTACGGTAGAGACCCTCCACTACAACCAACATACAGGATACAGTAAACAGCAGAGTATACATAGCTCTGGACTGAAAAATTCAAAAACTCATTTTCAAATTGAAAAACAAAACTAGGTCTTTTTAATTTTGTTTGAGAGGAAGTCGTTAAACACTGTTTGAAAAACAAAATAAAAACACACACATGTCTTAAACATTGGCATCTCGACAATACAATATTTGCATAAATATCAGAATTAATCGTTTTGATATCAAACATATGCATGCCGATAGTTAGTCCATTTGCCAGAAAACAACGATTTAGTCTATGTGCCAGAACACAAACAGTTCGACTATGTACCATAATTCAACATGTTAGTCAATGGGGCAGAACACAAAGGGTAAGTCTATATGGCAGAATACAAAGAGTTGGTCTTTGTGCCAGAATTGAGTCTTCAGCATATACCGAACCAGATTTTTCATACATTTGACATTTTCTTACGATGAAATTCGATTGTGTACCTGTTGAAACATCCACGCCTCCCAGTAGCTGTAAGCGGGACGTTATGATAATAACAATGTACCAAGGCCTGACACCAGTTTCAAGAAATACCTTACCTTAATAATTTGATTTAGAAAAGCATTACAGAAGTTCAGAATTATTCCTCAAGATATCTCCTTTTGCTTCTGCAATTTGCTCTATGTATATTGCTAAGTTAATGCATTTTCTTGAGGTTGAAACGGTAATGCAACCAAGGCGTATGTTCTAAAAAATTCATTAGACAAAAAGAAGAGTTTGATTGCATTGCTATATTTGGAAACACATGCAATTGTCTACGACCAATACATTAACTGTACTTACCATTGTCTCAGTCATAAGTGATATACATCAGTTTAACCAGTGTATACCTACAAGACTGAACATGTCTTATCTCGTATGTGACAGGCGAACGAGATATAAACGGCCTTACATTGATTGACCCTACGAATTCTGATCGGGGTTAATGTAAAATGCTTTCTTTGCTTTCTTATCTTTTCCTGACATAATGTACTCCACTTTTCCTGAAGACGCGTGATAAACTCGCTTTTGAAGATAAGCTATAGTATATAGATACGGTGAAGTCATGGCACCGTATCTATAACTATGGCATTATATAATTTTTGAGAATTTGCAAAGAGCACGTGTAGCTTGTCGCAACCCTGGGGTGATATAGATATAAAACAGGGAAAGAATATATTTTATATTCCTCTATAGTTGAACCAGGCTACCATGCTTTGTATGATAAGAATGTTGATATCAGACATTCAATTTCCGGTATCGGACCTACAAGTCACAGACAGGATGGTGATACACTACCTGTTGACAACCATGACTGGACGCTGACAGCTGACAGATAATGTGTTATAATCGCTGATATAAACATGTATATACTGTTTCTCTTTATATACCTTACTTAGCATAATTGATCTGTTGACATCAGACGTTTCCGGTATCTGAACCACAAGTGACAGACAGGATAGTGATACACTACCTGTTTACATCCCTGGACGGACGAAGATAGTTACTGTGTCAGATCGTTGATATAAACCTACATATAATTAGCATAATCGCAACGCTGATACAAAATGTATCAGACATTCTGTTTCCGGTATCTGAACCACAAGTCACAGACAGGATGGTGATACACTACCTGTTTACAACCCTGACCGGACGACGATAGATAATGTGTGATGATAGAACTTACTTTAAAGTATACAGCCAATGCACCGATAAATAAAAAATATTTAGCTCAACAAACTTCAGACTTGCTGACCACGTCGATCGTATATACCCTTCTGAACTTGAAATAAGGGACACAGCAGACCCTTCTACATCAACTGCTTACCTTGATCTCTAATTTTACTACGACAAAAATGGGCAGCTTACTTTTAAGCTATACGATTAAGGTGATGATTTCAATGTTCCGATCGTGAACTTTCCATTTCTTGATAGTAAAGTTCCTGCTTCTCCAACCTATGGTGTTTATTACATGTCGCAGTTGATTCGATATCCGTGATTTTCGTGATCGATTGACTCCTGACAAACAAACTAACACAACCAGGATTGGAGAGATGCAGTTTGATCAGAACATTTGGCAAATTTTATGGTCGCCATCTGTGTCTCATTGAGAAATATTCTGTATCTTTAAGTGATATGAAGATAGGCGTTTTTGAGTATGCTCATAAGTGTGTTTACTTGTTGTCATTGACAATGTTACTTGGTCCCATTTTGAGAACTTGGATTTACTTTGATGTGGCGAAGATTTACATGGCGGGTGTTGTCGATGAAGCAAAAGACGTTTACTCTTCTGGAACACCTGGTCGTATTCTTTTTTACGTTTACAATGGATATCCATGAAAATCTTTCCTTTGTTCATATTTTGCTCTTGGTTTAATCGATTTTGAGTTCGGATTATTATTTTGTTAACGCTTCGCTATTCTCTAATTTATCTAAATACGGAAAAATTAGCAAAGGATATCAAGTACCCATTTTAATTAGCAAAAATGCTTTGGAATAAAAGACAATTGTCTCCAAAAAAAGAAAAGTTGGTCAGAAGTAAATAGTACCATATGTCGAAAGTCTTACAAACGGTCTATTGGAATAGGTTAAGTAAATGGTGTCTCTCTGTGTAAAGGGCACAAATGAAATTCCCAATAACTAGTACATGTACATATATTCAAAGGATCCGAGATGAGCTGTCAATAGGAGTGGAAACATCATGTGAAAATATTTTGCTTAATTATAAGTACCCATGCACTCTAACACTGAGCTTGGGCATTTTAATTAATCGAAATCATGCATACTGACATGAAAAAGAAACGCAGGGTTAACATTCGAGATGATTTAAAGTAATGCATTTGGATGGTATATACCGTATCTTATCTAGGTACAAAATTATCTTTATAGAAACAAGAAAAGGGATGTTTGAAACAAAATGACGGTTCTCCCGAACTAATCCATAGTTAATTCCAACCATCCCCCTTCCCCGCCACTTCCCAGTTCCTGTCACTGAAGTACGATAGGGACACAAAAACGGACTGTGCGGTAGAATATGGTTACAAACAAATTTGATAAACTCTGTTTGAACTAGGCCTGGTATAACAGGGCTGAACAATTATGTGATGCTGTACTGCAACCGGATGAATGACCCCTATACTATTTCTTACAGCGGTTAAATTTCCGACTTTCACATTCAATATTGAATTTACCCCATGATAATCCCTTTCAATGACATAACCATCAATAAACACATCCCTCACATGAATGCAAACGTCGGCGAACGTATCATGGCCGTTTAGTGACGGTAACATGACGAATATATTTTTATCCCGCTGATGGCAAAAATCTCGTTATCCCATTGTTTAAAACAACGTCACAAGACGCCCTGCAGGATCCCGTATCGAGTCACTAAAATACCTTATCACGTCACGAAATTCCGTATTACATCAGCAACGAGTTATTGTTCCTGAAAAAACTATACATTCAATAACAATCATGTCTGCTCTAAAACGCTTCTGTGACACAACGGAAAATGAATTTGTCCAGAAACGCCAGAAAGTAGATTATGCAACGAGAAAGCGGCCAGAATATTGAAAGCTGGTTTCAGTTTAATGCTTCGCCTCATATGATCAGGTCACTAACAAACCAATAGTATTGGTGTGGCGTCGCTACGCTCAGATGTCCATATCAATCAGATCGCCAGCCCTGTCAGTGTCTCTCTGATGACAGACAAGACGTTGTATAGTTGCATCATTCACTTTAGATTGCTAAACTTGTTGTTGCTATTTATCTCGCATTGTATGCAGCAATGAAAAAGCCATTTTTGATCGATTGCAAAATATTCTAGATGACAGCGAAATATGACTGTCAATAGCTCACAACTGACAAATTTGGCATTATAATGTCCCCCATTTAGTTACTTTAATGAAAAGGTACGTCTTAAGAAGTTTCTTGAATTTGGCCAGAGTATTTGTTTTTCGGATAGCGGATGGTAATCTATTCCACAACATGGCCGAAACTTTCCTAAAACAACGGTTTCCATAGTTCACAGTAGGAGATTTTGGGCCACACAATAATGATTCTGTCTTCGACCTCAGTGATCGTGACGGCTGATACAGGGTAACTAGCTCCCGTATGTACTGGGGAGCTGTTCCATCCAGTGCCTTGTATGTGTATCCCAAGATTTTGTATTGTGACCTGTATTGCACAGGTAGCCAGTGCAATGAATACAGAACAGGAGTGATGTGTTCTCTCTTTCTAACTCGAGAAACGAGACGTTCTGTCGTGTTTTGGACCTTCTCTAGGCGAGTTGTCAATTTGTCAGATATACCACAGAGTGGGACATTTCCATAGTCCAGCCGTGAGGTAACAAGTGAGTGAACCAAAATCTTGCATGCATCGGCAGTTATAAACTACCGTATACAGCCGATGTTCCTGATCTGGTAGTAACAGGATTTGGCAATAGCATTGACTTGTTTCTCTATGTTCAGTGAACTATCAAAGTACATTCCTAGATTTTTAACAGTTGGGACAGCCTCTACATTACTTGTTCCGACCTTGAGCCGGAGAGCCGTTGATTACTTTCACTTTGGAGAAAAGACGATCTGTTCCGTCTTTTCCTGATTTAGCTTAAAGCTGACAATGCAACTTAAAAAGCTTTCAATTAATATTAAAAAAAAAAAAAGGATTTTTTTCTGGTTTTGAGATCGTCCCTATCTGTTCCGATCATCGTTTCTAAGGAAGTGCCGACATTTTAGTTTTGCCATTGCTTGGTAACGAGTATGGGTCCCGATGGGTATATAAAGGGCATAGCCTGTAAAACCGGTTTTCAAAGTACTCCTGACCGTCACAACATTCAGTGCTCCGCACACTCGGCAACCCCTGTCAAAAATCCAACGCACTCACCTGTAGACTTTGAACCACAATACTACCATGCTGGTTGTTACTAATAACACATTCTTGAAATTGCGTATCCGAAATAAAAGGTACATCACTGAAAATACTTCCATAAATCCAATATATATCGCCGAACTTCCACGTGCATATAATCGCATCCACGTACACACTCTTAGTCTTGGTCATGTAGACGCTTGACAAGCAAACACGTGTAAAACACGGCACACCCGGGTGTGTAGTCAACATTGTGAAATTATATAGTTGAACCATTCTCATGGACTTATTTGGAATTATTATGGTTTCTACGCTGGATGTTAGTACTAGTTGGATATCAAAAAGGTAGGCATAAGCGTTAATTAGCCATTTGTTTGTTTCACTTGCAACATATATTACATGAAGTTGTGTTGTGTTATTTTGTTGTAAGTTTCATGGGGATATGGATGGTTTTATTACAATTTCATTTCACATTCATTATAGATCTTTCCAATATCCATATCCATATTCGTAAACAAACACACGAAAACGAGCCGTACCGTAATGTGTACAGACTATCCGTACATGTAAAAGACGTGCTACGGCGAGAGGGCAGTGTCGGAATGAAACTGGTTTTGCAACTTGTGGTGCTTTTATACCCAAGGGTGTCTATACACGTTACCAAGCAAGGTTAAATAAAAAATGTCTGCCACTTCCTTGGTTACGAAAACCGGAAGACACATGGTCAATGTAGGGAACATCTCGGAAGTATTCTGAGTAATCACAATCTGAATATTTTTTTTTTTAAATATTAATTGAAAGCTTTTTAAGTTGCATTGTCAGCTTTAAGCATGTTGGCATTCATCCAGCTTCTAATGTCTGTCAGACGGGCTAATCAGCAGAGCAGCTGAACCAAAAAAACGCTCAAAGCTCTGGTGGTTAACACAATATCGCAAATATGTGACGAAATATTAAGGCAAAATTGGGACGAGATATTAAGGCAAAATTTGGGACGGGATGTCTAGTTACGTACATACAGATCGAAAATTTGACATAGCTCAAAAATTGCTAAACATTATTAGCGCTGATACTGAAATAATAAACATTCTGTTTTACTTAACTGTTTCACAACCGTTGGACGCGCTCTTATATAATCAATTCAAAAATAAACACCGGGACGAGACTACAATGTAAGATAAACCGAAATGGCGTATACCCAAGCCAGATGAAAAAAGTTAGGCCTACTGCGTCTACGTATGTAACTACAAACTTATATCACTATAAATGTGAATATTATAAGCCAGATTTTAAAGAAGGTTTTAATTTAAAATCAGTGAAAAAATTAAGCAAGCAATTAATGATTAAATTAATTAATTTTCATTGGGACGGGTTTGCTCGAGACGGGGTTAGACAACTCGCCCAATAGTCAAAGTCTGTTTTTCAAAATATACAAAATTAAAACAAGAATAACGACAAATAAGAGTGGAAGTAAATGCCGTAAACAAAACACCGCAGGCTAAAGTAGAACTGAATTGATGGCTAGAAAATCTGATAAATGCATCATGCAAAATTGTCCAAAAGCCTCCTTCAATCTCCTTAACAAACTGCAATCAATCTAATTTCCAAAGATTGCTTCATGGCGTCTATTGATTGGAAAGATGCATACTATTCTATTCCCATTCATGAAAATTTTCAAAAATTCCTCAGATTTAAATTTGAGGGCCAGCTTTATCAATATACTGCCCTACCAAATGGTTTGGCAAGTGCACCGCGAATGTTTACAAAAGTAACCAAACCATTTTTTGCTGAACTTAGAAAACAAGGTTTCCTAAATACATCATACATTGATGACTCATTGCTACTGGGGGATAGTGTACAGGAATGTAGACAAAATGTTATGACAACAGTGCAAAGTTCTGCTCTAGCAGGCTTTGTTGTACACCCTAACAAGTCAGTTTTTGAACCGACCCAGGTCATTGAGTATTTGGGATTTGTTCTTAACTCGAGAGATATGTCAATCTCACTTCCAGTTAGTAAGAAAACAAACTTGATACAACTTTGTACTCAACTGTGTGTCACCATACAAGCCACTATTCAAGTAGTAGCTCAATGTAAAGGGCAAATCATAGCAGCACTGCCTGGTGTTCAGGTTGGTCGACTCTATTATCGCCAGTTAGAACAAGATAAGATTACTCATTTAAAACTGGCTAGAGGATATTTTGACGCTCTCATGGCAATTTCACCGCAGGCTAAAGTAGAACTGAATTGGTGGCTAGTAAATCTGATAAATGCATCATGCAAAATTGTCCAAAAGCCTCCTTCAATCTCCTTAACAACTGATGCTTCAAAAATCGGTTGGGGCGGAGTGATGGAGACTGACGAAGGCACTACAAGCAGCACAGGAGGAAACTGGTCAGTTACAGAGTCAAATGAGCATATAAATTTCCTCGAGCTTAAAGCTGCATGGTTTGTCCTATTAGCATTCTGCCGGAATGTCAAGCATGTACATGTTAGGCTTTATTTGGACAATACTACAGCAATTGCCTACATCAATAACATGGGTGGAAAAACATCACAATGTAATAAGTTGGCAAAAGACATATGGGAATGGTGTATAGAACGAGATGTTTGGTTGTCAGCCGCGCACATTCCAGGAAAATTAAATACAGATGCAGATCAATTAAGTAGGCTGGAGCACGAAAATACTGAGTGGAAATTGAATAAACATATTTTCAATATAATCACTGGTATCTGGGGATGCCCGAGATAGATTTGATTGCTTCTAGGCTTAACACACAATTGCCAAGTTATGTCTCATTGAAACCTGATCCATTTGCAATCGCTGTAGATGCATTCTCTATAACATGGGATACGCACATGTATATGTTTCCCCAATTTTCATTGATTGGCAAAGTCCTACAAAAGATAGAATGTGACAAAACTCCTGAAGTTATCTTAGTTGTGCCTTATTGGACAACTCAGTCATGGTTCTCAAAACTGACCAAGCATCTTATTGATTGTGTTTTTGTTTTACCTAGGGATCAGCAGACTTTGACACACCCGTCCAAGACCATCCAAATGCTTCCGCGGACACGCCTTCTAGCCTGTCGGCTTTCCGCCATTCGATCAAAAGCTACAAACTTTCGACAGCGGCTGAGGAGATCATCCTGTCATCATGGCGAACTAACACTAAGCGACAGTACAGTGTTTACATTACACAATGGATGGAATACGCTGGTGAAAGGAGTGTCAATCCCTTTTCACCCCCTGTGGGAATTATTATAGACTTTATGACAGAAACCTACCATAAGGGAGCAGGGTATAGCACCATAAACACTATTAGGTCAGCATTGTCATCTTTTATCACAATTAACGGACAGCCATGTGGTACATTGCCTATTGTGAAAAGATTTGTCAAAGGTGTTTTTCAACTAAGACCAGCGTTACCTAAAAACCAAGTGATATGGGACCCTCAAACTGTACTCGAACATTTAAGGTCTATTAAAGTGGAGGATTATAACCTCAAACTGCTTACTATGAAAACAGTGGTGTTGTTGGCATTACTAAAAGCACAGCGGACACAGGCGCTGCACTTAATTGATATCAGGAATGTGACACTGACCACAGACGTCAAAATAAGATTCGGGGATGTCTTGAAGCAAACTAGGCCTTGATTTCACCAGGCTGAGCTCATTTTGCCAGCTTATGCAGAAAAGGAGCTGTGTATTGTGAACATACTTTCCACATACATGAGAAAAACCAGCATCATACGCAAAGGAGTTAATCAACTTTTAGTGAGTTTTCAAAAACCTTATCATGCTGTGTCCAAGGCAACTATAGCGAGATGGATAAAAGAAGTTCTCACTAGTGCGGGAATTGACATGGGCATCTTCACGCCACACAGCACGAGAGCTGCAGCCACATCAGCAGCAATAGATTGAGTTACAACTTCGCAAAAATCAAATATCTAACAGTGCTAATTTATATGCAAAATTTTAAGATTTTACCTTGTATACTGACTTAACCGTTAAAGTTTGAAAAATGTTGTTAAATAGTGATTAAGCTAATCACCCTTTGAACAACCGGGCCCAGATATTTCTCGATGAGACAAAGATGTCGATCATAGAATTTGTTCATAATCTTCATCATCCTGCATCCCTTGAATCTATGTGTCGTAAGCTGGCTTGGCAGCAGTCGACATTTTTCACGACAATATCGATATTACGAGCTAGCCATAGAATAGCAAATCAACTTTGACATGTACAATCCATAGGTGTCAGAAGCAGGGACGTTACTATAAAAAAAGAAAAATGTACAATAGGAAAAAAATCGACATCGTCACGTTTATCCTCCTATTGGTCAAAGTTTAGATAAAGATCATGTAGCAGCTAATAATTTTATACAATTAACTTTTTTGACATTGTCATAATTTTAGATTAAGTGTACTTGTCGTGAATATGTTACAAGCGTCTTCATTTAAATCTTTCCTTTAAATTTTGCCCCTAGTTTAATCGATTTTGACTTTTGATTATAATTTGGTTAACTCTTCGGTGTTCTCTAAAAAAATTACCAGTACTGCCAAGATTCAGAACAATACCGTGATGGTTTTAGCCACAAAAGTTAAAATAAACCGGCACATTTCAATTGAAGTCAAATTGACCTCAATATTATGTCAAGTTCAGGTAAAATGTTTGTTTAAGACAGTTTGCCTTTGTAGAAATTGTATGGTATACTTAGCAATGTTATTCCGGTTTCTTATAGCTATATAACTTTTGACATAATCATGTCAAGCTATGATAAAAGAGCAAAAGCGTTAAAATAATTAAATAACACACTTATGAGCCAATACAATTGTATATAGGGGCTATCGTTACAATACGTCTAATTGCACCGTCAACATTGACAAGTAAGTATTTGTACGGAAGGATGTGCCTTTAGATTTGCTCTACATCATAGACTGTGGGAAAGTAGGTCTGATCTTTGAGGTTTGAATTGTTTTGTAATTATTTTGCATTAGTTTTATTCATTTGCATGGTAACACTCTCAACAATATCACACTTTGTATCATACAACAGGATTTTAGCAGAATCATTTAAACCAAATCATATATTCCCAAACTATTCTTGCTACATCGCAACTGTATGTTTGTCTTGTACATGTAGCATGTGTGTATAAAACAAATGGTGTTGTAGTAAGTTTCTTCAGATCCAACAACTTCCGTTAAACTTATGCGGACATTGGATTAAATATTACAATAAACATGCTTGTTTAAAATGCATATATAATCGCTGCAGTTAATTGATACATACACACACTTGATTAGTCTTATAAGTAAGGACGTACGTTTCTTCTACAACAAAGATGGATAAAGTGCGATATTTCTACCACGTCACCTCCTCACAAATCAAACCAAGAATAAGACGAGCAAGGGCATTGGTCCCCCAAGTCCACGACCCGGGCTCTGAGTGGATGTGGCTTTTGGATTCAAGATACAAGGAAAAGATTCCAAAGGGAGTTTGGTTCTGCTCTACACTCTACAACGGTGACCTGCCAACCATTTCTCCGTACGGTACAGAGCGCGTCAGGATGCCCATTGATAACATTTTGGGACAGCTGGGTGGAGAAATCGACCTGTATCATGCTAGGGATGCACAGGTGTACTCAAACACTTATATAAGACTCATGGTATGTAGAAAAGGAGATGTCTTTAGCTGTTTAGAACATATGGACAAAATTGACCCCACAGATAACGAATGGCTGAAATGTATATCCGCTTCGGAGTTTGAAGTTGCCAAACGACCAAAATGGGTGGAAATATATTGTCCATATGAAGTTGATATTGAGGACGGCGAATGGGATAGTTTGGCAGACTAGTAAGTATTGACGGCTGCGATCTGAATTAATATTTTTAGAAATGTTATCTGTGCATACACATTTCACTTTTAACATAAAAATATGTTTATCAGTCATAATGATTTCATAATGAACTTCAGAACAATCGGGATGAAAATAAAAGATTCATGAATGAAAATTACTTTTCATTAAAAATTTAGAGATTACAAAAACGTCCATAATTCAAACACAAACATCGATTATACTTGAGACAAAATATGAACAAAGGAAATATGTACATTGTACAAAGAGCCCCTTGTAAAAGTACAAGAAAATAAGACCAGGTGTTCCGATTCCCGCCATGTAAATGTAGGTCAAATCTTGATCAAATCTGGGTCAAATTTGTTATTAACATTCTGTCTGTCTTCATCTGAAAAAGAGATACGCAGGAAGTAAATATTGTATTTAATGATAAAAATAAGAATTTTTCAGCTTGCGTTCAATTAAATAACTGACATTTTTCCGGGAAGGATTGTTCGAAAAAATATTGTCTCTATTATGCTATATTTTAGGACACTTACAGCATATTTGATGACGCCATTACATTTTTGAACTGCGACGCATCATTGATGAAGACGACGGTGACAAGAGCTGGATACCGTTTAAATGAAGCACTAAGAATCTGTGTTATTTATTATCTACTTATCCACATATATATAATGTATCCTATCAATTGTTTCAAAAATAAAGCAGAATGAAAAACTTCTTGTTTGTATTATCATTCGTCTGGAACCGCTCATACATAAATAGCTTTTATCTTAAACTACTAGTATTACAGTATTACTGCCTTTGGTATTAATTAATAATACTCTTTTTTAAGTTTTGACCATATCATGCTTATTTGGAAAAAGAATCAGAGAATACCAAAGGATCAACAAAAGCATAATCCGAACTCAAAATCGATTAAGCTGAAGGCAAAATAGGAACAAAGAAAAGATTTATATGGAGACTCTCGTAAAAGCACAAGAGAACAAGACCAGGTGTTCCGGAAGAGTAAGTGTCTTCTGCTTCATTAACGACACCCGCAATGTAAATCACATCCAAGTAAGAATCAATCCTCAAAATGAGAACCGAGCATCATTGTCACAACAACAAGTTAATACACTAATACGTAAACTTAAAAACGTCCATCTTCACATCACACAAAGATACAGAATATTTCTCGACGAGATCAGGATGGCGACCAGAAAACTTGCCCATAGACTTGGTCTACTGTTTATCAAGAAGTATGTAACAAAGCAAGAGTTACAAGTACATGTAGCTGTCGTTTATTCACTGGTTCACGAATATTAGTAGTTATCTTTGTCAGTCTCTCCTTGTGGTCGGTCCTCATGTTTTTTATGCAGCCAAAACTATGAAAGGTCTTGTGCAAAGTGTATCATACCTACAGTGGACATCTTATATGTAAGTAACTTGACAGTAGCTAAAATTACTTGCATATCATGAGTTAGTTTTGGGTTGGTTTGTTATTACTCACCTCAGCAATTATCGAAAACTGTAAATTTTCTTTAACATATATATTTATGATAGAATATGATGACTACATAAAAAATAATTAAGTCAAATACGTCGACGTGCCCCGAAATCTGTGGTTTAAATCAGTTTTGATAGAATATACACCTACTTTCTATAGGTCATATTTTGAACGCTCGCAGTCATAATTTATATATAAATGTGCACTGGGTGATTCAAATTATATGTTTAAGCGATTGTATATCGATTATAAAACTCCTCAATATCCTGGGGTAAAAGAGAATAATGAACAGAAATGAAACATGTATTTTACTTTTGTTATCAAAGTTATTTAATTATGATTGATCAAACTTAATCTGAAAGATAAAATATTTAACAATTTAAAGTCATATTTCAATCTAATAAAACTGGAGACGTGAACAACAAAGAAATCAGGAATACCAGTAAAGCAGTAAAGATAATGACCAGATAATCATAATAATTGTCGAAAGTGATATAATATTTGTAATATATTACAGTCAGTTAAAAGAACACTTGCATGACTATAGCACTCTTAGAATGATCAAACTATCAGATCAAAATAATTTTACCAGAAAGGAAATAGCAATCGACCTTGGTGTATAAATATGTCCGTAAAATAATCAACGAAGAACGCAGTGTACTTATCTAAACCAGATTCAAACAATACAATGAAATGTTGAAATAAGCCGTTCTTTATTCATTTACTGAGATATTATTCACTTTTCAAGTCGAAAAGCATTTTTACGCAGGAAATACGCTGTCCTCATCCATGCTTTCTGATTCCTAATCTACCATCTTGATACTCGTCCTTCTCAAAGAGTGTTCAGAAGAATCTCACGAGAATAGCACGTTATCAGCTAGAATAAGACACAGTCGGCCCAAATAATACATTTGTAAATCAAACTGCACCAAACAGCTGTTGTCAGTGATGCTATGCTAAAGGGTGACCGAGGAAACAAAACTGGCAAAAATAAATGGACAGGTGCACTAACCCTATAAATGGATCAATTATATAGTTTTTTGTACACAAACAAGAATTGAAAATGTAATTTGCGAGCTTTCGAAAACGGCTGTTTCCTTTGTCTAGCAAAGAGTACAATAGCCAAGTGTCGGTATTCTGACCGCTGAAATCAGTTCACTACCAACAATTGGCTGAGTTCATGAAGTCAGCTGTCAAATTCGCAGCGTGACATTTCGTCCAAATGTACTACAGGTAGACAGAGGGACGGGTAAGATGTTTACCAATTCCGCCCCTTAATGGATGCTAAAATAGGGTCATACAGATGACTCAACTGGTGTCCGCCCTCAACTCTATTAATTAATTTTCCTTCCTTCCTAATCCATATGAATTTTTTTTATTTTTTCTCATTTTCATGTTGTCCTCCTTTTCTAGCACTTTGGAGTCACAGACCATGCCAACATACACAACCATATCATAGACTGGAACAACTCCAAAGTGAACACACATTAAGAAAGGTAACAGATGAAAAAATAGTTCACAGTAAAAAAAGGGATATTGTGTTTTTGATACAGTCTGATCAATTGACTTAAATATCAGTTAAACTGAGAAACAATCTCTTTCAAGAGAGGGCCTGAACGAGATCAAGAAAAAGTTGTTATCCAAACATAGATAGACAGACACGTGCATGTATAGGCCTCTCACAAAGTGTTGGTATTCCCCTTGATAGCTAACAATTTTGGATACAGGATGGAATCCCGGGAATTGTTTTTGATATGATTTAGCGCCATGTGACAATCGGATGCCGTTATTCCCATCATTACATCATGATTACATGGCGCCAATTCGCCTCCAAACACTCCGCAATGCAGTCATGATATGGCACAAAAGGGAGATAACAACACGTTTGAGATAGGCCTATAGCTTTATACAAAGAACTGTTTTGTCTGTGTCATTATTTTATGTGAAGTGCATGTCAAATATGTCCATGCTTTATAAAATAGCAAAGGGACGTTGCTGATAACTGCCTCTTACCAGAACCTTATCAGCGACGAAAGTGAAAGTAGACAACTAATGTACTTATCATTTCACATTATCATTACAAGCAATAAAATGAAATCCATTCGAGTGTAAGTCGCTTCACATACATAATGCAACACTAATGAGCAAATATCCGAAGGTTGAGGCTTCAATAACTTCCAATGAGACTACTGATTACTCATAGATTGACAAATATGCATTAGAATGAAAGAAAACGCCATTGTAATCGTACTGTTTCTTTGATTACAGTATAGATAAACTTTGACCTCTCCTATTTTTGTACACGTATAGATGATGTATTTTCTATAAGCAACAAGAAATCTCTGAAATAGTCGATCGTTTATACCCGTCTGAACTTGAAATCAAGGACACAACAAACATTATATCAGGGGCTTGCGCGCTTATTACTATGACCGACACGGGTAACTTAACCTACTAAACTGTACGATAAACATGACGATCCTTTTTGGATAGTAGCACCCCTGTTTCTGCGATCTATAATGATTACATGTCGCAGTTGATTCGTCATTCTAGGGATTGATCTGAATGTCTGTGATAGATGTCGACTGTTTACGAACAAACTTATGGCACAGGGATTTTAGAGGCGCAGGTTGATGAAGACTATGAGCAAGTTGTAAGGTCGCCATCGTAGTATAACTATCATCGTGAAAATAGTTTCTTTGTTGATATGTTGCCCCTGGTTTACTCGATATCAGTTCTGATTTTTGTTTTGTTAATGTATTGGTATTTTCTATTTTTTTTTATCTGACGGTAATTCACACAATATCTTTGTATCATACGAAAAGATTTTAGCAGACACATAATTTATACCAAATAAGGAATACTTAAATCAGTCTTTCTTCATTAAAAGTATATGTATGTCTTAAAGCATGTGTATCACATAAGTTGTTACATTGTATGTATTAAGTTCCGTAATACCCTACACCTTCCGGTAAACACATGTGGATGCATATATAAGATCGAAGATTTAAAGCTGCATGTTTATACAACACACTGCTGTTAATTGATACGCTCGCTTGATTAGTCTTATCAGTTAAGACACTAGTTCGCTTCTACAACGATAATGGATAAAGTGCGCTATTTCTACCACGTCACCTCTACGGCAATCAAACCCCAAATTACATTAGCAAGGGCGCTGGTCCCCCAGATTCACAACCCGAGATCTGACTGGATGTGGCTGTTGGATTCAAAATACAAGGAAAAGATTCCCAAAGGAGTTTGGTTCTGCTCCACTCTCTACAACGGTGATCTGCCAACTATTTCTCCGTACGGCACAGAGCGGGTCAGGATGCCCATTGATAACGTTTTAGGCCAGCTTGGTGGGGATATCGACCTTTATCATGCAAAGGATGCGAAGGTTCAAGCAAATACTTACGTCCGACTCATGGTAGTCAAGAAGGGAGAAACCTTTGACTGTTTAGAGTACATGGACAAAATTAATCCCAAAGAAAACGACTGGCTGAAGTGTTTATCTGCTTCGGACTTTGAAGTTGCCAAACGACCAAAATGGGTGGAAATATATTGCCCATATGAAGTTGACATCGAGGACGGCGAATGGGATAGTTTGGACTAGTAAGTATTTTTTAAATTTCATCAAACTTTATATTTTTGAAAACAAAATATCTAAATTACTTAACAGTAAAAATTTCATAACATTGTAGTTGAAAACGAAGGGGGCATCACTTTTTTCTAAAGTAATTTAAACTTAAATTATGCGCGACGAAGTATTTCCATCATTAATGATGAAATGGAAATATTTCAACTTCGATTTCAATTCAATACCTCATTTTTCCGGCAAGGAATGTTATGCTAATTGTCTCTATTTCTTCGTATATTCAGGGACACCTTCACTCCACATTGGATGACGTCATAGAGTTTCTAAAAAGCGACGGCAGCGTTGATGAAGACGACGGCAACGGTGTCGATCTCATTTCAATGACATACTTCATTAGTCTTTGCTTTTTATTATCTACTCATGCGTGCATAAATTGTATCAATCATTTATATAAGAATTTAACTGACTAGCTTCCCATGCATACGGATAGAGATGTGTTAACTTCTGCCTTAAACCATAAGTGTAGTAAACATTCATCTATTGTACTTCCACTATTATTATATTATAATTGTTTGACCATACTTTGCTGAAGAGATTTATGTAACAATTATTAAATTATAGATACAAATGAAGTCTCAACTCATTCTGATAGCGTTCACTTTTACCGGAAAGCAATTCTACATTCCGATAACGTGTAACTGTTTCGTTTATGGTTAATGAGCTCGCTGGTCTTGTGACCGCCTGACATCATAATATCGCAAGGGCAGCACAGGATAGGCCGGTGTAAACGTTCCTGACCTTGGGATGCACTTCGTTATCTAATGCAAAATCTAGGAGTTGAACTTGATGTTATACCTTTGTGAACACCTGTGTGGTTGCAGAAGAAACAAATCAGATATTTAGCAGATATCAATGACTTAGATGACTAAGAGGAGACGACCAGACAGGACAAGACAACAGAGACGCTGATCGCATTGTATGTCGACGCCAGGAAATGAGAAATAAAATATAAGTACGTGTACAGGTTTGGTCGAATATATCACAAACTCTCAATTTATTTCGAAAGATTTTTGCAGAACGTTTCACTGATTCCCATTCCCACTATCTCTGCCACACTCCTTTAATCAATCTGCTTGTCCTAAACGAGGAGTCGTTCGATTTTGAAATGTCGATTTACGATGGCCAATTTAGAATGGGTTTTTTCATAGTGTTCACAGGAAAGAGTACAGCACATTTGTATGTATACATCACATATCAAAACACATTGGAGGCCGCGGTGGCCGAGTGGTTAAAGTGTTCCGACATTCTACCACTAGCCCTCCACCTCTGGGCCGCGGTGGCCGAGTGGTTTAAGTGTTCCGACCTTCTACCACTAGCCCTCGACCTCTGGGCCGCGGTGGCCGAGTGGTTAAAGTCTTCCGATAGTCTACCACTAGGCCTCCACCTCTAAGCTGCGAGTTCGAATTCAACGTGGGGCATTGCCAGGTACTGACCGTAGGTCGGTGGTTTTTTTCCTGGTACTCCGGCTTTCCTCTACCTCCAAAATCTAGCACGTCCTTAAATTATGGCTGCTTATAGGACGTAAAACAACACAAACCAAACCAAACGTCTTTTCACGAGTCTGCATATACAGATGAATATAGCATATCAATTTTCTAGGTGTGTTTATGATTTGTTTGTTTATGTTTAATACGTTATAACAGTTGAATATATTTGGAAAGCAGTTTTTGTTGGGGTACATGAAAATGGTACGTTCTCCTTTTTTTTAATTTACTTTGAACAAAATACTAAATTAATATACATTATGCTTTTTGGGTATTTTTTTTATAATGTATAACACATAATTAGGAGCACAACTGAACGTTTAATATGAAAGTCATGTTGGATTTACTTTTTCGTTAATTTGTAAATATTACAACAGTACAAATTGTGGTTTTAGTACAAGTTCAAATTACTACATATATACGATCAAAATACACAGTTTTCCTTACAATGTTCAAACTATAGACAAATGGTTGCCAATAGCGTAATGCGAAAATAAATTCTTATTTTGATTTTAAAATCAGTTGTGGTTAATTTTACATCTGATTTGAATAAATTATGCACCCTGTTTCTTGGTTGGCTGGCTACCAGTTTTATTGTCAATAAATTAGAGAATACTGAAGTGTGAACAAAATCATAATCCGAACTCAAAGTCGATTAAACCAGGGGCAAAATAGGAACAAATGAAAGATTTACATGGAGTAAAAGTACAAGAGATTAAGACCAGATGTTCCGGAAGAGTAAGCGTCTTCTGCTTCATCGACGACACCCACCATGTTAATCTTTGTCACAACCAAGCAAACATCAAGTTCCCAAAATGAGAACCGAGAGTCATTGTCAATCACAAAGGTAACCGTCTAACTGTCTTTTCCAAGTGATATCATTTCCCAATTAACTAGCCTAATTAGCGTCACATTTTTGATAAAACATCAATCTTCCATGAAAGTCACGCCTGTAGCTGTTGGCACACTATATCATTTTTCTTTCTTTTTAATGTTTTATTAAATCAATATGATTTAAAGGGATTGAGCAACAGGCAATGCCTATACAAACTCTCTCCCCTCTCTACCTTTGTACAGTGTCAGTCTCTGTACGGCATTCGTCGGGAATTTGACAAACGAAATTAATATTCAAAAACAAAACACCATCTAAACCAATGATATTTAAAAAGTATGCATTAATTTAAAAATCACATTGTCCATTAGTACATAACTATCACTACACGACATATACAATGTATATGTAAATAAACAGTGTAATATTACGGCAGTTTGGTTTTCCTGACCATTATGACGTCAAAAGCGGGTGACCTTGTTCTGAGTCATTAAGTATTCAGAATATTTAAGGATTAACTTTATATTTTGTTTAGGTTATCGGTTGATAACTACAATGGAATACGGGTAAATTCAATTACCCGACTTCCCCGGCTATGTATATTATTATACCTCTATTATATAACACAGTCAGGGATTGGTCGAGAGCCGTCACGTGTCAGGGAGACTACACTTCATGTCTCCCTCGCGTGCATCATGTCCAATTTCTCATGTCTCCCCCATGCGGAACCCCTCGCGGGATTCTCTAGAGAGTTGTCGTTCGTGGTACAGAACTCTCCGAGGTGTTCCGATGAACAACATGGCAGACGACAGACGTTTTCATTTAGCAGACGCCGATGAAATCAACAATATTATGCAGGCAAAGGACGCGGAAAACACAAAATGGGCCTCAAAATGATTATACACAGTGACAGTGGGCCAATGTTAAAATGAAAGAAGATTAATAGAATTACATTCTTTTTTTAAATTGAACTCTTTATTTCTGCATATTGTTATTTGATAAATGTTTTGTTTTTTAATCATATGAATATAGTCTTCATTGAAGCTGTATTTCGGTATAATAAACAATTTATTGCCCTGGTTGTAGGGAGACATGACGATTAGTTTACCCGCGGCAAGTCATATTTCCCTCGGGCTTCGCCCTCGGAAAAATATGACATGCCTTGGGTAAACAAATCGTCATGTCACCCTACAACCAGGGCAATAAATGTATAATATACCCGTTTTCCATTGTAGGTATCCCCCGATAACCTAAACAAAATAGAAAGTTTATCCTTATATTTACAGTACCTTTCTGTGAAATGTTCGTAACTATTTTGATCATAAGAGTTCCATCTTCGGACACAGATTTCTTTTCCAAACTTATACTCGTGAGAATGGTTCAATAAATGTAACAGCATAAAAGTTACAAAAATCATTATAAGCTCCACCCATGTTTATTGTTGATAACGTCACGAAATTGTGTTTCACACTGGAGGATTTGGATAGCTCCTCCCATATGTTTTACTGTCGACGTCATAGAAATTGGGCATGTGTTTGATTATAGTTATGAGGTGATAACGATAGTCTGTGGAACAATGATTATCGAATGAATGTCAGTCTAGACTGTAAATTATAGATGTGAACTAAAATGACCCAATGGTCGTGTCATCCCAATTTAACCAGACCACGCGTACAAGATAGGTGTTTAAATACTGTTTTAAACATAATTTTTACCTACATAATTAAATCGTTCTGGTTGCACGAAAAATTCCATGAAATTTCATAATAATGCAATTCCTTACCCTTGCTTTACAGCCTACAGTACACCAGAAAACAGTACACATTCAATATCAATACAATAAGAAATAAAACAGCTAATGAAATCAAGCTAAATCTAGCTGGTCAAATCTTACAGTACTAGAATACCTTGTTGAAGTTGAACTTACATAAGTCGATTATCTTTATACATACATATATAAAGATTCATGAATAGCGTAACTATACGAAAGGATATGCTATCGGGTCTGAAATTGTGATATTTCTTATTTCTTCATTGTTTAAATTGTTAGTGTATTCTTTCAGTGAATAATCCCTTTTATACGTATGCGCCCTTTCGCCAAAGTAGCGATATCCATGTTTCTTATATTGTTTTCATAACTAATACAAACACACCAAGGAACTCTTTATATTTCAAACTAAACATGAATTATAAACTCAATGAAGATATACTAATAGTAATAATATACTTTATTTACTGAGGATGAACCTTTCCTCATGGTACTAATGGAAACAATTAGCTTTAACTCGTAGTAGGATAAAATATTGTCCCTCACACATATACATCCATCCGTGGAGGATGAAACGTAAACCATAACGAGTGGTTATTGGATATGGAATTTATTTCAATCGCGTTAATTATATTTTAAAAGTTTCAAAAGAAACGAGCTTTTGAAAAATAATTAACGATAGTTAAATAAATTCCTTATCCAATAACCACGAGTCGTGTGCCATGTTTCTACCACAACCCCAGTCGGAAACACCTGGAGAGAACTGGGGACTATGGTATTCGCAAAACGTATCATCTCGTATAATATATAGATCCGCTAAGTGGTGTCGTAAACAATCAGCAAGTGACGTTGTTCCGGTCAAAGTTCATTATGTCAGCAAATCAAAACGCGTTTAGAGTTTATTCCACGTGTTGTATAAACAACATTTCATCAACAGTTGCAAAGATTATTTGATTCCCTGAGAGTTGATTAACACCCATCTACTGTGGTAGAAATATGTTTATAACTCATTTTACTAAATGTAAAGGAAGACCTTAAAAATAACTATCGATTTTGAATTATACGTTGATAAAATAGTACCAATTTTAGAAAAGAAATTGAAAGATATTTTGATCGTTTGAAATAATAAAAGAAAGGATCTCTTCCATATACAGAAATATTTAAGATAAGTAAATCGACCAGTTCGAACAGTCGCTATCTTGATTTTTTTTACCATTACAGGTTGCTGTCATTTGAAGGCTGAATAATGCAATAGATATTTCCAAACAGCTGATGTAATCTTGGACAAGGCGGTCACAAGGGTTGGATTTCGACTTCTTAAATCATAAAGGACACATATGAATCAAGTGATAAATACATTTTTTCCTTCATATTATATTAATATCTTATTACCGTAGCTTTTCTAAAGCTCGAGCTGCTCTGCTGTCAAAACGTGTTAGCATACATATAAAATGTATATAACAACGGAGCCATTGAACAGCGTAACATTAATCTAAACAGTTTTACTGCTTGTTTTGTGACAGATGCTATGTTTATATTATTTAAATTTAATATCACTCAGATGACACATTTTGGTTGGTACGGCACTTATCGTTGTTTTTATTCGTAAATAAGTAATCAAATGCGATTCTATCTTGGCCTTCAAAAATATATATTCATCCGTCAAGTTGGAGGATAGAACGTAAACACCAGATACACCTTTTCCGGTAACCTGACCTACAATACACAGAACGGAAGTAGAGGAGATACACTAACTAGTGACGTGTCCTTACTTTTAACAGATTGATATAGTGCAATGACCGATTTCAGGTCTTGAATTTTCGGGATCAAATTACCTATATTTTTATCAATTAAGATTATTTTCTTTTGTATTTAGATTTCATGTGAATGATAATTATCATTCGTTTATATTTTGCGCAAGAATATTTAAGCTAACGTTTAATGGATATTATGTATGACTCCATAGATAAGTGTTAAGTTCCGCAACATCCTTGTCACTCACTCCTGATAAAATTTTAGAGGCGGTGATTAAAACTAGTCTTTTCGTGTTAAGTCATTTTGACGCCTTTTATATATACACTCTCGAATAAGCGACCTGGGGTTAAGGACCGATCTTTCAGGAAAATGGATAAAGTACGAGTTCTCTATCATGTAACTTCTTCTTTATTTAAAACTCAAATCATCGCAGCAAATGCATTGATCCCTCAGACCCAAAACCCATCGCAGGATTGGATGTGGCTTTTGGATCCGCAATACAAGGAAACGATTCCACAAGGGTCCTGGTTCTGTTCAACACTGTTCAATAACAGTCTACCGAACCAGTCTCCGTACGGTGAGGAACGCATCAAGATTCCCATCGAAAACGTGTTCAGTCAACTCGGTGGTAAGGTCAGTCTGTACAGAGGTAAAACTGCCTCGGTCAATGGTAACACTTACATCCGACTCATGCTTGTAAAGGACGGAGATACTTTTGCGTGCTTGCAGCATATGGAGAAACTTGATTTGAAAAACAATGACTTTCTGAAATGCATTTCTGAGTCGCATTTTGAGGTTCCAAAACGACCAATTTGGGTGGAAACGTTTGTGCCATATAAAATTGATATTTCGAATGGTGAATGGGACAAGGTGCAGAGGTAAGTCAAACATACAAGGCAAAATAGTTGTCACCTTCTAGAAAGCACCTTACTGAACATTCACGTACACAATTTATCATGAATTATTAAACGGTAAACGTTTTGCTGACCGAGAAATAGGTAGACCATATTGCTTATTGTTTTAAAGTGAAAATCAATTTTATAGTGGAGTTATTTCTCAATATGGTTGATATAAAGCCTTTGCAAGGTTTTTGATCGATTTATTATTAGATTTATTTACTTTAACATCAAGATTTATTGATATATTTCAAAGTGTTTTTCGACATGGTCGAATATTTCTCGACATGTTCGAAAATTCCCTATCTTATTATTTTTTTTAATCTTGCAGGTTACTGTCCGTGTAAATGCTACATGATGGATATGGATATTTCAAAGCGATTGGCGTCATCTTTGACGAGGCACTGAAAAGGGTTGGATTTCGACTGCATGAAGTGCAAAGGACACATGTTATTCCAGTGATGCTTGTATATAATCAATATACTATTTCCAATTTTCTATAAATATTTAATTACCGTAGAATTTCCTAAGCGTTAGTGACCGCTATGCTGTCTAACATATCAACCCACGATGACGTCAAAATAACTGCAGATTCATTGGACACGGTGTATGCCTTGTAAAAATAATCTAAACCCAATCAGAAGTTTAGTTAGCGGAGTTTTCATATTATGTTTATTATGTATATAGTAATGTAAATATGGTACGCCTTTTATATAATGCAACATTAAAATTAATATATTCTAACAGACAGAACGAATTTATTTTTAATTTACGTAGGGACCAATTCACACGAGTGGTTACTTCGATAGAGGTTTTTTTATTAAGCTGTTGTACCATATCATATCAGGACCATACTTTAATTTTTCTCATCAAAAGACCGCTCTTGATACATCTATGGCCTATTACAAACTTAAATACAAATGTACGTGCAATACAAAGCCTCTGCTGATCCAAGCGATGTGATAACAAAAAAACTTTGTTTTTTTAATCATAGTTTAATGCAATTAATTCAGTACATGTACCAAACAATATAAATTGACCTATTATAGATGTACTATATGAAACCCATTTGGAATTAGGAATTATCAATTTGATCAGAAATGCATTATGTATAAATATTTTTTACTGCACTTAAATAATTCGGAACTCTCTATCAAACATAAAGAAATGTATCAATTAATGTACTGTGAAATTATGTACCAACTGTTCCTTTTTTCTGTTTCGGAATAAAAACCAAACGTTCAGTATTTAATCCCAACTAATATGATGCGAGTTAATAAAGTGTTCCGACAAGACGGTTCCGTATTTGTTTCGTTCCGTGATACTTATCGACCAATCAAACTAAATCGTACGTGTGTGCGATGGGAATCGCACATATGAAAGAAAAATCTTTAGATCTCCTAGTTGTGCACGCCATGGCTGAACGATGTGTGAACGGTGGGTGCACGATTTATGCACGATGTACGCACACATTTTGTGGTGTGTTGTGCTATACCACAAATATACCTGAACCTGCGCCAACATATTCTCTCTCATTAATTAGCCAAATGAAGATGTTTGCGAGAGGATAATTTTACACTTTTGGTATTTGAATTCATTCATCTTTTGATATGTATCCTAACTTGCCTGATTGTGGCATACATTTTTAAAATTAAAACACCATTAATACATTGCTGAGTTATACGCCGAAAGTAACATAACACAAGAGGACGGTGCCGGAAAACAATAGATCACAGAACGTCGAAAAAACTTATCCAAACTCAAAATTAGATAAAGTTCCTTCAACAAAGCATGGCTAAAAACATCACTTAATGAAATTTAATTTTCAAGTTCACAATATCCAAACACAAGGTGAAGTGACAAGGCTTTCTGTGTGTGCACTCCACGTTCCAATCATGTACGATCACACCTATACATAGCTAGCGACCTATTGAAACGTGCAGTGAGGATTCTCAGTGTGAGTCAGGGCATGCAAAAGATTTGTCACCTCATTTCCTATTTGGATATTGTGAACATCGACATAGATTTTGGATTTTGTAATATTTCTTGCCAGACGTATAGGGTGAAATAATACATAATTACGGGATAACATATGTGAAAAAAAGTAATGTTTCAACCACTAAGGTGGGTGCCATTTCATTCTAACGGTATCAAATAATCATTATAACTGTTGAATAACATTTTGTTTATGCCACATGGAATAAACGATAAACGCATTTTGATTGACTGACACGATGAACTTAGAACAATGACACTTGCTGATTGTTAACGACGTCATCGATTGTTGCCGTCACCATTTGTCGGGAATATATACGAGATGATTCTCTATGCGCATAGCATAGACCGCGGTTGTCTCCAGTAAGTTGTTTCCGACTGAGATTGTGGTAGAAACGGGTCACACGACTCGTGGTTATTGGATATGGTATTTAGTTCACTCTCGTTAATTATTGATTAAAAATTACAAAAGACACTCGCTAAATCTCGTGTCTTTTGTAACTTTTAAAAAATAATTAACGTGAGTGAAAATATCATATCCAACAAACAATCGTTGTGTAACCTCTATTTATCTATCAGGTTATGAGAATCTCACATAGCCGTGAACGCCGACAAAATAGGTAATTACATATACAATGTAATGAAAACAACAAATGTTACGTTTGCTAAACGTTTCCCACTAGTTCATTTATATATAACGTCAGTGATGTCGGCCATTGCATTGAACAATGCCCCTTAGCTACATAGTCAACATGGTGCGATAGCGCACATCATTAGCACACACCATCCAATATGTAGGTAAGTTCAAGTATGTTACACACAAATGAAAAATATGAAAATTAATCCTTATTTCATGTGCAAATCGTTTCGGTTTACTATAAATTGCTTTCTATAGCAGGGATCCCAGAATATGTCTGTACAACTACGCAGACATGACTTGATTACGTCATGTAATGGCAAAATTAATGTGTCGAGTGTGATGTTTCAAAATTAAATATTTTGATTAGATAGATCGCTTGAATCTTGTACAAATAAATTATGATTAATTATGTATTTAAATATCAAACACAAATTGTGCTTAAAATCACGGTGATAAATAATGCTTCTAAATTGACTACTCACCTCATCAGTTTAGAAAAAACAATGATTCTTTTCAATTTACATATTTCTAAGGAAGAAAAAAAACTCCAAATTATCAAAGGCTTTTTTTATATTTCTTTGCACAATATAATAACCTATTTCCATTATCGATTTGTAATTTTAATATTATGATACATAATATGCATTTATTTTCACATAAAGTGCATGTACTTAACTCTAAATGAGACCATTATTGCCACATTTCAATTACGTGCTAGCTTTTAAGGTTTAAATGTATACTTAAAAGAATACAATGAACGTTTATTACTTGCAAATGAGTATTTAGTTCGGCTTAATCGAACCATTTCGATGAATTGTAGGAGATTATTTAAAATTGCATGTTCGTGTCTGATTTATCCTTTTTATGACCTTTGTTAATTTAAATATAGGTTAATAAAAAATAATAGGATTGGACACAAGTTATATTAACATAGGCAATGCCATCTTCCTCAGCAAGTACTGATTACTGAGGTCAAAAAGTGACTGTAATTGAGGTAATATTGTTGTGCGAAATAAAGATGACAATAAATTATGATTTACGAAGGACTTTAAAACTCTTTCCGGATTTAAAACATGGTGCACAGTTATAAAAATCAAAGTATTTCAGTTCATGGACAAATTTTCGTTCCCCAACAGAAGTTAATCAATATTAATGTTATCTTAATTCTTAAACTATTTGCTTGTTTTAATTGAACGGGGCACAATTCTTAAAAACTCAATCTTGGTGGTCATTGGCAGACTTTTGTTTCAAAATAGATGTTAATCAATACTAATGATATTTAATTTTAAATCAAAATCAGCTGGATTGTGAAAAAGTAAACGCCACTGAACTTTGAAACAAGGGCAATCAGCGAAAAAAAAAGTGAAAGACGTTCTTACAAGGATCAAGATTAAGAAATATGTCATATTTGAAAAAACCAATTTGGTTGCGAAATTTGGTGCATATGATATTGATTGTTCTGTATCCAAAATCAAAATTCTTTCTTTAGGAGGTGGCAACTTGTACAGATTTGGTGTAATAAACTTTTTGAAAGCTCTCCAAGGATGATCCAGATCTAGATATACTATCGTGGTCGATCCATTAACGAATTATTGACCTTTGTTCAAACATTCTTCACTTGCCTGATCGACTTAAAAGTGATTTCTTTGAAACCAAAGACATGGAAACATTACGAGTGTTTTACCATGACACGCCTTTTATATTGATAATTGTCAAACAAAATGGCATAACCTGATCTCCCCGACCCACAGCATGAGAGATTGTGACGTTTGGGTTTCAATAACAATAGTAAAATTCTGAAAGGAGTTTGATATTGTTCATCAGTGATATTCTGACAAATCTCTATTTTGCAATGCGCGCGTTGGGATACCCATCGAAAAGCTTTTCAGTAGAAATCGAACCCGTCATGTTAATTGTATAGCTTACCGATTTTTAATGGTGTAAAGATGGATCATAGTTTAATGAGAAAGTCAATCGTTGTAAATATACAATTGCGTGCTGGTTTTATGTAAGTGTTAGTTCTAAAAACAGCATTGTTTAATATATAAAATATGCCCATACATCTAACTTACTGGAAAATGGCAAGGTTTAATAATTTACATAAAACGAAGTAAAACCATGAAAAAACAGACCACCGTGGCCATCGACTTTTTCAGTTATTTTAGGTTTGGCACTGTAAAATTGTACAATAAACAAAAAAGGATAAATATCAAGTACCTAACCATTATTTTTTTACGGATGTTACTTCTTGATGTAAAGTAATATACACTTTAAGCAGACTGTTGGCATTCCCATGGGAACAAACTGTGCCCCACTCTTAGCTGACTTGTTTTTGTTTTCATACGAGGCTGAATTTGTGGAGGAGCTAATCAGGACAGGTAACAAAAACCTTGCCAAATCTTTTAATTTCACTTTCAGATATATCGACGATGTGTTGTCTATAAACAACAAGAAGTTTGCTGACCACGTCGATCGTATATACCCTTCTGAACTTGAAATAAAGGACACAACAGACTCTTCTACATCAGCTGCTTACCTCGATCTCTACTTAAACTACGACCAACATGGACAGCTTACTACTAAGCTATACGATAAACGTGATGATTTCAATTTTCCGATCGTTAACTTTCCATTTCTTGGTAGTAACATCCCTGCTTCTCCAACCTATGGTGTTTACATGTCGCAGTTGATTCGGTATTCCAGGGCTTGCTCTAAATATCGGGATTTTCGTGATCGATGTCGACTGCTGACAAACAAACTAACAACACAAGGATTCGAGAGATGCAGGTTGATCAGTACTATGGGCAAGTTTTATGGTCGCCATCTTTGTCTCATTGAGAAATATCCTGTATCTTTAAGTAATATGAAGATGGACGTTTTTGAGTATGCTCATTAGTGTGTTTACTTGTTGTGATTGACAATGATACTCGGTTCTCATTTTGAGAACTTCATGTTTACTTGGATGTGACAAAAATTTACATGGCGGGTGTCGTCGATGAAGCAGAAGACGCTTACTCTCTTATTTTATTTGTTCGTCAGCAGTTGACATATATCACGAAAATCTCGATATTCAGTGCAAGCCCTAGAATAACGAATCAACTGCGACATGTTAAAACCATAGGATGGAGAAATTCAAGACCGGAAAATCGTTGAGGGTTTTTGATCCAAAAAAAAAGACGAGAATTTTTTATTAGCCATAGTATGTACTAAAATAGTATGATGTTTGTAAAGATTCCTTTACACAACCAATATTTGTTTTACGTTATGTTTCGAAGGCTAGGACAACTGTAAATTATGTAGTCTGTCTCATGAAACTTCATTCTCGAGTATAAGTTGCAATCCACAAATGATATAGCTATAATTTCTGAATTCTCAAAAAATCACAATTAATTGACCGCCATCATGCATGCTACTGTTTAACTCAACAAAATTAAGAAGAACTTCAATGACAGTCTGCATAGCTACATTTTGTAGTTACGGAGTTCGAAGGTTTTATCCCGTAATAAAGTGATATTCGGTATAGATTTATAACCAATTTTGTTATACAAATCTACACATGCATTATCGACTATTTTGACTAGTTCCATACTGATTTGATTTCGCCAATTACTCGCCTCTTCAGTTGAGTTAGCCATCTGAGTACAAAGAATGCCGCAAGACTTTGAACCACTTTTTCCGGATAGTGTAAAGCCGTAAATTGTTTTCTCAATATTTGAGGTAAAATCCATGCCGATGTATGCATACAATAACTTCGCGTATGATATAGGGTTCCTAGCCACATCTTCGTAAAAAACAGTCCGAATTCTGTCGGGATATTTCTTTTCGAATATCTCTTTTTGTAGGACATCCTCATACACCAGTTTACAGTACTCGGCTATTTCCTGTCGGTAATTTTGTTTTGAGAGCTGGCCGACAGCCTGTTGAGAACGAGATGTTCCCCTTGGGTCCCTCATTAAGTGGATCACTTTTAATTTCGGTATCGTTTCTAGCATATTTTCTAAGCATTTCATGTTAATTCGAATGGTTTTGATGATAACGTATTTAGAATTTCTACATTTTGTCTTTAATGGCGGTAGACATTGAATTAATTTTGCATTGCTTGCAAGAATTTTCTTTGTATAACCTCTGCATTTTACAAAATCTTTCATCTGTTTACTTTTCACCAAAAACTGTTCTCTTAAAACAGTCATAGGGACGCTGTCTAAATCGCACATGCTGAGGTTCTTGATGGTGGGAGCTGCTACGTCAAGAAAGAAAGGAAATTTTCTGAAAGTAAAAAAATAGAGGCGCATAGTAAATTGGACAATTCTAAGCACAACTTAACTCCAATAATCACAATCACCCAACCCACTTACAATTTCGCTTTGTCCCGTCTCCCTATACCATAACCTCAAACACATTTTTTAACATCGACATACGCATTTTTCAGCAGAAAAATTAAATGTTAGACCACGAAAAATCATATGGGGTCGAGCATATGGATAAATGGAAATTTTTTTGTAAAGACATTCAATATACACGCTTATGTTGGTATAGCAATATCATCACCTTCGATATTCGGGGGGTTACGCTCACCTACGCTTTCTATACCCCCGGAACAATCCTCGATATCCAGGGGTTACGCTCACCTACGCTCTCTATACCCTGGACTATGTCATGGCAAAACTGAAGGCTGCGAGTGTGTCACATTGACAATAAGGCAAGACGACTGGTTCGACCCTTTGATGTACATCAAAAGAATCCCGTGGTCACATAATGATAAAAATTGAACGGCTTCATTGAAATCTTCAAAGGACAGGCATATAGCCTAGCGATTGGTCAGGGTTTTTTACCTGAGCGTGCCTTTAGTTTTACCATGACATATTCCAGGAGTGTAAAGAGTGTAGGTGAGCGTAACCCTTGGATATAGAGAGTGCAATATCATATACTTGTATGCATTTAATATATATACATGTAATCAAAAAAGTTCATAAGAATATCAGATATAATGCAGTACTAAAACTATCGAATCATACATCTTTGTAAATCTACATCTGACAATATTAATTTGCCACAAGAAAATTCTGAGGTTTTATCACAGTGCCACATCCACGATAACCAAAGGATTACGCCCAATGGCAAATAAAACAATTGTCATTCTAGGGGTAAATCGGGCATGGCAATGATGTCACTCGACAAACTAATTAATGTTTCATTTAAAAGCAAATAAACTGACTAAGAGATACGGCTGTTACAACATATCCTTTGAAGATTACAGAGAGAAGCGACACACGACATGAAAGCCTGTCAAGTTTACCGTAACGCAACTTTGAGATATGTTTATGTACATCAAATTATTATAGTAGTCTCCCTTTTCCCTTCAAATAGTGGCACACACTAAGCCTTCGATATGTATGCTTATATCCCTGGGTTCAGAGGGCGAGGATAAACGTAACCTTGGTTATGGAGTAAGCATATTGTGAAGCGTCCTCGATATCCAGGGGTTTCGCTGACCTACGCTTTCCACAATCCAGGAATATGTCATGACAAAAACTGAAGGCACACCGAAAGCAGTTTGATTAGTCTCTGGTTAAAAAAAACTGACCGATCGCTAGGCTAATGCCTTTTCTTTTGAAAATTACAAGGAAGCAAATAACCGACTTCAAAGTCTGTCAGTTTTTACCGTTATGTGACGACGAGATTCTTTTGGTGTAACTTCCTTGCCTCATCAACAAGGTGGCGCATACAGAGCCTTCAGTTTTGCCATGATATACTCCAGTGGTGTAGAGAGCGTAGGTGAGCGTTACCCTTGGATATCGAGGATGATTCCAGTGGTGTAGAGATCGTAGGTGAGCGATACCTCTGGACATTGGGGGTGATAGTATTGTACAAACTAACTATCAAATAGATAAACAAACAAACCGTTTTGTGCCGTCTTTGAAGTCAAACTGGTGGTTGTTGTTAGCGTTATATTGTCCCCACAGTTCGTGGACGGGTTCGAACCAATAAAACGTGTCGGGGTTAGCCTGTAAAATCTCGCCAAGGAAAGATGACCCACTTCTCATGTACGTCATGATGACCACTGGGACTGGACCTGAGAAAAAAATTGTCAGGTTAAACATAGGAAAACTGATGGGTTGTTTTTATTGCGGAAGGAGTAGGTCCGGTTACAAAGAGTAAATGCATGTGGACAAGTTGTCGTGAATAAACACGTATAATACCTATATATACAGGTTACACAACGAGTGGCTGTTGGATGTGGTATTTATTTCACTCGAGTTAGTTATTTTTTTAAAAGTTACAACGGACACGAGCTTCAGCGAGTGTCTTTTGTAACTTACTTTCAAAACTAAACTTATATGAATGAAATCAATACCATATCCAACAACCAAGAGTCGTGTGACTTTTTTCTACCACAAATTAAGCCGAAAACAGCAGGTGCTATAAATAAACAGTGGACAATATCGGATCGTATTTTCCCGCGAAATGATGACGACCCCAACACTTATGGTATATGTATAAACAGAATGTTATTCAACAGTTGTAATGATTATTTGACACCATGTGAGTAGAATAACACCCACATATTGTGATAGAATATAATTAGTCGGCTGTATTTTGTTTTATTGATATATCTGTATATCTTAAATCTTAAAACCCATCCTTTTAACTCAACGAACATTTTTGTGTGAATTTAGAGTTGAATTTTTAAAAACAAAATGTTTCTATTATAGTAAAGCTATTTCTTAAAAAATAGTAATAACATATCGTGAAAAAAAACTCACATAAATAAAGACATACAAGACACCCTCCTCAAAGCTTAAATAGGTATAGGTGATACGTACCTATTAAAGATATTCTATATACTAATGTCATCTAAATGTTAGACATTTTGATATTGTTTTAAGGTCAATCAACAATAAAAAAATAAAATTTGATCTTTACAGAATATGAAATAGACATTTATAAAATAATAATACACCAAACTAAATAATAAATAACTGCTACACAAAACGATGTTGTTGACCAGATGGCCAGAAACCCCGAATCCTCTGACCCCGATATCAGACGTAGACACTTGAACAGATACCAAAATATTTCACTCAGAGGAGGGAAATATTGGGGGATCTCAACCAGAGGGTAGGATCAAAGATCTCCGCGCCGTTCGTTAACTTCTCTCTGCTGCGTCAAAATCTAACAATATTCTTTAGGGGGTCACGTATAGGTGACCTTTTGCATTAGCCAATCAAATGACTACATTCAGAATCTTGAATGTGAATTTTTGAGGCGACAAAGCTTGCATACATGTAATTGTATCTGTACGTGTATTTTTTCGTCACATAAATGTCGTGACGAAATGACTTGCTACAGATGCCAGCGACATTGACAAATTCTTCTAGTGTTAAGTAAAGATGCGACAGAGGTCATGACCTCTTATTGGATGCTGTCAGATCCCTGTACCACGGTGTACGTGAGCGTATGGATCTGTATTTTAAACAGATTGTGTTACTTTATACTGACAGCGGGTTGAGCATTCGCTCCGATCCTATAATGATGAGCGCCAAGCAGGGAGTAATAACTACCATTTTGTGACTTTGGTATAGCTCGGCCAGGGGACGGAAATCAAGGCCAAACTTGAGGTTGTGTCGAGAGAGACATGAAGAGGAAAACATGTTTACAAAGAAGAGAAAAACATCAGATCCCTTTAGTCGCCTCTTGCGAATCATGCAGTGGGGCAGCAGGTACAAGATTTCAGGGCCTTTTTCAGAGGCCGAGGTAAGGTTGTCACCGAGACGATTCACTGTTGACGGTTAGGGAAGTCGGAGTTACTCCCCCTCGTTCACCACATTGATGAACAAAGTATCTAATACTTTTCAGTAAATCAAAAGAGGTTTTAAATATAGTACCGATCGTCCTATAAACAAGATAATTAAATTAATAAATTGGTCCTAGAAGCTTCGAGTTTCGCAGCTAACCAATTGGTTGTAAAATAATTTCAATACGTATATCATTGTACAAATCGATTAAATGTATAATTATGCATTTGTCACAAATAAAAAATAAATTAAAATAAAAATCACAAATTGTACAAAACATAGACTATTCTGCTACAAATTTGTTTGCCATTTTGTTTTGAAAAACAAAAACCTTTTAAAGGCCCAATATACGTAACTTCAGGAAAATATTCGTTAATCTGAAAAATTCTGAAAAAAAATCCAGTTGATAACCATGCAAAAATAAGCCTAAAACGAAGTAAACCTGAGCGGTAACTAGCGAGAAACTCCTGATAGAAAAATCCAAAGAATTGAAAATCATTCAGGTGGGGCCCACTTCAATAACAAACCGCAGGTAGAAGACAGTCAAAATGGTCGCGTGTTTACAAATATCGAGTTTCAACTGCTGCCGTACCGATAACCACGTAAGAAGTCATCTTGAATATTGCTGAAATCAGTTAATCTTAACTAAATCTATAAAAATAATAAATTATTAGGCTTGATTTTCGCATCAAGTTTTGCCGAAAGTTACGTATATTGGGCCTTTAATTTGACACAGTTGCTTGCTAATCAAGATCAATTCCTCAATATAAAAGTCACATGCATATTTCTTATACGCTAGAAAACGGGGAAATCAAAAATCTAACAAACCGATAATTTACGCTACCAATCGATTAAATCTGGCGAAAAATAAATAAAGAAAATGTACATAGAGACATTCGAATATCAACAGCTGTTCCGGGTCGGAAACCAAGGCCGTATAAATCAATCCGGTTTGCAGATTGCACGGACGACACGTATATCTTTAACAAACTATCTAGGACATCGTTATATTAATGGATTTATACATGACTGTATGCAATTTATGAAGAAAATTAGTAAATGCATTCAGGATAAAAGTCGGACAGACTGACATGGGATATTTTTTAAGAAAATGTAAATATACATTAACAAAACTGTCCCAAACGATTTCAAAGAAGAGTATTTCAATTGATATGCATTATATTTGCAAAATATTCCATAGCTGTTTTTTGGGTTTTTTTGTTTTTTTAGGGGGGGGGGGGGGCTTTTTTAAACCCGTTACTAATTGTTTTTTTTAATAATAATAATATGTAACATTTATATATTTTTTTTCTTGTCAACAACAAACATCTTCAATCTAGACAGAAATGTCAGTCATTTCGATGCTGCTTTCCCTTACATATGCCACGACCTGTTTTTCTGTCTTTCTAAAGTGAACTACGATTTTGATGGGTTTTTAACACGGAGACCTTTGAAAAAAAGGCAAGATAATAAGACTAGGTGTTCCGGAAGGGTAAGTATTTTCTACTACATCGACGACGTGGCCAGGTCAATCTAGGTCGCATCCAAAGATCCAATTGATTGTAACGTCCTCAAAGTGCGAACTGTGGTAATTATTATCATAAAGGGAACTTGGATTTTGAACCTATATACTTATTTACATAATCCTTTTACCTTCCAGTGTCCCGTTTGTCTTCTGCTTGTGTCCGCAGGTAAATCAGAGTCTGTTTTGTACTTAACATTCACCTGTTTGATCTTTCCAATAACTTGAGGACACGTGAAAAACAGACCGCAAGGGAAAGCATATGTCTTTACTGAACAAAGAAAAACACACAAAAACCAAGCTGTTTATCGAAAACGTAACAGTCATTACTGTCGATTTAACTCGCCCATCGTACGTCTCATTATTAACTCCAATTAAGGATCCCTGTCACACTGTACTGTAAGTATACTTATATACAGTAGATTCATATTAAGGATCCCCGTCACACTGTAATGCAGCTATATGTTCAGATTAAGAATCATTGTTCCACGTACTATTGGAGTAATGATAAACAGTAGCCCCACATTAAGGATCCCTGTCCCACTGTTCTGTAGGTTTACTTATATACAGGTACCTCACATTAAGGATCCCCGTCCCATTGAACTAGGTTTACTTATATACAGTAACCTCATATTAAGGATCCCCGTCCAACTGTACTGTAGGTATGCTTATATACAGTAGCCTCACATTAAGGATCCCCATCCCACTGTACTGTAGGTTTACTTATATACAGTAACCTCACATTAAGGATCCCCGTCCCACTGTACTGTAGGTTTACTTATATACAGTAACCTCACATTAAGGACCCCCGTCCCACTGTACTGTAGGTTTACTTATATAGAGTAACCTCACATTCAGGATCCCTGTCCCACTGTACTGTAGGTTTACTGATATAGAGTAACCTCACATTAAGGATCCCTGTCCCACTGTACTGTAGGTATACGTGTATACAATAACCTCACATTAAGGATCCCTGTCCCACTGTACTGTAGGTTTACTTATATAGAGTAACCTCACATTAAGGATCCCTGTCCCACTGTACTGTAGGTATACGTGTATACAGTAGCCTCATATTAAGGATCCCTGTCCCACTGTACTGTAAGTATACGTGTATACAATAACCTCACATTAAGGATCCCTGTCCCACTGTACTGTAGGTTTACTTATATACAGAAACCTCACATTAAGGATCCCTGTCCCTCTGTACTGTAGGTATACGTGTATACAGTAACGTCACATTAAGGATCCCTGTCCCTCTGTACCGGAGGTATACGTGTATACAGTAACCTCACATTAAGGATCCCTGTCCCTCTGTACCGGAGGTATACGTGTATACAGTAACCTCACATTAAGGATCTTTGTCCCGCTGTAATGTAGGTTTACTTATATACAGTAAACTCCCTTTTAGGGTCCCTATTCCACTGTACTGGAGGTTTTGCCTATACACAATAACCACTTCTTAAGGATTCTTGTCCCACTATGTTATACGTTAACCTATATACAGTTACATCCCATTAGGATTTTCTTACATGCAGTAGCCTCCATTTGGCTTCTTTTTGAATATACGGTAACTGTTGGCCATTTTTTATAATCAACGACTTGAACAAATATTTGAGAGGGTAATTTCCAAACATTTGCAAAACAGTTCTATTGAAAACTCCAATTTACATAAGTACTAATTGAGTGTTTTGACTGGCCATTCTTCCATATATCCACCCGTTAAATTCGTTCATAGCTATTGTAGGTGTCACGTTTAAAAATGATCCAAGAAAAGACTAAACGTGACATCCTTTTTCGGATTCGTACCGCTTCAACTGGTGCGGATTTCTCAAACTATTAATGGCAGAAACTATACCTGCTGATCCGGACTGATTCATGTGGTTAGCCTTTTGTTTCATGTTTTCACTCAGATCCAAGATGGCGGTCCCATGGTCGTCATCATCCCCATCATCATCAATTTTTATTTTTATTCCTGAAAACGATAGAAGTAGATTTAGACAAAAGCAATGACAAAGAATTTTTAAAAAAATCAATTTTCATGATAGATGATATATATTTGTAATTGAGGAATAACCTTTTATTATGTTTAGTTTAGGAAATTATAAATTCAACGGAGAAGTCAGTACATTTTACGTTCGCTTTTACACAATCTATAAAATAAGACAACTCGGCGATTTCCAGTCCCCCATCCAATGTGGCCCCTTCCCCCATGGGGCCCCCCTCCCCCCACCCAATGTGGCCCCTTCAACCAATGTGGCCCCCCTCCCCCCTACCAATGTGGCCCCTTCAACCAATGTGGCCCCCCCTCCCCCCATCCAATGTGGCCCACTCAACCAATGTGGCCCCCCCCTCCCCCACCCAATGTGGCCCCTTCACCCAATGTGGCCCCTTCACCCAATGTGAACTTGTACTCCAAATATGAAGTTTCAGTTGCTAATAGCATAGGTAATAGAGTCGGGACAAATATTTACTTTGATGTAGATCAAAAGTGAAAATGTAGGTCAGAGTAACCTGTTTTTGTTGTATGATATACCGCCTATCTATTGATAAATTCAAAATCCGTTTTTTATTAAGTTATTTTATAAAAGAAATGTTATCTGCTGATTAAGCATTCAGTGTATCAACAATTAAAAAAAATAGTAAGTATATTTTACAAAACAAAATTAAGAAGAATCGTACCCTGCTGGCGGACATTTTACATTTACGATAAATATATAGTTAGTTACATGTGCCACATATGACGCAGCGATAAAATTTTATATTTAAAGAATATTTTTGAACTGTTTTTTTCATTTAACGCATTTAACATCTTCTTTTTAGGTTCATTCAGTAAAAAAACGGCCTAAAATGTGATATTTGATTGTTTTTTTTTTTTTTTTACTTTTGTTGCCTCGGACAGAAATTGTCCCGTAGTTGGAGAATTATCCCTCTCGGAAGCGGCGTAATTTGTAATAATAAGTAGTTACACATGTGTTTTGAAATATAGCGGTGTAAATTATTGATTTCAGTCACTAATCCATTTACTTTATTTGAATGTTAAACAATTATTAAATTATCGCTCTAAGTCATATCCGGACAAGTACATTTAAATCTTTCCGGAAATCGCCACCCGGTGTACCGTTTTTGGTTATTTCTCAATACCAATTAGTCTATATATTGACCCCATGTGTTTGCACTTAGCTGATATATATGTTTGGGTATTTTTAAATCAATAGCACTAGTTAAAAGCAACATTTTAGTTATACGAAGAGAAACCACCTGGCAACGTACTGTGTGTCATTAAAGTTAAATGGTAACGAACGGCTCTTATTTCAACAGACTGTCACGATTATTTGCCCCGTGAGCTAAAAACTGGTGTCATCAATTATAAAAATAGAATCCGTCGAGTATGGTGTCACGTCCTCCTTTCATTGTTAATAACAGATACAGAAAAATCGAACGGCCGACTACAAAACTCATGAAGCCCTTCTCCTGATTAAATAAGGCTTTTGTGTTCATACTGTCTCTCTATTCGCAATTTCTTTTGTTTTCATTTCAACAAGTTGTATTCACTTTATATATGCCAGTTTGATTTGACATCAGACAACCATTGCTAACGCTTTATTGGAAATACAATATACTATTTCGCCCCGCTAAACATTGTCTTTCAGAAGTTATTATCCATGGTTCAATATCAGCTTCCTAGTAAACAAGCAGCCGGTGCTGCGATTTAGGGGTGGAGAGCATTCTATAATTTTTGGTACTGCCCCGCCACTTACTCCTTTACAGCTGAGTAGACTGGAACACGCAGAGTAAGGCATTTTAAGTAAGATTCAACACAATGCCATGACATGACTCGAACGACCGACTACAAAACTCATGAAGCCCTTCTCCGGATTAAATAAGGCTTTTGTGTTCATACTGTCTCTCTTTTCGCAATTTCTTTTGTTTTCATTTCAACAAGTTGTATTCACTTTATATATGCCAGTTTGATTTGACATCAGACAACCATTGCTAACGCTTTATTGGAAATACAATATACTATTTCGCCCCGCTAAACATTGTCTTTCAGAAGTTATTATCCATGGTTCAATATCAGCTTCCTAGTAAACAAGCAGCCGGTGCTGCGATTTAGGGGTGGAGAGCATTATATAATTTTTGGTACTGCCCCGCCGCTTACTCCTTTACAGCTGAGTAGACTGGAACACGCAGAGTAAGGCATTTCAAGTAAGATTCAACACAATGCCATGACATGAATCGAACTTTCAACATTTTAATACGAGCCCGGCGTCCTTTGCATATACCATTAAATTACTTTGTCTCCTATACAGTGATATTGTCGTATATGAAGTCACTAGTTACACTCTCAATGTTCAGTGATATATTTCATTTCGTAAATCACGTGACTAGTCACACTTTTAATATCCATTGATATGTTGTATTTTACAAATCACGTGATTAGTAATACGCTAATCTCAAGAAATGTTACATTTTGATATATGATGTCAATAGTTTTGTTGACGTCATATATTAACAAAAGCCATTTTGTCTTATTTAACGGCTCTGTTAACCTATGAAGTCATCAAAATTGGTGACATCATATAAATATTTACATTTTCGGTGTGTATTCCCTGTCCAGCGCGTAGGAATATAACCCGGACCAACTATCACGCTTGTGCTATTAGTGTGAATGCGCATTATTAATTTGTTACGAGTCAAAATGTAAATATTAGAAATTATTTTTCTTTTTTGTTGTTTACTGGTGTATAAACTGATTTTCTATACTGATATTTCAACATAACGCGCTGACGCGCGTCATTTAAAATATCTGTATAAAAACATCAGTTTACACACCAGTAAACAACAAAAAAGAAAAAGTATTTCTTAAATAAACAAACAGTCTGCCCGAGGAAGCCTCAGATGGCAGAAAGGCCTCTAGGAAAAGTTTCATTTTTTTATATTTACCCTCGCAAGAAATGTTATATTGGAATACACGTTATTGTTTATATACAATTTCATTTTTTTGTGTGTGTAAATTGGCTCTACCCGCTTTTGATATTGCATGAC
This sequence comes from Mimachlamys varia, assembly GCA_947623455.1. Lineage (NCBI taxonomy): Eukaryota > Metazoa > Mollusca > Bivalvia > Pectinida > Pectinidae > Mimachlamys > Mimachlamys varia. The sequence goes on from OX392539.1 coordinate 45,654,847, forward strand.
GTCATGTTTGGTAACAGCTGGAGAAGATCGACATTTAATTGTGGTGATCTAGCTCTCTAGCCAATTCCGATATACAGACAGACGTGTACCTTTACTCAATAAAAAGGCGCTTCAATCAATGTGGCGACGTAGAAAATCATTTAATATTAATAATTATCTATTCAGGTAAAAATCCAACAGTAACATAGGAGAAATCAATATTTGGACGGTCAATAAGGTATCACAGATGGTATATATAATATATTTTTAAAATTGAATAGGTTAATCATTTAACCTAGGATGATCCATTAAGCCTTATACGCTTATTTCCATTGGAGTCCCTTAACTTAGGATTGGATTCAATAATCCATTTATTATTAAAAAAATATAATAAACTTTTTAGAATTTTTTTATTGAATTAAAATAAATCAATTGAGATTCGTTAAATCAATATATAATACTTTTGCTTGCGCATGGTATGCATTATGATATAATGCGATGTGATATACAAAACCATCTTATTGTTTAAATCAAATAAGGTTATAAAATATTGATAAAATAAGTTGTTTTTGATAACATTAATCTGATTAGCTAAATCAAATTAAAATATAGAAATGAAATATGGAAAAGATAAAATAGAATCAAACAGATAGTATTGGAGTAATTATATGAATCGTTTTCCAAAAGCGAAAATAGCCATGTAATAAACCCTGTTTACGCACCACTTCTAGATTTCTTCATTGACTGAGATAATGCTGTTACAACACTTGCTAAAACGTTCATTACTTATATTTCTATGGAATTGTGTTGTTTTGTTTAGTTGTTACAAACATTTTTTGAGCAACAAATCAAAAACAGACAACAATGAAATTGGTGATGTCACAATAGAGATTGATGACGTCACAACAGCAATTGTTGTTTCATGTACAGTCATATATTTACATTTGCTCTGTAATTTTCCATTGACACAAAGCTGAGAGACAGTGCTGTTATACGCCTATAACACCCAGTGCCTCAGACTATAACAGTAGTTGGCATTGTGACGTCATCATTCTCTCTTGTGACTTAATCAATTCATTATTGTCTTCACTTGATTTGCTGTTCGAAATCGGTCCGAAGAAATTAAATAGAGCACAATTTTTCTATCAAAATGTAAATATAAGTAACGAACATTTTAGCAAATATTGTTACAGTCCTATAACACACATTGCCCATGCTGACAAACTTGCATAAAGCCTTACCGGGTTTATTTAGTTTGTCATCAATAGCAATGTGTGTTATAGGACTGTAACAGCATTTGCTAAAACCATTCATTGCTTAAATGAAAGCAATGGTCCTCGAGACATAGCTGGTTTAATTATGACGTCATATATCAAGCCTGTTAAATGAGAGTCTTGTCGCGCCGCTTCAAATAACATAGAGAATGCCCTTGCGTCAATCGCTCAAATGACTAATTATTATCATTGGCGCCAATTTTATTCAAGCTGGGCTGTTCCTCCAATGTCGTTTAAATGACGAAAAACATACAAACGCAAGTAATAAACTATTAATTGGAACAAATAAAGATGAAGTTAAGCAATTGTTCTATAGTAAAAAATGTAAATATATGGAGTGAAAGTCATTTTTTAAACTTTCATAGTGCTATGAAAGGTCAGCCGTTATATCCATATTTAGCATGAAGTCCTAAAGGGCTTCATTTAATATGGATGTAACGGCTGACCTTTCATAGCAATATGAAAGTTAAAAAATGACTTTCAATCCTTATATAACAACATTTGCGTTTACAATACATTACCATGGAGGAAGGCAGAGCTGATGTTAATATCGTTCTTTAACATTTTTACTGTTGACACAAATGCAGCAAAAGACTAAACAAGTGAATTTCAAGCACACAAAAAAATAGAATTATGAAATACACTTACCAACAGATGAAATCGTTGCGAGTAGATACATGGAAGATATCGTGGCTAAAAGACTGACGAAAATGAGCTTATTCTGGTATCTCCTCTTCATTTTTACAATTTAAGATGAAATGTAAATCCGTATATCAGACCTTCCTTTCAAAACACTGTTTTAGAAAGAAGTCCACATCACTTTTTTTTCCATTTAAACGACAATCCTGGAAAATTTTCATTAACCACCGTCATGCTCGTTTGAACACTGTAACTTGCATATGTTCTATTACTGTTTGTATAATACACCTCATTTGACACGTACATGTATTTTTAATTTCCTATTGTATATGTTATAGATATTGCGAAAGCATCTGCTATCGCGTTTTTATCGCGTTTTTATCTGAAAGTTCAATTATACATGGATCTTAAAAACATACGTCCAAAATATATTCTGTCTTGTCGGCAATTTATATTATTATACACGGTCAAATGTAGCGCGCGGTTTTCATTTCACAAAACGAAAACCACTATATGAGTACACATGAACAACGACCATTCAAATGTGTATATACTGTCATATGATCTGTTTAAACAATAACTGCGATGAGCTGTAAAGCGCAAAGCAATAAAAGCAAGAACTACGATAGCTTTTAAATGGCCACGAGATATATTGAACACGTGTATGTACAGTGTATACGTAACGGACAGACGTTGTGATGCGTTTGTAAATATTGACTCGGTCAATTATCTGTACAAGCCAACACTGTTGTATAGGGAGGGCACACAGTTTCTGCTTTTTTACATTAACAATGCCGGATCTGATCGATGGGAGGGACGACAGACTCTGTGTCGTCTTATTGTTGTTATTGTTGAAAGATACACAGCATAACAAACATGAAGGCTTCTTTCATCAAGGAATACAATGTCTATCACATAGCTCTCACATTTGGTATATTTTTTGTATCTGTTTAATTAAAAAAGGTGATACAAATGCACTTAACCATAACATCATTAGTAATTAATATATTGCTACTTTAATTTAGTGCGATTCACTGATTTAACATTTTAAACAAATCATTGATCCCATAAACTGTCATTTTTTAACGGCACTATCCGTTATCAACGCAATTGCGGTTCCATAATCAACATTGAAAATTAACATCGGTTCCATTTAGAACGGAGGACCATTTTAACGCTATACCGGCATGAAGCTTTTACTGTATATGGTGAGTGGAGAAGGCTGGTTAATCATTTTGTACTGAGAAGTATAACGACTATCGTATATTTTGACTGCTGGTAATAACTGTGTCTTAATATTGATTATAAGTAATCAACGACGAACAAATTAAACCGTACCTGTAGTCAACGGGCCATTTTCTTCCGTTGACATTGTTTCTTACAAACTTAAGTAAAGAACTGACTTGAGTTTAATTATTGTTCCTTAATTTTTAGGAATATCTTAAATCAACAATCACATAGGAAAAAATACAAAAGTTGAGGAGAAATTATAAAGTTAATGAGCTGTCTTATAGGCATCAAACTGTCCACAAGTTGGGCAAAGAAGGACACCCGACCAATGAAATGTTCATTTTCGGCTCTGATCGCAAAACACCTTACTGTTCGTGAAGGTATCTTGAATTGTTACCTGGCTCTCTCTATAACCAAATATTCAATATATTTGACTCTTCTAACGGTTTATTCAATGCATTTCATATACAGCCATGAATTACTTGAAGATATAAAGTTAATTCATGCCCTTTCAGTCAATAGTCAAAAACGTTTTACCGGGGTGTTGTGACCGACCTGGTGAACTGGGAAATAGTTCACTAAGTTGGTCGTAACAGCTATCTTCACATTCCAGAAAATTACAGCTTGTCAGAAAATGTTTCACAATCAGTAAAAGATGTCTACCGTCAATAAATGTTGTCTGCATCTAAACGAAACGCTTTACTCAAGATCACTTAGATACGCTTGGGCACAATTGTTTCCAAGGAAACGTGTTTTAGTTCATGACGTCACCGGGCAAATAGTTTTAACTAATTCATGGTTGTATATGAAATGCATTCGATTAAGTATGAAAATAGTCAAATGTATTGAATATCTTTTATATAGGGAGCAAGGTAACAATTTACTATCATATGACTGAAACTGGTTTTTTCTAGGTTCCGGCATCAACTTTGTGAGCGATATAAACGTTGCAATTTTTGGCAAGCCAAATGATATCCGATAGACACTGCGATGATTCATTTTCGGGTTGAACTCTTATGTCCATTTTCCCTTCGTTGGACCGCCGTGAGGTCACCTTGCCAAATCGCGTCACTTTCGTCATTTCTTTATGTAATCATCGAAGCCATCGAGGTATTTTCGCCTCACGAAGACACTAGCAAGGAAACAAAAAACCTTTTCCAAGGATGGCGACACGACCACGGAAAGTACTCGCAACGCCACTGTATAGCCGACGGATAATATGATAGTACGACGAGGAGATGAGAACACCGTGTCGGCAACTTTAGATGGCAGAATTTGACTTTTAGATTGGAAATCCAATGTTTCCCTACTGTTGTTGCTCATCCTACTTCAACATAAAAAATACTTTTCTGATGGCATGGAAATTATGAAACCCTTCCATCTCTAATTCAATTTTTGACTTGTTTCCGAACTGTCCTTTGTAAGATCTCTCTGGAAATGTTACCGTTTATACAGACATGCATGGGAAATTGTTTTTTTTTTTAAGATTTAGAAGGAAAAATATTCTGATCATCTTAGGTGGGAAAATGCTAAAATTCGTGTTTCTGCAATAATTTCGGAAACCAACGGTCGGGTGTAAAGGCTCGCCAATCTCGCAAAAATACATCTGATGTTAAGACGATGACCATATATTCTCCCTAGATTTAATAAAACGGTAAAAATACGCAATGACAGTAAATTAATTTACCTTTTACAAACAATCTATCAGTATACACCAATATGTTTTCACATATGACAAGAAAAAAAATTATTTCTTCATATTTACTATAGCAAAAAATATTAAATAATACCGAAGTGTCAACAAAACCATAATCCGAACTCAATATCGATTAAAGTAGGGGCATAATATGAGCAAAAGGTAAATATTAACATGGAGACCCCTGCAAAAGCACAAGAGAATAAGACCAGGTGTTCCGGAAGAGTAAGCGTCTTCTGCTTCATGGACGACACCCGCCATGTAAATCTTGGTCACATCCAAGTAAGCATCAATCCTCAAAACGAGAACACTGTCATCATTGTCAATCAAAACAAGTAAGCACAATGAAGAACATACTCAAAAACGTCCATTTTCATATGACATAAATATTTAAAGTATTTCTCTATGAGACAAAAATGGCGAACGTCAAAGTTACTTATAATTCTCATCAACTTGCATCTCTCGAATCCTTGTGTAGTTAATTTGTTTGTCAGTAGTCGACATTGATCACGAAAATCACGATATTCAGAGCACGCCATAGAATAACGAATCAACTGCGACATGTAAACACCATAGGCTGGAGGTATTTTCTTCCACGTTTTCGATTGATGATAATTATGTAACAATGTCTAAGTTGCCTTTGCTTACAATATTGAGAGCTACAATACAAAAATCATATATATATTTTTTGTAATACCAACTCACTTCAGATGATAGGACGGGCCTTTATAAGGTGGCGGCCGTTAATTACTGCCAATATGGTAAGTCATTTAAGATATAACACGTTTTTCTGCTTTAAATTCTTTGAACAATACTTCACCATTTTAAACGTAAGATATGTCATATTGATAAATACAATTAAGCCAGAATACAAAACAAAATATTTTAAAAAAGCAAACAAATATTTCCTCCCTTCAGGATATAAATATGTATACTAGTCTACTCTCATACCACTTTCATACCATTACTGCATGCGTAAACACATCTTTATCAGAAGACTGAGTGAGATACGTACATAGATTAGGCTAAGTAAAAAATGTATGTTATACATGTACAAACCTTGACTACTCAAGCAGAACGGGGATTTGAATTTGACAAATTTTAAGGCAAGCATCGCTTATTCGCCAGTTATAAAACCCGATAAACAGGGAGAAAACAACGAAAATCAATATATTCTATCCTGTGTTCCCGGGGCGTAGGTCAATATTCCTAAACCAATTTATATAAATTCATGATTATTGGCTTTAAAACACGGCCAAAAATATAACTAAAACCAAGTGAAAAAGCCACAAAAAACACAATTTGATTTTTGGTATTCTGTTTTTGCTTTCCATCTTTAAAAAAATATCTTCCAATTTGCACAAAAATCATTAAGCATAACATTATGAAATTAACATTTTTCTGAACCCATTAGCGACGCTAATATATTCTTAACAGAAAAATATAAATCATTGCTTATAAACTTGTTCCACATATATCATGGCCATGCCACATAGTGGTTGACGTCCGTAATGTGATCGCTCTGTCTGTTCATCTTAACTTCCGTCCGCCCGTCTAAAAAACACTCGATTCCTCTCCATAACTTGTAACCTGAGATAGTTGAGAGGTGAAACTTGCACGATTGTGAACCAATGTTAAAAAGCGTGTCGTATACTTTGTTCAAGTTTGTCCTCCAATGGTTAAGGTCCCAGTCTTACGGTTGTTCATGGGACACCTTTTTTGTGAGACAAATTCGTTTCCGCTTTATCAGTAACTTTGTAACTTTATGAATACTTACATTTTTGCTATAGAACAATTGCTTGATTTAATTACATTTTTCCAATTATTAGTTTATTACGTGCGTTTGTATATGCGGCGTCATTTAAACGGCATTGACGGAACAGCCCAGTTTGCATACAATTGGCGTAAATGATAAGTCATATGAGCGTTTGACGCAGGGGCGTTCTCCATGTTTCCACGCGAAGCGGCGCGACAAGACTCTCGTTGATTAATGACGTCAAAGAGAACTATTTCTTAAAAAAAAAAAAAAAATGTTTTGCAAATGTTGTTACATTCCTATAACACACATTGATATTGATGACAAGCTGTATATAGCCCGGTAGGGTTTTATCTAAGTTTATCAGCAATAGAAATGTGTGTTATATAGGACGGTAACAATATTTGCTAAAACTTTCATTACATACATTTATACTTTGATACAATTATTGTGCTCTTTTTAGTTATTTCGATATAATTTAATTTTGCCTATTCCCGCAATGTTAGACTTTTTCAGGTTATATCGTATAACCTCAAAAATCAGACAACGCAAAAAGTGATGACGTCATATACCGCCATGTTTGGCGCGGTATTTTGTAATCGGACTTCTGATTTGTTGAAGTTGTGTTGCGGTGAAATTTATCCACATGGTTGTGCATTTTGCAAAACCATTCGATTTTTGTTATACCTAATATAAAATCATTGTATAAGACGTATGTCTTATATATGTATCTTCGGAAATGAAATTATAAGGAATAACCACAAGATTTTTTAAGGTTATAGGGTATATACCGAAAAAACTGTGTGCACTTTTTTGCATAAACCGCTTCGCGGATTTATGCAAAGTGCACACAGTTTTTTCGGTATATACCGTATAACCCTAAAACATAATATGGTTATTCCTTAATTAAACAGCAAATCAAGTGTAGACAGCAGATGATATTGATATCATCACAATAGCAAATGATGACGTCAAAATAGCAAATGGTGACGTCACAATAGAAAATGTTATATCATAAGGCCCTGGTGGGTGTTATAGGCGTATGGTGACAACTGCCTCTTACCATTGTGTCAAAGGGAAAATAAGGAACATATACTAAATATACTTTTTATGAAAAGCTTTTCTGCTGGTTATGTTTATATAGTGGGTTCCAGCGCAAATGTAAAATATGGGCCTGAATGTTATGACAGCTACTTTTGAAGTAAACTGTGGGTTTCAAGTTTTGATATTTTAGGGGTTTAGATCAATTTTCTGTAAAAATATCCTCTCAATAATCATATAAAATTAATTGGAAGCATATGGAACTTCTATGTCAATCCAACGATTTAATTTGTTCACAATGAAATATCAAAATAATGTCTTTAATCTCAAAATAAAGGATTTCTAGTTATATTTCTGTTATCAAACATTTTTGGAACCTAGCGTAATGTGAAATTTACTAAAGGGTATAGACAATCTTAAATTTGACCATCTTTTAATTTTTAGTATTTACCTTTTTGAATTTTTTTTTTAAATCAAAGCGGGGCCGTTTATGTTGAATCTCAATAAGCGTTCACACTACCTTTGTTTTTAAGGAAGTGATCATTTCACTGTCACAAACTCTTTTTCAACGTAATTGAAAATAAAATTGAATCGGGGGGAAAAGATAAAGATGAAAGGAGTTATTCCCCTTACAGCGGATCTGGTGAGTCAAAATATACAAAGACCTGAGGTTTTGTTAGGAGCTATTTCAAAAACGCTCGTTTTATCACTGGTCGGGAAAGTTGAAATAAAGTAGTTTTCATTCCGGAAATGCCGGAAATGCATCCATTTAAACTTGATTGTGTACTTGGTTTATAAATTCCGGACAGCTGCCCGGTTAGAAATTTAGAACGGAAGTCTCGAGTTCCGGAAGAAATGTTTGTTAATGTTGTATTTCTATGAATTTCAACGAAGTCCCGGACCAAACGGTTCCTACTCCTAGCGAAAGTTTAATAGTTAATATTGGTATCACATGAATTCAACCAATGTGGTTTTATAATTTAAGAAATCTGGTGATAAATATAGTTAAAACCGAAAACCGTACGGCGAATAAAATGAGTATTGCAAACAAGAGTTTAGATAAACAGTATATATTAATATAGAAGATATTTCTGTTCACATTTAGATTTGAATTACAAAACAAAAGTAACAGGGAACAGCAGGAAGAGTTTAAAACCTTGAAACAAGTCTTGTGTTCGTGTAAAGTTGGTTTATTTAACTCGTTAAAAAGTAAATTTCATATTATATTTAAAAACAAAAACAAAAAGAAACACCAGATAAGTTCGACATTCCACGAATACATATACAAGCTCCCCTTTAAATCGTATGCTTAACGAAAAAAAGAAAAAGTAACAACTTGGCACAGAAAGAATAGGCATCAACTTTCAACAAGTAAGATTATTTATAAGTTTTAACATAGACGGTTATTTTTGCTGACAATCCTACCAAAATCCTATAATAATAGGTTTTTATTGTTTCCGAAAAACATTTTGGCGATATCAAAACGGTGTAACCGGGGTAAGAATTGGTGTGCTGATTACTTCAGTATCGCAATACGCGGACACAGCACCCTCAAGTCTACATCAGACTTACAAACAGCCCCCGTGTATTAGTTATGATTTTTTACGTATTCATAATCTCACCAGAACTAATAAATACTAAAATTCTTAGAAGTACTATGTTGCCAACAATAGCCATGCATAGTTTAACAAAACGCTATTTAAAGCCCAAATAATAGCCCCAAATGTGTCTTAATGTGAGAGAAAACCGGAGTACCTGGAGAAAACCTGCAAAGTCAGACAGGTGATCCCATACTTTCTCATGCCCGATCTGGGAATTGAACCTCGGCCTCCATGATAAACGTCAAGTGTGCAATCCACTGCGCCAAAACAAACAATATAATTTATACATGTGGAGGAACAATACCGCTTCTAGCACTTACGCATGCTCAACCCGACATTTAGCTCTTAATATGAGGTTCAAGTTTAATCTTGTTTTAAACAATCACAAAAAGACCCAATCACACTGATGACTTCCAATTGTAGTTGTAGATTGATGTAAATAAGTAAGGGGCCGCGTTGGCCGAGTGGTTAGGTGTCCCGACATTCTACCACTAGCCCTCCACCTCTTGGTTGCGAGTTCGAAACCCACGTTGGGCAGTTGCCAGTTACTGACTGTAGGTCGGTGGCTTTTATTCGGTTACTCCGGCTTTCCTCCACCTCCAAATCCTGCCACGTCTTTAAATGACCCTTGCTGTTAAAAGGACGTGAAAAAAAAGCAAAACTAAACTAAACCAAAAAATAAGTTACACGTTTGTAGTGTCATTTGATAAAGATGGTCAAAATAGGAATGACGACGACGACGGTGACGACGACCATGATGATAAAACTCATCTTTAAAATCAAGATGGCAAAAATTTGAAATTATTTTTTTTACGCTAATAATATGGCTTATTAATTTATTTGAATCCACAATTATTAAAAAAATGAATAAAATATTTTCATTAAAAATGCCCCTTTCGACATTTCTAGGGAGAAACTTCGTGAACAGGGACTATGAACGTAAATTAATCAATATTATACCTCGAATGAATATTGATGCCAGCATGAACGTTGACAAAATGCTGTTTAGTAGTTAAATATATATTTTACAAGCATTCATTGTTAAAATGTAACGTCACAGTCGCAATGACGTGACATCACCCTAGCAACTAAGTGACAATCATTGACAACGACTCATTCAGACATTACACTTATTACAGTGTATCAGCAATGACAATACAGTGTATCAGTACTGACAATTCATTGTATCAGTACTGACAATACAGTGTATCAGTACTGACATTACAGTGTATCAGTACTGACAATACAGTGTATCAGTACTGACAATACAGTGTATCAGTACTGACAATACAGTGTATCAGTACCGACAATACAGTGTATCAGTACTGACAATACAGTGTATCAGTACTGATAATACAGTGTATCAGTACTGACAATACAGTGTATAACCACTGATAATACAGTGTATCAGTACTGACAATACAGTGTATCAGTACTGATAATACATTGTATCAGTACTGACAATAAAGTGTATCAGTACTGATAATACAGTGTATCAGTACTGACAATACAGTGTATCAGTCCTGATAATACAGTGTATCAGTACTGACAATACAGTGTATCAGTACCGACAATACAGTGTATCAGTACCGACAATACAGTGTATCAGTACCAACAATACAGTGTATCAGTACCGACAATGCAGTGTATCAACACTTACAATACAGTGTATCAGTACCGACAATAAAGTGTATCAGTACCGACAATACAGTGTATCAGTACCGACAATACAGTGTATCAACACTTACAATACAGTGTATCAGTACCGACAATACAGTGTATCAGTACCGACAATACAGTGTATCAGTAATGACAATACAGTGTATCAGTACCGACAATACAGTGTATCAGTACCGACAATACAGTGTATCAGTACTGACAATACAGTGTATCAGTACTGACAATACAGTGTATCAGTACTGATAATACAGTGTATCAGTACTGACTATACAGTGTATCAGTACGGACAATACAGTGTATCAGTACTGACAATACAGTGTATCAGTACTGACTATACAGTGTATCAGTACTGACAATACAGTGTATCAGTACTGACAATACAGTGTATCAGCACTGACAATACAGTGTATCGGTACCGACAATACAGTGTATCAGTACTGACAATACAGTGTATCAGTACTGACTATACAGTGTATCAGTACTGACATTACAGTGTATCAGTACTGACAATACAGTTTTTCAGTACTGACAATACAGTGTATCAGTACCGACAATACAGTGTATCAGTACTGACAATACAGTGTATCAGTACTGACAATACAGTGTATCAGTACCGACAATACAGTGTATCAGTACCGACAATACAGTGTATCAGTACTGACAATACAGTGTATCAGTAATGACAATACAATGTATCAGTACCGACAATACAGTGTATCAGTACTGACAATACAGTGTATCAGTACTGATAATACAGTGTATAAGTACTGACAATACAGTGTATCAGTATTGACAATACAGTGTATCAGAACTGACAATACAGTGTATCAGTACTGACAATACAGTGTATCAGTACTGACAATACAGTGTATCAGTACTGACAATACAGTGTATCAGTACTGATAATTACAGTGTATCAGTACTGACAATACAGTGTATCAGAACTGACAATACAGTGTATCAGTACTGACAATACAGTGTATCAGTACTGATAATACAGTGTATCAGTACTGACAATACAGTGTATCACCACTGATAATACATTGTATCAGTACTGACAATACAGTGTATCAGTACTGATAATACAGTGTATCAGTACTGACAATACAGTGTATCAGTCCTGATAATACAGTGTATCAGTACTGATAATACATTGTATCAGTACTGACAATACAGTGTATCAGTACTGATAATACAGTGTATCAGTACTGACAATACAGTGTATCACCACTGATTATACAGTGTATCAGTACTGACAATACAGTGTATCAGAACTGTCAATACAGTGTATCGGTACCGACAATACAGTGTATCAGTACTGATAATAGAGTGTATCAGTACTAACAATACAGTGTATCAGTACTGATAATACAGTGTATCAGTACTGATAATACAGTGTATCAGTACTGACAATACAGTGTATCAGTACCGACAATACAGTGTATCAGTACTGACAATACAGTGTATCAGTACCGACAATACAGTGTATCAGTACTGACAATACAGTGTATCAGTACTGACAATACAGTGTATCAGTACCGACAATACAGTGTATCAGTACCGACAATACAGTGTATCAGTACTGATAATACAGTGTATCAGTACTGACAATACAGTGTATAACCACTGATAATACAGTGTATCAGTACTGACAATACAGTGTATCAGTACTGATAATACAGTGTATCAGTACTGACAATACAGTGTATCAGTACTGATAATACATTGTATCAGTACTGACAATACAGTGTATCAGTACTGATAATACAGTGTATCAGTACTGACAATACAGTGTATCAGTCCTGATAATACAGTGTATCAGTACTGACAATACAGTGTATCAGTACCGACAATACAGTGTATCAGTACCGACAATACAGTGTATCAACACTGACAATACAGTGTATCAGTAATTACAATACAGTGTATCAGTACCGACAATACAGTGTATCAGTACTGACAATACAGTGTATCAGTACTGACAATACAGTGTATCAGTACTGACTATACAGTGTTTCAGTACGGACAATACAGTGTATCAGTACTGACAATACAGTGTATCAGTACTGACAATACAGTGTATCAGTACTGACAATACAGTGTATCAGTACTGACAATACGGTGTATCAGTACTGACTATACAGTGTATCAGTACTGACATTACAGTGTATCAGTACTGACAATACAGTTTTTCAGTACCGACAATACAGTGTATCAGTACCGACAATACAGTGTATCAGTACTGACTATACAGTGTATCAGTACTGACAATACAGTGTATCAGTACTGACAATACAGTGTATCAGTACTGACTATACAGTGTATCAGTACTGACATTACAGTGTATCAGTACTGACAATACAGTTTTTCAGTACTGACAATACAGTGTATCAGTACCGACAATACAGTGTATCAGTACTGACAATACAGTGTATCAGTACTGACAATACAGTGTATCAGTACCGACAATACAGTGTATCAGTACGGACAATACAGTGTATCAGTACTGACAATACAGTGTATCAGTAATGACAATACAATGTATCAGTACCGACAATACAGTGTATCAGTACTGACAATACAGTGTATCAGTACTGATAATACAGTGTATCAGTACTGATAATACATTGTATCAGTACTGACAATACAGTGTATCAGTACTGATAATACAGTGTATCAGTACTGACAATACAGTGTATCAGTACTGACAATACAGTGTATCAGTACTGACAATACAGTGTATCAGTACTGACAATACGGTGTATCAGTACTGACTATACAGTGTATCAGTACTGACATTACAGTGTATCAGTACTGACAATACAGTTTTTCAGTACCGACAATACAGTGTATCAGTACCGACAATACAGTGTATCAGTACTGACTATACAGTGTATCAGTACTGACAATACAGTGTATCAGTACTGACAATACAGTGTATCAGTACTGACTATACAGTGTATCAGTACTGACATTACAGTGTATCAGTACTGACAATACAGTTTTTCAGTACTGACAATACAGTGTATCAGTACCGACAATACAGTGTATCAGTACTGACAATACAGTGTATCAGTACTGACAATACAGTGTATCAGTACCGACAATACAGTGTATCAGTACGGACAATACAGTGTATCAGTACTGACAATACAGTGTATCAGTAATGACAATACAATGTATCAGTACCGACAATACAGTGTATCAGTACTGACAATACAGTGTATCAGTACTGATAATACAGTGTATAAGTACTGACAATACAGTGTATCAGTATTGACAATACAGTGTATCAGAACTGACAATACAGTGTATCAGTACTGACAATACAGTGTATCAGTACTGACAATACAGTGTATCAGTACTGACAATACAGTGTATCAGTACTGATAATTACAGTGTATCAGTACTGACAATACAGTGTATCAGAACTGACAATACAGTGTATCAGTACTGACAATACAGTGTATCAGTCCTGATAATACAGTGTATCAGTACTGACAATACAGTGTATCAGTACCGACAATACAGTGTATCAGTACCGACAATACAGTGTATCAACACTGACAATACAGTGTATCAGTACCGACAATACAGTGTATCAGTACCGACAATACAGTGTATCAGTAATTACAATACAGTGTATCAGTACCGACAATACAGTGTATCAGTACTGACAATACAGTGTATCAGTACCGACAATACAGTGTATCAGTACCGATAATACAGTGTATCAGTACTGATAATACAGTGTATCAGTACTGACAATACAGTATATCAGTACTGACAATACAGTGTATCAGTACTGAAAATACAGTGTATCAGTACTGACAATACAGTATATCAGTACTGACAATACAGTGTATCAGTACCGACAATACAGTGTATCAGTACTGACAATACAGTGTATCAGTACTGACAATACAGTCTATAACCACTGATAATACAGTGTATCAGTACTGACAATACAGTGTATCAGTACTGATAATACAGTGTATCAGTACTGACAATACAGTGTATCAGTACTGATAATACAGTGTATCAGTACTGACAATACAGTGTATCAGTCCTGATAATACAGTGTATCAGTACTGACAATACAGTGTATCAGTACCGACAATACAGTGTATCAGTACCGACAATACAGTGTATCAACACTGACAATACAGTGTATCAGTACCGACAATACAGTGTATCAGTACCGACAATACAGTGTATCAACACTGACAATACAATGTATCAGTACCGACAATACAGTGTATCAGTACCGACAATACAGTGTATTAGTAATGACAATACAGTGTATCAGTACTGACAATACAGTGTATCAGTACCGACAATACAGTGTATCTGTACTTACAATACAGTGTATCAGTACTGACAATACAGTGTATCAGTACTGACTATACAGTGTTTCAGTACTGATAATACAGTGTATCAGTACTGACAATACAGTGTATCAGTACTGACAATACAGTGTATCAGTACCGACAATACAGTGTATCAGTACTGACAATACAGTGTATCAGTAATGACAATACAATGTATCAGTACCGACAATACAGTTTATCAGTACTGACAATACAGTGTATCAGTACTGATAATACAGTGTATAAGTACTGACAATACAGTGTATCAGTATTGACAATACAGTGTATCAGAACTGACAATACAGTGTATCAGTACTGACAATACAGTGTATCAGTACTGACAATACAGTGTATCAGTACTGATAATACAGTGTATCAGTACCGACAATACAGTGTATCAGTACCGACAATACAGTGTATCAGTAATGACAATACAGTGTATCAGTACTGACAATACAGTGTATCAGTACCGACAATACAGTGTATCTGTACTTACAATACAGTGTATCAGTACTGACAATACAGTGTATCAGTACCGACAATACAGTGTATCAACACTGACAATACAGTGTATCAGTACTGACAATACAGTGTATCAGTACCGACAATACAGTGTATCAGTAATTACAATACAGTGTATCAGTACCGACAATACAGTGTATCAGTACCGACAATACAGTGTATCAGTACTGACAATACAGTGTATCAGTCCTGATAATACAGTGTATCAGTACTGACAATACAGTGTATCAGTACCGACAATACAGTGTATCAGTACCGACAATACAGTGTATCAACACTGACAATACAATGTATCAGTACCGACAATACAGTGTATCAGTACCGACAATACAGTGTATCAGTAATGACAATACAGTATATCAGTACTGACAATACAGTGTATCAGTACCGACAATACAGTGTATCTGTACTTACAATACAGTGTATCAGTACTGACAATACAGTGTATCAGTACTGACTATACAGTGTTTCAGTACTGATAATACAGTGTATCAGTACTGACAATACAGTGTATCAGTACTGACAATACAGTGTATCAGTACCGACAATACAGTGTATCAGCACTGACAATACAGTGTATCAGTAATGACAATACAATGTATCAGTACCGACAATACAGTTTATCAGTACTGACAATACAGTGTATCAGTACTGATAATACAGTGTATAAGTACTGACAATACAGTGTATCAGTATTGACAATACAGTGTATCAGAACTGACAATACAGTGTATCAGTACTGACAATACAGTGTATCAGTACTGACTATACAGTGTATCAGTACTGATAATACAGTGTATCAGTACTGACAATACTGTGTATCAGAACTGACTATACAGTGTATCAGTACTGACAATACAGTGTATCAGTACTGACAATACAGTGTATCAGTACTGATAATACAGTGTATCAGTACTGACAATACAGTGTATCAGAACTGACAATACAGTGTATCAGTACTGACAATACAGTGTATCAGAACTGACAATACAGTGTATCGGTACCGACAATACAGTGTATCAGTACTGATAATACAGTGTATCAGTACTAACAATACAGTGTATCAGTACTGATAATACAGTGTATCAGTACTGATAATACAGTGTATCAGTACTGACAATACAGTGTATCAGTACCGATAATACAGTGTATCAGTACTGATAATACAGTGTATCAGTACTGACAATACAGTATATCAGTACTGACAATACAGTGTATCAGTACTGAAAATACAGTGTATCAGTACTGACAATACAGTATATCAGTACTGACAATACAGTGTATCAGTACCGACAATACAGTGTATCAGTACTGACAATACAGTGTATCAGTACTGACAATACAGTCTATAACCACTGATAATACAGTGTATCAGTACTGACAATACAGTGTATCAGTACTGATAATACAGTGTATCAGTACTGACAATACAGTGTATCAGTACTGATAATACAGTGTATCAGTACTGACAATACAGTGTATCAGTCCTGATAATACAGTGTATCAGTACTGACAATACAGTGTATCAGTACCGACAATACAGTGTATCAGTACCGACAATACAGTGTATCAACACTGACAATACAGTGTATCAGTACCGACAATACAGTGTATCAGTACCGACAATACAGTGTATCAACACTGACAATACAATGTATCAGTACCGACAATACAGTGTATCAGTACCGACAATACAGTGTATTAGTAATGACAATACAGTGTATCAGTACTGACAATACAGTGTATCAGTACCGACAATACAGTGTATCTGTACTTACAATACAGTGTATCAGTACTGACAATACAGTGTATCAGTACTGACTATACAGTGTTTCAGTACTGATAATACAGTGTATCAGTACTGACAATACAGTGTATCAGTACTGACAATACAGTGTATCAGTACCGACAATACAGTGTATCAGTACTGACAATACAGTGTATCAGTAATGACAATACAATGTATCAGTACCGACAATACAGTTTATCAGTACTGACAATACAGTGTATCAGTACTGATAATACAGTGTATAAGTACTGACAATACAGTGTATCAGTATTGACAATACAGTGTATCAGAACTGACAATACAGTGTATCAGTACTGACAATACAGTGTATCAGTACTGACAATACAGTGTATCAGTACTGATAATACAGTGTATCAGTACTGACAATACAGTGTATCAGTACCGACAATACAGTGTATCAGCACTGACAATACAGTGTATCAGTAATGACAATACAATGTATCAGTACCGACAATACAGTTTATCAGTACTGACAATACAGTGTATCAGTACTGATAATACAGTGTATAAGTACTGACAATACAGTGTATCAGTATTGACAATACAGTGTATCAGAACTGACAATACAGTGTATCAGTACTGACAATACAGTGTATCAGTACTGACAATACAGTGTATCAGTAGTGATAATACAGTGTATCAGTACTGACAATACAGTGTATCAGAACTGACAATACAGTGTATCAGTACTGACAATACAGTGTATCAGTACTGATAATACAGTGTATCAGTACTGACAATACAGTGTATCAGAACTGACAATACAGTGTATCAGTACTGACAATACAGTGTATCAGAACTGACAATACAGTGTATCGGTACCGACAATACAGTGTATCAGTACTGATAATACAGTGTATCAGTACTAACAATACAGTGTATCAGTACTGATAATACAGTGTATCAGTACTGATAATACAGTGTATCAGTACTGACAATACAGTGTATCAGTACCGATAATACAGTGTATCAGTACTGATAATACAGTGTATCAGTACTGACAATACAGTATATCAGTACTGACAATACAGTGTATCAGTACTGACAATACAGTGTATCAGTACTGACAATACAGTATATCAGTACTGACAATACAGTGTATCAGTACCGACAATACAGTGTATCAGTACTGACAATACAGTGTATCAGTACTGACAATACAGTCTATAACCACTGATAATACAGTGTATCAGTACTGACAATACAGTGTATCAGTACTGATAATACAGTGTATCAGTACTGACAATACAGTGTATCAGTACTGATAATACAGTGTATCAGTACTGACAATACAGTGTATCAGTCCTGATAATACAGTGTATCAGTACTGACAATACAGTGTACAATTGTATCAGTACCGACAATACAGTGTATCAGTACCGACAATACAGTGTATCAACACTGACAATACAGTGTATCAGTACCGACAATACAGTGTATCAGTACCGACAATACAGTGTATCAACACTGACAATACAATGTATCAGTACCGACAATACAGTGTATCAGTACCGACAATACAGTGTATCAGTAATGACAATACAGTGTATCAGTACTGACAATACAGTGTATCAGTACCGACAATACAGTGTATCTGTACTTACAATACAGTGTATCAGTACTGACAATACAGTGTATCAGTACTGACTATACAGTGTTTCAGTACTGATAATACAGTGTATCAGTACTGACAATACAGTGTATCAGTACTGACAATACAGTGTATCAGTACCGACAATACAGTGTATCAGTACTGACAATACAGTGTCTCAGTAATGACAATACAATGTATCAGTACCGACAATACAGTTTATCAGTACTGACAATACAGTGTATCAGTACTGATAATACAGTGTATAAGTACTGACAATACAGTGTATCAGTATTGACAATACAGTGTATCAGAACTGACAATACAGTGTATCAGTACTGACAATACAGTGTATCAGTACTGACAATACAGTGTATCAGTACTGACAATACAGTGTATCAGTACTGATAATACAGTGTATCAGTACTGACATTACAGTGTATCGGTACTGATAATACAGTGTATCAGTACTGACAATACAGTGTATCAGTCCTGATAATACAGTGTATCAGTACTGACAATACAGTGTATCAGTACCGACAATACAGTGTATCAGTACCGACAATACAGTGTATCAACACTGACAATACAATGTATCAGTACCGACAATACAGTGTATCAGTACCGACAATACAGTGTATCAGTAATGACAATACAGTATATCAGTACTGACAATACAGTGTATCAGTACCGACAATACAGTGTATCTGTACTTACAATACAGTGTATCAGTACTGACAATACAGTGTATCAGTACTGACTATACAGTGTTTCAGTACTGATAATACAGTGTATCAGTAATGACAATACAGTGTATCAGTACTGACAATACAGTGTATCAGTACCGACAATACAGTGTATCAGCACTGACAATACAGTGTATCAGTAATGACAATACAATGTATCAGTACCGACAATACAGTTTATCAGTACTGACAATACAGTGTATCAGTACTGATAATACAGTGTATAAGTACTGACAATACAGTGTATCAGTATTGACAATACAGTGTATCAGAACTGACAATACAGTGTATCAGTACTGACAATACAGTGTATCAGTACTGACAATACAGTGTATCAGTACTGATAATACAGTGTATCAGTACTGACAATACAGTCTATAACCACTGATAATACAGTGTATCAGTACTGACAATACAGTGTATCAGTACTGATAATACAGTGTATCAGTACTGACAATACAGTGTATCAGTACTGACAATACAGTGTATCAGTACTGACAATACAGTGTATCAGTCCTGATAATACAGTGTATCAGTACTGACAATACAGTGTATCAGTACCGACAATACAGTGTATCAGTACCGACAATACAGTGTATCAACACTGACAATACAGTGTATCAGTACCGACAATACAGTGTATCAGTACCGACAATACAGTGTATCAGTAATGACAATACAGTGTATCAGTACTGACAATACAGTGTATCAGTACCGACAATACAGTGTGTCAGTACTTACAATACAGTGTATCAGTACTGACAATACAGTGTATCAGTCCTGACTATACAGTGTTTCAGTACTGACAATACAGTGTATCAGTACTGACAATACAGTGTATCAGTACTGACTATACAGTGTATCAGTACTGACAATACAGTGTATCAGTACTGACAATACAGTGTATCAGTACTGACTATACAGTGTATCAGTACTGACAATACAGTGTATCAGTACTGACAATACAGTTTTTCAGTACTGACAATACAGTGTATCAGTACCGACAATACAGTGTATCAGTACTGACAATACAGTGTATCAGTACCGACAATACAGTGTATCAGTACTGACAATACAGTGTATCAGTAATGACAATACAATGTATCAGTACCGACAATACAGTGTATCAGTACTGACAATACAGTGTATCAGTACTGACAATACAGTGTATAAGTACTGACAATACAGTGTATCAGTATTGACAATACAGTGTATCAGAACTGACAATACAGTGTATCAGTACTGACAATACAGTGTATCAGTACTGACAATACAGTGTATCAGTACTGACAATACAGTGTATCAGTACTGATAATACAGTGTATCAGTACTGACAATACAGTGTATCAGAACTGACAATACAGTGTATCAGTACTGACAATACAGTGTATCAATACTGATAATACAGTGTATCAGTACTGACAATACAGTGTATCGGTACTGATAATACAGTGTATCAGTACTGACAATACAGTGTATCAGAACTGACAATGCAGTGTATCGGTACCGACAATACAGTGTATCAGTACTGATAATACAGTGTATCAGTACTAACAATACAGTGTATCAGTACTGATAATACAGTGTATCAGTACTGATAATACAGTGTATCAGTACTGACAATACAGTGTATCAGTACCGACAATACAGTGTATCAGTACTGATAATACAGTGTATCAGTACTGACAATACAGTGTATCAGTACCGACAATACAGTGTATCAGTACCGACAATACAGTGTATCAACACAGACAATACAGTGTATCAGTACTGACAATACAGTGTATCAGTACTGACAATACAGTGTATCAGTACTGACAATACAGTGTATAAGTACTGACAATACAGTGTATCAGTACTGACAATACAGTGTATCAGTACTGACAATACAGTGTATCAGTACTGACAATACAGTGTATCAGTCCTGACAATACAGTGTATCAGTACTGACAATACAGTGTATCAGTACTGACAATACAGTGTATCAGTACTGACAATACAGTGTATCAGTACTGACAATACAATGTATCAGTACAGACAATGCAGTGTATCAGTACTGACAATACAGTGTTTCAGCACCAACAATACAGTGTATCAGTGCTGACAATACAATGTTGGCAGTACTGACAATACAGTGTATCAGTACTGACAATACAGTGTATCAGTACTGACAATACAGTGTATCAGTACTGACAATACAGTGTATCAGTACTGACAATACAGTGTATCAGTACTGACAATACAGTGTATCAGTACTGACAATACAGTGTATCAGTGCTGACAATACAATGTTGGCAGTACTGACAATACAGTGTATCAGTACTGACAATACAGTGTATCAGTACTGACAATACAGTGTATCAGTACTGACAATACAGTGTATCAGTACTGACAATACAGTGTATCAGTACTGACAATACAGTGTATCAGTACTGACAATACAGTGTATCAGTACTGACAATACAGTGTATCAGTACTGACAATACAGTGTATCAGTACTGACAATACATTGTATCAGTACTGACAATACAGTGTATAAGTACTGACAATACAGTGTATCAGAACTGACAAGGGTTCAAGAAAAGTTAGCGTCTCCCGCTTTGTCGGCGTCACCTGCCAAGTAAAAGTAATCAATGCAGATTGATTCAAAAGATTGCAATTTTAGAAGTCTGCCTATAATGATTTATAATGTATACGTTACACAGACACTCTTGTCTTGAAATATTAGCGCGCAATGTAGTTCACGTCAGATTTGCAACACGAGACAGGAAAGAATGCGATCATTTATACCGTTTTTTGCTTCTCTTTACCGGAAGTTTTCCCATTTCCGGACCTGCTCAGGCCACTTTGGTTCTAAATGTTGTTGTCGAGTCCGTATGATTGACGTCACTCGGGCTGGATTCTAGGAAACGAAGTAATTATCAACCAGACACGATTTACGCACTTCAAATTACAGGTTGAACTGACAGGTTCCCTGGGTTGACTGGCCTGCTAGAAGTGGTGGCTAGGGTCCAGCCTATTTGATCATTATATTGCTATGTTTGGCATTAATTCATGTTTTCATGGCATGGAGCTTTTTTCGTTCACGTCTAAAGGATTTAATGAGCAAGATTTTACCCTTTTTATTTATTTTTTATTTCAAGATCAATATTCTTTACAAAGTGATTGCCAGTTAAAACAAAATCTCTAAAAAAAATCAACAGCTTGCCTTGGCGGGAACATGAATTGCTGAATGCCTCAGAAGTGAAATAATCTAGGGTCAGAAGCTATCCACCAATTGGCCGCGAATTCCATCTTCAGGTACTCCGGGTTTCCCGTAATCAAAATCGAGAACCTCCTTAAAAGATACACACCAAAACCAGCTTAATAATGACGTGAGAGACAATTAACAATTGCTGAAGATTTTTGACTTTCTGCAACAAATTTATTTGGTTTGATTAAATTATGTTTTACGTCCTATTAACATCCAATTCCATTTCCAGACGGCCTTCAGGTATATATGATATGAACATTAAAAAAATACCAAAGCGTCAATAAAACCATAATCCGAAATCAAAATCGATTAAACTATGGGCAAAATATGAAGACAGGAAAGATCTACACGGATGTTTTAAAAGTATAAGAAAATAAGACCAGGTGTTCAGGAGGAGTAAGCGTCTTCCGATTCATCGACGACACCCACTATGTAAATCTTGGTCACATCCAAGTGAGAACCGAGTCATCATTTGCAATCACAACAAGTAAGACATTAATGAGCATATTCAAAATCGTCCATTTTCATATCGCACAAAGAAACAAAATATTTCTCAATGCGACAAAAATGACAACCATACAACTTGCTCATAGTTCTGGTTAACTTGCATCTCTCAAATCCCTGTGTAGTAAGTCTGTCGACAGTCGACATCTATCACGACAATCTCTATATTTAGAGCAACCCCAAGGGATGATTCCATCAAGAAATGGAAAGTTCACGACCGGAAAATTAAAATCGTCACATTTAACGTATATCTTAATTGGAAACTGCCCATGTTGGGGATTGTTCAAGAAGAGGTCGAGGTAGACAGCTGATGTAGAAGAGTATGTTGCATCACTAATGTCAAGTTCAGAAGGGTTTATACGAACGACGTGGTAAGCAAACTTCTTGTTGATTATAGACGACACATCGTCGATATAACTGAACGTAAATTAAAAGGTTTGGCAAGGTTTTCGTTACCTATTCTGACTTGCTCTTCCGCCAATTCAGCCTCGTGTGAAAACAAAAACAAGTCAGCTAAGAGTGGAACACAGTTTGTTCCCATGGGAATGCCAATAGTCTGCTGGAAAATCTTTCTTCCAAACTCAACAAAAACATTATCAATAAGGAATTAAATCATTCGTACTGTGTCTTATTCGGTATATTTTATCATATTTACAGTCTACACTGACATTTACTCGATAACCATTGCTCAACAGAGTATCATTATCACCGCATAACTGTAGTCAAACATGTGACAAATAATACACGGGTAAATATTCGCCGGTTATTGAATTTACCCGTTTTCCATGGTAGTTATCCCCCGATAACCTAAACAAAATAGAAAGTTAATCCTTAATTAGATATTGTTGAGTTTTCCATATATTTTCAAAAATAACTCACAACCGTATATTTGAATTGTCGTCCGCCTTTTAGGAAAAGAAAGCTTTCAGATTTGTATGAGGTATGGTAGTGTATAGGTTTGAAAATCAATTGTTTTGACCGAAAAATCATCATTTTTAGGAGGGGACGCTCAAGACTGATCCAATGATATTTGGAGGTTTTTTTCAAAACCACATCCCGTTAATTCCACTTCTGAAGTTTGCAGTTTTGTCACAAAAAGACTGAAGCCCTGATTTAATGGTACTAAGAATGGTAGTTATAAATTTTGATAATGGCTTGGTTGAGAGCATTTAGCAGAGCCAGCGATAGATGTTGCTTATAAGGAGCATAGTGTAGTTTTGATATATAGTAATGACGAGGTTGGTCAGCGTTTTGCTCATTCATCTTTCGAAAAACCGGTCGTTGTATATGAAGGGTTACTTTGGTTATCAAGCATGGTACTTATTTTTTGCAAGTAATAAAGGTAATATTATGGCATTTGCAAACAATTCTCCTGTCATTGGATGCTTTCTATGCAGACACTACCATATATTTATCATCGAGATCGTTGAGGGTTGTTCGAACGTTGTTCGGGGTCAAGAAATATCGACTTGTGTTTATTTGCATTTTTTAACACAAACTGGTTATTTTATTTCTGCAAAGAAGACCTGATAGACTTCACCCACTCTGAAAGTGAATCCAATTCAGTGTGTTCACGTTTAGCCCATACTCTTCCACTGACTCCAAAACAATCTGGAAATTCACATTTTAGTTGATGAATGCAGTCTCTCGACACTTAGGACCTTTCATAAAAAGCTTACGTAGCTTTATGTTGGAGACAATATTCTGATTACCAGTAATTACCTGGTATTTGTCCAGTTGGACCATAGCAATATGGACATGAAGAAGATGAACATGCTGAAGAAGGAGTCATTCTAAGGTCAACTATATTCAAATGTTGCAATGTTGGCTCATAATTGAAAAGCGTTGGTGCAATAGGTATAGAATAACTGTAGGAAATAAGCAGTGTATGTGATGTGTGTGTGTATATTTGGCAGGCCGCGGTTTCTTCGTGTAAGTTTACTTGCGACAGTCTGGAACTTTCACAGCAGAACACCCAACCCGGTCATATTATACTGACAACAGTTTAACCAATCGTTCCACTCCCATAATGCTGAGCGTCAAGTAGAGAGTAGTAATGTCCCAGACAGGGGACCGAACCCAAAGCCTTCCTCACAGAGGTGATTGCTCAACTAAGGCAAAATGTGAGGTAGTGTCAAGGAAGATACGGTAACGAAAACAGCTGTTTTTGAAGGAAGAGAAAGGATACGATCCCAAATAGTCGCCTCTTACGAATCACGTAGTGGGGGCAGCAGGTTGTGCCATTTTTTTCGTTCTTCTTCATCTTCTCCTTGCTACTCGAGAGCCATCATTCAAGATGGTAACTCCAAGGCGTTAGTGAAAACTTTTTTTTGTTAAAAAATTAAAAGATGATACTTAAATTTTGAAAAGGGTACGGCACTGTGAAAACAGATCTGAAAGTGTCAAAAGTATCAGCAGAAACGAAAGACTGGGGAAGTGAGATCCACTGTGTGCTGTTTTGGGATATGAGGAGTGTTCATAGTAGTCTCTAGAGGTCTGTATGCGTCTGAATGCTGATGGATTATGATGGGTTGAACGAGTGCGTGGATCGACAGATAAAAATAATTCTAGATAGAGTGCGACAAGGCCATGAACAAAGACATGAAGAAAAAAACGTAGTTCCCGGAGAAAAACAACGATCACCGGCAATTACCTGGCGAGTTCCTAAGTCGCAGGGCTAGTGGTAGCAGAATGTCAGACACCTTAACCACATGGCCACCGTGGTCTATTTATATAGCTATTCACGTACCACTGGAGCACTAACTGAAGGCAACGTAAGCAGTCGCGAGATATTTACTGCAAGTCAAAAGATTTTTCTCCGGGTACTCGAGCGTTCCACCACTATATTGTTTTTCTAAAATGACCATAGTTTTTAATATGACGTAAGGCACAACCAAACCAGGGTAACGTATCACACACACACACACACACACAGGAAAGATAAGATGTGTGAGACTGCCTGTAGCGGTTCATTTCGAAGATTTCTTTCCGAAACTTTAATTTCCCAGGAGGAGAAGCAGATTTTCTAGCTAATGGAATTTGGTAATTAAAAATCAAGATCGTTCTCGAAACTAGGGTCTTTTAAGAAGATACGGTGTAGAATGTAAGATTAAAATCGATACCTGTAAATTTGCATAATACTTGAGTTCCTGAGCAAGAATGTTACTTGTTACATAATGTACACTGACAAAATTGTAGAAGAAATATTTTTACCGCATACAATTATAAGAAGGTACATATTTCTATAAACCTGTCTACGATTGGGAGGTCTAAAGTGATGCTATCGGGACAGGAGGTTAGTTTTGGTTTCATAGAAGATATCTGCCGCACAGAGAACAACAACGACCGTTAACAGAAATTTCAGAAAAAAAATAATCTAAAACAAAAAATGAGTACCGACGACTTTAGCCAAGCTTATATATGTACCTTGTGGTAATTTGATGATTTAACTTCTATTTGACCTATCTTTACATCAAGGGCGTCTCTTCGATGAAAAAATAGTTCTTCTGGGACATTCGGATAACCTCGGCTTATTCTGATGCCCTAATGTAGATACGGAATATGCCCAGATGTTACGAGCGTACATTTCATTTCAGAATGTGTTATTGTACTGATCTTATGTACAATCGGAATTGGGCAATAGGCATAGCCTATATTAGCCCTCTCCTTGCAAAGATTACAGTGTATACACATCATAAATTACTATAACATATTCTTCTTAGAATATTGAAAATAAGAGAGACTTTTGTAGTTTCGACTATGCTTGACAATGCGTACTGTAAACTAACTTATATAGGCACACTCAAATAATAGCGTATAACACAGTATATCAATTGTTTTAATAGTTACTCTTATAGAAAATATTATTTGATAGTACTATTAAAGAACCTAATAAAAACGTCCAGTGTCTCTAATCAATCTCTGAATCATTTCCATATTATATTTATCCAAATCTAAATCTTGTGTTTGAGAACCATAAATAAAAGTTTCAATATTTAGGGTAATAGTATCACTCGCCACTAACAGATAATTAAGAAATATTTGTCTTTCGTTAGTATAGAGAGGACAATGCAGAAAAAAGTTATCTCTATCTTCAGAAGGGGGAACAACATATGCAGGAGGGACTATCATTTAAATATTAATAAATAGATCTGAATTTAGATAACTTGTAAAATCTTTTAATTGGCATAATAAAATGTTAAATCTTCTAACACCCTGGTATTCAAAAATATAACTTCATAATGGATGAACGTCGTATCAGATGAACGTAAACATGGTTTTCAGGGCCCTAAGGGACGTCGTAGTGGGAAACAGACAGGCTGGGTTGTTCCATTCTGACATAAGTTTTGGGAAAAAACTAGACTTATAAAGGTGTGTTCATGATAAGGGAACATCAAATAATCTATTATATCGAAAGATATAGTTTTCAATGTTATTAAAATAAGGCATAATTAAATCAGAGACATGAGATGGGCAAGTGTTGTTAAAACATTTAACAAATGAAATATTTTGATGTAAATGTCTTCTTTTGTTAAGTGTATCAAATCCAGTCTCTTTATATAATACTGAATGACTCGTTTCCCGCCTTAAACCGGTAACAATACTGGCTGCTTCAAGTTTGATAGACTCTAAGACGTTGCACTCTCTCAGAACAGTTGGCCCATACAATATCCGCATATTCTAAGATCGGACGAATAAATGAAATGTATATAGTCTCAAGAGATTTTCGATCAATCTTAAATTTTAACATTCTAAGTATATTAAGTCTATTATACGCTTTATCATAAATATATTTTATATGAGTAGACCAGTTGGCATTGCTATTGAAGAAAAGACCAAGATGTTGATGCTGATCAACATTATCTATAGCTTTATTATTGTAAAATTAGGATGGAACGTCTTAGAGTCGACCTGCCTTGAGAAAAGAAATACATCTGGGCAGGTATTTATATCACAATTCTCATGCTCAAGCAAAAATGTCTTGTCCTGATATGATTCTTGTTTAAACCTACTTTACCCCTTCCCCCTAATATTTAATATTTAGATAAATAACACAGAATCACCTATGACGAAGGAAGACATTTCGACTCGTGCCCTGACCAGGCCTCGAACTCACAATCTTCGGCACCAAATCGTCTAGTTAGAAATACCCACGGTCGCCATCACTCCGCCAACTCGACATCCCTCCAAAAGATGTTTCGATGTTACAGTATGTACGGTCCAGTATTCTGACATGATTGTATTATTACGGATGATATGAATACCTAGATCGTAATGCATATCTATACATAGATACGAATTCTACAAATACACGGCACAATTATAACAGGAAATCTCACTCTCCTTTTATATATAAAGATATTTTTCTTTCACAATTATTTAAACAGGAGGAAAGGTATATATTGGTTTGATGGAAATCCAAAATGAAAGCTTTCAGATTATACACAACGATGCCGTAGTTTTTTAATATTTGTAATCAATAAATCTCCTTTTGACATTTGCACTAATTAAGGTAGTAAAGGTTAAACACAGTTGGATTCAGGCCGCTCACCGTATGTATTGTTTAGTATGTATAGCATTCTCTACAAGAAAACATCTTATCAGACGCAAACAAAAACAAACTCGCTCAGTGTTTCAACACCGAGATTAAACAACTTGACAATTGTCCATGTGTATAAAAGAGTTTTTATTCTGTGGTCTTCACCAGTAAGTAAATATTTTGAATCTGTGTTCTAACAAAACAACGTTTAACTGCCATTTCTTATTATCATTTTTTTTTCATTCGTTTTTGTTTTTGTTTTTAGATTTTATTTTTATTTTTACGTTAAAGCTGACGTATCTTTTGATTATTGAATTGTAGTGTGGTAGAACCATTTCTCTTTGTAGTCGTGAACGGTCGGCATCTTAATTAAATCAGACAGTTCCCCTCCGTCTCTATTCATGCCCACACTATCCCTTTGCTTCTTGCTGTGATGACAGCTTGTTAAAGCAAATAAACCGATACAAATTAACAACGAAAAGAGCAAGCACCAAACTATAGATACAATATATATTTAGATCTTTGTTTAGTAAACGTACGACCTCGCGTTACATAATATTCAAAAAGAATTCAAAATACAATTTATTTAAATAAATATGTAAATAGACACATAAACAATGATAAATGAATATCTACCACTGTCGAATAATTCAAGATAAAGGTAATGTTTTGGTATAATGATATACGATATGGACATGGATGTGGGGCATAATTTGTCTGCATCCAATTATACACTTACATTATTTAACCTGAATATAAAGTGTTTCTGATTTGTAGCCACTTCTCATATAAAATATAAAATGTAGATTATATTTCATTCAACTGTTTAATACGGTCGATACAGTTTAATATAGATGCAGTTTAAGAAACAAAAAGAAAAAATTAAAAAAGTATATAACATTAGTTTTGAGGTTGGGAAATGTAGATAAAATATATTGATTCAAGATATAGCATATATATTTTGGAATATTGACAAACATGAACACAAGGTACTCACCTTGATTAGTTTAAATGGTTACAAAGCAAACAGAATTCTACTTCAACAGTATTTTTGTATCAGAATCCGTGCACACACATTGGCAATTCGTGCACACAGATTACTGAAACGCGCACATAGATTGGCCATTCGTGCGCACAGATTACTAAAACGTGCACATAGATTGGCAATTCGTGCGCACAGATTGGCATTTGTGCGCACAGATAACTAAATCGTGCACACAAATTGGCAATTCGTGCGCATAGATTTCTAAAACGTGCACATAGATTGGCCATTCGTGAGCACAGATTACTTAAACGTGCACATAGATTGGCAATTCGTGCGCACATATTACTAAAACGTGCTCATATATTGGCAATTCGTGCGCACAGATTACTAAAACGTACACATAAATTGGCAATTCGTGCGCACAATTTACTAAAACGTGCACATAGATTATTGAAACGTACGCACAGACTACTAAAACGTGCTTACCGATTGGCAATTAGTGCGCAAAGAGTACTAAAACGTGCGCCAAATTGATCAATCGTGCGTACAGATTACTAAAACGTGAACACAGTTTGGCAACTTGTGCGCACAGATTGATAAATGTATTAGCATGTACCTTCGGGGGCTCCGTAGAAACTGCATAAAATGCACTAGATCAAATCTCTCATGGTTTTAAGTGATCTTTTTTATCGACAATCCATGCCCCAATAGCTTATTTTGGTCGCCATTTTCGAAGAATTGACTTTTATAGAAAGATCTGTTTAAGAATCTTGTTGATGAAATATCAAGATTGTTTACACAGACTGTCATGCAAAGATAATATAGTGTACGTGGACATTTTTGCGGTAAGGAAGTTAGAATTCAAGAAGATTATAAAAGCGAGAAAATACGCAAAGAGGTATGGCAGAAATCTGTCCATATTTCCCTGCGTTGGTATTATTAGAACCGGAAACAAATATTAGTGAGTAAATCATTTTCTTTTTTCATAAATGCGTAGTCGATATATCAAACCATTTGAATATGATTTTATGAACTTCTGAGAAATTCGGTAGTGCTAATAACATACTTCAAACATAGCCAAATGCCCTATATCTATGAAAGTGATGGAGTTCCAAAGACTTTAAAAAATACAGATTTCGGGAAATAGGCTTAGCAACGTCATACATCTTTGAAATACACTGTATACAATGTATAAGTACATTGAACATGTAGATATATATGATATTATATGTAAACGTCAAAAATGAAACGGACACATTCTTTAAGTACTTTCACTCCATCCTAATATCACACACATATATGTTTATATCATATCCAATCAAATTATAAAATTATATACGTAATTTGGCTATATTTAAATTATATCGAATTGTCTATCTATGTGTATGTTTTAGTTATCTGTGCGCACGAATTGCCATTCTATGTGCACGTTTTAGTAATCTGTGCGCACGGATTGCCAATCTATGTGCACGTTTTAGTTCCAAAACGTTTTCCTCCAAAACCTTGCATGTCCTTAATTGGTGTCGCGGTGATCGAGTGGATAATGTGTCCCGACATGCTACCATGCCACTAGCCCTTCACCTTTGTTTTGCGAGTTCGAAATCCACCTGGGACAGTTTCCAGGTACTGACCGTAGGTCGGTGGTTTCTTTCCGGGTATTCCGGATTTCCCCCAGCTCTAAAACCTGGTACGTCCCTAAATGACCCTGGCTAATAATAGAACCCTAAACAAAATAAACCAAACCCCTGATCGTTTCCAAAACACAATCAGTTTAAAGAGTAACAACACAAAATAATAAACACGAAAGGTTCCGTTTTCATTTGGAACACCCCTAGGTTACACATTAAAGCCGCTGTGATTATTATATTACTAGTGTGATACACCACGTATGAAATATAAAAACTTGAACTTCTAACCATCCCCTCGCAGTTCTCGTGGCCTTAGACAGACCACTGAATGTGTTTACGACGCAAGAAGGGTAAGGACTGACAAACAGTATTAATGATATGAAGAGTGACAAAACGCTAGAGAGTTGTGTCGAAGAATAAGAGTCAGGAATGCCGCAACAAACGAAACGAAAGCCCTAATATGTACTTAATACAACCACACGAGGGAATTCGACTGGTCTTCGCTGTAATCGACTATTTGACAGTGGCACATTACAACACGCACGGAAAACAGTGTGGTCGATTCGGAAGAAATATTTGGCATTGAGCTATTCTGTAACATGCTAAATCCAATTTGTTGACGGCACACCATTATTTCTATAGAAAATATGAACTGAAAAGAGAGGTTTTTGTTATACTTTCTTGAAATATTCTTTATTACAAAATGTAAGAACCCAACTTCCATAAGAGCACAATTTATGAAGTTTCCTAAACTGGTTTCTGAATACAGGCTTGATTGAATACAAGCGAATTATGTTTAAAGGGAAAACGGTCTTATAAGGCCCTATTTTGCCACGGTGTATTCCGATTTTTACCATTTTAATTTGTGCAAGATTCGCCTATTGTATTACTTGCAGAGAAAACTGCGGTAAAAATTCGACCGAAGGTACGGTAAATTAAAATGTATAGGATGTATATTCCAAACACGTTCATTTCAGGATACGGAACATGTGTTTGTGTAATAAGATTATAGTTAAGATTGCATATGATATAGATATATATGTAATCTTTTTTTTATAATTATTTCTTTATTCTGGTTTTTTAAAAACACATGACATTTAATTCCATATTACAATTAAGTTCTGCATGACTTGAAATCAAAACACACGCACACAAAGTAGGAGGACAACTCCACGCACCATACACAACATATGGATGAATATATGTGCACTAACACACACTACAAAATTATCAGATATACTAATATTCCGCTCAACATGTGCATATTCCGCTCAACATGTGCATAGGCATGTTATCTGTTCAGCACACGTATGCAACCCATTCTGCTTACACGCCATAAGCATGTTATATACCTGTGTATATTACTATATATGTATATGCACATCTTCAAGTAATTAAAAAAACAGCTTGTGGAAATTAAGTCAAGTGTTGTTGTTTATAAGATAGAAAGAGAGAAAGAAAAGAGATAACTGACATTCACATAAACTGATCGACATACAGACAAACACATATTTACAGACAGGCTGACATACATGGATGAACATACACAGACAGACAAATATAGACAAGCAGACTCACATACAGACAGACTGGTTTTTTTTAGCAATGATATGTATTTAGAAACTATATTGTTCCCACAAACATGACTTCTCCTTTAAAAGACTGTCAGGATCTAGGTTGAATTTGGTGTAGTATATAGCCTTAGTTCCGATTACATATACATGTATAATCATATTAAATAAGTAATAATTTATTCTATTTTTTCTAATTCAAGTTAAAACCTTCCAAAAAAAAAAGAATCACCTTTACTAACTGCAATATATATTTTTAACATTATGATGATCTTTAATTGAGTTAACTAGTGATTTTAAGTTAAGAGAATAGTGTTAACACCTAGTTTTATATATATAGTGCTTAATGATGAGGTAAATTTCATTATCAATCTTATTATACTTATTTGTCTGTGACCAGGAACCGAAAATCAATGATTGTTTATTAATTGTGAATGGAATAAAGAGTGATTCCAAACGGTATTCTAGACTCTGAAGTAACTTTTGAACCTCTTGACATTCCCAGAGTATGTGTGTTATTGTTTCTGTCTCTAAATAGCAGAGTGAACATAATGGACTTTTAACAATGTTTGCCTAAGATAAAAGAGGAATTTGTAGTTAAAATTGTGTGTAGAACCCTATACTGGAGCCACTGAAGTTTTGAGTTGTTTGTTACTTTAAAAGGTAGTGAAAAAATCAACTTTTATGTAGATTCATCAAAATCAAAAACATCTGACCATTTTTTCCTCGTCCACCGAAGGTCGTAAGGCCATGTGTGGACGTAAAACTCTCAAAATAAATAAATAAATGACCATTTTTAGCCCCCCCCCCCTTCCATATAAGTTTTTGTAACAATTTTCCTTTTAACCTTATCAGTTTTTCCATTCCAAAGAAAGTAAAAAAAAAACAAAGTGTTAAGTCTAGAGAGAAATATGCCACTCGGGTTTGGTCAAGCGATGAACAAGTGATTAAATTGTGAGATAAAGAGGGATTTAATAGTATGTATTTTACCAATGGGAGTGAGTATTCTTCTGCTCCAAGTACTAATTAGAGATTTAAGCTTAATTAACTTTTTATCAAAGTTTATTTTAAGTATTTCATGTAAATTTACACTAAATTCTATCCCCAATAGTGTGAATCTTTCCTTACCCCTCTGTAAATCTAAATCTGGTAAAAAAGTGTCCTTGCTGAATTTTTTTGCTTCCAATCGATATAACCTGAGTTTTGTTTGTATAAATCATCAAACCAGAAATACTGGCAAATAGATTCAATTCAATTATGAACTCGTGCATCCATCAAGAATTAAAGAAGTGTCATCTGCATATTGTGATAGAAGAATCTGACAATCATATGTACGTGTATACGTTTGGTATTCGTTATGTCTTATCCTTATTGCTAATATTTCTGTACATAAGATAAAGATATAAGGTGCGATTGAATCTCCTTGTTGAAAACCGCGTTTAACCTTGAAGAATGATGAGATATTTCCACCCTGATTTATAGCTGAATAAATATTAGAAATGTTTTTACCCCGATTCTAATACCATCCCAAAAACCCAAAAATCGAAGTGTTTTGTCAATAAATCTCCACGAAACAGAATGAAAGGCTTTTTCAAAGTCTATCATCAAAAGCATTCCAGGTATGTCATTTCTTCTGCAAAATTCATTATACATAAATAAGTCTGGTATTTTCCCCGATGTACCGCCCTGCTAAGAATCCTGCCTGATCATTATCTATAAGTTTCCCAAATACGCTTTTAATCTGCTAGCTATAGCACCTGAGGCAATTTTGTAAACAGTATTTAAGAGAGACACAGGTCGCCAACTTTTAATAAAATGTCGAGGTTTATTCCCTTTTGGTATGCAGGTTACAATACCCTGTGTTTGTGTAATAGAAAGCTCACTTTTATCATACCCTAAACTAAAGGATGCAATAAATACGCCTAATTGTCTCCAAAAACATTTAATTCAATTCAGTGGTGAACCGATCAGAGTCAGGACTTCTCTTATTTTTCAATATATGTAATCTTAACTATCAATATAGTATTACATATGGAGTTTTTGATAGATTTATAAAGTTAAGAAGTTAGATGATAATCATGGTTTATATTTTTGAAATAATTTTGCTCAGTAGAGAAATTGAACGTAACCCAGGTCACGAACAATCATTATCTCTTACTGATTTGTCAATCCTTAATCAAAATAATGTATCATTAGTGCATTATAATGTCCAGAGTTTATTACTAAAAGCTGATATCCTATTTAGTGAACTACACCAATACGATACTTTATCATTTACTGAGACGTGGTTAACGGCTGCTAAAGAGTTATCAAATGAATTGATCTATCCTAAATACCATGAACTATTTATAAGATCAGAGGCATATAGAATTGGCGGAGGCATAGCGGTGTATATAAATTAAAATGTTACAGCATTTCCACACTAAAAATTTAAATTGATAATCTTAAATGTGTCTGGATCAAATTACAGATAAATCATAGAATTATAAAGCTGGGCACTTTCTACAGGCCGCCTAACTCAGGAAGAGAAACTTGGAACTTAATAGACCATTTTATTGACATGGTTCCTAACTATAATGCCGATTGTATTTTAATTACGGATGATTTTATCGAAAACCAATTAGCTATAAATGCAGGCCGTGTTATTGATATAATGTATAGATATAACTTTGTTCAGCTTGTTGATGAACCTACTCATTTTACAGAACATTCATCTTCGCTCCTGGATATATTTATGACATGTAATGACAATTTTGTTAAAAAAGTAATTGTTGGTGAATCTTTCTTACCAGCTGATGTCAGGTATCACTGTCCTGTACACGCTTTCCTAGATATTGATCGAACTAAAATATATACATGTAACAATTTTGAAAGACGAATTTGGTTATACGATAAAGGAAACTATCATGTTTCGTGATGCATCGAATGATATTGATTGGACTGATGCATTTTAAAAATTAACTGTTGATGAACTCGCATTTTTTTTTTAATTCTTCTATTTTATCTGCTGCAACGAAATATATTTCGAATAAGAATGTAGTGGTAAGAAGTAATGAACCGCAATGGATTCACAATGAAATTAGGAAATTGGTCCGGGTCCGGAAAAAACTACACAGGAAAGCTAAAAACATGCAAAACCCATATAATTGGCAGTGATATAGACAAGCTAGAAATAATTGTGTTAGTGCTATTAGGGAGGCAAAAATGTATGGAATGCATTACCATTAGAAGTTCGTGAAAACCAGTCCGTAAATGTCCTTAATTTTTTTATACAAAAAGATATGATATTGATTCCTTCGTATTTTAATACTGGATGTAGAAACGTACAAATATTACTTGCAAGATTAAGATTAAAATGTAATAATTTGAAACAACATCTATTTATGAGAAAGTTAGAGTTAAGCCCCTTATGTAGATGTGGACTAGTCGAAAGTAATTATCACTTTCTATTAATATGTAATAATTATACTAGAATAAGACAAAATACTTTAGATAGCCTAAACATTAACCTTACAGAAAATACCTTACTATGGGGAAGTACTGAATATACTGTTCAAAAGAACAAAGAAATATTTCTATCAGTTCAGAATTTATTAAACTCACTAAACGGTTTTGCTCATACTCATTTGCATTAATACTCATGAATGATCTTATTATCATCATCACAATTGTAGTATTCTGAAGATATTGTTATCAAAAGTGTTTATTTCTGTATAACATATACAGTACTTACATGTACTATCCTACACTGGAGATATTTTATACGGAGGGTCGAGGCCATTGTAACACATCTACTAACTCTAGAGCACACATCACACCTGGCATTTAATGCATTTCAGTTGTTTTCTGTACGATGTGGATAGATTTACAACATTTTGATTTACAAATGCATGGTATTGGACGGAACAGCTCCTAAGTACAAGCCGTCACCATCACTGCGGTCAGAGCCAGATTGTTGTGTTTCCCACAAATCTCGTACTGTGACCTATGAAAAGCTATCATGACCAAATTTAAGAAGGCTATATAGAACCAGATCCACAAGACTGTATTTAGGCTCATTGCACATTTTTTCATCTATTCCTCACTTCGCATTCGAGTCTGGCCACGTGCCGACCACACCTCGCACATCAAGAATGAAGGGGCGTAAACAGAATAGTTGAGGGAAAAAAACCTGTTTGGTAATTACTTTAGAAACAAACTTCATATGCATTAAACACAATTCTATACCGATAATAATTAATAAAATGAAACCTAGAAAAGAGAACAGTGTAGTGCTCTGATAATTGCAATCTCAGTTCCTTTTCCATTCTGAAACACAGGATTTAATTTCAAATTTTATTACCATCACCGACAGCTTGGAACAGAAATACATAACTGAACGAGGGCGTTGAACTCGGGTTGATCCATGAATAAAAAATCTAATCATTAAGTTTATAATCTTAACAAATATAAATCAGAGGCTGATGCAATTTTAGACAACAACAACAAAAAAAGAGTATATACGCGTAGATCAACGGGGAAATATTTCTGGCGAAGTCATAAAACTCTTGAGCACAGCTCCTTCCTAATTGTGAAAGGCAATAGCAACACGACATCAGTGATAAGTGACTGGTATTATTTAACTCTGTAATTACTGTTAATTACTATCCGACTAAGCCGTATTAATGTTACGACTGTAAAGCTTCTGCAGAAAATTTGTCATGTCAAAGATGCTAATGAAATGTCTTAGTTCAATTTTCAAAGAAGACGAAGTCATTGGAAATACATTAACATTACGACAGCCCAGCCGAATATAAAAGCTCGTTTGGTGGGGTAGATATGGTGGCTGATATGTGCCATTTCAATATTTCGGATTTTTTTCGCCGCCAAATAACGATAAATGTCGTTTTTCGTCTGCTATACAACGTCTTTTCGCAGCTTCAGAACGAAACAACGAAACTATGTAGCGCGAAATAACGAAAATATGAAGTACGAAATACTTCGTCCCGCTGTTTATCGGTATGAACTTTGAGAGGTTATTATAAATCCACCACCCCCGGGATCAAACCAACGGCAATTATCCGATAGATTGTGGTTAGGACTCGCACAACTCAATAGTATTACAAGTATATGTGTTTTTTTGAAAACTTTTGAGCTAATAACTCTAATATCTGAAGTTCAACACTAGTAACAACTGTGTATAAAATCATAGATACATACCTGACAAATGTTTAAAAGGGCATTGGTGGGTTAAATGGCATTTAAGAGCGCTATAGTTGTCTGTTTTTACATCTCAAACCGGTAAGATGGGACGGAAACAACCCCGACTTTTGACCCTATAATAGTCTGCAATCATATATTAAAATCTACCAGGTATTATGTGACCGAGAGGGCTTTCAATCTCTGCATTACAAAGTACATTCCAGGCTCTGTGTGCGCCACATTGTTGCTGAGGCAAGAAAACTAGTTCGACCTTTTGATATCCATCAAAAGAATCTCGCGGACACATAACGGTAAAAATGACAGACATTGAAGTCAGTTGTCGCTCCTTTGAAATCTGAAAACAAATATCGGCCTAGCGATTAGTCAAGTTCTTTTAGCTGAGACCAATAAAATTACTTTCTTCGTGTATTCCATTTTGCCATCACATATTTCAGAGGTATAGAGTGTAACCCCTGGATATCGAAGATAGCGGGTGTACTTTGTGCGGTTTAAAATCCTACCTAAATACATTCTTGTGTGCGTGTTCGAATTGAAACTGTTTCTTTCCGTTCGAATCAAATCGTGACAACTATAGTTCATTGTATGTATACATCATGCTACAGTATATTTAATTCCTGTCAGAGATGTAAAGTTTGAAATCAGACTTGCTAACACTGCGGTGTTTACTTCAAATCCTCAGATGACATCATGTTGCGCTATTTCAGTCGTAGATATACTTACATTGTGTATCAATGACTTTCCCATGGGCTTCAGGCCTTGTAATTATCAAAAACGTAACGGTTCCGTTCAGAGGTACAGTATTTTTAAGTGCCTTATTTAGCTTTATATAAATACCAGAATATAAGAAAAATTAACAGCTGAATAAATTATGCAACAATTAAATCGGTATTCTTGTTCAGCCTCTCCCTACTTTTATAGCCAAGTTGAGCACAAAGTTACACTAATAACCTGATTTCATAGTGTCAAGTACGAGAGATTTTTTTCAATTCTCCGAAGTGTAATATTAAATATAAAATTTCAATCTACTAATAGGTTTTATGGAATGCTTTGCCAGACAATTGGTAAAAGAGTGCATTATTAGTTGAATTTCCAATAAAACTCATTTGCAAATTATCTAAACACAGAACTTCACATCATCAAAATCCAACGGTTACACTCTTCTTTGATATGAAGGAGTTACGCTCATCCTCGATATCGAGGGGTTACGCTTACCCTCGGTAGCCTTGGGTTACGTTCATCTTCGACATCAAGGGGTTACGTTCATCCTCGATACCCAGGTGTAGCGCTCTCTACACCCAGGAATATGTCATAGCGAAGGCTCCGTGTGCGCCACCTTGTTGATGAGACAAGCAAATGGGTTTAGATGTACATCTAAAGAATCTCGTGGTCACGTAACGATGAAATTGACAAGCATTGAAGCTTGCTTAATTGTAATCTTCAAACGACAATTATCGGTCTGGCAATTGGTCAGTTTTGTTTTAATCCGTGACCAATCAAACTGCTGTGTTCGTCCCTTCAGTTTTTCCATGACATATTCCAGGGATGCAGAGAGCGTAGGTGAGCATACCCCTGGATATCTATGATGACTTCCAGGAGTGTAGAGAGCGTACAGCTGTAGGTGAAAGTTATCCCTAGATATCAAGGATGATCACAGGGGTGTAGATATTGTAAGTAAGCATACCCCCCTGAATATCGAGGATAACTATTCCATGTGTATAGATGAGCGTAGCCCCTGGATATCGAGTATGAGTATAACCCTTTGAATCGAGGATAAAGACTGTAGTTCCTCATGTCTCTCAATGACTTTTTATTTTGATTGTCTCAATACAAACCCGCCACGTTTTAACTGGATCCCAAAAATGGCAAACAAATCTATTGAACGTTGGCTGACATTCTTACTGCTTTTAAAACGTGATATCAATTTGCGGTCATTTAATATCTTTTATTATAGAAGTGATATAAATAGAATGTGTATCTTAAAAAAACTAAAACATTCCTTTAAATAAACTTGCACATTATGTCTTCAAGAAAGTTTTTTATGCCAAAAACATTGAACGTGTCTCGTCTGTATGTTACGGTACATGTAACTGAACCGATCTAAAAGACGCCATGTTGTCCCTCGTCTTGCTTTTCAAAGAAAGACAAACGGCGATACAATTAGGCCTATATGATTATGAACTATCCGGGGTATTATTAAACACCATAAAAACATTTACTTATCAACCCCTGGGTTGCTACAATATAGTTCCCGTGACATACGCAAAAGTTACAAGTTATTCTACTTTTCACTTTTCTGAAAACCCCACAAGTACAACAAGGAACTTCTAGAAAATCAAGATGGAGTTATGCCGCTTTTGTGTCACTAGTTTTTTTTCTTCAACGAAACAGAATTCCAAATTACACGTCATTTCCTAATTTGCTCGTTTACGAGAGAATTAAACGTTTGATACGTAAAGACATCCTTAATGTAAATATTCGCCGCTATGCTCAATCACACCTCTTATCTCTTGTTCATCTCACAAGGGAACCTATCTATTGCATTACCAGGCATAGACGAAGGAAACAACATAATCATGCAGGTTTCACTTTCAGAAAAAGCTGTTTATTGTCAACTTAGAAAACTAGAAATAAGTTTAGCCCGCGTTGCAACTCTTGAAATCTTTCTCGTTTCTATATTTGGTCTGTCTTTATTTTTGTGTCTCGTTTCTCACTCGAATTCATGTGAGCTAAGGTTGTTGCGCGGTCGTAAACAACATCATTTGGAGTCAAAAGATTCTAGCTCTTTTTAAAGAATTCCAACTGAAATGCTTTTTTATGAATAAAGAAGTTACATATATTCCACAGGGTACTAAGTTTTCGATGGCCGTGTACTTTATTAAATACTATATCAATTTAAGTATTTGTGTTCTGTTATTAGGATTTATTAGGAAACGCTGAAAGCCTGTATATCCATATCCAATGAATAACAAAGAAATAATAATTAAATAATATCAGTCCGGTGCAATGTACATGTAGCAGTTGGAGATTATTGTTCTTTATATATAAACCGGTTATTTTCCCAATAACTGTCAAATAGGATTTCAAACTGATAAACAGTTTCTGCATTTATGACCTGCTGGGGAAGACTGTTCCAGAGATCAACAATTCGATAGCTAAAGAAGTGTTTCCTTGCATCCCGTAGACATCGTTTTTTGATGAATTCTTTATCTCTAAATGATCTATGAAGTGTCTTATCGTTTGTTGACACGGTTGTCTTACATGTATAAGCTTTGCTGTTACTAACAAATAATTTAATCTTGTTTGAAACAAGCACTTTCATTGGCTTAAAAAATTATGTTATCAGCCAATAACGTAAAAAATGACGTTGCCGTTTATAACGTCCATTTTGATTGGCTGATGCAGCAGCGTAATGATTTGTAAGAGAAAAGAGTCCACCAATAAAGTGAATTTCGCAGGGTATTGATTAAATTATAAGTATTAACTTGAATCTATTTTTGATGTTATGGGGTTATAACACAAAAAACTGGAGTGTACGTTCATCATAAACCGCTTCACGTTT
Organism: Mimachlamys varia; assembly: GCA_947623455.1. Classification (NCBI taxonomy): domain Eukaryota; kingdom Metazoa; phylum Mollusca; class Bivalvia; order Pectinida; family Pectinidae; genus Mimachlamys; species Mimachlamys varia. Next base: position 45,697,023 of record OX392539.1, read on the forward strand.
ATTTAGAGTACACATCGTTTTTTTGTGTTATACCCCAATAAAATAAAAAAAATCAAGTTAATCCTTAATCAATATAACTTAGTATAATGGGATATTTTAAAATCATACTTGTAACATATGTCTTACAACACTAATTTGTTAATTGTAATCACCCAACATATTACACGAAAACTGACGACATACGTCTTTCTTTTAATATGTCTTTAGGATGACTAGCACGCAGGAAAACACGCCTATTGATACATTTTACAACCGTTTCTAAATTAACATCAGTTGTTATAAATACATAAAGTATTGGGATAAAATGAGAACCTGTTTTGTGTTCTTTATGTTACTGCGTAGTTGTTAATTCTGCAGTTTTGAAATTTCGCGAGTTTCTGCCTGGAACATACTTTGGAATTTTTAATTTCGTGGATCACAAAATAATTCTGAAACAAGATTATGTAGCCTTGATATTAAACATTTTGACGAGTGTTATTTTTATCTAATTTTGATGCATTTGTGAATTGAGCGAAATAAAAATCCATGTGGATACTTACAACTACAGTATACAGTATTCATGGTACAAGTTTAAACTTTTGTTTAAAAGAATAGACGATTTTACGTAAAGCAAACGAACTGCATAGTTTCCCCTTGTAACGCTTGTATATATACCAAAAGTCATCTTGATTTATAAAGGCGCCCAACTCATTCAATAATTGTTCAATTGCAACATTCTGATCAATATTTGTTAGACGTATGATTATATTGAATATAAGTAGATCTTTAAAAAAAATAGAAACTTATTGAACCAAGTGTTTAAAAAGCCTTCAAAACAGACATCTTGATTTATAAAGGCGTCAAACTCGTTCAATAATTATTCAATTGCAACATTCAGATCAATATTTGTTAGACGTATGAATATATTGAATATAAATAGATCTTTTTTAAAAAAAAATAGAAACTTATTGAACCAAGTGTTAAAAACACCTTCAAAACAAACATACAAACGACCCCTCCCTGTTACAAGAGTCTGCGTGTTGTTGTAGACAGCGCGTGCTTTACGTATATTGTTTGTGCCAATTCTCTGTCTGACTGGCCCACTTATGTATAGAGTTTTTACAATGCCAATCTCAACATATTCCTGATAGAACTTTGTCTATGATATTTATGTTAGAGAATACGTTTGTACAATTCGCCAGATCCGCCGGCTTAGATCCTCTGTCAGTGGTAATCGATTTCAACAAGTATATATGCAAGTTCATGTTGTGAATGCCTCGCGCCCTCCTTCCCACGGTGGAGTCCTCTCTTTAGCATCTTCACGGCAGTCGCACGCGCCCCCATTCCTCACCCCCACGTGACCAGTCATTTGTATCTACATCTAACCAGGAATTGTGGAAATGTAGGCCCCGGAATGTCCCTCCCCTTAGATCTCGTGAAGATACAATGGGGGATTTATAACCGTAGTGACACATGCTAGCCGGCTATAGACGGTGTACACAAGCTTACAAGCGCAGAGATCGATAGACTTGTTTCCACTTGAGCCCTCGGACAGGGTGATATAGTTACAGGGACCGACTCCTCCACTCCAGTAAACTTCAGAAAATGTGTACACATCGGACAGCGTCGCCGTACGGAGGGGCCCATAGCCCCTATCGGGTGGCTTGGATAAGAGTGCTCGCATCCTTTTGTGATGCGCTGGGTTTGTTCTAAATCTGGCACTGTGAAGTGTTAGATACTACCCTTTATCTGCATTTTAACATATCGAAAGATTGCTGGCCGGATTACCGATACTTCAACTTGTGATAATACCCGATAATGATGTCATTTCAAGGTAGAGACTGTCAAAGGATCGCCATTCTGTGTGGGGACACTGATGAGTCCAGATATACCTCTGGCATATCCCTTGCCCCCTATACCTGTTGGGAATACCCCAAGTTCTACACCTCATGGAAATGTTCACGTGATCTATAATGGCGTCCCTAACAGGAAGTTGTTACATCGTTTCCGTCATGGCGGTATTTTTGTACGTCGGCTTGGCGTTTTTATTTGTTTGCAATGCTGCGGAAACCAACGAAGAGAGACCTGAAAAGTTGTGTGAGTGCATAAAAACAACAGCTTTTGGGGGAATGCACTGTAACTGCCGGAGGAAAAATTTGACAAGCGTACCTCAATATTTACCGACCGACATCCGGGAACTGTAAGTATTATGAATTATTTAACAAGTCTTCATATCCTTATATATATAATCACAATACACATGAAAATTACATGTAAATGACGTTGACTGGGTGTGTTTATGTTACATCCGAAAATAACACATTTTGTCTCAATCTCTGTGTCAATCATTTTTACATTTAAATAATATGATACTCTTTAGCAGGTAGCGTTTTTGTTTTACAGATAATTGAGTCTTAATTCGTGCACAATATCCCTTATTACAGTGATGCAACACCAAACATCAATATTTATCATGAAATATAACGAATATTTATCTTACGGATGTCAATGGCATGTATTATTTATAAATGAAATGCGCCGATATTAGCAATATGTTGAAAGCACTTCATTATAATTAAAACCAAAACGATGGCGTGTCAACTACATTGTGTATGATATAATGGTCCCTGACTAAGAGTAATGGACATGTAATATACATGTGTATACAGGTGTGTGTACGTGTGACGTAAGATTATTAATGATACGGTTCAGGACACATTAGCGTTATTAACTCATCCCGCCTAAATGCCATAAAAAAAATATTTTTTTATATTTTCTTTTATGAAATTAATCATTAAAAAACACGGGTGTAAATCAATATATCATATATTTGATACATTACTATACATTCAAACTTTGTAAACGAACAGATGTAAAGATAAACTACTTGATTCCCCCGAAAACCCTAGTTTTTTTTCTTTATATTAACATCGATTTCTAAGCCAACCTCAAACTATCTATAGATCAAATTATCTTTTTTTAAATTTTGTCTAGAATATTCGTTGCACGAAGGTCTCGTGGTCATGACACAATTTTACTTAGTCTAAATGGAAATGTTTTGTTACTGTGTAGTGCGATCTTTACCGTATATTGCATACCTTTAACATTTCACAAGATGCGGTATTCTTGGCAATACAACTGTGGATGGAATTATTAAGTTATGTATATGATTATGACATCAGAGGTAAAACAGACCTGTGCTCTCAATAAGCCAAGAAATTGGTAAACTTGAAGGTACCAATCGCTAGTTGGGAGCTACACCAGGCCTCAAAGAAAGTCAATGATACCGTAGGGCTGCCGCGAGATTATTTGATCATACATGAAATGATTAACTAATCTACTTGTTGCATTCACAAAGTGATTGTGTATAGAGCATTAGTTTGATCACGTCATATTCCATAGGTGGGGGGAGGGGGGGGGGTAGGAGGGTAGGACATACCGAGTGTCACCTCTAGAATATTGACGATGGAATACAGTAGTCTAAGCGACAGCTCTATTTTACAATCCGTATCATCTAGACAATCGTGCAACACACTACAGAATTAATTACTTTTATATCGTACAGCTATGTGCGGGTGTTAGTGTTAATTAGTCGCTATTGATTTTTTTTCTGGATCATGTGAATTGAATACGAAAATAAATTCAGGTGATCGTGTAACTGGGGTCTGACACCAGACATGCTGTAATTATTGATAGGCGACATTGTCTAGTGGGGCTTACAGACATAACAGTAACTATCCTGTGTAACTGGGGTGTGACACCAGACATGCTGTAATTATTGATAGGCGACATTGTCTAGTGCGGCTTACAGACATAACAGTAACTATCCTGTGTAACTGGGGTCTGACACCAGACATGCTGTAATTATTGATAGGCGACATTGTCTAGTGCGGCTTACAGACATAACAGTAACTATCCTGTGTAACTGGGGTGTGACACCAGACATGCTGTAATTATTGAAAGGCGCCATTGTCTAGTGTGGCTTACAGACATAACAGTAACTATCCTGTGTAACTGGGGTCTGACACCAGACATACTGTAATTATTGATAGGCGACATTGTCTAGTGTGGCTTACAGACATAACAGTAACCATCCTGTGTAACTGGGGTGTGACACCAGATATGCTGTAATTATTGATAGACGACATTGTCTAGAGCGGCTTACAGACATAACAGTAACTATCCTGTGTAACTGGAGTCTGACACGAGGCATGCTGTAATTATTGATAGGCGACATTGTCTAGTGCGGCGTACAGACATAACAGTAACTATCCTGTGTAACTGGGGTGTGACACGAGGCATGCTGTAATTATTGATAGGCGACATTGTCTAGTGCGGAGTACAGACATAACAGTAACTATCCTGTGTAACTGGGGTGTGACACCAGACATGCTGTAATTATTGACAGGCGATATTGTCTAGTGGTGCTTACAGACATAACAGTAACTTTCCTGTGTAACTGGGGTGTGACACCAGACATGCTGTAATTATTGCTAGGCGACATTGTCTAGTGCGGCTTACAGACAAAACAGTAACTATCCTGTGTAACTGGGGTGTGACACCAGACATGCTGTAATTATTGATAGGTGACATTGTCTAGTGGGGCTTACAGACGTTACAGTAACTATCCTGTGTAACTGGGGTCTGACACCAGACATGCTGTAATTATTGATAGGCGACATTGTCTAGTTCGGCTTACAGACATAACAGTAACTATCCTGTGTAACTGGGGTCTGACACCAGACATGCTGTAATTATTGATAGACGACATTGTCTAGTGCGGCTTACAGACATAACAGTAACTATCCTGTGTAACTGAGGTCTCACACCAGACATGCTGTAATTATTGATAGGCGACATTGTCTAGTGCAGCTTACAGACATAACAGTAACTATCCTGTGTAACTAGAGTCTGACACGAGGCATGCTGTAATTATTGATAGGCGACATTGTCTAGTGCGGAGTACAGACATAACAGTAACTATCCTGTGTAACTGAGGTCTCACACCAGACATGCTGTAATTATTGATAGGCGACATTGTCTAGTGTGGCTTACAGACATAACAGTAACTATCCTGTGTAACTGGGGTCTGACACCAGACATGCTGTAATTATTGATAGGCGACATTGTCTAGTGGGGCTTACAGACATAACAGTAACTATCCTGTGTAACTGGGGTCTGACACCAGACATGCTGTAATTATTGATAGGCGATATTGTCTAGTGCGGCTTACAGACATAACAGTAACTATCCTGTGTAACTGGGGTCTGACACCAGACATGCTGTAATTATTGATAGGCGACATTGTCTAGTGGGGCTTACAGACATAACAGTAACTATCCTGTGTAACTGGGGTGTGACACCAGACATGCTGTAATTATTGATAGGCGACATTATCTAGTGCGGCTTACAGACATAACAGTAACTATCCTGTGTAACTGGGGTGTGACACCAGATATGCTGTAATTATTGATAGGCGACATTGTCCAGTGCGGCTTACAGACATAACAGTAACTATCCTGTGTAACTGGGGTCTGACATCAGACATGCTGTAATTATTGATAGGCGATATTGTCTAGTGCGGCTTACAGACATAACAGTAACTATCCTGTGTAACTGGGGTCTGACACCAGACATGCTGTAATTATTGATAGACGACATTGTCTAGTGCGGCTTACAGACATAACAGTAACTATCCTGTGTAACTGAGGTCTCACACCAGACATGCTGTAATTATTGATAGGCGACATTGTCTAGTGCAGCTTACAGACATAACAGTAACTATCCTGTGTAACTAGAGTCTGACACGAGGCATGCTGTAATTATTGATAGGCGACATTGTCTAGTGCGGAGTACAGACATAACAGTAACTATCCTGTGTAACTGAGGTCTCACACCAGACATGCTGTAATTATTGATAGGCGACATTGTCTAGTGTGGCTTACAGACATAACAGTAACTATCCTGTGTAACTGGGGTCTGACACCAGACATGCTGTAATTATTGATAGGCGACATTGTCTAGTGGGGCTTACAGACATAACAGTAACTATCCTGTGTAACTGGGGTCTGACACCAGACATGCTGTAATTATTGATAGGCGATATTGTCTAGTGCGGCTTACAGACATAACAGTAACTATCCTGTGTAACTGGGGTCTGACACCAGACATGCTGTAATTATTGATAGGCGACATTGTCTAGTGGGGCTTACAGACATAACAGTAACTATCCTGTGTAACTGGGGTGTGACACCAGACATGCTGTAATTATTGATAGGCGACATTATCTAGTGCGGCTTACAGACATAACAGTAACTATCCTGTGTAACTGGGGTGTGACACCAGATATGCTGTAATTATTGATAGGCGACATTGTCCAGTGCGGCTTACAGACATAACAGTAACTATCCTGTGTAACTGGGGTCTGACATCAGACATGCTGTAATTATTGATAGGCGATATTGTCTAGTGCGGCTTACAGACATAACAGTAACTATCCTGTGTAACTGGGGTCTGACACCAGACATGCTGTAATTATTGTAGACGACATTGCCTAGTGCGGCTTACAGACATAACAGTTACTATCCTGTGTAACTGGGGTCTGACACCAGAAATGCTGTAATTATTGATAGGCGACATTGTCTAGTGCGGCTTACAGACATAACAGTAACTATCCTGTGTAACTGGGGTCTGACACCAGACATGCTGTAATTATTGATAGGCGACATTGTCTAGTGCGGCTTACAGACATAACAGTAACTATCCTGTGTAACTGGGGTCTGACACCAGACATACTGTAATTATTGCTAGGCGACATTGTCTAGTGTGGCTTACAGACATAACAGTAACCATCCTGTGTAACTGGGGTCTGTCACCAGACATGCTGTAATTATTGATAGGTGACATTGTCTAGTGCGGCTTACAGACATAACAGTAACCATCCTGTGTAACTCACTTCAGACATACACTATCTATTATCAGAACTTACACGTGCAAATACAATTTGTTTCAATTATAATTCCCTTATTTTATTAAGTTTCGAATTAAAATGGGACGATAGTTTCATATCACAAGGGAATATTGTTCAATTAATCAATCAATTCGTTTATTAAAGTGTCATACACCACAATTACATCATACACGCATCATAGTTCCACAGTATAAAACATATTGTTAGATAGCAGTGATCAGTCATCTAACCCGTATTAAAGATAAACACTATATATAGACTACAATGTATATAGCTGGTATTTGCAGTGCTTTGGAGACGAAATTCGTTACCTATCTGTGTGCAAAAATGCAGAATTAGTAGCATTAGAACGAAATAAAAGCTGACCATTTAAACAAATATCAGTTTATCAATAAATTGGAACGACTACTGAATTTGTAGCATTCTTTTTATAGAAAAAACCAACATGTCTTTGATTGTATTGTACACGATGCATGCTTCATATACAATGTACTTTCATGCACTATGTGCTATGCTTTCCATCTTGTTATGTTTAAATTTTATTGTCAATATGTCTTCATGTTCCTCATTTCTAGGAGTGATCCAATGAAATCTTGAAACAAAATATTGAAAATTGAAATACACCATATTCATACATTGTATTATATAGTGGCAACAATATGAATATGACTATAATGTGTATTACAATATTTAAAAAAAAATCAGCATCGCCTTCAACATGATATGCAATGCTGGTAAGTGTATTTTTAAATAATATGTCATTTTAAATGTATGGAATGCCTTATGCTACCATGACGTTCGTTACAAGTTACGGAACAATGGACAATGCAACAACATACATACTCAAATCAGTCAACAACACGATGAAGTGACGTCGATTCGATCAATATAGTACCATGAATTTTATAACGATAGCATATTGAAATACAAAGAAATAATTAGTAGTAATATATATGACGACACAATGATCTAGTGCTACCAAACCAGTACACTGGGTAGCAATGTGTGTGTTGCTATGCACTACAGCCAGGACGCCGAGTACGCATCGCCACCTGTTGTGAGTATGATGTCACTCGTTAACAGAGTACAAGCTTAGTCATTTGTAAACAACATGCAAAATCAATAGCTAAATGTCATTTCTAAATACAACAGCCATATCCCTTTTAGAATAGTTCCTTTGTACTGCGAATCAAAAAGCCACATCCACTTGTGCCTGGTTTTGGTTGTGAATCTGGGGGACCCGCGCCTTTGCCGAGATAATTTGAGGTTTGAACTGAGAGGGGGTGATGTGGTAGAATCCTCGTACTTTATCCAGGTTTTTGTGAAATATCGATCCTGAACCCCTGGGTATTTTAATTGACACGAAAACGATAGTTTTAATCATCATTTCCTACAATTTATCAGGGTTAGGGGCAATGTCTTGCATGTTGATATTGATTAATTAGCATGCGAAAAAAATATTTCATTTTATAATTAATTTTAAAAGTATTCATGCAAATAAAACGGGCAATCATCAATGAGATTTTATAACTTTGTATTCAATACCTAAAAGTAGTTCCGGTGATACTCCAAGGCTTTGAAGAATTTGAACATGCATGGCTACGGTACCGTGTGAGTGATACTAATTTGTTAAAATCGATGGAAATTCAATGCAAAACAGTTATATCACATTTTGATATAAGTTGTCCGATTGATGTGAAATTAAATAGAAGCTATATTATTTCTTGATATTGGTTGGCGGATTAATATGGTCGTTAAAAGGAGATAGGGTCTTCCATGGTTTTATTGGAAGAAATCTATATTTTTCAAACTTAAAATACTCACTGTCATAGCAAATTTTGATTTGCTATGACAGTGAGCACCATGGACTGGTGGGCGGAAAATGTAAGGGGAGGGGAGTGTGGTGGTGGTTAGAAGATTACTTTGTCATGTTTAGATATTGATGGGCGGAGTGATGCGGGTGTCAATCAAAGCTACATTGTAGCATTTTTTGATAATGATGGGCGGAGTGAGTTTTTCGCTCTCTGTCTGAAATTTTATCATATTTTATTGATATTACATAAGACGGACCGTGAACAAACATCAGGCAATATGCCTAATGCTTTATTGACGACACGCCGTGTAAATAAAGGTCACATGCAAGTAAATGTCACGTCCTCAAAGTGACAGCTGAGGCATCATTCTCAAACACAACACGAAGGCATACTTATGGGCACATATAAAGATACAAGCTATCTCTCAATGAGACTAAGATGGCGACCGTAACACTTACTAATAGTTTTGATCATCCTACATCCGTCGAATCCCTGTGATGTAAGTTTGGTCGTCAACAACAGACATATATAACAGAAACACAGTATCTAGAGCAATCTCTAGGAAATCAAATAAACTGATATATCTGAACACCATAAGTTGGAGAATCTCTGACGTTACTATCAAGAAACGGAAGGTTCTTGGTCGGAAAAATTGTAAAGTTTATCATATGTCTTAGTAGTAAGAAATAAATAAAAGACATCCTTGCGTGACGTCAGCTTATCACTTTTCGAGAAAGCAAATGTTCGCCCAATCAAGTTTTTATGAACTATATATTACTGCCTGTCAAAAGAAATCTTTGAGTGGATTTTTAGCTATTGTAATCAATCAATATTTTGCCACGTTCGCCGGAGTCGTTTGAGAAAAAAGGCAATCTCATGAAAGTTGAATGCCAATCAACTTAGTAAATGCGTTGTAACGATGTCGGGCAGAACAGCACAGACCTGTACAATGGATAATGACGATCGAGGTGTTCTTTCTTATAGAAATAATAAGAGAGTACCGAAGGGTCAACAAATCCATGATCCGAAATCAATTAAGCTAGAAGTAAACATGAACAAAGAAAAGATTTACACAGAACACATAAAAAATACAAGAAAAAAAAACCCAGGTGTTCTGGAAAAGTAAACGGTCGTCTGCTTCATCGACGATGTCTACAATATAAATTTAGGTCAAGTTGAAACTGAGGTAATTGTTCAAACATAACAAGATATACCTGATTAAACGTATTCAGAGACGTCAAATCCCTCAAGGATACAGACTATTTCTAATCATATCATGATGGAGAGTTGGAGACCATAAAATCTGCCCATAGTCTTCATCAATCAGCATCTTTTGAACCCTTGTATTGTAAGTGTGTTCGTCAGCAACCGACAGCTATCACGAAAATCTCGATATTTAGAGCAAGCCACAGAAATACCGATCACCTGCGACTTGTAAACACCAATCCAAAAAGGGAAGCTTACGATCGGAACTGCAGCAGAGAATTAATCTAGTTGGCATTGCAATTTTGTAGAACTTGTTAGCTAGTTAAGTTAAGCGGAATGGGGTCGATTCAGTTAGATTTTTTTTTTAATTTAGAATAAATAATTTCGCGAGAATTATGGAATGAACGTTTTAAAAAAAAAATCAGAGAACACCAAAGAGTCAACAAAACCATAATCCGAACTCAAAATCGATTAAAATAGGTGCAAAATAGAAACAAAGGAAATATTAACATGGAGACTCTCGTAAAAGCACAAGAGAATAAGACCAGGTGTTCCGGAAGAGTAAGTGTCTTCTGCTTCATCGCCGACACCCGCCATGTAAATTTTGGTCACATCCGACAAGTAAACATACCAACAAGCAAACTCAAAAACGTCCATCTTCATATCACACATTAAAAATACTTCCAACGATAGTATAAAAAATTCCAATAACATATCACTTTATATACCATGATAACTTAAATCATAAGATATTGTTGAAACATGGAAATATATATATTTTAATTAGCTCAACTGCAAGTTAGCTTATGTCGTGGTACGGCGTCCGTCGTCTGTTCAGCGTCAACTTTACATTTAAAAGACGTCTTCTAAAAAACGTAAAGGTGTAAAGTCATGATAGTAGGCTTATAGATTCCTTGGTATGAGACCGGAAAGGTTTGCGGAAACAATCACCTGGACCAACTTTCATAATTTACAGGAGTCAACTAACTTTCTAACTCCTTTTGAAATAGTGCATACATACATACATGGTACGAGTATATGGCCGGTAGCTGCCGTAGAAGATGCACAACAAAAAACATTAATTTCGATCTATTTTCATGGAAACATGTATTGAATATATGAACTATATGTCTGAGATACGGAAAGCCGTACAGGCATGTTATGGAGCTGGTAGTTTCCGCGGAAGGAACTGAACAAAGTTTGGGAAGAAATAATTTTGAACTGTTTTCAAAGTAACAGGGGTCAAGTATGTTTTTAACCTGGACATGTTCTTTTGAATTATTGTCATGGATTTTAGACCTCTTATAAATAAGAAAATAATACCAGGTGAGTAATGCAGGCCCATTGGGCCTCTTGTTATTTCCTCGTTCTTTCATATAAAGCTCTTTTGTTTATTTTCTTGTTCCTATTTTTTTTATTATACAACCATATTGAAACAAATAATATCAAACTTTATTCATCACTTTTGTTTGCCCGGATGTAAGAGGATCGTAACAAGGAGGAAAGTGGAGTAGCCGGTTGGTAACCACGTGGTTAAGCAGAGGTCAAGTACCTTTCCACGTCCGATCGGGGAATCGAGTCCATGCCGCAATGGAGAAAGGATATTGTTCTTTTCACCTTGCACAAGCTGACCGCCTGATAATCCACTTAGGCTTATATAAACAGTGTCCTAGTGGGCTATCGGTTTATAACCACTTTGAATGTCCAACTCGCTTACATATCAGAACTTGTCATGGCAGTTGGACACTGAGCAAATTATACTGACATTGTGCTCACCGGTCCTTATCGGCAATCAAATAAAGTAGTACATTACGATTAATATATATTATACTTAATCTTATTTTGGTCCTGCGACAGTTTAGTATTTGCAACACTTCATTTTATGGACAAACGCGAAACGTAAAGGCCAACGAGACAAATTGCTTATCAATGATTTTCGAAACGAAACAAATGTTAGAAAGCTGAGAAATAATACAAATAATCAAATCACAGAGAAAATAAACAAAATTAAAAAAATAAAGTAAATGAAAAACTGAAGTGTCAACAAAAATATAATCCGAACTAAAAACCAATTTAACTAGAGGCAAAATATGGGGAAAAAAGAAAGATATACATGGAGAGCTTTGTAAAAATACACGATAACAAGACCAGACGTTCGGGAAGACTAAAAGTCTTATGTTTTATCGACGACATCCACCATGAAAATCTAGGTCAGATTCAAATGGCATTGCCTCAAAATGAGAACTGAAGCATAATTCTCAATAAAACAATAAAATGATAGCTGAGGTTATGGAAAAGGTGCCATTATTCATCCAACCTTCAGAATCACATAGCAACAAAAGGCATGACATGTCTAAACCTACATGAATGATAGCTAACTTCCCTTGATATCAATACTAACATTCTGTTTGCATACCCTATTAATTTTGTGTCAAAACGATTATGTCATCAATTCAAATTAATTGTGAGGATCGTTATTACCATTTTCCATGCTAGCGCCACATCAATCTGTCTGTAGCTACTTCCAGAATCCGGTCGCCGTAAGCCGGCATCGCGTGCAGACGCACGTGCCATTTGTACCTATATATGGCCGAACCCCGCCAATATAAACATTATATCTTTCTATTCGTGTCACGAGAATGTCGTCAATGGAATTGAATCGGATATCGATCAATTATGCAATGCCGTCTGTAAAAGAGAAATTACGAACATTTTATATCAGTATTGTTGTAATTTAAATAGAGACCCATACGTTTTCTCACAACTAAACAAAGGTTCAGGCTTTCACCCGCATTTTTCTCACCAAGAAGTACTTCCTCATAGAAAAAAAGTTTCATAAAACAAAAAATTGAAAAAAAAAAACTATGTTTCCCGTGGGTTTTTTTGAGGCATGAAACTCAAGACCATAGCTAAGGGAACTTATGCAATTTAATAATTATTGTTAGACGTGTCATCGATAAAGCTGAGTACGCTTACCCTTCCGAAATGCATGGTCTTGTTTTCTTTGTACTTTGTGTTACAGCTCTCTATAAACAACAGTATGTCTCCTCACCTGTTTCCTTTATCGCCTGAAGGTACGGTTTTGTGTATACTGAATGATACTTTGCTGTTGTTGTCTTTTTCAGTTTCCTCTTCCTAACAAGAGCAGTACATACCCAACTTAAAACAAAAGAAATACATTTATTATTATTAGACACTTTTAAACTTCTTAAATCTATTCTTCCAACATTGTATTTCGTTTCAGTTACTCTTAATGTAAGCCATGAGTATCGCACGTTTTTTAACTTAAAATAAGAGCTGCTTATATGAAAGTAACTATTATGAATGTTACTTAATGAAACAATTGTTACCTTGTTTTCATCTTTTAAACAATACCATTTATAGACATGGAATCACGTTATATTCATACCAACAACGTGTATCCATAGTAAGATTGTATAGACGTAGTAGCGCGTTATATTCCTACCAACAATTTGTTTCCATAGTAAGATTTTATAAGACATAGTAGCGCGTTACACCATAGAGACACTGGGAATCCATTGGAATACTTTATGTCTTTTTATGCAAAGACACATTTTATGTCTGTACTTACACTTTATATCCACAGTAACACGTGTTATATTTACATCTTTAGTTAAGATTAACTGATATCAGCAATATTCAAGATGAATTCTTACGCAGTTACCGGTACAACAGCAGTTGAAACTCGGTATTTGTAAACACGCATCCATTTTGAACTGTCTTCTTACTTCGGTTTGTTGTTGAAGTGGGCCCCACCTGCATTATTTTCAATTCTTTGGATTTTTCTGTCAAGAGTTTCTTGTTAGTTACCACTCAGGTTTACTTTGTATTAGTCTCATTTACGCATGGTTATCAACTGGATTTTTTTTCATAATTTTTCAGAATCACGAAAAAATTCCTGAAGTTACGTGTATTGGGCCTTTAATCATAGTAACACGTTATATACCTAGGTATACTATCACAATGGTGACAATTTCTGTTCAAAGCATGCTATATCCATGGTAACACTTTACTCATAGTAACACGGTATATACCTAGGTATACGTATCACCATGGTGACAATTTCTGTTCAAAGTAACATGCTATATCCATGGTAACACTTGACATCCATAATAGTTCTTTATATCTGTAGTAATACTTTATCACCATATTATTTTCAACCATAGCAACACATTATCACCATAGAAACAATTTATATCAAAAAGTAACACAATATCCATACTAACATTATATATCAATAGCATTTTATTTATATATAAATATCTCATTTTTCAATATTTTTCACACATCATCATCTGAGTATATCCATAGTAATACTCCATCACCATCGCAACACTTTATATCTAAAATAACACGTAATATACATACAGACGCCTAATATCCATAGTCCGGATGTTTCAAACATTCATACGAGTTCACCTGTCATTATTTTTTATCAAAATTATGAAATCAGGAAGATTCATAATATATATTTAATCTCTTATATGTCGAGCTTCCCATCCTTGAACCCTTATAAACAAGGTGTGTTAATGAAATCACGAAAACCGACCAATTCATCATGTTTTTTGTCGTATGTTGAGAAAAATCATTAATAGCTGTCATAATGTCTGGATCGACAGCCTAGTTCAGGGTAGCATACAAGGTCTCGCAGAAGTGGCGTCATGGCAACGACATAGTCAATTTATTTGTTGAAACACAAAAATGGCAATCGCTTATTTTTCATAGCCACCACGACATTGGTTCAACTAGAGTATGAGGAGTTTGCCTGCTCGATATTTCCTTTTCAAAAGTCTAGAAATGGTTCTGTCCATAGGGCAAAGTAGTCATCACTCTGTTTACCTTTAATGTCTTAAATTCTATTTATAGAGTTTCGTATTCTGTAATGTATATCGAATCAAATGAAAGGAAATGATGTTCAATTGTAATTTCATGAAATTAGGCATAATATAAGGACACCTGTTAATCTTGGTTAGACCGATTACACTACATTGTATTAACCTAGAAAAATGAATTGAAATTGAACTTTCTTCTTGTTACGCGCACATAATGTACAGGTGCATTGTGCAGTCTTCCATTTTTATGATAATATGTAAAGGAGAACACGGAATTCATCTTCATGGTTTTGTTTTATTATCATTATTATTAATTGTAATTTTTGGCTAACCCCATTGTATTTTTAACAAATTAAATATTTATAAATCAAACTGAACTGGAACGGGTTTAACCACTATTGGGAACAAATATACGTCTATCATAATTATTATTCAACCTTGTATCACATTGCTGATATTGTCTATATCTTAAATGACACTTACCCTTTTGGAACACGTTGGCATAATTTCTTGAGATTTTTCCCCGGTCAAAATTATCTGTGTTCATATCTTTTCCCTTATTGTATTTCTTTAAATTTTGAGCTTAAATAACAGTTTCGTAAACATATATAAGTATATTTTGTATTTGGTTTAGTTTAGGTTTTTTCTCAACATTTCATAAATGTTTTTGCACAGATATCGAAGCTTGGAAACATACAGTGTAAATGTATCATTATAATAACACATAATGCGTCCCCAACGCTTTCAAATATCATTCGGTTTGTTTGTTTTTTCAGAAAGCGATACTGTGGCAATTCATATGATACCAAGGCATATCAGCCAGGATGACGTAGGGATGAACTCTATAAAATAAGTCTTCTGCGTTCCTACGTCACTGTTAATGTGTTAATTACGTTAGTGATTATGCGTTATATCTACGTCAATGAAACCTTTCATATTACATCAAATTACTTAAAATTGTATAGATGTTCCATGCTTAATGTGTCACTAAGTTAAATATCACATCTTAGCAGTCGTGACAACAGTAGACCTGAACATACTTCATTTCTATTTTTGTCGATTTTTGTTTTTCCTATTTGAGCGTAGGTGTTAGGTTATTATTAGTATTGCTCTGGCTTTGTAAGGCTTTTGTGGATCGAAAACACTTGATCTACTATTTATTTTGAAGCAATTATTAATATGAATAGATTTTCACGATTATTTTTTAATAATTTTGGAAAAACAAAACATGTGTTGAAAAAAATGAACTAATGCTGTCGCAATGAAGACTGTTGACGTTACAATAGCAAATGTTATAATTTTATAATAAGATTAGCGCTTACACTGCTTTACAATGTATAGCAATTGTAAATACATGGCGGGTGTCGGCGATGAAGCAGAAGACGCTTACTCTTCCGGAACACCTGGTCTTATTCTCTTGTACGTTTACATGAGTCTCCATGTAAATATTTCCTTTGTTCATATTTTGCCTTTGGTTTAATCGATTTTTAGTTTGAATTAAGATATTTTGTTAACGCCTCGGTATTCTCTTATTTGTATTTATACAACGCTATAAACTTGATATTTAAACCGTGCCAATGGAAGGATGACAACTAACCTTGTCAGATAGCACTGTCTTTTTCCATCGCCGCTTGGGATCGAACTGTATATCCTGCGAGAACTAGTGGATGGATTGCATACAGTAATACAAAGATTGTACGGGTTAGTGCTCACGGTAACCAAGGCACCATTGTTTCCCCAAAGGTCTGATCTCATTCTAGAAATTGGTCATTCGTAGTTCTACTTCAAACCTATTGAAAAGCTAACCACGTGCGTCCCCTCCGCTATGACGTGATTCAGGAGAAGGAAGCTTAAGTAAGCGTGATTTAGGAGAAGGAAGCGTAAGTAAGCGTGATTCCCGGGGTACCTTAGATGCCATCAAACTCTGTCTTCATGATTCCATGTTCCCCTTAGGCTACAAACCAGAATCATAACACGACTTCATCACGCCTCGATCTAAGACTCCGAAATCCCATTGGCACACCTGTTTTCTGTATAACTGAGTAAGCAACATCGTGCTTCGATCTTTGAAAACTTCTCCTCGAGCGTAAGGGTGTAAGAAAAACATTTGAAATATCTCAGAAGGGAAATGGAGAATAACTCGACCATTATCGGATTATAAATAAAGGCAGTCACTATGGAACAAGACGAAGTCGAATCATGAGTGGAGAGAGTGACTTATCAATCAGTGTAATGCAATGATAAAAACTGAAATAACACGGCTTTGCTAATATCCATCTTCTTTAAACACTGTCATCATCAAGTCAAACACAGCTGATTATTTTTTGTGCGAAACATCATTTTTGTGTTGCCGTGATAGAGTGATAAAAGTTGTGCCTGAATCCGATTTATTTTCAAAATTCACAAATCTCCGTCTTAAATTCTCAAAAGGGTCATTCCTTTTCTTTATTTGAACCACCAAAAATGTTTCCGAAAAGTGCATACTTTAACAAGCCCAAGTTAAGGGCACATCTGAAGAAGCTTTGTTGTTCATTGGTCATGCATTTTGGCAACCAACCTTTTTCTTTTGCAAAAAAAATGTATTTTCTTGAAACTGGATCCGTTTTTTGGCCAGGCAAACAGAGAACTCCAGGTGGCTACTCTGCTTGGTGCTCAAAGAACGAATTACCATTTGTGAGGCATTTGAATCGATCGGAAAAAAATTCTTCTAAACTTGATATCTGGGATACAGCTTTCTCTTCTACATCAGCAGCTTCACTTAATCTTTACTTCAACTATGAACAAGATGGACAGCTTACTACTAAGCTATAAGATAAACGATAGTTCAATCGTGAACTTTCCCATTCTTAATACACAAAGTAGCATCCCTACTTACACAATCCACATGGGTTTACATGTCACCATCAATTAGTCATTCTAAGGCTCGCTCCGAATATAGAGATTTTCGTGAAAGATGTCAGCTGCTGACGATCACATAATTATACGGTATATGGATTCAAGGGAAACAGGTTGATGAAAAGTATAAGCAAATCGATGGTCGTTATCTTGGTCTCATTTTGGAATATTTTCTGTCTTTGTATATTATGAAAGTGGAATATGCTAATTTATATGCCTACTTGTTGTGATTGACGTAACGTTCGCTTGGATAATAACTAGATTCGCTTTGTTTACGTTGTCGATGAAGCAGAAGACGCGTACTCTTCCGGAATACATGGTCTTGTTCTCTTGTACTTTTTCATGTAATGTCTTCATGTAAAGCATTCATTTGTTTTTATTTGTCACTAGATTACTCGATTTGTAAATTTTTATGATGGTGTTGTTGACGCTTCGGTATTTGCTGATCTTTCATATTTCAATGAATTTACATTGTAGAGTTGCACCATTTCTTTATCAAAAACGGCCTTGTATTCTCCGTGAAAGAATTGAGGATGAATTTTCAGTTATAAAGCAGGATTAACAATGTTGATACAAAATTAATTCAATTATCATTTGCACCACCCTTTTCATGTCTTTTACTCTCACTGGTTGTATCTGCATTATGCTCCATTATTTTGGATGATGATGATGATGATGATGATGATGATGCCCACATTTGTTGGCACTTGCCCGTCAAACTGACAATGCTTCCCACATTTGGTACTGGTCTTCTGTTTGCACTTGCCCGTTAAACTGACAATGCTTCCAACATCTGGTACAGGTCTTCTGTCGTCATTTGCCCGTCAAACTGACAATGCTTTTCATATCTGATTTACGCCTCATGATGTCCGCTCTGCCTTTTGTTTAAGCATACAATACAAAATGAAATCCATGCAAATCTAATCGACAAGCAGGAGGCAGATTTGTAAGCGGTCGAACATTGTTGTTGGCAGGTACATTAAACAGTATTAAAATTGAATATTACCTATCGATCCGCTCAACAAATGGCGCATTACTTGACTTGATTTGTCTGTGTCATTTGCTGACGTCATCATGCTTATCTAAAGGGGTAGAAACTGACACTGACAGAATGACTATGTTTGTTTTGTTTCCTATAAACACGAGATATTACGTAAGTGTCTCGGGATTCATAAAAGCCGCACATCGCCGCCTTAGCGTCGTTAAAGCATATCACCTGTTGTGTGTTATGGGTCTTTATCATATCGATTATCTCCCCTTACGACGAATAAAGCTTTCACTCTATTGTGTAAAAAATCCTTTGTGTATGGTGCTAAGTTTCGTACATACCAGTAAATGTATTCTGAATTCATTATCCTATGGATTCATTTATTCGTTACGCAGCTCATCATTATTTTCGGGCGCACTAAACATTCGTCAAACCTGGCACATTATCACTTTCTAAAGCTGAATTAATAAAAGTCCTGCTGCGGAAATTGCTACACCATCACAAACGAAACGCCTGAATACGCTGTTTACAACATCAGAACTATCATAAACCCAAATTTCTTTCACATCTTGCAAAAATCACAAGCTAAATTTTGGAATACCTAAGTCCTCACTTTGAGGACGTGACATTTACTTGGATGTGACCTAGTTTCGCATGCCGGCTGTTGTCGATGAAGTAGATAATGCGTACTCTTCGAGAACACCTGGTGCTTTTCTCTTGTATTTTTCAAGGGTTTCCGTGATAACTTTTCCTTTGTTCATTTTTGTCTTTGTCTTATATATTTTGAGGTCAGATTATGGTTTTGTTAACGTTTGCACGATCAGAAAGAATTGAAATCTTTAAAAACTGTACTTTTCAGGCCATGTATTGACTAAGTCAGAAAAATAATCAAATTCATTTTTATAGAAATCCTCGTGTCTTGCATAAAATTCACAGATAGAACTAATATAACAAATCCTTATTTTTAAAGTGACACAAAAACAATCCATTAGATCTTAACTTAAAAGTCCTTTCGCCCTGTGAGATAGGCTATGGGTTCTGTCCCCAGGCCGAGACATACCAGTCTCTAACAATGGCACATTTGTAGTTACTACTCCCTGCTTGACGCTCACCATTATTGAAGTGGAACGACTGATTCGCCCGTTGTTAGTATAATGTGACCGGGTGGGGTATGCTGCTGGGGGCCTTCGGCCTTCAGCCTCCAAACTACACACGCTCTCAACACACACACACACGTCGCATACAGCCGGAGGCATTCCTCAAATGACCATGGCTGTTAATAAGACGTAAAAACAATCAACCAACCAAAACCAACCGTTCGTATCAGCCGATAGTCATGCGCTTTAGTTCCTGTACGAAGGTTGGCAATGCTTTTCTTGCATATAAATCGCAACTCTTGGTAGATGTTCTTAGAATGCCCATCCCTTGTTAATTGACTGAAATTTCCCGGGCAAACTTTGTAAGTAGGGAAATGGTTTATAGCTTCAGGTCGCAGATGTATTTCAATATCAATATGCCATAGAAGTGGGTCAATTGGTATTATAATTTACAGCAATTTCTTAATTGTCTACGAAGTGACAGTATTGCTTGATATCATTCTTATTTATGGATTAAACAACCTCATTATACATTTGATACCAAATCAAAAGAAATAAATCAGAAAAAGTCTCACCTCCTTTCTGTGACCGAAAAACAGCTGTTTCAAATCTCAACCTTATCATCCGGTAAAAAAAATCGGTGTTTCAGAAAAAGAAATCAGAGAATACCAATGCGTCAACAATACCATATTTCGAATTCAAAATCGATTAAACTAGAGGCAAAATAGGAACAAAAGAATGATTTACACGTAGACTCTCGTAAAAGCACAAGAGAATAAAACCAGGTGTACCGGAAGAGTAAGCGTCTTCTGCTTCATCGACGACAAAGAACTCAATATTCAATAATGAAACAAAATTTGTTATATTTCCTCAGGATTGATATAATTAATAAGATCCACATGGTAGTCTCTCCTTTTCCAAGAATTATCATTATTCCATTTCAGCGGTTATATTGAAATAGGTATTTGATTTGACAGAAGTGAAAAAAGCCGTAACAGTGTATAATTATGTTTATTTAAAAAGCATACAAATTGCCTGCTCACACCGTTAGATCACGCACCGGATGTACACGAGGGAGAGTTGTCCTTATAACTCATACAACAGAGGGCGGAGACATAATTTGTTTTTATATTTGATTGATCTACTTCGTCTAGACTATGATTAATTCTGTTTCAAGAACAATGAAACTTGACGCTCAGTTCCAGGAAGCTGAGGGACTTGTTGCAAAAAATTAAATCAGAATAAAATTATTGATTTCGCGAACTATCATAATATAAATCAAAGTTGGCTAATGTTTTCCTTGACGAGTATAAAAGATGACGTAACACACACATGGGTTGCACCTTTTTATTTTTTTAATAGATACAGTATGCCGAAAAAAATTATTAAACTACAGCATACTCTTCAGTGATGCTAGGGGCCAAAAGGTGGAAATTCAAAATTTCTTAACTAATGTAGAAGCAGAAGGATCAGGTGCGTAAAACCCCTTTAATTTATGAATTTAGAAGTCAAATTTACCTAGTTGTATATAATGTCAAATCGTGTACTACGAAAATGTGTATATTATGTACCATGCTACTACTCAAATGATATCAACTGTGGCTATGGAGGCACCAGCAAACATCAGTGACTAAGGTGGATTTTGCCACTCCCTATCATTAAAGATGACGTAACACAAACATAGGCTGTACCTTTTAATAATAGATACAGTATGCCGAAAAAATGAATTTAACTGTAAGATTCCGGCTTATTTGACATTCAATAATACATTAATGTTTTATAAGAATAATCAACGTCCGTGTTGTTTTAATATAAAAAACAAAGACATTTAAAACTTGACTTCGTGAGAGTCGGGCTACATGATTTTTGTTTTCATCACATAACAATACATCTGCATTTGCGCTGCAAACCCACTATATGAACATTACAGGCAGATATGGTTTTCATACGAGTATGAAAGCAAAGGTCTCGAGAGGTAGCACGTGGTTCACTTATGACGTCATATCATAATCTATAATCCATATTTAACATGAAGCCTTACCGGGCTTCATGCAATATGGATGTAATGGTTTGACTTTCAAACTACGAAATTTAAAAAATGACATCCATTCCTCATTTGAAAGTAATAATTGGATGCCTATAATAACTTCAATTCAGGTCAGTGCCAGGAGGCTGTACTTGATGACCGTTACTTTCTCCCGTTTGACTTAAAACACATATTAGCCTATTGGGATGGAAATTCAAGATTCACCCTCAAGCTCACGAGAAGCAAGGTGTGAATTGTGAAAAGGTGAACAAAAATTGCTTCCCTGACACCTAAATTATAGTTACAGTTTCTGTAACATCTGTATGAAACATCACAAGTACAGCTGATTCAAACATTAACATTTCAGTTTCTTAAAAACAAAAGCAAAACAAAAACAAATGATACAAAACAAAACAGAAGTCTTCCGAGACAGTTTGAGATTTAATAATACAATCATTTGTTACGGTAATTTATACCAGCTATGGTGACAATGCAGTCGTCAGAAAATGTCCAAATATCTATCAGACTGGCGTATTTCATTATGCGTCATAAAGAGTAGTTGCAAAATGGCTTTCAGCTGCCGGCAGAAAATGATCATCAACAATGACTTACAAAAGCTGTTTCAGGAAATAGCATCATCTCTATCTGTCAAATCTCTAGAAAGATTTATGTCAGAGGTTTTTAGTTATACTACAGTTATGTTGTATCTCAGTACAAAGTGCTTACGTTATCTAAAACGTTAGTTTGTCGAGAATAAAACTGTGCAGCTTAACTCTAGTATCATGAAAGTTAATTGAGTCACAAAAGAAATCACGCCCGCAAAAAATGTAAAAAATAGAGGGATATTATTGTGGGGGGTGGAGAGGCGATGGGGGCAACATAATGATTCTGATATCTTCAATACCATCGGATATAAAAAAGAAAGGGAAACGTATTCTGCAGGGGTTTCACATTTATTGTCAAACGGAATATGGCTTGCTTTCCCCCTACCTGTTCGTTGTTGAGGATTTTGAGGGCGTTTTATCTACCCACAGCGCTGACCAATTCATTTTTTTCTCGTTTCGCTGAGAAGCATTCGTCAGCAGAATGTTTTCGATGGCATAAACCTTACTTGCCAATAAACTTCTCAGTTCTGCGAAACTGGAGATGTGAGATGACCTATTCGCCAGACTGCAATCATTCACGTGGTATTTATGTTATCGTCTAGAGCACAAAGCATGAGATATATATCAATGGCAGACGATTCGTCCAATAATGTGCAAAATGATTTCCGAAAGGGTTAATCGACAGGGAAAATGGATCGCAAGAGGAAGACAGCGGGTTTTCTTCTCTGGTAATGCAATATGTTTTCACCAATTAGATATACTTCAACAACATTAAGGAATAATATATTACATGTACCTCTCTTTTGACTTTTGCAAAGGTGGCGCTTCTTCTGTAAATATTGTAAATGATGACTATCTTTACACATGTTTTTTTTTGTGATAAGCTTAAGACGTACTGGATTTTGCAATTTTCGAATGACATTTTTTACATGATAAGAGACAGCATTTTATATTCATGAGGAAACATTTTCTTTCCTGCGACAAAAAAGCAGGGCATTTAATGTTCCGGAACACCTGCTGTACTTTTTAATGAATCGCCGTGTTGATTTTTCCTTTTTTCATATTTGCCCCTAGTTTAATCGATTTTAAGTTCGGTTATGGTTTGTTGACGCTTTGGTGTTTCATGATTTTTTATCTAAAACTTTCAGTAAATAAATAGTAATTTCACCAAACGGCTCGAGCGTTATTCCTCCCCAGACAAAAATAAAAGAAAATATTAGCCCGTGAAAGGAGATATAAAGGGATTAAAGGCATTTAGTATCGCCTCCTCTTTCCATGACTTCAGACGACTATATGCGATGAGGGACCCTTTCCTAACATCATGCTTTTCTCGGCAGACTACTCAACAGATTGTGTGACGTCAACAGGTCATTTAACTGTGGAAATGTAACGCTTTATAGTCGAACAAGTGAATTAGTAATGTTGCCGTCTACAAATGGTAGCTCGGTGTTGTATTTTGAGAAGCGACATACTTCACAATAAACAATAAATCAAATTAATGTATCACTCTTGGTGGCCCAAAGAGTAGCTTGCATTTAAATAAAGATTAGGTTACACTTCCACAAGGTATGTGTTGGTTGTGTAAAATAAATAATCTTTACATAAAAAATGCCTTTAACCTGGACTAGCGTGCATTTTGTGTTGATATGGGAGGAAACCGGAGTACCCAGAAAAAAACCCATATAGTCAGGCAGGTAACACCATAACCAGTCGTGTCGATGAAAAGAGATTGTGCTTTCCACTTCACCAAAAGACCACTATGACATATGGGTAATGGTTATAGAAACCTCGATATAATGCCAATATGTTTAGTTGCCGCTTCACTTACGGTCGTTTCTTTTCCTTTTTCTTAATAATACTTCAAACTTTCATCTCAATTAACACCATACTCATTATACGTGGGGGTATAACGTATTAAAAAAAGTCTTACGGTTAGCTGTAACCCTTTTTCGCGATTAAACTTTGTATGTTTTGATTCAGTTTTAAATCCGTTGGCTGCCATTAGCTCCATCAAAAATATCTCAATCCTTAACAAAATACATTTGAATTAAATAATACCGTGTATAATCTATGTCATAGTCCGATTACCGTTAAGGGTCATTGGCCTTTTATTTGTTCGTTTGTTTTTTGTTTTTTGTAACAACATATGTTTGTTATCTTGCCTATATTGGACTCGTTAATATTATGTGAAGAAGCTATTGAGACCTGCGGTTTCCTTCTTACTAACTGTCTGCTTAACCTCGCATATAAGAGCGAGATGTAGGCTGCGGGTGAATGCGCTTGCGTACATAAATGTTACCTTCGGGAGGACGATTTGAGTTATGTGACCTATTACCAACAAGTCTCTAACTGCTGCAGCAATCAATTTGTCACGAAAAGAGCCCCCTAACAACAAGTTCAGTTGATTATCTGTTTGTCACAATAAAAGATGTCTGCGTTAAAACAGAAAAAAAAAGTATTTCGAGACTTGCTTATCGGCAGTTTAAGAAAATGATATTTCATTAATTTTTAAGTGGACTTTCTAGGTTTTGTGAAATATCGAACATGTGAATATAAAAGAACCATTAATAAAGATGAACCTAACACACACTCATGCGCTGCACTCTTTGAATATAGTGTTAGGTACACTAAGCCGAAAAATAATTACACTGCATCATACAGCTGTTTTGTCCTTCTAGGTCAGTGATGTTAGGGGATCAAAATTTTCAGGAGAGCCAGTTGCGTAACAACCCTTTAATTTATGAACTTAGAAAGCAAACGAGCACTGTAAAGTTTCAAATCGTAAATTGCAAAAGTGGGTATATAAATAACCATGCATCTACTAAAATGAGATAACTGTGGTCAACAAAGCTCCAACAAAGCTCGGGGACTACGAAATCCACCAGTAGAGTCTACCCTATATATAAATAAACTTTATTTATTTTACAACAATTATGAAACACGTTATCCATCTTATATAAATCACTCTTGTTGACCCGGATGTAAGCGCGCAAGGGGTATTTTCTTGGTCTACCATCTTGTATCATGATCAGGAAAGATGATGCTAACATTAGTGATGGTATAAGCAGTAATGGTAGATAAGTTTGCCCATGTTGATATTATCTGATATTTCATTGGTAAAACTGCAATAAAATTATTCACATTAACTTTCCGCTCACTGACTTCCTTGATATTTATTTACAGCTAAGGTGAGCGTTACCACTAATTATCGAACATACCTCATTTACTGGCAACATATATTGCTGTCATATGTTTTCTTCTTTTAATTTATTGCCAAATCGCTTTATAATGCCAAAAGGTCAAAGTTCAAATCATGTTGGCAGAATGACGAGAGAGAAAGTAGGACCAATTGTCTACAAATGTGCCAAAGTGTTCTGTTGGTGTTGATCATCCTTTGCATTCTCCCGGGGAACAATCCTGTTAGGAATTCAATCCCGAAGTTCCTGTTAAAATCGATATACTGGCACGATGACGGTGAGACACCGGAGATTCCATAATGACGAGATTATTCTAAAAACGACAGAACACGCCGTAACTAATACAGATAATAAAAATACGTGATAGCGCCAAACGCTCCATGTTTACATAGATTTCGACATTCATTAGCACTGCAAACGGTCCATTAATATAAGCGTTTTACTGATACTACTGTGGAGAACTGTTTGTGTCCTCTAGCATGTTCCGTTTAAGCATTTCATGTGTGCATAACATTTTCTGTCGTTAAAACTCAGTAAAGTTCGTTCTCAGTCAAGTAAGGCGGCTCATATATGGAATTTCGATTTTGTCGCCTTTCGCGTTCGGGAAAATACGCCAAGAGCCAACCAGAAGTTATTGAAAAAATAAATAGAACGGAAGCGGAACTGAAATAGAGCCAAACCCATGTCATTAATACACCATTACATGGTTTCCCTCCGGTGTTATCTTATACCACGGCTCATGTTTTCGCGTACGTCCTTGTCTTTTCCTATTCATAAAGGTATTTCATTCGACCTCGAATAATTATATACTAGAATAATTACTCATCGTTTGTAAAAGATCGATCATGCATGTATCATATTTGTCTAACCAACAGTAGCGTGCGATGATTTGTGGTTGTAAAAGGTCGATCCAATTGTTTTCTGTTGTGCCAATGAATGACTTTTCTAAATGGCAAGAATAAGGACAATTTAGCAAACTCTTTATGTATCTCCACAGATACCATTACCGTAAAGCTACTGCAATACTTTAGGGTTAGTGATGCTTCATCACAGATGTACTGACATAATAATCTTTCAAAACGCATTTGCAGCACCGCGCTGAATTCCCGAAGTGATGTTGTTGAATGTTGTGTTAGAGCGTAACTCCCAACGCGCCTATCGCTTCAATTAGGACGGATAACAGTGAATACGGTACCGTTAGCAACGTGTCATTGAGGACAGGACGTCGCTAACGTGCATCATAAAAAATATTCGTTGGCAACTTAGGGCATACTACCATTTACACAGTCAAAATACAGTTCAGTCATTCTATATAAATAATCAAAAATGTTCAAAATTGCAATTAAAAGAAGAGAAAAACAACATTTTAAGCAGGTTACTACGATAGCCGTTGGTTGTCCAGATATACCCCAGTGAATCTACATCGATATATTGCTACATTTAGAAAATAAGCATTAAACAACACTATTGTTCTTCCTTTTCTTACGCATGTGAGGTTAAAGTAGAATAATATATGTGGGCATTCGAATGCGTATACACTGTTATGTACATGCAGTGACATACTGCTCTGTTAATGACGAGGTCGAACGTCACAAAAGGAAGCAGCCATTGTTTGCTTAACCGTCAGATAATTTCAAATGTACTTCAACGAAAAAAAAGTTTGCCAGTATACATTTGTTGTATATTTGGACATAATGGATTCCAAATCAGGAAATGGATGTCATCTAATAGTTCAGCGCTGAATCGTGAACGGCGCCATATTTGAAACAGACATCAGTCCGCCGAGTTTTAAGGCATTGCGTTTACTTTCGTCTATACGCTGTCAAAGGTTACTAAGCTGGCGAAGTGAGAATTGTAAATATTGAAATACAATTCAACCTTATACGTTAAGAACCATGAATGATATTAAGAAGGTTATACGACGCGCCATTGTTAATTACGTCCTGGCATCAGTGTTAAAGATTACTGGTTCATACTCCTTTGTCATTCATCACAGTTTGGTATATTATTTAAACACAAGAACTCTTTAATATTTCCTTGTCATTGAAAGTAATGAATTTGCGAATGTCTTTCGGTTAGAATATCGTATTTCCAATTAGTTGATACCTCGGAATCACAAGTACATATCGTTGTCATGGCATCCCTCTAAGGTGATACGCGTCATGTTGCTATAATCATATCTGTAAGAAATAATTAAGCTTGTGCTTTGAGTGATGTGACAATAGAACCTTGTTAGAAAGTGCAAAGAGTTTGTGTTGTTGAGGTCAATACCATTAATCTTAAAGAAGTTTTTTTTTTCGTTTTTACACAGGAACAAAGGATCTATTCCAGGTATCTATTTAGCTGTGTAAACAGAATGACTGCATTTCCAGCCATTCTCGTAAGAGGATCCAAGGATAAACTGCATTAGGGAAACAAACCTTACACTGATTAATCATTTCCTTATAAATAATTGATAAAACATGATGCAATTAGGAAAATAGGAATGGGTTATG
This sequence comes from Mimachlamys varia, assembly GCA_947623455.1. Classification (NCBI taxonomy): domain Eukaryota; kingdom Metazoa; phylum Mollusca; class Bivalvia; order Pectinida; family Pectinidae; genus Mimachlamys; species Mimachlamys varia. The sequence continues at coordinate 45,725,148 of OX392539.1, forward strand.
TGCACATATATCTTTAATTGATGATAAAGTTAATAATTTTACGATCTTCAAAATTTCTATATATGTTATTTTTACACACAGCAGCCATGAAAATCATTTTCACTTAATACTTGAACAGCATTGAAACTCGGAGGATATCGATCTATAAAACTCCATGATATTAACTTGGAAATGAAATATATAAAATAAGATTATGCAGGCTAGTTTATCTTTTTTTTTTTCTTAGAAACTGGCAAGTAGTGGTATTTTTGTTCTGCTTTAATTTCGGAATTTGGAGTCTGATTATATCTGTATAATCTAGAAATTTGAAAAATATATTTTAAGTTTACACCAACTGTTCACAGACACATACGATGCTGAACAGTATAGTCAGGATTATAATGAGATCATTCTGTATTTGATCTCTATTTGTAACGGTATTGAATTATTCAAGAAGATCTCAAGTTATCTTCTTCGATTCACCAATTGTTTCATTCTTTCTAAGCAACAACCAAGCTTTTGAGAAATGTACTGAACTCCAAATCCACTGTTTGGCAACTGCAACAACAACCATGGACGTTATACCTTAAGAAATTGAAATTATGCTTTCCAGTTAAAGCTTAGAACGAACCATTATGAACCTTTGTTGAGGTGAATATATGGTTTTATAAACCTAACAAATGTTAACCGAAATGTGTTTGAGATTGATACCACCTTCCCTGTTCACAAGTACATATTCACATGTCATTGATATATGAAATGCTATTCTACTGTTATTATCATTAAACAAGAAGGAAGGAAAGGCATTCCTCAAGAGACAAGTAGTTACAATTGAAATGACGTCACTTTTTATAAATATCAATGCCAAGGTATGGGGCCGCGGTGGCCGAGTGGTTAAGGTGTTCGACATTTTACCACTAGCCCTTCACCCCTGGGTTGCGAGTTCGGATCCCATGTGGGGCAGTTGCCAGGTACTGACCGTAGGTCGGTGGTTTTCTCCGGGTAATCCGGCTTTCCTCCACCTCCAAAATATGGCTCCTCCTTAAATTATCCTGGCTCTTAATAGGCCGTTAAACACAATACACGAAACCAAACCAAAGCCAAGGTATTATCGCAATTACCGACCCCCACAGATTTATAATCCAACTTATGAACACGAGAAAAAATAACTATACATTAATAATGCGCAGAAGGTTAAAGTGTTATCAGCAAAACATATCCTTTTTACTTTGCCATTCTGCTGTAAATCCCTCCCGTAATAAAACAAACAAAAATCTGAAGATTTGTTAAAACCGTGGGAACATATTCCCATTCCGCGACATGAATTACTTTTAATGTTGTTATAAATCATTTTAGATGAAACTCTTAATTTAATTGAATTTAAAAACGATTAATATGAAAACAATTTGGAACTATTTCGCACTGCGCTGAACTACAAAACTTTGATTGGAGTACTTTGGTTTTGACCTAAAAAAGTCTGATAACGCATACATGTGTCTACAAAAATACCAAAGCGCCAACAAAACCATAGTCCGAACTCAAAATCGATTGAACAAAGCAACATTGTTACAAAAGAAAGATTTACACGAAGACTCTCGTAAAAGCACAGGAGAATAAGACCAGGTGTTCCGGAAGAGTAAGCGTCTTCTGCTTCATTGACGACACCCTCCATGTAAATCGTGGTCACATCCAAGTAAATTCAAGTTCTCAAAACGAATACCACCTTCCCTGTTCACAAGTACATATTCACATGTCATTGATATATGAAATGCTATTCTACAATTACAATTGTACAGTTATGCTACACTCATAACCTATGAGAACCGAGTATCATTGTCAATCACAACAAGTAAACACACTAATGAACATATTCAAAAACGTCCATCTTCATATCACGTAAAGATACAGAATATTTCTCAATGAGACAAAGATGGCGACCATAAAACTTGCTCATAGTTCTGATCAACCTGCATCTCTCGAAACCTTGTGTTGTTAGCTTGTTTGTCAGTCGACATCGATCACGAATATCACGATACCTAGAGCAAGCTCTTGAATATCGAATCAACTGCGACATGTAAACACAATAGGTTGGAGAAGCAGGGATGTTATTACAAGAATTGGAGGGTTTACGATCAGAAAATTAAAATCATCACGTTTATGGTATAGCTTAGTAGTAAACAGTCCATATTGGTCTTAGTTTAAGTAGAGATCGAGCTTAACAGCTTTTTTATAGTCCTTTTAAAATTATGAATATTTTGTGAGAAATAGAATATTGCCTTCGTGTCCAAGTCATATTGACGAAATTAACCTTATTTAATAACTTTATATGGCACTAGTTTTGCTTTCAACAAAACAAACAAACTTTACCTTTATAAGGCACGGCTAATGATTCTTGACTGACATCTTGTTAATATTACTCCCGGTTTCATAATTATTTCATCAACAGATCAATTGCTTTTTTTCATAACAAATTGTGTTTCATTATATGCCTTATCTTGCATCGAGTCTGATCGATGGCCGACATTTAGAACCATTACTGGAACGAAAACAAGTCAAACTGCCAGGGGAAATGTCACATGTCACACTGAATTTTTAAATCTAGAATTCATAACGGACCGGAACACAATTTAACAGTTTGATGTATGTATATTTGTAATCGACGATTAATATTACGTAATAAGACAATTTCTTATTTTGAATTTTGTTATTTTATGTTTTTTGCTGTCTATTAATTTTAATGGGTTGAGGCTATATTGCACTTTTGTTCGCATTTCCTGGTGTAAATCATGTGTTATGACAGCCAATGCGTCAGTATGACCTCGTTATGTCCTGTATGACGCAGTTACATCAAAGCAACTGTTATCTTCAGAATCAAACACGTGAAACAATTTTTTTTGTATTCATTAATAATTCCGATAACGACTTAACTTAAGATATATTTTTTTTTTTTTATCAATTTCTATTTTTACTTTTACTCAAAATGTTTTATCCTTTGATAAAATGATGAAAAGCAATTAAAAGAATTGTATATTTGATTTGGAATATTCTTATGATATTTTACGTAGGTATCATGATTTATTATAACGTATCGTATTGTATTGATTTGTATTGTCTGTTTCGCGATACACTAACAGTTCTTATAAATTTTTCAATTTTCATCACCTCTAAAAGTGTATTTAATTACATTTTCTTATCCTTCAAATAAGCTTAATGGTTCGGTATGAAATCATATTTAAAAGTATATAAAAAAAATCAGAGAGTACCAAAGCGTCAACAAAACCATAATCCGATCTCAAAATCGATTTAACAAGAGGAAAAATAGGAACAAAGGAAAGATTTACATGGAGACTCTCGTAAAAGCACAAGAGAATAAGACCAGGTGTTCGGGAGGATTAAGCGTCTTCTGCTTTATCTACGACACCCTCCATGTAAATCGTGGTCACATCCAAGTAAGCATCAATCATCAAAATGAGAACCGAGCCACCATTGTCATCACAACAAATAAGCACACTCAAAAACTTCATATCACACAAAGATTCAGAATATTTCTCGATGAGATCAAGATGGCGACCATAAAACTTGCCCATAGTCTTCATCAACCTGCATCTCTCGTATCCCTGTGCCTTAGGTTAGGTTTGTTTGTCAGCGGTTGACATCTATCATGAAATCTCGATATTCAGAGCAAGCCCTAGGATAACGAATCAACTGCGACATGTAAACACCGTAAGACGGAGAAACAGGGGTGTTACTATCAAGAAAGGGAAAGTTCACGATCGGAAAATCGAAATCGTCACGTTTATCAACTTAGTAGTAAGTTGCCCGTGTTGGTCATAGCTTAAGTAAAGATCGAGGTAAGAAGCTGATGTAGGAGAGTATGTCATGTCTTTAATCTCAAGTTCAGGGTATATACGATCGACTAGGTCAGCAATCTTCTTGTTGTTTGTAGACAACACATCGTCTATACACCTGAAATTGAAAGATTTGGCAAAGTTTTGTTACCCGTCCTGATAAGTCCTTCGACAAATTCAGCCTCGCATGAAAACCAAAACAAGTCGGCCAAAAGTGGGGCACAGTTAGTGCCCATTGGAATGCCAACAGGCCATTGGAAAATCTTTCTTCTGAATTCAACAAAGATATTGTCAGGAATTCAATCATTCGTACTCAGTATATTTCAACCTTACTTTTGTTGTGTTTTTTACAAAGTATGCTCCAAGATAGCTCACAACCATGTATTTGTACTTGGGGGGAAAAAGGCTCTCATAATGAGAGACCGAAGACGTTCGCTCAGTTTTGCATGTGGTATGGAAGTGTACAGGGTGTAAAATCAAATGTTTTATTGGACGAAACATTGTTGAGAAGGGTGTGCTCAAGACTGATCAGAAGATCTTTGGAGTTTTTCAAAATCCACATCCCATTAATGCCACTTCTTGAGTATACAGTGTCGCAATAAGACTGAAGCCCTGATTTAACGGTATTACGAATGGTAGTAAGACGTTTTAATAATGGCTTGGTTGATCAATGAGACGAGCCAGCGATAAAAACGTTGCTTATAAGGATCCTTGTGTAGTTTACGTATCCAATATAGCCGAGGTAAGTCAGCGTCTTTATCATTAACGTTATTTGAATGATTGTAATACTGATTTATGATATAAAAGGATTTCATCTTTCGAAAAAAAACGGTCAAGTTCATTTTGCAAACAATGAATGTAATAGTGTTTGCAAACCAAGACCAGATTATTAGATACCTTGTCTGCAGACACAATCACATACTTGTTATGTATGTCGTATAAATATAAATTATGCCATGACACATCTTGATTAATTGGTAGTGCTTCACGTAAACATGCTACAGACCCAATATCAGTAACCTTGGATATAAGGTTTTGAGATGAAGACTTAGAATAATTATAGGAATTTGACTGTTCAAGCAGATATTCGTTTCCGGATAGCATCACATCTTAAAGGCCCAATATACGTAACTTTTGGCAAAACTTAAAGCGAAAATCAAGGCTACTAACTTATTATATTTATAGATTTAGCTAAGTTTAACAGATATCCGCAATACTCAAGATAAATTCTTTCACGGTTACCGGTACAGCAGCAGTTGAAACACGCTATTTGTAAACACGCGTCCATTTCGAACCGTCTTCTTCCTTCGGTTTGTTGTTGAAGTGGGCCCCACCTGAATTCTTTTGATTTTTTGTCCAGAGTTTCTTGTTAGTTACCGGTCAGGTCTACTTCGTTTTAGGCTTATTTTTGCATGGTTATCAACTGGATTTTTTTCAGAATTTTTCAGAACCACGAAAATTTCCCTAAAGTTACGTATATTGGGCCTTCAGTATTGTATTGCAATATATATCGTATTGTGAGGCTTGTGTATCGTTGCAGTCGTGATTTATCGATAATGTAACCAACAACCATTATACTCGTTCTCGCTCTTTCGCAGAGGATTCATCAGAGGATTACAGATTCTTTTTTCTAATGGCTGAACTCATATAAGGATTAAGGTCATTTTTCTCTCTACAGCTTCATGCAATATGAAAGTAAAGCAGGTTTCATGCAATATTGATGTAACTAATGAACTTTCATAGCACTATGGGTATTGCAGAAGAAAGCTTACTTGCCTTTCATAAAAGCGGCCGGGTTCGATTCCCCGACCGGACGTGAAAAGGTATGAGGTTACCTGCCCGACCACGTGGGTTTTCACCGGGTACTCCGGTTTCCTTCCACAATAAAACCCTCGCGCGCTAACACCCGGGCCAACAAGAGTGATTGATAGAAGTTGTACAACTTGTTTCATAATTGTTTTGGAATAAAGTTTATTTATTCATATAGTACTATGAAAATCATCCAATTAACATTCATTCCATATATTTACATTTTTACTATCAAACAATATATTTTCTCCAATAATTTATTTATTACCTGCGATTGTATTTGCGTCGTCATTTAAACGACATTGGCAGAATAGCCATATTTAAGTAAAATTGGCGCCAATGATTAAGATTAGTCATTTGAGCGTTTGACGCAAAGGACAAGATTCTCATTGAACAAGGTTGATTTATGACACCTTAAATAAAACACGTGTTACGTCCCGAGAATGTATTTACCATTTTTAGAATCTGTTCATCCAATAAAATTTCAAATACACTTTTTAAGGCATTCATGGCCTATTGGATGCTTACTGAATTCGGTAGGATTATATTGAGGCAATGCCATATAATGGCTAATATACTCGAATGAAAATAATTCATGTTGGCAATGTTCATATAGTGGGTTGCAGTGCTAATGTAATGTTTGCACGTGTTTATAAAGACCAGCTGTAATGTTGCTTCCGGTCCAGTTGTAAGATTCATTGACCTGGCATTTGTTCTGTTAAACAATTGAAATCGTCCCGCACTGTCTCAATTGTTCTATAACGCCTCTTTAGAAGCAAGAACACTGGGCAGTGGTTTACGCGCGAGAGGGAGTGCTAATCGACCAGCTGATGCGTCAGACCCTGCCTGGCATTAGGAGTGTACATATGTAGTTATGTATTGCTTTAACGGGATATCTATTGGAACTACGTAGACTCATTTGCTTATCAAGTCGAAGTGATGAGAAATCATGTAAAGACTGTAAGACATGAAAAATGAAGTAATTAGGTTATGTGTCATGTATAATGTAAAGCCCACGATCGGGTCAGCGGATCAGGTGCGGGGGTGGTCCAATCTGCCTACTAGAGCCGTATCCATGCAATCCGGAAAATGTCACTTCCACAATGACGTTTGTATCTCTTCTTGATTTAAATTGTTTTTACGCAAAAAAGGCCTACTCTCGCGATCGAAGCCGATTGTTTCGAATAGGATGGGTATTCGAAATGAAGCCATCAGGACCTCGCATGCGGCATGAAAGTCATTGCTTTATTGTTCTGCTCATTCATGTTATATCGTTATATTCTCGTTGTAAGAACGTAACATTAACATGGTCCTTAATCTGACCTAGATCTACATGCCGTGTGTCCTTGATGAAACCGCAGACCCTTACCCTTCCGGAACATTTGTTCTTACTCTCCTTGTATTTTTTTACGGTTTTAATGTAGCCAATCCTTTGTTCATATTTCACTCTGGTTTAAATATTTCAATTTTCTTAACTGCTTTCTCTCCTTTGTTTTCTCTCCTTGGTCTTGTTTGCACACGTAAACTTTTAAATATATATGTATGTCCAAATGCTGCAAGGATGTAAAACAACAGAGAATACTTAAGTGTCAACAAAACATGAAAAGGGAAATATTTACGAAGATACCACTGAAAATGTTTAACAAAAGATTCAGACCTGGCATTCATGAAGAGTAAGCGTCTTTTGCCTCATCGACGACTCCCGCCATTTTCGGGTTACATCCAATGTCAGGTGTTCAAAGTGACAACTGATGCTTTATTCTCAATCACACCAAGTAGATGTACTAATAAAAATATTTAAATAATTTTTCCTTTATATCATACAAAGATATAGCAAAGAGATAATTGGTTCCAAATATTTACTTCCGTGGCGCCATTTGTATTCGGGAGTTTGCTTCACTGATTTATTCATCATTGAATGTTACGCATTGGTTGTTTAAAAGAGGGGGCTGCGGTGGTCGAGTGGTTAAGGTGTTCTGACATTCTACCACTAGCCCTTTACCTCTGGATTGCGAGTTCGAATCCAACGTGGTGCAATTGCCAGGTACTGACCGTAGGTCGGTGGTTTTTCTCCGGGTACTCCAGCTCTAGCTTCAAAACCTGGCACGTCCTTTAATGACCCTAGCTGTTAATAGGACGCAAAACTAAATAAAGCAAAACCAAATTAACTAAAATGTTTAAAAGAGAATTTGTAATATGTATTCATGAATAGTCTTTGCTATTTCCATCACTGCTCTATTAACGCCTTTCAACACTTTCTGTCCAGAATTTGATTTAAGAGGGAGCAGAACTACAGAGCAATCTCTGAATGTAATTTGATGTTTTTGATAAAGCATCACTTGTCGTCTGCCATTTCCGATATCTAAATGAAATTTGGAAGATGCAAACAAACTAAAGTGAATTTAATATGAAAGATTGGTATTCATGATTTAATATTCATAACACTCAAGACTCTATTTTGAGAAAAGTGGATTTTTTTTTTAATTCCAGCTCAAAAGTAATTTATAGACGTCTATGCATCTTCATCGGTGATGCTGTGACATTATTGAGCAGCGAGATTGAAAATTCGAATGGCATGGTCAATCTGTAATACCTTAATCGAACTTACAGTCAATAAAGGTTAAAAATATTGAGACATAAAATGTGTCGCCCAATACTTTTTTCTAGATAACCACATGCGAATAGTTTGGAGGCTGACTAAACGCAAAAAAAATCAACCCGCGAAAATATTGGCTTTTACAGTACTTCAAACCAAGGTTGATATGGAATATATCTGGATACTTCAAACCAAGGTTGATATGGAATATATCTGGATACTTCAAACCAAGGTTGATATGGAATATATCTGGATACTTCAAACCAAGGTTGATATGGAATATATCTGGATACTTCAAACCAAGGTTGATTTGGAATATATCTGGATACTTCAAACCAAGGTTGATATGGAATATATCTGGATACCTTGAACAGGAACAGTTGATGATACAAACTATATTTGGATATATCAAACCACGCTGGAAATCAAATACATTGTATACCTTGTTTATCCTGATAAGTCAAAACAAATTTGAAATGAACCGTGTCCAGATAAGTCAAAACAAATTGGACATGAACCGTGTCCGAATTTAAGCCAAACGCAGGTTGATATGAACTATAAGCGATAAGTCAAATAAAGGTTGTTATGGAATATAACTGAACATGGCAACCAAACGTTAATATGGACTTTATCCGGATATGGCATCCACATTTTTATATGAATTTCATTTCCAATAGGCCTTGATATCATGACCTAAGGTAAAAAAAAAGGGAATGCTTGACACAGAATTATATTGCATCAAAATTACGATCTGTAGTCATGTTCCAAAAATCTCATTCCAGGGGAAAAACCTGCCTTGGCATCGATTTCCAATGATGTGTTCACTATTTGTTGTTCTCATATCAGAACATATAAGCGTTTCCCCTAGAGATGATACTCCATAAATCAGACCTGAAAACGACAGTATATTTTGATAACACCGTCGTGTGTCCTGCGTACCGTTAAATGTGATTTCACACTCGTGTGCGATGGTGCCCAGATGCTAATGTTTTCGATGTCAATTCCGCATTAAAGAACATATATCAAATGATAAAAAGTGTATTGTTCTTCATAGCATTATAGATTTTCTTTGCGGATAGTATTTTAACTGCCAAGTTCAGTGGTTGATTTTCACCACCGCATGATTCGTTGAGGCGACTTATTTCGCGACTCCAGCACAGGTTCAGTTTGATAAACAGTAAAACCTCGCTTACAGACCACCATATAATTAATACCACTTTGTTGCGGTCCATAAGATTCCACTGTATCATCATACCAACAAGCCAGATCTCTATACTTCTCAATTCACTTTGTTAATTCTTGCCTCCCAAGGCAGTAATGGTTTACACTGATAGTTCGGTACGGCTGGTTAGCTTTGCGATGAAGCGTTCCAAGTTTTTATACAAGCAAAAATCCCCATGTAGATCTGACCCAATTTGATGATATATATACATAGACACACATTCTAGTGATTACCAACAAGAATTACACAAATTGAAAGCTTAAAGTAATCTTTGTTTCTTTTATTTATGTAGTGGCACGGTTTATAATGTACACATTTTCGTAGTGCATGGTTTGAAATTATACAGTACTAGTTTAATTGTACTTCTAAATTCATAAATTAAAGGGGTTATACACACATGACCGTTCCACTTCTACATTAGTTTAGAACTTTTTGATTCCCATCTTTTGGCCCCTAGCATCACTGACGAGTCCAAGAATGACGAAACAGCTGTATGATGCAGTTTAATTCATTTTTTGGCATACTGTATATATTACTAAATTCAAAAGGTACAGCATGTGTGTGTGTTACGTCATCTTTCTTTAAATTCAATTTTACTCATGTTTGACTTCATAATTCATTTTAATTTGTTTCAATGTCGACCCAATTTATTATACCATAAAACCAATCAATCATTTAAGTATTTTTCGTTCCAAAATAATATCATATAAAGATGACGTAACACACACATTAAATTTAGTAATAGATAAAAATGAATTAAACTGCATCCTGTTTAATATTTCATGGGTTATTAAACGAAGTTTGTTTACTTTTTTATAATATCACCATATATTTTATAAAATTGTAGTTCGGTAATCCTTGTGATCTATTCGTACCGATATTTTGACAAAACTCGATGTTTTCATATGTTTGCAAACATCTCTTAGCACTTTGACCCAACGGAGCATGCGTGTTTTTAGGTAAACAATTATCCCTTCAGAGGGTACCTGTGTGTGCGAGATTTCAATAATATCTGCTTTTGGTTAGTTTGAAGTATACCAACACCATTTCTCGTGGGATCTAATAATAAACATATATATCATATGTGTTTACAACGTATTTCGTAAATCTAACATACCTTGAAAGAAGTATTTGTGAAATTAAACGCATCGTGTCCAAATGTTTACAACACACAGACATGTGGTCACGCCAGATGGCGCGGTTATTTCGTGCTATAGTTTGATGTCGCTATATTTGGCGCGGACTTTCCCAATAATTAAACTGATCACATTGGACTTCGGCTACACGGTATCTTATTATAAAGTACGGATTCCTTTTTCTGAATATATGTATTTTTCATTTTTGTTGATTTTAAAAAGCGTGGGTTCATTAAATTGCCTCTTTAAACATCCATTTGATTTTCTGAAATGATCAAGGAAATCGAAAGCGTCAACAAAACCATAATCCGCAATCAAAATAGACATCGGGGACAAAATAAGAGCAAAGGAGAAATTTACATGAAAACCCTTGAACTTCTTTACGAGAATTAGACCAAGTGACCCGGAAAAGTAATCGTCTTCTGATACACCCTCGACGCCTGTCATGTTTATCTATGTCACATCCAAGTAATTGGCATCATTCCCAATCACATCAACAAGACAAACTGATGAACATACTCCGAAACGCCCACCTTTATACAATGTAGTTCAGTACGGAAAGTACCAGACAATTTAACCCAGTTTTATGTCTTATAGGAAAGATCTAGGTGGCTTTACATCCCTTCAATAGCTGTACTGACGAGATTGTTTTAAGAGTTCCGACGATGCCAATTATCGCCGCATGATATATATGGGTCGTACCGCGAACTGTAATGGAGAAAGCCTTTCCGGTAAGCGGTATAAAGAGTTTTTCTTATTTAAAAAAAAAAAACCTGCGAAATGTAATGGAGAAAGCCTTTCCGGTAAGCGGTATGGAGGTTTTTTTTTTATTTTTAAAAAAAGCCTGCGAACTGTAATGGAGAAAACCTTTCCGGTAAAATAAGCGGTATAATGCTTTTTTATGAACAAAGCCTGCAGGTGTCACGAACTATTCTGACGTGATGCACGAGGCACAGCATGTGACGTTTTCAAATCATTTGTTACAAGTTATGATACCCAACAGGCTCTTCAAATTTCCAATGAATAATCAGTCTGTTTCGAACAAAATTTGTTTTCTTTCAAACAAATATGTTTTTATTCCGCTTATATTAACAATATGAAAGTTGACATAAATATGTCATGCGTTTGTGTGTTGAAGCAGACGCTGAGCTGGCATTTTCGTATATTCATGAATCTACAGACAGGTCATTAAAAGCAGATTAGCTTGAAATTGTTGTTTCGAAAAATTAAAAAATCAGAATGAAAATACAATATGCACTAAAATATTGGTGGCTGGTGGTGCAGTTGATCGCGAATTTACATTTCACCAATGTGGCCGGTGTTTGAATCCCCGACTGCAAGACCTCATTTGCGGGTTTTCTGAGGGTACCCCGTTTCCTCCCACAATAGGACCCCATTGCGCACTAAAATCCGGGCCAAAAAGAGTTATTTATATAGATTGGATAACTTGTTTCATAATTTTGTAAAATAAATAAAACTTATCACCAAAACGTTAGCATGCGGATGACACATGCGATAAAATTGTTTTATTTATGTTAAGCATTTGATTTAAAATGTATAGTTTTCAACTTCTCTCCCAAGTCGGACAGTCGATTTTTCATAATTGTAATGAATATTTCGTTTAGGAAAGTGCAATACTTTCGTTACTTGTTGTGATTGACATAGATACGCGGTTCTTGTTTTGAGAACTTGAAGTTTACTTGGATATGACAAAGATCTACATGGCGGGTGTCGTCAGTGAAGCTTACTATTCCAGAACATCTGGTCTTATTCATTTGTGCTTTGACAAGGGTCTCCATATAGGTCTTTCCTTTGTTCATATTTTGCCCCTGGTTTAATCGATTTTGAATTCAGATTATGATTTTAATAACGCTTTGGTATTCTCTAATTTAATTTAAGTTTGAACATGTTTAGTATATGTACTGAGACGACACGATTTTCGGTTTATATTTTGATGAAACAATTTATCATATTGTCCAATCCTTTAAATACAACGATCATAGTAAAGTTGTTTTAATTGCTCTACGTTCTGATCTGGAATGAACGAAAACAGGACAAGAGAAAGACTATTTTCAGTGTTGCAAATTTACATTTCTGTGTGGCGCCTATTTATATATTCAATCATTATTTACAGTAACAATGTTTCTAGTATATCAAGATACCTGCTTGTTGTGATGCCTCAGATCTCACTTTGAGGCCAAGGCATTAACTTGGATTTGACCTAGTTTTTCATGGTGGATATCGTCGATGACGCAGAAGACACTTACTCTTCTGGAACATCATGTCCTATTCTCTGGTTATTTTATAAGGGTATCCACGTATATATTTCTTTGTTTGTATTTTGCCTCAAGCTTTTAGTTCAATTTTAAGGTTTTGTTTACGCTTTGGTATTTTCTGTTTATTGTTATTATTATTTATTTAAATATATTTTTTTCAAATAACTGTAACAAACGGATTGGGCGTAAGTAGTTTCAGCATAGCAAAGATCCTCTACATAGTAATTATATTCACACAAAATAAATTTTGACATATTGTTTTGCCAATGCATACTATTTTAAATAGAGTAGAACTTTTTTTATGGAAAACTAATACAAAAGAAACACAATTTTTTATTTGATTACTAAACTAAACCATATGTGTTATTTGATATAATTCTGCGCATTTCTTGAATTAAATAGTGTGTGTTTTTACTGACAAGGCTTTGTTTCTGACTAGCGGTACATTTGTACCAATAGAAACATCCAGACTCAAAGCATTTGCATATCATAACGAGGATATATGAATAAGAAAATTCTAGTAAAATTAAAAGGCTAATATTTATGATATCAAAATATCCATTCTCTTGAAAAAATCAGAGAATACTAAAGCGTCAACAAAACCATAATCCGAACTCAAAATCGATTAAATCGAGACAAAATAGGAGCAAAAGAAAGTTTATATACCTTACTGAATTTGAGATTAAAGACACAACAGACTGTTCTACATCAGCTTCTTAACGCGATCTTTACTTAAGCTATGACCAACAAGGGCAACTTACTACTAAGCTTTATGATAAACGTGACGATTTCGATTTTCCGATCGTGAACTTTCCCTTTCTTGAAAGTAACTTTCCTGCTTCTCCGTCCTATGTTGTTTTCTCTCGATATCATTCAAATACATATGGAATGATTGTTAAACGACATAACAGTAAATCAAACATACCAATGTCTAAGAAACGACCGTTACTATTGGTCGTTTAAAATGTGCGTAGCTAATCAAATAGCTTATCTTGATCTCCAGATTGCTTCACGAAGTACCATGAGTGCAAAGAAAAAAATTTGCGATCAAGATATAAGCCCTGAGATTTCGAAATGTCCTTTCCCAGACACAAAATACATAAATATAACCCGTTTTTAGATCCTTGATAAGCGTAACTGCTTTTGAGAACAAGTCATGCCCGGTCTTTAATCTGTCACGTGGTACAACGTGTCAATGACACATCAGGGAGGGCTTATTTGATTTGGTGGCAACGACCTTAAACTCTTCCCTTTTCATCCAAATTGCTGAACATAAAACATGGTAATATTTGTAATAGCGACAATTGTCGTGCTGGATGAAAATGAAATGCACTAATGTTTCCTGAAAGGGAAGATTACTAGAATCAAAACGAATACCAGAATAGAAGTCGTACAGCTCAATGTCTGAGTGCGATCCGAATCTAGAACCATGGTGTACCGACACGACCCGATTTAGGTAGGATTTGGTCAATAGCTTTATATATATGTTGTTGCTTTTTTTAGAAATCTTATACTGTCTATATCTAAGACAAGTGTTGCGGACGTTTAAATTGAAACTATGTGTATATCGCATTTTATTGAACCAGTTGTACATTTACTTGGAATTCTTTCTTTCCCTTTTACACAACCAATTTTAGGAATTTAAAGGCAAAGAACGTATAAAAAAATCAGAGAATACCAAAGCGTCAACAAAACCATAATCCGAACTCAAAATCGATTAAACTAGGGGCAAAATAGGAACAAAGGAAAGATTTACATGGAGAATTTCGTATATAAAATTGCAAATAAAGAAAACTCAAATATTGCCAAAACATAGCCTACTTAAAAATCAGATGCAAATATAAAAAAAGACTTTTCATGATTTATCACTAGTATTAAAAGTTTAAAAGAAGGAAGATAGGAAGATTTGCAAAGGTCAAAACGCCTAAAAGCTATGACAAAAAATGACAACTTTTCAACTTCGGATAGATACAAGTGTAGTTTTTTACGTTGACTATCTAGGCTCGTGCCCAAAGGGTTAAAGGTTCGAGTCACGGCATCGCTCTGAGTTATTTATTTTTAACAAGATACTTTACAGTCTACGCAGCTGTAAATGATTACGCGGTTGGGATAGTGATAATAGCTGTAGGATTATGGAAAGATATTGGCTGGTTGCAGAGGACTTGTTACCACCAGTGATAATGTGTGAACCGCTTAAAGACGACCTACAGAATAACTTGTGATAAAGCAATATGTAAAAACTTCGATTTGTTTGTAATAACATACTTGTAAATATGATATACTCTGCCTACATACATAAATCATCATCATTGTTTTCCTCCTTAGGGACTGGAAACGCAGTTGTATCAGAATATTTATATTTCTAAATAGTAATCTCTAATCTAGTACCCAATCGACTAGTACACTAAATGTGTTGTTTCAGATGATACTTGGTATTGTATGAATGAACTCTCCATGTTATTTATCTCTCTGAAGAGGATTTGCTTAGCCTAAATTGATAACGTGTAGTTGGACTGGGGTCAAGATTGTTTACAAATGGAGCGATTAAGTGTGTCGTATTGTGGGAACAATATTGTTTTTATACGATATTTGATACAGCGACCTATTTATTCAGAATCAGTCTCGCGTAGATGTTATACAATGCATAACTATACAACCTATAAATCAGGCTCCAGCTGCTAGTCGTATGGCACCTGGCTAAATACCTCCACACTTGTATCAGACTATGTGCTAAATGTGCATAAAGTGTTCTACTTCCGGTGGCATTGCACCTCAGTTATTAACTTTTTTTCTAGTGAGCCGCACGTCTTTATATTCATTGAAATAGTTTAAGCCTGAGAAAATACCTTTAATGTTCCGAAAAATTCATTTATGTTTTTATTCAATGATTTTGATATTTTTAATGCACTATGCCAACTGGTGATGCGAAGCCCTTGTGGAGCGACGTAGTTTTTTTAACTTGTTGCTTATATTGTTGTGGTTTTTTTATCTTTTTTTTAACAGTATCAACTAAACTATCTACGGAACACACTTGCAAAAGACGTATATTTGAATTATATATAAAACTTTTCATTTTGAGATAGCATAATGCCTCACAAATTATTTGCAAACAGAAAAAAACAGAGACTACCAAAGCGTCAACAAAACCATAATCCGAACTCAAAATCGAATAAACTATAGGTAAAATAGGTACAAAGGAAGATTTTCATGGAGACTGTAGTAAAATTACAAGAGAACAAGACCAGGTGTTCCGGAAGAGTAAGCGTCTTCTGCTTCATCGACGACACTCGCCATGTAAATCATTGTCACATCCAAGTAAACATCAAGTTCCCAAAACGAGAATCGTGTATCACTGTCAATCACAACTAGTAAACACACTAATGAGCAAATTAAAAAAAACGTCAATATTCATATCGCTTTAAAGAAACAGAATATTTCTCAATGAGACAAAGATGGCGACCATAAAACTTGCTCATAGTTCTGATCAACCTGCATCTCTCGAATCCTTAAAATCAACACGCTGTCATGTTTAACCTCAAATCTGGAAAACCAAACATATACACTGTAAGTCTAAAATATACCGAGACTGAAGCAGAGTGCCCTTTAAAAGCTGATGTTACACGGAAGTAGATTTATAACAAATGTAATTTACGGTCACTTTACGATCGAACAGATTTCTTTTTATAGCGATATCGTGTTCGAGAATAAGAAATGGGTTTGAAGAAAGATATCCATACAAAAAAGATTATTAGCTTGTGTTTCTAATCAATATGTATTAATGAAAAAAATAGTTGTCATGGTAACTGTTTATTTTAGGAATCATGACGTTTTAACGTTGACATCATCGACCACATGACGACACTTATTATCAGAAGCAAACGTTAACTGTAAAAGTGTGTGATATTATGCTACCACTAGTCCCCCACCCCTCTGGGTTGCAGGTTTGAGGCCTATTTGAGACAGTCGCAAGATCGATGGTTATTCTCTGGGAGCTCCAGTTTTCCTCTTATATTAAATTCTGGCACGTCCTTACATGATCAAAGCAGTCAATAGGACGTAAAACAGAACCAAACCAAACATACGACAATACATGTGTAACTAAATTGGACGAAAGCGTTAAAAAGAATACCTTAAGCTGAAATCAGACCACAATAATTAAAAAAAAGACAACTAGAGCAATCGGAAAGGGAACAAGAGAATATTATGATATCAACTTAACTGTAAAAATGTTCTCCCATCTTTATTTGAAAATGAATTTTCCATTTTTGTCGAAATGAACAGTGTTAAATGACCTTCTCGTTAAATGTTGAATGGAAATTGAGCAATAGTGATACCTTGGTTGTCACATTGAGGACATAACAATTACTTGGATGTGACCTAGATTTACATATTGTGTGTCGTGGATGAATCAGAAAATGCTTTCTCTTCCGAAACACTTTTTATTTTATTTTTTAATCTATCCACTGTTCATATTTCGTCCGCATCTGAATCGATTTTGAGTTCGGATTTTGGCTTTGCTGACGCTTCAGTATCCCTTTTTTCTTTCTTTTTTTTTACGCGTCGAATTCTGTTTCTTAAAAGGAGCGTTTTGCTCCTTAGAACAAGAGACAGATGAGACTGACAACAACTATGTTTTGCCAGTAATCGAATATTCCTTCAATTCGTCAGCCTCGGATGTGCCTGTTAGCTAGCCCGCTGTTAGGTTTTCAATTCATTTTAAAACCCACAAGGGAAATTCAAATCGATGAAATTCATCAAATTTGAATGCATTTCAAAATAACGTGCTGCTCTATGATCTTTTTTTATCAAATAAATAGCATTTTTCACATTTTTATCTGATGTTTTGTTGTTGTTTGTTTGGTTTGTTGGTATTTTTGGGGTTAATGTCGTATTCTACCATGCAGTTGATAGTTGAGTGGGTTCTATCTTATTTCGATAAACACATTCTCAAAATGCTGTCAGAATTATTTTGCATTAAAAAGCAGAGAATACCGAGACGCCAACAAAACAATGATTTGAACTAAAAATCGATTAGACTATGGACAAAATATGAACAAAGAAAGGACATTTAAAAAAAGTATAGGGTAGTACAATTGTGTGTACTCCACCACAAATACGTCATACGATGAACATTTTTATTGTGTGTACCCCACCACAAATATGTCATACGATGCACATCATCATTGTGTGTACCCCACCACAAATACGTCATTCGATGTACATCATCATTGTGTGTACCCCACCACAAATACGTCATTCGATGTACATCATCATTGTGTGTACCCCACCACAAATACGTCATTCGATGTACATCATCATTGTGTGTACCCCACCACAAATACGTCATTCGATGCACATCATCATTGTGTGTACCCCACCACAAATACGTCATACGATGCACATCATCATTGTGTGTACCCCACCACAAATACGTCATACGATGCACATCATTATTGTGTGTACCCCACCACAAATGCGTCATTGTGTACAAGATAAAATAGCCCGGATATACAAAACGGGACAAAAACTAAAATTGTTATCGAAAGATTGGCATTATTGTAAAAAAATGTGTCATAATATGGGTGCAAAACATAGTTTTTTATTATCTTTCTTTTTCTATTTTTAATGTATAGATTCATCTTCAATTTCACCTTTCTCAACTTAAGTATTTGGTCCTTGAGGTTTGCTGATAAGGTTTTTCGTTTATCGAAATCCATGTGTTTCAGATACAATAAGCATGCCTTTCGATAGTCCATTATGGTACACCTAGTTAACATTTTACATGTTGTCAACGCTTATTTTCGTAATCAATTTCCTTCCTGTCCTGGTTATACAACTCAACAGATTTATTTTACATTTCGATATTTGCCAAATGGGAGACGTTTATTTTTGGAGGAAGTTCAACAGGCCGTTTAAGGTTAAGATTAGTCGACGGAAGTCTTGGCCTTGTGTGGTTATCCATGTAACCCCTGTGTTCATCCATAGACAAACACCGATAACAAAGGTAAATATAGCTTATCACACCTGTGCTCACTTGAAGGTATTGTCGTTCAAACAATTAGGCAGGAGAAGCTGTAAACATGCTCCTTGTAAGTCGTTACCTATCGCTATAGGTTATCTCCGTCAGCTAAGCTTATATACCGGGAATGGACCTATCTGCACTCAAATCCATTTTGTTATGAACCGTCTGGTCACTGATGTTTGTAACGTCTGTTTTGAAACCATACAAATAAAAAAACATTGAATACTTCAGTTCTAAGCACAAAATAATACATTTGAGCTATCAATTGCTAAACATGGGTCGTTATTTGGTCATTATTTTCTACCGCCTGTAGAATCGGCGGGATTCGATTTTGTGCCGTCCACTTGCATTTGGGACACAAAAGCGATAAAATGAATCTGTGTACAAATCGCAATGGTTGGAATTGTTAAATATCCATCTGCTTCCTTGCTCCCTTGTTGTTTCGTATAGTCGTCCTTGTAAAACAACATTTTGACATTAATGTTCAACATTTGACCATATGAGAGGACAATGGATGTCTAAGCCAGGGCAATATCAATTTGATGTACCCCACAAAACGATCTCCATTTAGGATATTCACAACAATTGATTTATCCATTGTCATTATAATGTGATCGTTTGGGATACTGTGCATGTATGTCTGGCTGTAGCTGTTGTTACATTGCTCCAGTATTGTAGTATGACTGGCTGTAGCTGTTGTTACATTGCTCCAGTATTGAAGTATGACTGGCTGTAGCAGTTAGCTACATTTCTCCAGTATGGAAGTATGACTGGCTGTAGCTGTTGTTACATTGTTCCAGTATGGAAGTACGACTGACTGTAACTGTTAGCTATATTGCTCCAGTTTGGAGATTTCCAACCCTAGATAAATTATTAATTTAAATTAGTTAAATAAACTCTTTACATTTCTGGGGGTTATTGTCCATGAGGAATCGAATGCAAACTACCCCTTAAACTTCCGAATGAAAATAGTAATGCCCGAAATCGGGTATATTATTGAATCGGATCATATCTGCACTTTATAGCAACGTGACAAAACACATCATACCGCCTACAGAACACGCACTGATGCGTATAAATACATCACACAGATTGAGGCATGTCCTCAAATGACCTTCAATTAACCAATACCAATACCAACCATGCCCAACTCTTAATTTTCCTCACAGGGCTTTAATAACTTTTTTAAAATGAATTCTTCCTTTGTTAAAGACAGCATTTCCCCAGGTGTCTCATACTTTCATCGTCAGCGTTCAGCTGTCAGTATAGCAAGTACATGTATATATATATAGATATGTTGCTTACGTTTCAGAATTTCTTTTATGAACGGTGAGGGGGGTTGCCATGGCATTTCAGGAAAATTACCATATCAGTATGCCTCACAAGCAGGCTTTCTAGCTTAAGTGCCACTGTGTCATTGTGTCATAATGGCACAAAGACACCAAACACATCCACTGTATCAGTAAGCTTAAAAATGCAAAATGTTTTGTTGTTTTTTAGGGGGAAGGGAATATTTCATGTACATTGTCACTGAAAATTAATTAACAAACAAACAAAACCAAACAAAAAATTAACATTTGTATTTGGAAATAAAATCAGCGTTGATGTTTCTACGTCACTTCCGCGTGTAATTGATGGTATTTAAATTTAAAAATAGAGATGGCGGTGAACATCGTTTAGCCAGTGTTGTGGTACGCGTTACCTTATGTAAGCACTATCAGCACAATTACCATGTACACAACGTAAATCGATCATGTTTTATTCAAGGACAAGTGTTGGTGCCTGCAATAATCGTGATTTGCTCCAGATAAGATTTTCTCTTGGCCATTTCCTCTATTGAACAACTTCATTGGCCTAATTCGCTTTTCCTGTCTACTACCAGCACTTAAATTAGTCACCATTTAGACCCGTTCATTCAGCTGGCTATTTATAGTAATCAGTTAACGTCGCTTTTTATGAATTGTCGGCACAGCTTAGTCAGGAATTGGTAGTTTGAAAACGTTCTATCGTTTGGTATCCGCCGATGACCGCCTAAGGTGTTGTAAGCTTATACCCGCCGTCACAATTTGACGAGAGGAAATTTCGAACTGTGTCGTAATATTCGTTATAAATGACCTGTCGAAGAAACCACTGGGGACATTCAGAGTATATCTTTTTTTGTGTTGTATAACAAAATTACATTTGCATTTCGCAGTGAGTTCAGAAAGTTCGCTGATGTGAGAAATTGATGTGATTCTTCAACCAAAAAAAACATAACGTTCCGGATTTTATATTGGGCTGTGTAATGAAAATGTCTGAGTACTGCAAAAGATGGAAGACGTAATTGCAGTTTAATCCTCGCCGACCTTAAGTATAATGTCTCCGATAACTAGACTTAGCGGTAAATCAAATAGTGCCCACAAAAAGTTTATGCCAAAAAACTATCACTGAAATTATTAGTCATGTCACGTACTTACACCACAGAACAACGTAACATGCTTCCCAACAATTTCTGGTTTCCATTATCTACAATGTTCCTTTGTCGACATGTTTTATGTTTTTCCATTTCTTGTGCTTACTATTGCTCAGTATATTTGGTTATGTTATTCAATGCACTTATGTTATATTAATGTTATGTGCTATATGAGGTGCTTATGTTGAAGATGACGTAACACGCACATATGTTCTACCTTTTTAATTTAACAATAGATACAATATGCCGGAAAATAAATTAATTTCAATGAAACAGTTTGCATTTGTCTCACTTGGAAAGTGAGACTATCAGTTTAAAAGCTTTGAAAATAAATTTGTTTTAATGAATACATTTTATGTGAACTTATGTCTTTTCTCAAAAGTCGTGTCAGCATGAATACTTGTTACTTTAGCGGCAGTATACTTCACTCTGGCAGCGATATAGAGTCGGCATCGGGTTCGCACAAATTGCAAAAAGTGAAATACCATAGTTGCTAATAGATATTAATACAAATGAGAGAACGGTTTATTATTTCGGCAAAACGAATGGATTATTGCACCGTGACAAATTAACTTAGTTAACTTACGCTTAGTTTTCCAGCCAACACGAATGGAATATTTCTAAACGGAATTGCCACATGTATGAACCGTTTAATTGCGTGTAACTGACTCTGCTGGGGGTATTTCACTTTATTACCTATACTCTAAATACTACATTCGAATAGTTATCAATACACATCATAGTCGACGTCGCTGAAACGTTTGTTGTTATGTTAAGTCACTTTCCCTACGTGTTACAGTCGACGTTGCTGAAACGTTTGTTGTTAAGTCATTTTCCCTGTGTGTTATTTAGCTTGGTGTCGATGACCGGTCCTTCTCGTGACAGACTCAATATCAAATACGGATGTACAAATAGGCGGAGACGGACCGACAAACAACATAGCAATCTATAAATAAATCAATACCAATGTTCTTTTCTGTCAACTATGTGCGTTTGCATGATAGCGTCACATTATTGATGATAAAGATGGTGACGTTATATCAACGCGCAATACCATCACAGCTGTATTAATGAACTTCCCAGACCTGTCGTTCTCCATCTGCTTATTTCCTCAAGTCATTACCATATTACTTAAAGGGCAACTCACCGAATTGTCTAAACAAAGTAAAATTACAGTAAATTGATTTTAGAATCCCACTTAATGATATTTTCAATTACTTATAATAAACTATCAAATGCTGGAATTATATAATGTTTTTTGTAAAATTTCCATTTATCAAACCATTATTCGAATCTGTCGTGTTTAATTTGAAACATTGCACTTGCTAATTTTCCAATCAAAAGATAACCTGCAAATAAATTGTTTTCCACGAGACATATTTTGATAATGTTTTGCAATGGTTAACTAAAGGGATTGAATGACGTTTTTGACATTTTCTTTTATCATCGTATGGTGATAATGTTAATTAATCTCTGTTACGTTTATTTTTTGAAGTAAAGAAACTGGAAAAAAAACTAAGTTGAGCCCTCAAGTAATATGCTAATTATACCGAGATCGATCTTCTAAACAGAAAAAAAAACATGTCAGCTTCAATCCCAAACCAGCACTTTTATTCCACTTCATGTTCATCTTAGAGCTTTTCCAGAATGGCCATATTTACCCATTTTACATAAATGACGTCACCGTTGGAAAATGTATTGACGTTAGAAAATCGAAATGAAAATCGGTTACATACATATTGCAGGAAGCTTCATGGTCAATATGGATGTAACCGATTTGCATTCATACCGGCATGAAATTTAAAACAACGCCGTTCAATCCATATATTTACATTTTTGCTATTGAACAATTGTTTAAGTCATTTTCTTATTTATTGAACATCTGGTTAATCAAATGCTTTATTATTATGGCGTCCTTTAAACGAAAAAGGCGGAACAGTCATAATTTGAGTAAAATTGGCGCCAATTATTTACCGTAGTCATTTGAGCGTTTGACGTGGAGGCGTTGTCCGTGTTATCCGAAGCGGCGCCGTAAGAGTTGTATTGAACAAGACTAATATATTACGTCATAAGTAATTCACGTAAATGGATGTATTCATACTGTATTCATGATGTATTCATAGTCTAGTGTTTGTTGTTTTCAGTTGTTATGTTCATATAGAGAAGAAACAATCAGAATGTAAACATATTTGGAATGATGATGAAAATATGGTATAGTAATGGTTCATTACGGAAAATAAGCTATTTGTCAAAGTGCAAAAATTCCAAGAAATATGAAACAATATTAAAACTTAGTCTTTGAACTGAGTGGACCTATATTTTATTCAACATTGGGGTTAAGCATATGACACGTGTATCTTACAAAGGTGTGATAAAGGCAGATATATTTGTTTGTAAACAAAAGAATTAGATACAAAGTCTTGTCCTTTATGAATATTAATCAGATAATGGTTAGAGAATACCGAAGCGTCAACAAAATCATAATCCAAACTCAAAATCGATTAAACCAGGGGCAAAATATGAACAAAGGAAAGAAAAGTGCAAGAGAATAAGACCAGGTGTTCCGGAAGAGTAAGCGTCTTCTGCTTCATCGACGACACCCGCTATGTAAATCTTTGTCACATCCAAGTAAACATCAAGCTCTCAAAAAGAGAACCGAGTATCATTGTCAATCACAACTAGTAAACACACTAATGAGCATACTCAAAAACGTCCATCTTCATATCACTTAAAGATACAGAATATTTCTCAATGAGACAAAGGAATGAATATATGAGGTAACAATGAACAATTTAAAATCTTCCTATTATTTGTACTTTCGCTGTTTTACTTATCTTTGTTAAAGTATTTTTTTATATTTTATATTTCCAGAGACCTGAGAATGAACAACATCTCCACCCTTCCTGATTATGTCTTTGAAAGATACAAGAATCTAGAAGATCTGTAAGTATCTGCTATTACTGGCAATGAATATTAAACTTTGATTATCAGATGTCTATTTGAATTAAAACTAAAGATACAAGAATCTAGAAGATCTGTAAGTATCCGCTATTACTGGTAATGAATATTAAACTTTGATTATCAGATGTCTATTTAACCTACAAGAATCTAGAAGACCTGTAAGTATCCGCTATCACTGGAACGGAATATTAAACTTTGATTATCAGATGTCTATTTAACCTACAAATTAATTTCTTATAACAGATTTTGGAACCTAGAAAATGTCAGTAATGTTTGTAATAAACATGTTTCATCGATGAAAACTAACATTGACCTATAAAAAGGTTAGCAGTTTTCGTATCCAGCTTGTAGACAACAAATGCTTAAGTGTCAACAACACCTTAACCCGAACTCAAAATCAATTTAACTAGGGCCAAATATAAACAAAGGGAAGATTTACACCGAGACACTTAAAAAGTATCAGAATAAGACCAGGTGTTACGAAAGAGTAAACGTATTCTGCTTCATCGGCGACACCTGCAAAGCAAATCTAGGCCACATCAAAGTAAATGTCACGTCCTCGAAGTGAGAACTGACAAACAGGTAAAGGGATATCCGTGTAAATGTTATGTTAACTATTGTTTTATAGAACAAACCTAGATGGATTGTTATGCAGATAACTAATAATGCAAATACTAAGTTTAGAACATGTGTATAAAATATTCGAACAATTTAAATGACAAACTGCTTTAAAAAAGATGGATTGAAACACGAAAATTGTCTATTTAAGCATAACATTTGTTCGAAATAAAAACCAATTTTGATAAAAAATCATGTACTTTTTGTACGTTTCATAGCGACGAAATAGAAACCAATTTTGATAAAAAAAATCATGTACATTTCATAGCGTCGAGTATTGATTAATGCTATATTCCAGTAATTTATTACTACAATAGAGTTCAATGAACGTTTTATACCAGACAGAGTTAATGCGATGTCTTAATACGTCTATAAACTAGATTTCAACAGTACATGTACTTATCCGCTGTGGCATGACACGGTAACATCAATGAATAAAGTACACTTGTTTTCAAACGTCCGTGATTTCGTGTAAACAAAGTTGAAACTAATGTCTCAGCGACAACGTTGAACCCTGTCGCTCTAAGTCATTTTATATAACAGACCCTTCAATAACGAGGGCCTGTGCATATCAACAATTTTTTTTTCTCGTTAGCGGCAGTAGTGATTGAAAATAATGCCTTGAATACACTGAAACGTTGAATGCTGTCATTCTAGGTCATTTAAGACAGCATATCCTTCATTACGAAGGCATGTGCATGTCAACAAAGAATCATGTCTCGTTTGCGGCAATTGCAACTCTGTCACGTAGCTACAATGTCGTGACATGTCAATTTACACTGAAGTATTTTACAATCAATTGGGTCACCTAACCTTACATTTTCCTGAACATGGTATTCCCTTTGATCAGCATATTAAGTATCTCCTGGTACTGGTCTCGAACAGTTACATTGATTTTATCTTCTACAAAAACCGGAAACATGTTATCCATTCACTAGTGCTTCTAATGAGATACCCCATGGAGAGATTCAGTTTAGTATAAAATGTTCATGTTAAATGGGTCGGATAAGGTGTGTTTATTTTTGTGGGATAGTCGCAATTGGCATGTTTATGTTCAGAGAAGCATTCGTAAAATGAATATAACTATATTTCGAAACACGAGTAACTTAATCTAAAGACATGAATTAAATAACGGAGTTTTGCCTTTACGTATAACAATTTGTATGCTGCGCTTTCGAGCTATTGTGAGCTAGTTTATATAATTAAAGTACACACCCAAATAAAAACAGGAAAAAACCCTATCCTCAACAAAACTATACTTCGAACTCAAAATAGATTAAACTAGAGGCAAAGTATGAACAAAGGAAAGATACATGGAGATCCTTGTAAGGGTACAATGGAATTAGACACTGTTCTAAAACTGTCGAAACCATTCACTTGTAGATGTAGTTGTTAGTGAGAGGACACCTTGGTACTTTTCAGCAGTACGGCATTCAACTAAGTGACGAAAGTATATATTCTTCCAACATATTTATCATAAACAAATTATGACATCAACCTTTTAAGATATATCTCAGAACATTCTTCTTCAGAAATCTTACATTTCGATAGATTATTTTAAGGTTAATAAAAAATGACTTTTCCTAAGATACGTTATATTTTACAATTATAGCATTTTGTTGTGATTGTTACAATGTTTTATCAACCTAAGGAATATCATCGTCTGGGGTTTTTAAGAATCCAAAGTCCGATATATGCAGAGTTCTGACCCGAGCACACAGCGCTAACTTATAGGTCTACTCTTAAATATCAAGAAGATTCGCTTGTAGAAATATCCAGAATGCTCCAGGTACACAAATAGTGCTTTTCATATGACAATGAGGAGTATTTAAGAGAATATTTAAGCAATTTTGTCCATAGGTTAATACTGACAATTTCCGGATTATTCTCATATGTCTACATAATGTGTTTAGTAACAGCACTACTGTAACAGCACTACTGAAGTTAATAATAAATTATGAAAAATATCATTTCAAAATAAGATCTCAAAATTTCAGAATAAAATGGCAAGGTTGATTGTACCTGGCTGTTGTTGAAATGAATACGTTTTAAATTTTGAAAAATCTTGAAACGTCGTATTATCATTATATAAACGTATAAGATTATTTAACAATAACCTTTATCAGGGGGTTCGTTAAAGTGTCATTAATAAAATGTGTCATAATTTTCTTGGCAATTTATTTCAGATTTTTTTTACAATATGAAGTATATGTTTATGTTCATAAAAAATATCTGTACCATTTTTTTCTTCAGTCGTCTTACCAGTAACGTTCTCGTGGACATGTCTGACAATGCCTTAAGTGGACTTTACCGGCTCAAATCCTTGTAAGTATGCCAAATCAATGCCTTTAACAACACAGCATGATCGTAAGAGGCGCTAAATGTGGGAGCTTATCTCCTTTTTTCTTTCTAAACATCTTTCTTCTTCCTAATGTCTCCCTTGACATTACTTCACTTTTGGTCTTTAGTTGAGCGTTAGCCCCTGTGAAAAAGGCTTTTAGTTCTGTTCTTTGGTCGAGGTATACCAGAGTCTCAAAAATGGTACTTACTTCTCCCTGTTTGATGATCAGCATTTCGAGAGTGGAACGACTGGATCACCTGTTGTCGGTATAATGTGACCGGCTAGTTTGTTCTGCTGAGGGCTTTCGGCAGTTTACTTCAGCGCTTTAAATCGGCAAAAGATCCGGACCATCGCAAGGAGGATTAAATGGTCATACCGCTGCCTCCCCAGTACACATGCACTCAACACACACACTCACATCGCTTCCACCGGGAGGCCGTCTTTAAATGACCCTAGCTGGTAATAGTACCCAAAAGCAATCAAACCAATCACTCTAGCATGTGGCTGAAGATAGTAATCTAACCTCGCGTAAACAATGTGACATTTTACGGAACCTTAAAAACCTATAATGAACACTGAAGGAGTGATTAATGATGATTCCGATCTGTATTTAATACGGAATGAGGTCTGGAGTAATTCGTATCAATTTTATCCGGTAGTGTTCTTCTCAATGTATTATTCAATATCATGTATTTGGTAAATGCATTGAAGAACAAACGACCAGACACGGTTCTGTTGTTAAGTATGAAATATTTCACCACAGGAATGATTTTCTCGCAAACTTATCATAAACATATATCAAAGAAACAAAAATGAAAATTGCTGAAACAAGGTTTTTTTGGGGGGTGGGGTTATAAAAAATGATGATAAGACACATTCCTCATCCATGTGCAGTTCTAGAAACCTTGAGTTACAAATTTGTCAGTATCATGAATATTCGGAAGAATTTCGAGAATATCGACAAGGTATCTTAAATGGAGGACGAAGGCATTGATTCAGTTTAGAAGACGTAACACATATGCTTCACCTTTTTAATGTAGTAATTAAGTAATGAGTTACACATAATGTGGTACGTTAAAATAATTGTTGAACAGTAGAAGTTGTAAAATTCCGATGAAGTTGATTTTAAATTGTACTGCTCATTGTACATAGCATTATCTTGCTCGAAGTATCAGTTTCCTGGAGTGATTAAACGCTGTTTGGTGTCGCGCTGTGGAAAAAAACCACCTGATTAATCCTCAGCAGATTTCTTACAGTGCCGGATGATACTCTTATCAGATTTCTGACTTTATATGATTTCTCACATAAAATGTTTGATTAGATCTAGATACACAATGCACCGAATTCACATGGATTGGATTCACGAACGTTCCTTTACTTAAGGAAAGTCCTTTACTTAAAGGACATACAAAAGTATTACAGAAGTTTGGAGAATTCTTACTAAATTAATTTTCCGTAACTTTTGTTATGCTTTCCTGTGGATATGTTTAAGTCGAGAACATTCCTGAAATTAAGAAACATTCGTGAAACTGGGTCATGGACTAATTTGTTTTGATTGCAATATCTATGTCAAGTTAATGACTGCTATGGTTTCTAGTGACGTATGTCTATGCAAAGATAAAACGTTTACGTGTATATGAAATATATTTATTCACCTTGCCGTGTTGTCTGTACTTATGCTTCAAAAATATAAAAATACCAAAGCATCAACAAAACCATAATCAGAACTCAAATCGATTAAACGTGGGGGGAAATGTGGACAGAGAACAGATTTAAAATGTCATGCTCTCAAAGTGAGGACTGAAGCATAATTATCAATCACATCAATCAGGTATACTAATAAATTCTCTTTCTAAATTGTCCTTGTGCTTGCTAACGTTATGGCGTATTTTGTTTACCTTGTACTTTTCAAGGTGTAAATCTTATCTTTTGGGATGTCTTAAAATGGAGTGTAGGTTTCCGATGAAACCGAAAACTGCATCGGGTCAGGAAACGAGTTACATTTGCACATCTCACTGTGACCGTTGGTGAATTTTCAAAATGCGTCTGACTGGTGCCAGTTTTAGAAAATCGTTTTCCGGCCCCGTCATTTCCTATCCTATATCTTATATTCGGTTAAGTCACATTCGGAAATGTGATGACGAGTCTTGTGACAGAGTCGTGAGTGGTAATTTCTTGGATATCATTTCGATTCAGGTTGCATATTATATAATACTTATTACAAATATTTTTTTAAAGAGAGAGTTGTCATACACAATTATAAAGACCATGTCTAGACATCACATTGAGTGTTTAAAAGTGCTTTTCATACGACAATGAGAGGTATTTAAGGGTTCAGTATGCGATGATAGCATTTCAAAACAAGGTTTAAGAAAACAAATATGAGACGCTGACTGAAATGCTGAAATAATGACTGGACAATATTGCAACACGTGAACATTTTACTGTTTGTCGGCCATGTATCGAACTACTTTTCTTTTAAATGTCAGTTACAGGTTTTTGTAACACAGTACTGTCTGACACGTGGATATAATTGACTTCCTGGTATATATTTACTGCTTTTGTTGACTATCATCATGGTGAAATACAATTTGATAATGCCTTTGCGGACGTCAATATTGTCTTATTGTGGGTCAGCCAATATTTTATTCATAATATCGGGTTCCCGAACGTTGCCGTTATATTTTACCTTTGTTGTTTGAGTTTTTTGTTTTGAAATGATGTAGAAAGTTTGTGTTGTTGTGACAAGGTGTTTACATAAAATTGTGCCATAATATATCACGATATTTATAACAGATATGAAACATGTATATCCACTCGAAATGAGCCTCCAATTTACACTAGATATTTGATATATTGGGAATATGCTTTGTCCTTTCGTCTACCCTTCTGTCAGAGTGAAAAGTTATGGTATCTTTTTTGTGTCGCGTTTGATTCACAAGATATAGTTATTATACTATTAAATGCTGGTTTTTAGTCAAGCGTTTAATTGCATTTGATAATTTAATGAAAAAATGATAGATTAATATGTATCAAGCGAAAATGCTGAAAAAATAGTCCCCTCGGGTTGAACTGGACTTTTTACCTAACAGTCTTTTACATTATAACTTACCCTGTATTTTATTTACATGACATGCGTTGATTTTTATGTATACATATGTATATATATATAGATAAAAGTATCATTATTATTCTTGTTTGGAACAGACACCTAGATGGGAACAAACTCGAAGTTGTACCAAAGGCCTTCCACACGCTTCAGAATCTCCTGCTGCTGTGAGTATATACGAAACAAATGACACTATCTGGCAAAGGTACTGTGAGTATCTCTTAATGAAATGACCTTTAGTGTACATGTACCACTATACAAATCGTATATGAGTTCCTTTTAGATAAAACTCAATGAATCCCTCAGACAAACATTTATTGATTTCTCTACTGGACTTAAACTTCTATGCATCCCTGCGACAAAACTTCTTTTAGTGTCTCGTTGACAAAACTGTTGTGAGTACCCTTCAGCTATTTACTGAGA
Organism: Mimachlamys varia; assembly: GCA_947623455.1. Taxonomy (NCBI): domain Eukaryota; kingdom Metazoa; phylum Mollusca; class Bivalvia; order Pectinida; family Pectinidae; genus Mimachlamys; species Mimachlamys varia. Next base: position 45,755,940 of record OX392539.1, read on the forward strand.
ATTTCTCACTGATAAAGCTGTTGTGATTACACATCAGTCAAATCTTTTGTGAGTTTCTCACTAGACAAATATGTTGTGTGTACCCATCAAAGTATTCTTAACACTAGTCAAAGCTGTTGTTTGTCCCCATCAGAGAAATTAGCATGAGTTTCCCTTTTGACAAAGATGTGGTATGTTCCCATCAGAGAAATCTATTGTGAATTTCTCACTTGACAAAGCTGTTGTTTGTAGCCATCAGGGAAATCTATTGTGAGTTTCTCACTTGACAAAGCTGTTGTTTGTAGCCATCAGAGAAATCTATTGTGAGTTTCTCACTTGGTAAAGCCTTTTTGTAGCCATCAGAGAAATCTATTGTGAGTTTCTCACTTGGCAAAGCCGTTGTTTGTAGCCATCAGAAAAATCTATTGTGAGTTTCTCACTTGGCAAAGCCGTTGTTGGTCCCAATCAGAGAAATCTATTGTGAGTTTCTCACTTGGCAAAGCCGTTGTTTGTAGCCAACAGAGAAATCTATTGTGAGTTTCTCACTTGACAAAGCTGTTGTAGCCAACAGAGAAATCTATTGTGAGTTTCTCACTTGACAAAGCTGTTGTTGGTCCCCATCAGAGAAATCTATTGTGAGTTTCTCACTTGACAAAGCTGTTGTTGGTCCCCATCAGAGAAATCTATTGTGAGTTTCTCACTTGACAAAGCCGTTGTGTGTTCCCATCAGAGAAATCTATTGTGAGTTTCTCACTTGACAAAGCTGTTGTTGGTCCCCATCAGAGAAATCTATTGTGAGTTTCTCACTTGGCAAAGCCGTTGTTTGTAGCCATCAGAGAAATCTATTGTGAGTTTCTCACTTGACAAAGCCGTTGTGTGTTCCCATCAGAGAAATCTAATGTGAGTTCTCACTTGACAAAGCTGTTGTTTGTAGCCATCAGAGAAATCTATTGTGAGTCTCTCACTTGGCAAAGCCGTTGTTTGTAGCCATCAGAGAAATCTATTGTGAGTTTCTCACTTGACAAAGCCGTTGTGTGTTCCCATCAGAGAAATCTAATGTGAGTTTCTCACTTGACAAAGCTGTTGTTTGTAGCCATCAGAGAAATCTATTGTGAGTCTCTCACTTGGCAAAGCCGTTGTTTGTAGCCATCAGAGAAATCTATTGTGAGTTTCTCACTTGGCAAAGCCGTTGTTTGTAGCCATCAGAGAAATCTATTGTGAGTCTCTCACTTGACAAAGCCGTTGTGTGTTCCCATCAGAGAAATCTATTGTGAGGTTCTCGCTTGACAAAGCTGTTGTTGGTCCCCATCAGAGAAATCTATTGTGAGTTTCTCACTTGACAAAGCTGTTGTTGGTCCCAATCAGAGAAATCTATTGTGAGTTTCTCACTTGACAAAGCTGCTGTTTGTCCCCATCAGAGAAATCTATTGTGAGTTTCTCACTTGACAAAGCTGTTGTTTGTAGCCATCTGTTTAATCCACAGTGAGTTTCTCATTAGTAAACAGGTTTATGTTTGTTCCCGTAGACAAATCTACAGTAAGATCGATGAGTTCGTTTTAATGCAGTACAAAGCCATTTGTTGTTACAAATGCTCTAATGAACAGTGAATATGTCTGTATGTGACATATAAGAGTCGCTGGGAAATTATATACATTTTTATATGCTAGAATGTATTTCAGTTTGAATATCAAACGACATTGCACTAAAGGAAAACATGAGATGGGAAATATTTTGATAAATGTCAGCACTTACACAGTTTAGTGTAACAACGCTTTCGCTGCTAATATTGATGTATGTGTTTTTACATTCGCCTTTCTGTAATTATACCGGTGTGTAACGCAACAGCCGTATCTAAAACATAGATGCGATCCATTTTCGTTATTGGTGTTCCCTTTCTGATATAAACACTATATGATACTAGGTCGTCTTCAATTTTAGACACTTTAGGCCTTTTATGAAAGGGGAAAATTACAAGGCTTTGGATGGTTAGATTGGTCATATTTCTGGCAATACATTTAGTGGCTTTTAAGGGTTTTGAATGAAATATTGTTAAATATTTTTTTAAAGATAGGAAGTTTGTTTCAAAGGGGTGAATGGAAGAAAGAATGTATTCTAACGAACTGCAAACATCTTATATTTTATGTTGCTATAACAGGTTTTTCTTTTAACGCATTTCATTTACAACCTTTAAATAGGTTTAGAGAATAATCTATATAATTTTAATGATTTCCAATGCCAGTCAAATCAAATAAGAATTATATATTGAAAGATGTGTTCTGTCTTTTTATGTCACTTTCAATTATTCTTTTTAATTGCACAATTTCCAAATTCTTTGCGATTGACAAAAATAAGTAGTTATTGATTCAGAAATAAGAAAACTAGAAGTCGTTTATAGAAGCCGTCTTCTTGCATTTTGATGGAAACGCGAAATGCAATTATCAACCGAATACGTAGATATATTTATTTAATTACGTGATTGAGCTTAAGATTTCGCATATTATATTTCTGCTACACTTTATTAGTCATACGTTCGTTATAGATATGTAACTTTTAAAAACTTTAAAATCAATGAAATACGATGACGTGAGAGCTATGTTAAGGTTTCGGCGTGTTCTAGTTAACATTCGTATTACAGCTAGAGTGTTGAGTGGAATCAAATTTTATCATATGACGGAATTTTAAAAAATCGAATTTTGAAGATTTACAAACTTCAATATATGCACTAAGAATACATATAAAAAGAAATAAGCATAATATCTAATCACCAGATTATCTAAAGGCATCAAAAACCCTTCGATAAAAATACCGAAAACATATCTTCACTTAAAGTACTTAAAAAGCAAATGCTTTGCTAGTAGTCTTTCGGGCGTAAAGAGATCTAATTATATGTTTATGATATTAGGAGCATGTCAGATATATCATTATTGTTATAAATTATTTTGAATATTATTAGTATAATAGATGTTATTTGTTTTTTTTTTTTATTCCAGACATCTGGACGCCAATCACATTAAACAAGTGCCTGCTGAGAGCTTCAGGAATTTGAGACGACTAAAGTCCTTGCATTTTGAAGCTAATTCCCTGACCTCATTTCCGACGGATGCTTTTCAATACCTTTCGGCCCTGGAAGCGTTGTAAGTTGAAGCTTCTCACGTCCATCACTTTTATAGAGTTTTCAGGGCGTCAGTACCAACGTTTATCGTGTTATAGTTCATCCAGGATCATTTCCTGTAATTTTGTGCCGTAATTTCTTGTTTGTGATGTAATATTAATTAAGAACGACTATCGAAACACTACAATGACCGTGATAGTATGTATCAGATGTCATTGTTTAATTATACTGTGATGTAAATGGCAGGATAGTTATCTTTAAATCGAGCTTATGGTTATAATTGATTCGGGTTATGCATTGGTTTAGGTACACAGGCATCAGAAAATGAAGAACTTATGACGCATCTGAGATTGGACATATTAAATACCACTGTACTATAAATACGGCTACACAAACCCACCAGAGATATATATCGAATGTAGCATTTGGAAATGATCATGGTATAAATGGTACCCGAGATAAGATGTTATGGAAAATGGATGTTATCAAGTTTGCTGGAGCCTCCATAGCCACCGTTAATCTCATTTGAGTAGTGGCACGGTACATAATATACAAATTTTCGTAGTACATGATTTGAAATTATACAGAACTAGTTTGATTTTTCTTCTACATTTATAAATTAAATAGGTTTTACGCACCTGACCCTTCTGCTTCTACATTAGTTTTGAAAATTTGGATTCCTACCTTTTGGCCCCTATCATCACTAAAGAGTCCTAGGAGGACGAAACAGCTGTATGATGAAGTTTAATTCGATTTTTCGGCATACTGTATCTATTACTAAATTTAAGAGGTGCAGCATATGTGTGTGTGACGTCATCTTTGACACTATGTTGTAGTTTTATTTAGTATCTTTTAGTCTTTGTGATTTGGTTTAAAGGTACAGCATACTTGTCTAGATCTAGTTCTTCCAAACCTTTTAAAACCGTTTGCGAAATATAGCAGACTCCGTTGACCTGTGTTGCTTATTCTAGTATTACATCGATAGCTTAGAAATGATTCCAAGCAAAGTAATATTTATATTATCTCCCTTGTTTCAGCTTCTTCTACTTGAATAAACATAATATTTTATGGCCAAACTAATGTCTCAGATCACATTTTGTTGAAAGAGGGTTATATATTACTCCTTCTCTAACATTAATGACAATGATGACTCGGTTCTCATTTTGAGGATTGATGCTTACTTGGATGTGACCAAGATTTACATGGCGGTTGTCGTCGATGATGCAGAAGACGCTTACTCTTCCAGAACACCTGGTCTTATTCTCTTGTGCTTTTTACGAGAGTCTCCGTGTAATTCTTTCCTTTGTTCCTTTTTTGCCCCTAGGTTATTCGATTTTGAGTTCGGATTATTGTTTTGTTGACGCTTTGGTATTCTCTTCTTTTTTCCCCTGTTGCTTACGTGTGGTTTTAAACTCAGATAAATTGGTCTTTATAAAAAATGAATTCCTAAATACTTAGTATCATGAACTCTTCGTTTCGTGTGATTTTAAAATTTATGGTTGGTTTAATTTCCTTGTCCCGTGTTGCAAAGTTTAGGTTGACAACCCTTATCAAGTTATCTTCATTAACAATGGTATATTCTATTTAGCTGTCGCGTTGTTTTGCAAAGTTCAGATTAATTCCCTTGTCACGTGTTCTTGTATTACGAAGATTGGTTTCATTCCCTTGCCACGTCATTAGTATATTTGATTTCGTGTCACGTGGTCTTGTATTACACTGGTAGATTGAATTTCCTTGTCACGCGGTCGTGTGTTAATTAAAGGATTTAATTTTCTTGTCACGTGGTCGTGTCTGTTGTTGGTTGGTTTGATTCCATTTTTACGTTAGTTCGGTTGGTTCTGATAGTTTAAATTCACTTTGCAGTTGGATTTCCATGCCTTGTTAGGTGATTATAGATTTTAAGTTTTCACGAGGAAAAAGAGATATACCATCCGTAACATTTTTGAAAAGCATTCAACCCGAAAGAATTACAAACATGAAATTAATATTCTTTTATTTTAATTCTTTTTTAGAGATTTATCTGTCAACAAAATAGAACGAATCCCGGACTACGCATTCAGCAACTTGACAAATTTGGTATTATTGTGAGTATTGCTCTCAGACAAGGAGGGATTCTGAGTATTCTGATATTGTAATGTGCTTATCAATCTTATTTGCAAACATAAATCATTATCCAAAAGGAAAGCATATTATCGAAATATAAAAGTTTTAATTGGAACAGGCATGTGCAAATAAATATGAATATCCACAATAGGAGATACGGTGGTCTTGTGCTATCTGTGTGCGCCGAAATGGCAGCACCGGTTGTATGCGCCCCAGGGTGTTGAAGACGATATGGACTGATTGCTAAGGCCAAATAACCACAGATAATAATTTGTGAACCGCTTTGAGGCGGCCTTTAAGGTTGCGATAAAGACGTATATAAGAACCACGAATTATTATTATATTATGCATTAGGTGATGTTCTAATGCTTAAACTTAAGATGATCGCAAATCATTCAAATTTTACTTGAATTAGTGTTTTCCTTGTATGGGTTTTGATGGTTTTCAAGGTTAAGTAATTCGTTGTTCATGACCCTTGTCAAAAGATCAAAGACGATCGCGCCATCCCTTTGTTTCAAATTTTACGATACAGACTTTAGATTAGACACTAATAGACGAGACCCTTAGAGAATAAAACACGTTTCCCCATTTCGCTAAAAAAAATCGTTTAATGAACAAAACACATCTTATAGCATGGTAATCTATAAAGAAAATTGTAATTTCGAAGAGCGTTACATTATCTAGTAAACTATTAGCAAGGATTAATACTCAGAAGGGTAAGTTGATAGAAACGGAAGTAATTCTGCGCCGTTACTCGTTAAGTTATCCAACAGTTTGGCACAGGGACTTATCAAAAAATATCACAGCAGAGTTCTGATGAATTATTTTTTATTAATCAACCTCAGCGTTCTTTTATGATTACCTTATTTGGTGCCAGGGATTGTTCGAGAATTGAACCGCCTCACGAACAGTCATTTGTTAAATAGTTGGTAACTCGATATTTGTGGGCTTTTGTTTCAGGCGAATGGCCGATAATAAGCTTGCTGAGATCGACGACTATGCATTCCAAGGCTTGAATGTCCTAACCGAATTGTAAGTAACATGGTTATTCAATTGCAATTTACTCTATATCATATATTTTTACTGGCATTCAGATTTTACTGTAGATGTGTTGATTAAAACGCAAGTTTTTAATGACGGAGGACAAATATGGCAAACTGTCATATTTGCATCTTACATGGCTGATCTGGTATATAGGAAGTATATCAAAGCTCAAATTACCTATTTCAAACGATGATGGAACTATTTGATTATTTTAAATAAATTAATCAGACCTGGTATGGATGGATGTGGGCAGCTGGTTTTTATTGAAAGCATGAATTCGTATTTTCGCATGGAAAACACATCTGGTTGACTTTTTGACCCAGCGTGCGACTGGAAAATCGAACCAAAATGCAGGATAAATGCCAAAGAGCAAACCATTGAAAGAATTGCATACATAGTACCGTCCTTTATGGAATAACCAAAGTGCAGCACGTAGTGTTAAAAACATTTTAAAAACAAATTGCATTTGACGTAACTTTACAGGTAGGTTGCATGAGAGGTAAGCAAAACAACAATCGATTTTGTTCACTCATTACTCACTATACTGCTCTTCCGTTGTTTCCGTTTACGATTCATTAACAAAATCATTATCTTTATCTTAGAAGTAATAGGAACCTTTCTTATGAATTAAAGCCAGGTATGTTTTTGTATGCATTTTATTTAAATATACATGTATACGGAAGAAGATATTGTGGAAACTATATCTAGTCTGAAAGTTATTACAGTAAAGATGGGTAGCAATATTACATTTTCTGATTCCGTAATATTCGATTCACCTTTGTTAATGCATCATAGCAGTTCCTGAAACTCCAATCTTTGAACGCGAACCATAACATTGTTCAGTACAAATGTAGACGACATCAACAAAATGATTTATTAGCTTAAGTAGCACGTCTATATAGAAATCTTTGTCACAAAGAATGAGAGCATTAGCATTGAGATCTGCAGTTAAAGGAAATGGATGACACCATCGAGGTGGAGTAAACCTATAAAACATCAACTAAGTAGTCACGCTTGTCAGAAACGTTGTGCTACCTAGGATTATTATGGTGGTAATATAGTTTTAATATCTAGCCATAAAGCTGACGACGAGCTTTCTGTAATGGCTTTGATTGAAAATACACGAGAACAAACCAAATTCAAACTGTAAAACTTAATTCTTCCGGGATAACTACTAACATAGGGATATATGTTGATGGTCCATGATGCGTACAACACGATAAGTAATACTATAGGTGATACTATAGGTAATACAGGTAATACTATAGGTGATAATATAGGTAATACAGGTAATACTATAGGTGATAATATAGATAATACAGGTAATACTATAGGTAATACTTTAGACAATACAGGTAATAATATAGGAAATAATATAGGTAATACTTTAGGTAATACAGGTAATACTATAGGTTATACTATAGGTAATACTTTAGATAATACAGGTAATGATATAGGAAATAATATAGGTAATACTATAGGTAATACAGGTAATACTATATGTAATACTATAGGTAATACAGGTAATACTATAGGTGATAATATAGGTAATACAGGTAATACTATAGGTGATAATATAGGTAATACAGGTAATACTATAGGTGATAATAAAGGTAATATAGGTAACACTTCAGGTAATACTATAGGTAATACTTTAGGTATAATATAAGTAATACTATAAGTAATACTAGGTGATAATAATAAATAAGAAAAAAACAAAACGTCCACAAAATCATAATCCAAACTCAAAATCGATTAAACTAGGGACAAAATATGAACAAAGGAAAGATTTACATGGAACAAGAGAATTAGACCAGGTGTACCGGAAGAGTAAGCGTTCTCTGCTTCATCGACGACACCCGCCATGTTAATCTTTGTCACATACAAGTAAACATCAAGTCTTTAAAATGAGAACTGAGTATTATTGTCAATCACAACAAGTAAACACTTATGAGCATACTCAAAAACGTCCATCTTCATATCACTTAAAGATACAGAATATTTCTCAATAATACTATAGATAATACTATGATAATAGCTGAAATGTTAACACCGAATTACCATATAGATTAATTAAAAAGACACATATTGAGATCTCCATGGCCAGCCATACGGATGCTTCTTGCTGATATACTTTATGCATACTGCAGTTTCATTTGTATACCCCGCCATGAAATGGGGGAGCATATACTGTTACCCATGTCCGTCCCGTCCCATCCCGTCGCTTCCCGTTCCATGGTAATTTAACCAGGGGGCGGGGGCATTTATGTCTCAAAGACATTTCTTGTTTACCTAATCCAACAGGTTTATGATGCTAAACCAAATTACAATCATCTCTTTGTGACTTGCATATACATTGAGGAGAAACCCAATGTTCGCGGACTTGAAGCCAAGCGTCAAGAAGATAGTAATAACTTTCATTTTTGAGACATTGGTATATCTCGGCCAGGGGCGGGAACTGCAAAGTTCGCCTCACAGGGCGAAACCTTAGCCAAATGACAAACACCAGGCAGTGTCAAAGGGTACATCAGTAAGGAAACTTTTTTTTTTAAATGGAAAAGATAATATCTCATTTAGCCGCCTCTTACGAATTATACAATGGAGGCAGCGGGTACAATCCATACGTCGTACCTGCTGGGTAACCGATTGGTTGTTTAATGCGTCTGACCGTCTTGATTAATATAACCCTCCGTCACTGAGTAAAGGGTCTTAGTACGAAATGGGACAAATGCAACAGACCAACAATAGGTAAAGGGCTTAAAGTCGATGTGGGGCAAATGCATGGTATCAACCACTGGTCGAAGTATCTACCAACGTCGGATTATGTTACCACTAGAACTCGACTCCTTAAATGACTATGTCTGTTAATAGGACTTGAACTAATCTAATGCACTAATAACACAATTAAGACTTTCAATTAATGAACCATTGAACCTACAAAGATGAATGACTTTCATAAAGAATATGCTAGGCAGTGCCAATAATCCGAATATACATTTGTAGCACATTTTCCCATCCTTCCGACGACAAAAGTACGGCTGCAAATCTGTTTCCATTATTTCAACATACGGGAAAGTTTGGAATGAGAAAACTAATTTAATCATGCAAAACTAAAAAAATAATAGTGTTCTTATAAAACCCGAGTATTCAAAATTCTATTCATCTTCGTGAACTGTTCGTAGCAGACACTGAAACACCACAGTTCAACGCAGATCATAAACTTTTTCAATGTAACAGCAAACAATCCCGACAATGTGATTTATTTGCAAGGATGACACATCTATACCGAAAAAAAATGACACTTTGAGCATATTTTCAAGAGTCCAAAGCATTGAAATAGTGCAGCCTACAAGTTAATCCTTTCACTCCAAGGAACCTTGTGTTTACCCTAAAAATCATGTATCTATTCGGAATCGTATAGAATGGCTTACATTGGTAGTAACAAACGAAAAGAAACTTTTTCAGACAGTTAAGGCTTTCGGGAAAGTTTATGGTGGTACGGTAATATAAACGGGTGACGAGCTGCCTTTGGTGTTTTTAATTGCGAATTCTAGGATTAACACCATTCGAATTATAAAGCGAATATCTAAAAGGCATCTCATAAAAAGAGATTCTGTGTTAATAGTGTGGTATACCAGGCACGCAATTCACGATAAGTAATACTTTGGGATAAAGCTTAAATGTCGCCACCGAAAGGTCATCATTGATTTAACAGTAAATAAAAATAACCAGTGTTCCCTGAGGCTAGATATCTAGTCTCTATACCTTGCTTTACTTCAAGCATACTGATTTATCATATTTTACCATATTCAAAAAGTGTTAAATCACATGTTTTTTGTCTCACGCTCATTCCGGTGGAACCGACTATATTCCAATAAACTCTTATTGAATGCATAAATAAAATTCAAGAGCACCCCTGATTATATAAACGGCAATATGACTGTAGACTATTTACCATCGAATTCCATTGTAACTATAAATTACGACCGGATCAGAGCCTTAATCCGGGTATAATTGTTACGATGGAGTCGACTGCTTCTTTCTCGAAAAATGTCTGTTCAATGTATTGGACCAGATATACGACAAAACAAATTGAATGTTGAATGCGGATAAATGTGATTGAATTCATTATTTTTGAAAAAAAAATACAAAGGAAAGTATTGACCTACTTTCATTGGAATTCTTGCAACTGGTAAAATGAGATAAAACCAAATGAACTATCGCCCTTCATAGATTTCGTCTTATTGAATGAGTATTGAAACCAGTTCAATGCTTAACTAAAGTAAAATGTTGAAATTCTCTTAGCAGCTTGTTTTGTGTCTTGTTTATACAAAAGAAGGTTTACATCGACTTGGCTTCTGTGGAAGTCATATGCAATTACGATCCATTGATCCAGCGAGTCATGACTCGCTGTATATTCTAGTATATCCCTACAAACGAGACACTGTATCGATTACTGCCTAAATCCATTCGAAGAGTATTATGCGAAAACCAAATCTCCTTACGTTTCTTCAAAATTCAGTCAGTGATGGGATAGATTTTTCTATTCTATTTTTATCTTTTTTTTCTACAAAATCATCCCTTTAGGCAAATTATTGATTCACGAATTCTATTCATATATTCATATCTATATTGATCCGAAGTACTTTAAAAACAACCGATTCTTTAAAACAGGCCAATATCAATTCATCAAAAAGCACAACATTATAATTATTCCATCATCATTCTTTAAAAAAATTCATCTATAAATTTAACCACGATAATATGTTATAAAAACACAAGACCAATAATTACTTTTACAAACACCACAGCTTTTTTACAGGGTCATTACTACAATAAGATAATATATCTACAATAAATTCAAACTACAATGTCACAAATCAATTCTATTGAAGATAGCTTCAGATGCAAGGTCGATGTACACTATGCTTGGACTTCAATTTGTTAGCATACACAAGTAAAAACGTTACGGTAGGCAGTTTGCCTAACGTGGTTGCCGATCTCAGTCAATTCGTTTTCGAAATCGCTCAATTTGCTCTTTTACGACACCGCCGTTTTATGGCAAGTCGTTCCTGTTGATGCGCGGATGGCTGTGCTTATATAGATAGATCAATGGCAATGGCTTGTTGCTGCAAATAGACTGCTGGCCATGGGTCTTCCATGAAGATGCGTCGACTGCTTTTATGTAGATAGCTATAATGTACGACATTTAAAACACAGCCAGTGTTTGCTCATGCAGAGAGTTTTATGTAGATATGTCAAATGTACGAAATTAAAGAAGCGTCCAATGTCTGTTCATGCAGAGATGTCGAGCCATCCTGCTGCAGATAGATTGGTTAGGATTTTCTGTCGTGTAGAATAGTTGACAACATGTTCATGTAGCTTGGACAATGGCGTCTTGCTTTTGATATAAACCGTATTGCTATTTGTTCCCGTAGCCAATCGTTTTCTTAACACGCTAGGAGTTTGGTGATGTGAAAACGTCAACAGTGTGTTGCTATGATAGACTACCTCTTTATTGATATAAAAGGCTGTTAGTTGTTCTTTACATATGGTGTGGTGCCAATTATTAACCGTTGTCATCTGAGAGTTTGATACCGAGGCGTTTTCAATGTTATCTGAAGCGGAGCGACAAGACTCGAATTGAACAAGATTAATATCTTACGCCATAATTAATCCACGTGAATGGATGAATTCATAATGTATTCATAGTCTTGCTGTTGTTTTGGTTTTTTTTTTGGGGGGGGGGGTGTTTTTTGTTATTTGTTGTTTTTTTTTGCAGTTAGTATGTAAACAGTTTTGCCAATGAGTTCTTGCTTAATATAGAACCCTTAGCTATTAATATAGATATTCTGATGGGTGTTAATGACGGTATATCAATGGCTAGTTGTTTTTCGTGGACCATATATTTGTTAATATAGAAAATTAGAAAGGTTTTTATAAAGATATACCAAAGGCTTGTCGTATTACATAAACCTACTGTTGATATAGAAATGCCGACATTATATTCATGACGATAAGCAAATGGCTTGATGCTTTACGAACACTGTTAATGTGCTCATATAAAGATATATATAGAGATTGTTCATAAAGAACTGTATGACACAGCGTCATCGTTATCATGAGGAAAATGAAAGGTTTGTTCGTTTAAAGTGGTAATTTGCTGGGTAGAAAACAGCCATTTCATCTATCAATCATTGTTGGAAAAAGCGTGTAGCACTCTAACTGTAAATTATGTAATTCCTGTACCATAATTATAAGTCTGGTCGTCGTATTGGTGCAATCGATACTATGTTCTGCTTGTATTTTGTCTATTTTGCCAGACGAGAATGAGAACAGACCTGTGTAAAGATTGTTTTCTAGATTTTGTTATGTTATTGTACATAATTTATTATTGTATGAGTAAAATGTAGATATCAATGTTTTCGTTTTTTATTTGAATTCGTTGAAACACGTGTAAACACAATCGTAATAATAAATGCAATTATTACCCCCCAACAATACATCAACAACCTTTCCGTTAATTACATCAACAAACCCCTTTGAAGCTATTAAATGTCAAACGTGGAACGGAACATTTCCATTTGTTGCTTTTAAACTCCTTTTTATAGGTTTTTTGATGACCAGCTTCATGAATACGGTTGTTAAAATTATGTTTTTTACCTGAAACAAAATATCTGAACACATGTTCTGAAACTATCAGATTGATTATGTCATAAAAAGAGAAATGCTATGAAGAACAGGAATCCTGAAAGAGCTACTGTGTTGTAGTCATATGAGATATGTTTGTCCAATTATTAGTTATATTTTTGCTATTTATTTCTTTGGGGGCCACGGTGGCTAACATTCTGCCACTAACCCTCACCTCTGGGTTGCGAGTTCGAAACCCACGTGGGAGCAGTTGCCAGGTAGTAACAGTAAGTCGGTTGTTTTTTCTCCGGGTACTCCGGCTTTCATCCACATCTAAATCCTGGCACGTCCTTAATCAACCATGGTTGTTAAAAGGACGTAAAACAAAATAAACCAAACTATACCAAGTCTATTTTTTTCATCCTGACAGGGTATTGAATAGGAATCGACTGAGGCACATTCCACCGGCTTTTGCAGCGTTACCTGACCTCGAAACAATGTGAGTATAATATATGTTGTTCAATACATTTATTGAATTATACATAACTGTATCGAAGCGTATTATTGCCACATCAGTTTTTTTCTAACTCGAAATTTCGAGTGAATATCTCACAATCTCGAGTTCATAAGTCGAACAATCGAGTGAATATCTCAAAATTTTGACTTACTAACCCGACATTTCGAATTGGAGTAATACTGATGTGGCAGCATTTCGCTGCACTCATAACAAAACTATAAAATAACAATTTACTGTTGTCCTTGTTAAATTGTTTCATGACGATGTAAACCAATACAAATCACAAGGCTAGTGTATCATACCTGTTTAAACTATGATTGATTTCGGGATAATTGTGTATTTCGACTACGTCAACCCTTGTTGTTATATTTAAATAACATCATATTTTCATTCGCTCTGCATCCTTCCATTGTGATGCATTGCGAAGGCAAATGTTGTTATAAGACTGTTACAACATTTGCTATTGTGACGTCACAAATCTCTTTAATTAAATTGATTTCTTTCTTTATCTGTCCCTATGTATACACGTTAAACATACGTATATTATTTTGTCAGTGATTTATATACTCTAGTATTGACCATTTTACGTTTGCAAAATAAAGTTTCACCACATCAGGGCGCACACATCCTTTTTTTCGTCGATCTTAAAAATACAGCTTTTTATCTGATACTGACAAAGACATACGGACGGATTGGTCGAGTGGTTAACACTTCGGCCTTCGATGCAGGCGGCCGGGGTTCGATCCCCGTAATCGTCATATGCATGGAACATTCAGAGAAAGTGTTTTTCACCTGCCCACACAACTCCAACAACCCAGGTGGAGTATAAAATGATCTGGGGTGGGTGTTGCAGTATCTGTGCTGTAGCATTCAAGTAAGGTGGCACTCTAAAACATGCCGTTGGAAACACGGTCCCACTACAAACAGAACACAATTCATCTCCAGCACACACACACATATGGAGATATTAGACAGGTGGTATAGGACAAGTAGTTAGCGCATGATAAGGCAGCTCCTGCGAACTCCTCATAATTGTATATGATAGAAATTAATGTATGTGTTAATTGTATTGATTGTATGAGAATTGTATATCTATGTACTGTAAAGCGCTTTAGAGTGGCTTATGGTAGCTAGATAGGGCGCTATATCAAATGTTGTATATATATATATAAATCAATTAAAGCAATAGTGACGTCATCATTGTTTTGTAGAGACAAATTATGAATATCATTTCTCGCAAATGCATTTGATAGTTTGTAATTGTCCTATCAAGGGGGGGAAATATGGCTATACATGTTGGGAAATATTTTTGGAACACCAAATAAAAATCATAATTGTTGTGTATCCTAATCATAAATACATTTATTCGTTACAGACAAATAGAGGATAATAAGATACAATACATTCCCGACAACGCCTTTTCCGGTAACGACCGAATCCACATGCTTGTTCTCAAAGATAACCCTATAGTGTCTTATGGGAAACGGGCGTTCAGCAATCTGCCATTGAAGAACCTGTAAGTAACTGTTACTCTTTGCAGACAGCATCATTTTGTTTGTGGTTGTATGCTCGCTATTTCTTCGTAAATTGACAAAATTGAATAAGAAGGCTTAATATCTCCGAACACCCAATTCTTTTTCTTCTTTTTTCTTTTTTTTTTCGCTGTTTCGAAATATGTAAGTAAGCTTGATCTGTCTTTTCAGAATTAATTTATCAAGGCCACTGTCTCACTGAAAAAGCTAACACTGCCTTTTATATTTTATAGCAATGGTACGGCAATTCTAATTCAAATGTAATTTCTTTCATATCATGTTACCTACTGTTTCTGTTAGAATACAGTGATACGCTTTCAATCCTATTGATGTTTAGTTAACATATTTACAGACATATATCGGAGGCAAGAGATATGGCCGAATTCCCTGATCTGTCTGGAGCCAATCAACTGGAGACTCTGAAACTAGACAGATCCGCCATTACCGAGATTCCTGCTAACTTCTGTGATTTCCATCCCGATATCAAGGAACTGTAAGCACTATGGACGCAAGTGTATACATAAGATGTAATGTAGCCAGAACGACAATAACGCGTAATAAAAACGTGTTTTTGCTAATACAATCAATAGCAAGAAATAATAAAATAAGACTTTATCTCTAATGTCTTCCCGTTTAGATGCCGGCGGGATTGGGTGAAACAAACAAATGTTACTGATATGAAAGAGCATAGTCGTAAACCAATACAATTAGGATATGTTTTGTGTATGTTTATTTTGTTTGTTTTATATAAGTTGCTAGATCTTTAACACAAGAAGATGTACTGTGGTAAAAAAAAAATCA
Source organism: Mimachlamys varia (assembly GCA_947623455.1). Taxonomy (NCBI): domain Eukaryota; kingdom Metazoa; phylum Mollusca; class Bivalvia; order Pectinida; family Pectinidae; genus Mimachlamys; species Mimachlamys varia. Next base: position 45,771,658 of record OX392539.1, read on the forward strand.
AAAACATTATTCCACTTCGTACAGCACTTCGAGTGCTTTACGAAATTGATATTTTAAAGTATTCCCCAATAACATTCATATTTCATGAATATCTTCAAAGGATTCTGTTAAGGTTTGAACAAAATAAAACAACATTTTGTTTTATTACACTACTAGAGTGTATTAAATTCCACTTCCAATAATAACAAGTCGTGTGACCTGTTTCTACCACAATAATGTTAAGTCGGTTGTGGCAGTATTGTTTTCTTTATGAACCGTGGACTATTTGCGCGAAAACACATTATCTCGTATATATTCCCGCCAGGTTGTGACGTGTCAACAATAGATGAAAACGTCATCAATCTGCTCGTGGCACTGAATAACGTCATTTTCGGTCAAAGTCCAACTTCTCAACCAATCAAAAGTCCGGAAGGTCATATACCTGTGTGGTATATATAACATATAAACAGTCAGCACGTTTATACAATGGTCTGAGAGAGGAATAACACAGGGTATTGTGGTAGAAATGCTAGTATAGCGGAAAACTACAACATGAATGAAATAAGACCCATTGTGACGTCGTTTAGCTATCATGTTTGACGCCACAATACGTTTTTCTTGACTAAAAGCTGACAACTAAATTTAGAAATATCTTGTTATTACGAATGATATTACAGTTACGTATTACTCATACATATGTTACAAAGCCAATTAACAGATAAAAAGTAAGGTCCCTGGAGAAAGAGTAAAGTTTCTGGGGAAAGAGAAAAATTCCTGGGGAAAGAGTAAAGTCCCTGGGGAAAGAGTAAAGTATCTGGGGAAATAGTAAAGTCTCTTAGGAACAGTTAAGTCTCTGGGAAAAGAGTTAAGTTCCTGGGGAAAGAGTAAAGTTCCTGAGGAAAGAGTAAAGTTCCTGGGAAAAGAGTAAAGTCTCTTGTAAAAGAGTAAAGTCTCTTGGAAAAGAGTTAAGTTCCTGGGGAAAGAGTAAAGTTCCTGAGGAAAGAGTAAAGTCCCTGGGGAAAGAGTAAAGTCCCTGGGGAAAGAGTAAAGTCCCTGGGGAAAGAGTAAAGTCCCTGGGGAAAGAGTAAAGTCTCTTGTAAAAGAGTAAAGTCTCTGGGAAAAGGGTTAAGTTCCTGGGGAAAGAGTTAAGTTCCTGGGAAATGAGTAAAGTTCCTGTGAAAAGAGTTAAGTTCCTGGGAAAAGAGTTAAGTATCTGGGGAAAGAGTAAAGTTCCTGAGGAAAGAGTAAAGTTCCTGGGGAAAGAGTAAAGTCCCTGGGGAAAGAGTAAAGTCCCTGGGGAAAGAGTAAAGTTCCTGGGGAAAGAGTTAAGTTCCTGGGAAAACAGTAAAGTTCCTGGGGAAAGAGTAAAGTTCCTGGGAAAAGAGTAAAGTTCCTGGGAAAAGAGTTAAGTTCCTGGGGAAAGAGTAAAGTTCCTGAGGAAAGAGTAAAGTTCCTGGGGAAAGAGTAAAGTCCCTGGGGAAAGAGTAAAGTCCCTGGGGAAAGAGTAAAGTCTCTTGTAAAAGAGTAAAGTATCTGGGAAAAGGGTTAAGTTCCTGGGGAAAGAGTTAAGTTCCTGGGAAAAGAGTAAAGTTCCTGGGAAAAGAGTTAAGTTCCTGGGAAAAGAGTTAAGTTCCTGGGGAAAGAGTAAAGTTCCTGAGGAAAGAGTAAAGTTCCTGAGGAAAGAGTAAAGTTCCTTGGGTTTAGGTATCAATAAGTATCAGATGCTGACTTAAGAGATAGAAAATTATATATTCGTTTTATAAATAATGATGAAATAGAAACTCTTTTTAGATACAGTGTATGTATATTCAAGCATTAATAACGAACATGTTTATGCTGCTTGTTATTTTACAGAAATGTGCATTCCAATAACATCAAGAAAGTACCAGATCTGACACGATGCCGAATGCTGGAGCTTTTGTAAGTAAAAGCATAATATATTGTAATAATATGGAGCTTCTGCTAGTTTTTTGTTT